>OY759225.1:27723578-28419750 GCA_963662175.1 Aradus depressus | reverse complement strand
ACTAGGCTTTACAAAGAAAGAAACGTGGTGATCCACCAAGATATGAGCGAAGAAAGTACTTTCACATACTGAAACTAGGCTTTACAAAGAGAGGAACGTGGTGATCCACCAAGATATGAGCGAAGAATGAGTAAAACGGGGAGTGGCTTCCGATATCCGACCGTGGTAGGGGACAGTTCTCGAGACTTGATTCGTCGTCGGACTCCGCCCATTTTATTTCCAGCCAATCGCATATTACCAATTAACATCTGCCTCTAGTTGTGTGAAAACCTGGAGTAAGAAAAAAAACCTTTACTGCTTATTCCTTATACACCGGATGTAGACAATTATCTTGGCTTCCTTTCCATTGTGTCTCTATTATTCTTTATTTTCCGCTCCCAGCGATCGCGATTCTCTCGCAGGCATCATTGGTTCCGAGCATTCTCTTCCAAATGCAATTCTCGTTTATTCAACACCACACAACCCATACTTTGCTCCTAGCGATCGCGATCCTCTCGTAGACATCGCCAGTTCTGAGCATTATCTATAGGGTAGACATGCTACAATATCCCCCGTTCCCGTTAAAATAAAATATGTCGGCTAAATGACCATTGGAAGTCACATATTTTATTAGTTTCACTTAACACTTGCTCGTTCACTGAGCATATACACTTAACCAAATACTCAGGTATCGACCTCATTATCATGCGTGACCAAAACATGATTTTAAATTTCCTTTCGAATCGGCATGGCTTGCCTATGCATGCGTGACCAAAGCATGATTTTACTTTACGCTGTACTTCTTGGAGTTAACCCTCTCCATTAGCAAATAACGATGATTCTATTTCTAGCATACATTCACTGACTAGTTAAAACATCCAAAAAGGCCCCACGCCTCGACAATGCTTCAACTGAATTCCCATATCCTTAATCCGCTTCAACAAAAATTTGGGTTGACCAGACCCTAACCATATGCCTCCTTAGGCCTTCGACAGGTATTTACCTTCTGCCGGAACGACGACGAAATATAAAATAGAAAAATAAGCCCACTCAAATCCCATCTCAGTTTCATAAACATATGTAAATTCCGGCATCCGCATTAATCAAGTAGCGAAACCCTTTCTTCAGTTCAAACAGTCAGTTCATGGCATAAAAAAATAATTAAACAAAATCCCGCCCCTTTAAATGGATTCTACAAGCATCAATGGAGTGGCCCCTTCTCCGTGTGTACGATAATTAAATATTCAATTCTGGGTATCCCCTCCAGTTTATAATATATCTCCCCCTTTAGTCATGTATGCTTCGGCACCTTGCCCTAGGATTTCTTAAATAAAATAACAAAATTGACATTTGACCTACCGTGGTCGACACTGCATCATAATAAGTAAGGTCCATACCTGGATATATGTGACAAATATATTTACAAGGCTCTCATTGGGTTAACATAGCCCATCATGGTCACTAGATAAAATATGGGTCAATGTGACATTTTCAATAGATACACACGGTCGGATACTAATACAAATATTATTTTAAAATACAAAACAAAACATACAAATACAATTGGAAGTACATTTACCATACCTGACTACCTACAAATATGTGTGCCATCGCCTCGCTGTCATCCTACTCAGATCCGCGTCTCCTAATCAAATTTAAATACGTAGGTAAATTCCTATGGATGGCCAGTCCATATGCCGTCTGCCCCGTCCTATAATTACGTTAAATTAAAATGAAGCCACGAACCTATCTAAACTAAATTATCCCAACATCAAAAAAAAAACGTAATACTAATAAAAAAATATCCTATGCCAAATATAAACAAAAAATTATCCTAACTTAATATCTAGAATTTAAAAAAAACTAACCCTAACTTATTATCTAAAATTACTATTTACAACCTGGCGATTCACTTTGGAATCTTTGAGCTCGACTAAGGGGGGTATGCTCGATGTTAAGCCCCAGGGGAGTGCCAGAATGTCCCCGTCTGCCTTATCCTATTTACAAAAAAAAAAATAACTAAATAATAAATCCCGTGTCCCCAATAAATGTGTATGTGTGATTCTTTGTGTGTTGTTGTATAATGAGGTGTTGGCCGTTAGTGTAAAATAATAAATAATTCCCAAATAATAAAGAATAGTGTCTGTTTTATGTGTGTGTGACTTTGTCTAACTGTTCCTGGGATAGCTGGGAATGGACACCCATAGAGACGTCACAAATCTCTTCCCTGACTCTAGGGCCGCGATCTCGTCTGCAATAATCGCCCCCCCTAACTCGGCTGAAGTAAGATCGTTAATCTCAAAGAGAGCCCTAGCGCTTCTCTAGCCTGCTTGTAAATTTATCCGCAAATACACGGCTTGTGTGCTGTCATATAAAATACTCCTCCCTCCGCTACGTCGCTGCCGAGATGTCCTAAAATAAAAATTTGAGGACTTTCCTTGTCTAAAATCTGGTAAGGTCCTTCCCAGAATAGTAATAGTAATATTTCCCTCTTACCGGTGGGTATCCGCAGAGATTGTACTAACACCTGATCGCCAATTTCTAACGTAGTCTGTTGGTGTCGTACCTCAAAGTTCTGTTTCTGTCTTTCGGCCTGTTTTTCTGTAAATTTGTAAGTCTGTTGTTGTAGTCCCGAAATGTCAGTTATCCTATTGTCTTTGATGAAGTTCACCTGCGGATGTTCTTCACAAGTGGGGTTGCCATTAGTCGGGTAGCGGATTATGTGGTCATTGTCTGTCGATATGTCTGTTACTTCGTCCTCGTTTCTAAGTAGGTCAGAAAACTCCTGCATCAGAGATGATATTCTGACGTCGTCTGGGAAAGTTATTTTTTCTTCATTGCCTGTCGGTCTGTCTGTGATTTCGTCCTCTTTTATACTTGATGAATTTACGTGATCTGGGGCAGTCATAGTATTGTCGGGGTATGTTTGTTTGTCGATGGGCTCTTCCTGCGTAGCAGTGATTGGTAAGGATGTCTTTGCTATTGATTCTACGTTAACTGGTGATCTGATATCAAAAAATTTGTACTCGTAACCTAATCCTTGAAGTGGTCTTCTCGTGCTGATAAAAACTGGTTCCAAACGTCCATTACCGTGTCTTCCTAAACCGCTACCTTCTTGGTACCCTTGAAGCTTCATCAATGTCAGTCCGTTGTTACTGTCTGTCTTTACCTTTACAGGAGTGGGACATCTATTGTCAACGTTAGTATGTAGGTCAATGTCCCCTGTCAATCTCGTCATCATCTCTGTACCAAGCAAACTGCGTATGTCCCCCTTGAATTTAAATTTACCTCCCCCCATAGTTTTAAGTTTGTTCATCCCACTCCTGCTACTTAGTTTTTTATCAAGTGGTCAACAATTGGTTTCAGGTTGTTAGCCAACTCTCCAAGGGATTGCTTTATTTCTTTCATGTCTGTATTGACATTGTTGTCGGTCACTACCACCATGTTTCTTACGTTAGGTTTCGACTGGTTATCCCTATAATTAGGTGGTCGATTATAATTCTGATTTGAGTCATAGTAATTACGTGGCCGATCGTAATTTGGATTTGACTCGCGGGAAGGGCCTCGGCTAAATTGATTCCCTCTCTCTTGATTGTAGTGAGAGGTTCCCCGTGCATTCCCAGAATTGTAACGAGGTAGGTCTTGTTTGGGAAAGTTATTGTTTTTCGGAAGACTATCTGGTCGGTACTGTCTTTCCCCGCCTTTCCAAGAACTATCCTTTAATTTACAATCACGTCTAATTATGTTAGTACCTATCCTAATTATTTGCTCATGTAGTCTCTCAATAGAGATTATTCCCTGGATCCTAACTGAATTTTCGACCGTCTCTCCGTAATGTTTGCTCAATAGTTCACATACGTAGCCTTCCGGAATTTTATATGTACTATCCTGGAGTCGTGACACTAATTTTGAAAAATGTTCGCTGGGTGTTTTATCCATATGATCGGCATAGCCTTGGGTATCAAGTTCCCTACGGACTATAACGTCATATTTCTCCCCGCAGAACCTATCTTTGAACGCATTGACGAATTCATCAAAAGAGCGGATACTTCCTGACTTTACAAGGAACCAATCCAGACCCTCGCCCTTTAAATGTGACTTTATAAATTCGTTCAGATTATAAAATTCTCCAATGTGACTATATGCAATTTCTAAATTTGATATGAAATGGTTGGGTAAATCCAACACATTGTTACGGAACGTTACCTTGTTACGTTCGTAATTTTTTATATACGTATTTTGGAAAGTGACGTTACTAGGTTGTTCGCGAGCAAAGGTCTGACCTGTATACCAATCCTTATGTTCTTCAGGGATGGGGAACGTCACTTGGTCATTATGTTTTGGGGTTGAGACCTGATTTTGACCCGAAACAGTATCTATTCTCTTCGAGATATTGGCGAATCTCTTCTCACAATCGGTACGAAAAAGATTTTGGTTCGAATTTATTTCCTCGACCTCCTTATCTAAACGTTGTGTTTCTGACATGATCCTACCTGTCATTTCATGATGACAGACATCTACCATGTCCCTAACTTCAGAAACATGTTTGTCATATTTCCCTTCTAAATTATCCTGTCTAGTTCTCAATTCTCCGGACTCAGATCGTAGAGTGCCCATATCGCGATTAATGGATTCGATATTATTTGCCATTGCCGAAATTTGTTCCTTTATCTCCGAAGTCTGCTGTCCTATCTGTTCCTGCATGGCCTTTCCCTGTTGTCCTAGTCCCGAAATCTGTTCCTGCATGTCCGCTTTTAAATCCTTTCCCAAGTTTCCCATCTGTTCCTGCATGGCCTTAAACATCGCCTCTAGGTCAAATTTAGGATTTTCTACCGGGGACTCCGGGGGCGTACGGATAGTTTTCCTAGACCGTGTCTGTATCGGCTCTATCTCCGACTTCTCTTTCCCTTCCATTCTGATAAGAAATATATATCAAAACAATTAAATGAATTATACGGGAGGTCTGGTGCTAACCTAATTTCTATGGTGACCTGTCAGATGGCATCACAATACAACAATAGTTATAATATGTAAAATAAATGCCTACTAAATCTACATAAGAAAAAAAAATCAAAAACAAAAAAAAATAAAATTATTTCAATAAATGATGTCATTCATTGTCCCTACCCTCACCCATCCTTCTTCAGTTTTGATTCTAAATACCGACTTTAAGTGAAAATATAACATTGTGGCCTAATAGGCTGGAATCTACGTTAAAAAGCAAAAAAAAAATTTTTAATTTAAAAAAAATTAATTAATTAATAAGGGACCGATTAGTGGGGTTCATTAATTATACTAATTGGCATAATTAATAAACAAATCAAGTCCCTGTTCGGGCGCCAATTAATAACCATTTCTCTCCCTGTGTGAGTGCAAATCACGTAATTAATAAAATAAATAAAATTGAGATCGAAAAATTATTAAATTTGAAAATTGTTTAAATCGCGACTTTAATTAAACAATGCCTGAATAGCTGAAAGCACTCCCACGGGAAGAACGGTTACAAGATCCTAACGGTTAGTTGACATCAGTAATTAACAATAATTAATTACTGTTGTCAACCAGAAGAAGCATGAGTGGGGGGGGGGGGGGGGGGGGGGAATGAAATGAATCAAACCTATAACTTTAACATATTTATTTTATGAGAACATATTTACAAAACAACAATTGAATATATATATAATTTGGCCGTGTGTCTGAAGGACTGAATTATAACTTAATTACGAGGTACCTCGATACGATATCCATGGCGAATGACGGCGTGATCACCCTTTCTGGACTTCCCGTAGAAATCGTCTATTCACATAGTCCCTGAAGATCTGCGTAGTTTCGAGGGCACACCAGAAGTTACACCCCCACTGACCCGGCGCGTCCGAATTCAAAGTGTGTCTCTACGACTAATTCACATATTCAAACTGATATTACTTATAGAAAAGATACGTGGTGATCACCCAAAACATGAACGAAGAAAGTACTTTCACATACTGAAACTAGGCTTTACAAAGAAAGAAACGTGGTGATCCACCAAGATATGAGCGAAGAAAGTACTTTCACATACTGAAACTAGGCTTTACAAAGAGAGGAACGTGGTGATCCACCAAGATATGAGCGAAGAATGAGTAAAACGGGGAGTGGCTTCCGATATCCGACCGTGGTAGGGGACAGTTCTCGAGACTTGATTCGTCGTCGGACTCCGCCCATTTTATTTCCAGCCAATCGCATATTACCAATTAACATCTGCCTCTAGTTGTGTGAAAACCTGGAGTAAGAAAAAAAACCTTTACTGCTTATTCCTTATACACCGGATGTAGACAATTATCTTGGCTTCCTTTCCATTGTGTCTCTATTATTCTTTATTTTCCGCTCCCAGCGATCGCGATTCTCTCGCAGGCATCATTGGTTCCGAGCATTCTCTTCCAAATGCAATTCTCGTTTATTCAACACCACACAACCCATACTTTGCTCCTAGCGATCGCGATCCTCTCGTAGACATCGCCAGTTCTGAGCATTATCTATAGGGTAGACATGCTACAATATATATATATATATAATATATATATATATATATATATATAATATATATATATATATATATATATATATATATATATATATATATATATATATATATATATATATATATATATATATATATATATATATATATACCAGGGGAAAATGTTTGAAAGGAGGTTTATATTTCCTATCCATGTTGCTGATATTCTGTCCCAGATATTATCAGGTCATGGTGGCTTGAGCTCTGAGCTCTTCTTCTGTAAGAGGAAGAACAGCCTGATCTCTTCGTGGGGTGGGCATGGCGACTGCAGTTGTCCTCAAATGTCCGCTATACGAGCAGACAAGAATGGAGTCGATTCCTTGGAACAAGATCATATCTGGGATTGGATCTTCAGGAAATGGTGACTGAAAACGATCATCCGATGTTCAGCCGATGAGTCTGTATTGCGCCAGACGCCTTTTTTTTTTCTTCTTGTAAATATAAATTTCTTTTACATTTTTTAATATAATTTACCACCAGTTTTGGTTTTATTTTCCAGGGTGTGGGACCAGTGCAACGTGGTACAGGACTATCTGACTGTCTACGACGGAGGTTCCACCACAGACCCAGTACTCGTCCGACTCTGTGGCGGAGACTCCGTACCAGACATCATCTCTTCAGGGAACAACATGCTCCTGGAGTTCCACACATCACCCTACGACAATCCTTTTCATCCCGTTCCCCTCAGCTTCCTTCCAGGCTTTGAGCTGGAGGTCCAGGTATGTCTCATCTTTATAAGATAGTTTTCCTATAAGAAATTGTTTTCTTATAAGATGTAGTTTCTTTGTAGGGTGTAGTTTCTTTGTAAGATGTAGTTTCTTTGTAAGATGTTGTTTCTTTATATAAATTATATACTTTTATATAAATTATATAATTTATTGTTTCCTTAAAAAATATTGTTTCCTTAGAAGATATTGATAAAAACTAGTCACTATTTTTCATTTATTATATTAAGTAAGTAGGCTCAGTATGACGTCTCTGACAATATGTCAAATATGTAGGAATTAAAAAAACAAAAATCGATCAAGTGCAAACTATACTTGCACAATTAGTGTTCCGTGCCAGCAGCCCCCCACTTAAATTAAACGTGGTAACAAAAAAATTATTCCTTACATCGTGAGAAATATTTTTTGTCAAAAAACTTTTTCTCTAAAACCAATGGTTCAACAGTTATAAGGAAATAAACAATTAAATTGTTTATAACAATTGATCGTGTTAGAATTTTTCAATCCTGATAATTTTGGCTCAATCTACACCCAATTCTTAATGTTCTTGATTTTTTTCAGTTTTTACTGAGCGATCCTTATGGTGCTTAGGGTGGGGACAGCAATTTTATGCCTTTTTCCCAAAAAATTTTCAAACAAAATGCATCATATTGTTATATATATTGTTGAATTCGTGTTTCAATAAGGTTTCATTTGACACCCTACACCATATGTGGGCAACAACCGGCCCGCGAGACATTTTGAAAAACCCAATTAAAAAAAAAAATATTACTCTACTTGCTCACACTCACTCCAAATTAGGAAGATCGAGTAGGATGGGGTTACAAAATGCTCCAATAAACTTGCAAATGGAGTTGATCGAGATTCAAGAAAACTCACTCCTAAAATCTAAATATGAAGACGTGGAGTTGTGCGATTTCTACAAAAAATACCTCGAAGAAGACCATTTTCCGCAGCTTAGAAAATTCGCAAGAAGATCGATTTGTGCGTTTGGCAGTACTTATAAATGCGAACAGTTCTTTTCAATGATGAAAGTTAATAAATCAAAACATCGTACAAGGCTCACTGAAGATAATTTGGAAAATTCTTTACGTCTTTGTATCAGTGTAATTAATCCAAACATCAATGGATTAGTTTCCCAAATTCAAGCTCAAGTGTCTCATTGATTTCGGTGTCGCTACTTAACTTTCGTAGTTTGTAATAATTCCAAATTTCACGATTTAATCATAATATTGTACCTATTTTTTTTTCATTTCATTTTGTTATTTTAATAAATTGTATTATAATAACATTGTCTTATTATTTCATGTATGATATCTATCGCTAAAAATTATGAACAGTGCTTTAAAGTCCGACGTTATTTTATTTTGAACCATCTACGCGGCTATTTGCACACTAAAGTTTGGCTCGCAACATGTCAAAGGTTGCCCATACATGCTCTACACGATGCCCTTGAAAATTTTGTTTTTCCATTTCCCAATTAACCCCCAGAATCAAAATTCAACTTTTTATACTTCACGTCTATAATTGGGCTACTACATTCTATCTCTGTGCTAAATTAAAAATGTTTACGTCGAATAGTCCCAGAGAAAATCGCCTGTGACAAACGGACGGACACCGAAGTGATTCCATAAGTGTTCTGTTTTGCATATTTTGGCACGGAACACTAAAAATACAAAAACCTGAAATATGGACATTAATCTCAATCTATTAAATTTTTTTTTTTTTTTCTGATTTAGTCACTACGGTTTTTGATGAATTTACATATTTTCGTAGGCGACATGACTGCACAAACTACAAATGAAAACTGAATTACATTTTTAAGGAGAGTTTGTTTTGTGTGAAGTGAGTTTCCAGGAATAAGAAATTGAATTTGTGAACTTTTAATTTTCTCTGAATTATTGAGAAGGTTAGAATCAACTCATTTTCTCGGAACTAAATTGAAAAAAATGTGAACTTTTGATTATTTCAGTTATCCAGCTGTACGAAGTTATGTTATGGCCCGGGCATTAACTACAAGGTCATATCGCCTACTACCAGAGCGCTCTATCTTCACTCGGTGGAATAAGCCCGACTTTACTTTCTTTTGCCTACCTTTTGGGGGACCATCGCTTAACGTCTCATCCGAAGGACAGCGTGCTTAAGTTTATTTTACCAACTAGATAAAATAAAGTAAGGGCCTAAGCCGGCTTTCGAACCCGCGATCTTGAGATCAGGAAGTTATGTAATCGGTCATAAATTCAATGTTTATTTTTCACTGGAATTTATGTTTTTTGATCCCAAAATTGACAAATATCTTTAAAAGAAATTTTATTTCACTCCTAATTTAGTATGTTTTGTACGTCTAAAATTGAGAGGTCAGAAGTTTTACTACAATTATTTAATTGTACTAGGTATTTTTACTTGGTATTTGTACTAGGTATCTGAGACCAAAGACGCTAATAGCCCATAATAATAATATTTATTTCCGTTAAACCATAACATAGTACGATACGTCATAAGAATGTATACATTAAGATAGCTTATAAATTAGATACATAAACAGATATTAACTATTGGAGTCTGACACACATGGATTAGAAATAACATTACTAGTAAAAAAATAAAATGAAATTAATAAAAAATTAATTAATAAATTCTTGAAAATAAATTAGTATAAATAAATAATATAAATAAACAATAATGATACTAAGGGAGGAGAGATGAGGTTTGTGGTCGATAAAAACAAACTTGTGGAATTTCTGCCAAGCTTTCGGCAACTGAATGTACCTTCTTCAGGGCCTGTATTGACATATATAAAATATATTGCGTTAATGTATGTAGATAAAGGTATGTAATAAATGTGACTAAACCAATAATTAACGTTAAATAATAAGTATGAAAACAAACTGAAATATTAGTTAGTTAGTTGCTAATAAATACAGTAGATTCAGTTTTTAATTTAATAAAAATTAAGATAAATATGTACTCTTGCTGAAGTGTTCTTTTCATGACGAGATTTTGTAAAGTTCTTACGACTCTTCATCAGATCTCAATGTGCGAAATATAGAAAAGAGAAAGAAAAATATATAACAATAACAAATATAAATTAATACATAAAATATATTATATAACTAAATATAATACGCCAAGTTTGCAGTTGTCATTGTTCTTCCGTAACACTCGGATGATGACGCCCATTAGTGTCACATATATACTTGGTGGCGTTGGATCTGTGATATCCTCATTAAAAAATCAGCGGTTTAATTAAAAATATTGGTAATTTTGTTTTTGTGAAGAAGGAATGACCACAAAATAGGTTGTAATAAAACTTTTAATACAAACATTTTTTATAAAGTTACAAAAAAAAACACAAATTTCATATTCATATCACACAATATTTACCAGTCTTTCACAATAATCTTTGTTTGGAAACTCAACTTAGCACTAAAAATGATTGTTATTACATAATTTTCATGTCTTTTACAAATATTTCTAATATTTAACCGAAAACTAGAAATATTAGGAACATAATTAACAATGTAATAAAAACCGTAAATGACAAAATAAAAAAATTCGCTAAAAAAAATACACAACTTTATAAAACACAACTTATACAATAATTGAAACACATATACAATAATTGAAGCGTGCAAATGCATAACCGTATAAGTGCCAATTTTTAAAATTTTCTGTACGACAGCAATTTTAAACTTTAATGTTTTCAAAAAACTCATTTGTTTTAATTGAATCTGATAAATAATCCAGGCTCAAATTAGTTCTCACTCTTCGTCTTCGGAGACTCTCAATTGACAGCCTTCAGAACAAACAATGGGCACAATGCTGAAGGCACAAATACTGGAAAATTTTGTTGCGAAGGATCTGACAGATCTACCTGCTCTGTAGTTGCTGGGATGAAGGTCACTCACTACCACAGTCAATGTTTACACTTTGTAAGATAGGTGAAGGGCTCCACCAGCCTACGCGCCCCAAATTAATTTACAAAAACGTTAAAGGTGGATCTCCCAGCGCCATCATCGGAGTGTTAAGAGTGATGTCATCTTTTAATTTGATTCAAAGTTTCATGTACCACACAAGATATCGCTAGAGAAGACGTTATAAGGGTTTCATTCGTGGTATACTATTGTTAGTCGATGAGGTCAATAGAGAACGATCCATCATTGTTCACAAAGCTGATCTCTTGTAGTTCATGTGTGTCCATCATTGTCTGAACGTTAGATAATGTCATTTACATACTGGACTGCACTTGGCACTATCTGCCAAATCATATGGACTAACTCCAGTCGGCTGGTAGATTAATACTGAATTTTCACATTCAGTAATCCAATATTGCCTCTTCTTGATAGAAGAATAGAATCAATAAATTTAAAATTCAACTAAAAATGTTTATCATATGTGATAGTAAGATGTGGGACGATTTCTCTCATAAAAATAAAAGACGTTGTTTTCCTACTGTTTTATTTTTGACTAGAACCGGTTTTCAACGCAACAGCGTCATCATCGGTGGCACATCCCAACCGTATAGCGTAGAGGCTAGCATGTGATTGCTTTTAATTTCAATAGAATGAATGTATTGACACGAAATTTTATATCTGAATCCAGAACCCTTTAACGACGTCACCTATTGTTTTTCAGCCAAATCGACCAAATGAATGAGGGGGATTAGGAGGGAGGGGAGCTCGTAATTCGTACAATTTAGTTTATATAGGTCAAACTGGAAGACCTTTTGTAATAGAACACATATCAGAAATTGGGTTAAACATTGACACAACTCACACCGTCATTCGGATAGTCCGTACATTGACAGGTACTCGTTTAAGACCCCTGCCCTAGGTGATTAAAAATGTAGGGTAGGCAAAATTACTGTAGAGTTGGGCTCATGTCCACGGTGACGGAAGAGCGCTCTTGATCTGCTCAAGCCCGGGCATGAGTCATAATAACTAACATATTTTTTTTTTTTCATTTTAATCGTTTTCTTGATTAGACTCCTGGTCGTGAAGCGTGTACTATTAAAAACAAAGTGATTAAAGAGTTATTCACTGCAGTGGATTCTTTATTGTCACAAATGGACTCCAGTAATAAGAGAATCTATGACTTTATTGAAACAACAAATTCTCCGGTTAACATAAAACTAAAAAGGGGTGGCATTCTTTTTTTTTTATAGAGTTTTTTGGTGAAAATAAAAGAAAAGAATAACAAAATATTTCAATCACAAATTTTTATAAGTTATCATTTTTATTATCTTTTGTAAATGATTTAAAAAAAAGGTTAATGGGTTAGTGAACAAAAATGATTTTTTTTTACTATATATTAAATAAATCTCTTATAATTTAATTTTTTTTTTAATGTAATTTTGGCAAATGACAAAAAAAAGACTACATGATATTTCTATGAATTATAACAATTGTTGCAACTCAGGGCATCCTCGTTTTTATCTTTCCTTCTTCTTCCAAAACACACTCCTTCGTAGATCTGTGCTGTCCTCCATCTTCTTGGGGATACTCTCCGCAGGACTTTCTTCTTTGCTCTTCTTAACCATACACCTCCTTCTAGGCTCTTCCAAAATACACAGCCTACTTCTACGCTCTTCCAAATCACACCATACCTTCTCCAAGATCCTCCAAAACCATACTACCACGAGTTGGCTTCTTCAGTCCTTCTCGCCACCCCCCCGGGGTTCTATCGATACCACAAAGTATCGATACCTACTCGTATCGATTGAATCGAGTAGTTTGTTATAATTAATTTTAAAAAACCTATAAATGTATATAAATTTAAATAAAAATCGAATTGCATCGAGTACTTCGTTATAAATAATTTTAAACCATGTCTAATATATATATATATATATATATATATATATATATATATATATATATATATATATATATATAGGTACCTATATAATAATAATAAAAAGCACAATACAATTTGAAAGATATAGGTAAATGGGAATTGTAGTGGGCATAAGAAACAAATAAATCAAATCGAATAATATAAAATTATATTATTAAAAACATACTGAATGTAATAAAAAACCTTATAAAATAAACATACAATTTATTTTTACTAAGGATATAAAACTACTGGAGACTATTCGTATTCCGACAATATTTCACTATTTTAAAACACTTTTTGCAAGTCGTTGACATCGAAACGTTCTTAGTGTAATAAATCCACACTTTCGCCGTAGGACGAAGCATTATAATTTGTAATTGACAAAATGGAATGTAAAATAAAATAAAATAATGAAATCGTAATCATGTTCACAGTTCTCTTCAAAATTAAACAAACGTATACCTTCATAAACGATAAACCATTTAATGTAAATAAGGTAAGAAATAAGGACGCATCATGCAGACTGCGTGATGACATCACACATGAGGTACGAGTATCATTTGTCCGTGGATTGGAATTTGAGTTCAGTATTTTACTGCAACAACAAATAAAAGAAAATTGTAAGAAATTAAACGGTGAACGATTTTGACGAATTGAAAAATTTATATAATTTTTTTAAATTGTTGAAATGTGAAACGAGTACTCTGAATCGATACAAGTAATATCTATTCGATACCTACTTGGTATCGAAAGAAAAGTACCAATACCAAAGGTATTTAGTATCGGATAAAAGTATCGATACTTTACTTGGATTTACTTGTATCGATAGATCCCTACCCACCATATATCATCAGGTTTGTCTTTTCTTTTATAGTTAATCATATTTTTTTTTCTTTTAATATCTTTTGCCACGACGTTAATTTTAATTTATTTGTATTTATTATTTTTTTAATTAATATTTCTTTTTTTTTTTTTTTTTTTTTTTTTTTTTCATTTATTGATAATTTTTGTACAATGTACATTCAATTGTGCTAAAATAAAATAAAAACAAAACATCTGGCACTTGAATGAGGCCGCTGACCAGCGTCAGTCCTCTTGATTAAGGTCGCTATGGTGCTTCCTCTTCAGGCGACGTGCTGGTCTTGGCGGAGGCAGGTGGAGAGGGATGGCACGTAGCAGAGGATTTTGATGATTTTGCATGGTCCGCAGCAGACTGGTGTAGCAAACAGGCAGACATTTTTTCACCTCTGGGATCTCAAGATCATCGTGTATAGTTTTGTTACGGACAAACCAGGGCGCACTAGTGATTATTCTTAAGGCCCGATTCTGGAGTGTCTGTATACGTTTGATTTGAGAATCCGAGGCAGAACCCCAGATAGAGCAGCCGTAAAGCCACATGGGCCTGATGAGCATCGTATAGACGAGCCTCTTGAGATGGAGGGGGAGCTGAGAGTTCTTGAGGAGAGGTGTCAGCTGGTAAAGTCGATTTCTTAGCCTCTGCAGAAGCGAAGTAATGTGCTCGTTCCAGGTCAACTTGGTGTCCATGGTGAGACCTAGGTACCGAATTGAAGAAGTCTGTGGGACAAGAGCTCCGTTGAGGGTGAGCGGGCCTACTACTTCTGTCCGTAGATAAGTGAATGGTACCAACGCTGACTTTTGAGGATTTAAATGTATCCTCCATTTGGCACTCCAAACTTTCACCTCATCCAAGAAGTTGTGCAGTTGTACTTCAGCGAGTCTACTGGAGGTGGCCTTACTCATTACAGCAACATCGTCGGCGAATTGAGCAGTTGTTAGGCCGTTCTGCTGTGGAAAGTCGTGGGTGTATATTAGATATAAGAAGGGTCCAAGCACACTTCCCTGTGGTACTCCAGATATCATCGACTTGGACTGGGATTGGGCTCCTTGGTAGATGACAGAGAAGGTACGGTTGCTAAGATATGACTGCATTAGTCTCCAATAAGTGTCAGGCAGCAGCGGTTTCATTTTTAATAACAGTCCCTCATGCCAAACCTTATCGAAAGCTTTTTCAGTGTCAAGGAACAAGCCGAGACATATCTGCTTCGTTTCGTATGTGTCCAAGATCGTATCGACGACTCTGTGCAGCTGTTGTGGACAAGAGTGGTTCGAGCGGAATCCGAACTGTGAATTTGGAAGTAGCGGACTTAAATATTCTAATAATTTTGGTAGAAGGAGACGTTCGAAAATCTTAGAGAACAATGTCAATAAGCTAATAGGTCGGTAACTGTTAGGGTCATTACGTTTTTTTTGTGGCTTAGGAACCATAATGATATTTGCATGTTTCCATTTTTGGGGGAAATATGTTGTTCGAAGCATGGCATTGTAGATCTGGGTAAGTAGAACTAATGGCTTCCTAGGCAGATTTTGTAGCAAGGGTTGCACTATGTGATCATACCCAGGAGTTTTCTTTGCTGAAGAACGGTCGATAACATTTTTTACTTGGCCTGGTGAGAAGTAAGAGTCGAATGGAGTCAAGAACAATGGTTGTTCCAGTTGTTCTTTCACTGTATCTAGAAAGTGATGATTGATAGTTTGATTTGGTCTAAACTGGTTAACTAGCATCTCTGAAAAGACGTCAACCTTCTCCTTCGGTGTTGTTAACCAGTTGTTTTGATGTTTTAAAGGGGGTATTAAATGACGTTCTTTGGTAAGAAATTTGGTTTTTCTCCAGAGGGAGCCATCCCTTGTGTCCAAGGTTAACAGATCGTTGGTGAGTGCTGTCTGCTTTAGCTCTCGGAGTGCCTTCCTGAGGTCATATGTGGCTCTGTTGTAGGACCTCTTATGGTCGGGGTGCCTGGTACGTGCCCACAAGGTCCTTGCTGCTTTCTTCTCGTTATGGAGTTGGGTGATGTGAGCTGGGTAAAAGACTCGTTTGATGCGTGTATAATTAGTTTGTTGATCTCCTGCTTCACTTGCCGCAAACTGAATATCTTGTGTTAGTTTACTGACTGCCACGTCAATGTCCTCCTTGGTTTTGAGAGGTATTTTAAGGTCTGTTACATCTTGTAGAACTGCCTGATATATTTTCCAATGAAAAGGATATTTGATCAGTTTAGGTGCTATTGGAACTTGAAGGGGGCTTTGAGCAAACTCAATTCTGACTGGAAAATGGTCAGAGCTAAGGTCATGAAGAACACTTGGCGTTGTACAAAGCCTAGATATATTACGGCCAATGAAGAAGTCCAGTATGTCAGGCGCGTGATTTTGAGTGTGCGGATAGTGAGTAGGTTCTAGTGGATATACGACATCCAAGCGCAGCTGGTTGATAACATCATGGAGGACTCTGCCCCTCGGGTTAGTTACCTGCGATCCCCATCGTGGATGTTTGGAGTTGAAGTCTCCTCCCAACAAGAAGTGCGTACCCATCTCATGAACCACTCCCCAGAACACAACAGGAGCGACTGAATTGGAGGGAGCAGAATAAAACGAACCTACTTGGTAGGTGTGGTGGTTTAGCGCAAGCTGACATCGGGCTACCTGTACCTCCTCCTCTCTGATAGGAAGCAGCTCGTAGTGGAGGATTGTAGACTTGATGCAGATGACAGCACCTCCTTTACAGTGCCCAGATGGATGATCTGCTCTGTAAACCTTATAGCCTGCTATGTGAATATGAATGTTAGGATTCAATTTAGTCTCTGTCAGTAACATTATGTCTATGTTATTGAAGTTTAGAAAATATTCCAACTCTGTATATTTATTACTGAAACTTTGACAGTTCCAGGTGCAAATTTTAAAAGATTTCTGAGGAAGGAAAGCCATTATTTTGATTTTATCAGGATTGGGAGCAGTTGCACTAACGATTGGACTAGAGGCTGTATGATAGCTATCAGAGAATCGATTTTATTTACAAGAGTGAGCATTTCGGTGGAAGAACAGGCAGGCATTTGGTCACCTAGGCTAAAAGAATGATTTTCATGTTGGCAGCTTTGGACATTTGTTTTGGTTGCTTTAGCATAACTAATTAGAGGGCTTGTCATCTTAGTCTGAGTTACCGGAGATGCCGCGATCTCAGCCGTCGATGTGAGGCGGTTGTCAGTTTTGACAGGCATTTTATTGTAAGTGGTGCGTGGCGATGGTTTTTGGAGCTTCAGGTGAACAGGACAACCTCTGTAATTTGCAGTATGAGAACCTTTGCAATTCACGCAAGTAGGAGGACTGGTGCTTGGCCTCGGACAATTTTCTGAGCCGTGCATTCCGTCACATTTGACACATCTGGCCGTTTGATGACAGAAGTTTTTACTATGCCCATATTGTTGACACCTGAGGCATTGTAAGACCGTTCGTCTTGGTCGGGGGGGTTCTATTTTGATTACCGCATAATAAAGCCGAGTTAGGTTATAAATTTCTGCGTTTTTAGCGCTCGGTCGCAAATCTAAAAAGAAAAGAGGCATAGGTACTTTGGTAACAGGATGGAAAACAGGCACCATTTGTATAGGTTCGAAACCGAGGTTACTCAGTTCAGCCATCATCAACGTGGTGTCACAGGTGGGATGCAGCCCTCTAACCACCACTCTAAAAGGCTTTTCTGATTTAAGCTGAAAAGTGTGATATTCAGCTTGATTTCCTTGCAAAAAATTGATCATTTTTCTGTAATCATCTACAACTTCAAAATTAATTTTAACCTTATCTTCAATAGTTTTGTAAAGATAGTTGCCAAGACTTAATTCCTTAATCTGCGATATTAAGGAATTCATGTTATTAACATTATGAATAAATATAGGAGGTGGCTTGGGTACCTTTTCAACAGATGCGTTCTGAAGGGTGCATATATTCATTGGCTCATTATCACTAGAAATACCTGCCAAGGGCGCAAATGCGTTAGATGTTGGTATAGGTTGAGATGGGACATTGGATGTTGAAATTTTTGGTTTTTTGGCTCGCCTGTCTCCCAAAGTGATCTGATTTTCGGCGTCAGATGGATCAGATGGCTCCGTTCCCATGTTAAAACCTAAGTTTTATGACCACAACACTATGTCAAAGCTCACATACACAATCGCTGTTCTTCGACTCTGGTAAACCCGAATTGAAACCCAGGCCTGTTAAGCACTGATAAACTGCTTTGAAAAACTGATTTTCAATAACAGAAACACTTTTTAACAAAGTAAACTTTTAATTTTAAAAGACCTAATATTTCTATACATTCTTTATATGTTTTATTACATAAAGAATAACAATTTCTTTTATCAATCTTTGTGACCCCCCCCCCCCCCCCCTTCTACACGTCACAATATATTAATATTACTCATTCTTTTTATGGTATTTTATATTTGAGCGTTTGAGCCTTGCTACGCCCCTGACATCTTTCAGTGTAATGTAATATGTCAGATCCTATGACCCACTAAATGGGTGTATTGACAAAGGCTCTGCTACCTCATCTTATTGATGTACTAAGTTAATTTGTACATAGTTTGGGTTGTTAGTACGGTGTAGTGTACTGTGTACGAAGCTAAGTAATTTGTGAAGTACTCCCCTCCATTCTACTTGAAGAGCCCTCGATTTGTGTTAGTGATATTGTGTTACTATAGAGATTGCGAACCATCTTTGGAGGCCATCTTGGAAACTATGCATGTACAAAGATTAGCCAATGTTACACAGAAGCACGATTCTGTATTAAAAAATACTAATAATTAACTTTGTATAAGAAACTCATGTTATGAACACATCACTGTACCTTGGTGGGAGTAGAAAAGAAAATCTCCCCCTCTCATTACAGTTTTGTAAAAAAAAGACGATTATCGATTTACAATCGAAATGAGAGAGGTTAACAAAACAAAACATCTTTGTGATTAAAACTCAAAATTTATTTATTGTACCGTACTACTGTACAAAACAAACCACGGTACGTACATTAATGTTATAATGTAAAAATTAAGAATTTTAAAAACGAAATATGTAAACGTTAAATTCTAAAGAGGACTATAAAATAAAACAATGTACAGTACGTAATGAAAACAAGAATAATATTTTTAGACTCACTGAAAAAAGTCCGTAATGTTTTTTTGCTTTAAAGATGACCGACGTCGTTTTGCCGTAGGATCTTGTAGGCGCCTCAAGGTCAGTAGTCAAACCCTCTCTTTGAATTATTTTCGTACTTACCGCTCGATAGATTAATTTTTACTAAATCTTAATTAGTTTTTTAAAATCGCGTCCGGATTAACCGGTTGTCCGGATTAGCGGAACTCTACTATACTTCATACCTACTAGAAAGTAATAATAACAAAAATTGTTTTAATCTTTTTAGTAAAAAATCGCATTTTTATAAAAATAGAACAGTCTTAAAAAATGTCATTAGTAAAAACCAACGTTCGTTTAATACAATTTCTTAAATTTTTATCGAAGTTTTTTTGGGGCCGTTTATAGGCAATTTTCTGTTCTGAATTCAATTTCCTATAAGATCCCCAAATATGGACATTTCAAATTTTACACCCTATATATGTCCTATTTTTGGGCCCTGCATTTTTTCCGGTCCCTTTACTAAAATGCAAAAACTTGTAAATTTATTCTTTTTTCCGTTTCCTCTATTGGAGTATTTTGGGAGGGGGGGGGGGGGGGGGCGCCTGTGAGGTTGGAATTCAGCCGGCCGTGTTTTACGAGCTATACTCACCCTGACACTGGCCCCGGAACAGGAAGTTCATCCCCCCCCCGAAAAAGGAAGCGAGTTCACATAAAACTTGCCCCTTGGTCACAAAAACAGACAGACGGACATCAATCTCTTGTATACTCGCTGGTGTCAAACTAAAAGCATGGCAAGAGCGCTTACCGAGTTGGTCAGTCTATATATGACTCCTGTAAGTTGTGTATCAAACTAAACCGGGATAAAATGTGGTTATGAAAATTATGTAAAGTAAATTAATAAACAAATAAATAAAATTACCACATTTCCTGTAGAAATTTTAGCTGGTCCTCTACTAAATTTTGATTTCTACAGTAATTTCCGAAAAAGGCCCTAAAAAAATATAGAAAGTTCAAGACGGGCAGTTTTGAAGAAAGTGCACATATTTAAAAAAATTTCAATTAATAATTATTTCATTTGGATTTCTTCTAAAGATACTAAAGAGATGCCATATTGTTTTTCTAAATTTCAAAAATGTTCAATCTAAGCCAAAGGTATAAATTATCTTACTGGGTTAACAGAGAAAATGAATAGCATAGAATAAGAGAACAAATATTATAATATACAGTACCTTTGCTCATCTACTTCACTGTTATTTTCACTCCTACATGGTTTACTTCACCTTAACGCTAAAAACAACTTTCTCTCTAGACTGTCCACTTCCATTATCGAACTTCGACTGTTTCACATTTTGAAACAGCTGATCGTCGTCTTTTGTACTCCCATTCATTGGTTGTTCACATTTCGTTTTAAAACAAAATGCTACTAGTCCATTTTTGTATATTTATTCACTATTTAAGTTACTTCACTCCTAACAGCTGTTTTTATACAAATAATATAACAATTGATTTCATAATTTATTAATAATCTTTTTGTATATCTGCAGGTAACCCCATTTTGCCTGCCTAAAACAGAGTATAAAAAGATGATAAAATAACATATAATGTTGGGCCAACAGTGAAATTATTTAGCGTAAAATAACAAAGAAAATACATTATTCTTACTTCCTCAGCCATATCAAGTATAAGGGAAGTTATATAATTGGTCAGAAATTCGATGTTGATTTTTCACCGGAATTTACTCTGATTCCAAAAAGAGAAGTCGGTGAATTACCGGCAATGTACTTCTCCAGAATTATCTCCAGGGCTAAAAAAACAATTGTAGACTTAATAAGGACTGCTGAAGCCTCATCTAAATGTTCGATACATTCATTACTTCGATAGTTAATATCTGATCTTCTGTTCCCCCGAGATATTCGAGAGAAAGGTTCTGCGGTTTCTCGAATGGAGCTGTAGCGCCGAGGATGATGATGATGATCCCCCTACCCTTCAGCCGATTAGGCTGAAAATTAAAACGTGTCGTCATCTTGCTGTTTTGGATTCGCATATGGAATTTCATGTCAATACATTCGTTATAAAGGCAGTTATTACATTTTTTGTGTAATGCCCCCTCATCACTTTGGCCGATTTGGCTGAAAATCAATAGGTGTTGTTCTTAGGGGGTCCTGGATACACATATATGAAATTTCATGTCGATACATTCTTTTTATCAGGACTAATCATGTTCACAGTACAGCTGAGGTAGTAGAAAGATTTGTTCGTGTGCCTGTGAACATGTATGTGTATCCAGGACCCCGGGAGGACATCTATTAATTTTCAGTCAAATCGGATAAAAAGAGGAGAGGATATACAGAGGAGGGGCGATTGACGATGTAACGAATTTCCATGAAATGTAGTCAGTCAGAATTTCTTGAGCAAGGATGCCTATTGATTTTCAACTAATTCGATAAATGGGTTTTAGAGGGATGGGGAAAAACACGATCTGGGGAAGTACAATGCCGGGTGATTCACCTACACATTTTTTTCAGCCATAGTGTGCGGAATCCTCCTGATGACACCCTCCCATTAAAGTCAGGAAATTAGGAAGGTGTTTTCTCATTTTCTCGGCTCCTTCTCCAGAAATAATGGTTTTACGCCTGCTCTTTGCCCCTTGCTCTCTGAGGCCGATCCTGGAAAGCTTTTAGTCACTTTTATCGACTCTGAAACGTTCTGTTGAGTTTCTCTTTTCCTTGTCACGATAACTCCCAATAGAGTATATCGACACGAAATTTTATATATGTATTGTGATGTATAAAATTACACACATTCTATATTATTAATAATATATTATAAAATTAATTATATTTATTGGTATGAAAAAAAACGAAAAAAAACAGCTGTTAGAAATGAAGAAACTTAATCAATAAGACAAATATATGAAGTCGCATTTTGTTTTAAAACGAACCAATGAGTGGAGAACAAAAGACGACGAACAGCTGCTTTAAATAGTGTGGAACGGTCGTAAGTTGTGTTGTGGAGGTGAGGAGTCTGAGTTGAGATGTGAAGGTAGTGGACAGTCTAGTAGAGAGATGCCCAAGTAGGAGTGAAATTAACAGTGACGTGGCAGTTGTTGTTTTGAACTCGTGGAGTACATATCGGCTCTTGGGGATTAACAACGTTATTGTGAGTCCGTTCCAACTCTACTTTACATTACTTTTAATATTTAATATATTCATTTATCCAACCTTTTTTTTTTAATTGTCTCCCTTATTTTGTTTTTTGTATCCCCTACTTTGCCAGCAAATTTAGCAAATTGCCTTATTATATTTATTTATTCACTTTTATATTTATTTATTTTCTGAATTATTATTATTATTTTTTCTTTTCTGTCTCTTATATTATTTTATATCATCTTATTAAATGGAGGCTGACAATGATCCTCCCCGTCCCATAAATGCTCCAAAGCCATGAACGTCCTAAAAACACTCTGCAACACCCAGTGGGGAGCCGACAGAAACACTATGCTTAGGTTATATAAAGCCCTCATTCTCCCCATCCTCGACTATGGCAGCATTATATATGAATCGGCCAAACCAAATACAATCAGTATAATAAATAGTGTACAGAATAGCGGCATTCGCCTCGCAACAGGTGCCTTCCGATCTAGCCCCATCCCTAGAATCCACGCTGAATCAGGACTGCTTCCTCTCTCTCATAGAAGACATCAGCTATTCTTTTCATATATATGCAGAATAACATCCCACCCATTTAATCCAATTCAAAACCTTCTAGACCAAACTGTAGAAATAGAAAACGAAGCACCAGACTCCTTCAGTTACAGAAACATCCAACTTCTCCAAAAATATCAGCCAATACCCTGTCTCCCCTCTGTAATAGAACCCTGGATCCTGTCTCCTCCTAAAATTAATCTCAAACTTACCAAATTTCTTAAAAGCGACATACATCCTTACATATACGAAAACGAATACAGAAAAACCTTAGAACACCTGAAACCATGCTGTCTGGTTTTTACGGATGGATCTAAAACGGAGAGAGGCGTAGGATCCGGGATATACGTCGAAGGCCGCTCTTACAAATTCTCCCTTCCGTCGGTGAGCGGTGTTTGTACTGCTGAGCTATTGGCTATCCACAAAGCTCTGATGGTAGTGATGACGGAACAACCAAAGATCCTAATCTGCACGGACTCCCTTAGCTCTCTTCTATCGCTGCAAGATGCTTTCTCTTCCAACCCACTTGTCAACGAGATCCTCCTGGCTCTCCGAGATCTTAGAGGGAAAGGGAAGGAAGTCATATTCTTATGGATCCCAGGACACTGCGGCATCAAAGGAAATGCAGAAGCCGACAAACTGGCAAGGGCTGCCACTACAGAAGGGCAACCATATAATGGAATAGCCTCGGACCTTCGTGCTTCGTTCAAGCAAGCAGTATGGAGCGACTGGGAGCAGCGATGGTTGAAGTTATGGGACAACAAGTTAAGAACGATAAAGTCCTCAGTCCGAGCTTGGGAAACTTCTTCGAAAACACCCCGACGAGAGGAAGTTGTTCTGACCAGACTGAGGATTGATCACACCCGTCTGACTCACGGTCACCTCATGAGCCGCAGTCCTCCACTGGACTGTACCACTTGTGGAACCCCGCTCACCGTACAACATCTGCTCACCGAATGTAGAAGGTTCGAGAGGCTAAGAGAGGTACTAGACCTTCCAGTGATGCTTTGTGAATCGCTGGGTGTCGACGCCTCAGTTATTCACTTGGTAATCAGGTTCCTACGCCAATCTCGACTCATCACAGAAATATAACAAATACCCGCTCCAACTTTACTACATCCCCCGGTTTCTTTGTATAATGTCCCACTAATCTATAGCATCCAGTAATTCATAGTTTCTCTTCAAATTACCTGTTCCACTCTCTAGCGTAGTGACCGAAGAATAGCTGATAACGCAGATCCCTTACGTCTGGGATCCCTCTGGGGGACGGGAGGGGGGGGGGTGGCGAGGGGGGCCTTGCGTGGGGCCCCTGGGGTATCTCAGCGTGCGGACGGTGGCTTGGCTGGGGGGCTTGGTCGGCTCCACTGGGATCTCTAGTCCCGGGCTTGGAGGGTGTGGTCGGTGCCACATACAAGCACACCCTCTCTAACAGGCCTAGCTACACCGGGGCCTAAGCCCAATAACTAAAGAGAGACGGCCAGTTGTGCCGTTGCTTGTCCCCTAGCCTGGTTGGGACGCTCACTGGGTGCCCCGGGGTCCTGGGCGGGGTCCCCCCCCTCCGTTCGCCCCCCGGTTTCTCTGCGGGATCTCGTACTTATTTCAACAGTCAGGCATCAATGACCCTCGTGGTTGAAATGGCATAAAAAAAAAAAGGTACTTTTATTTATTTATATGTACATAATATATATGCCCGAAATATCAAATAATTATAAATTAGTTTGTAAAATTTCTTTGAAAAAAATAATTTATTTCTTTTTCTTTTTCAATATTTAGTTAACCAATTTATAATGTAGGTTAAGTAAAATAAACCCAATATTTGTTCTCTTATTCTATGCTATTCATTTCCTTGTTAACCCAGTAACGTAATTTATACCTTTGGATTAGATTCAACATTTTTGCAAAATTTAGAAAAACAAGATGGCATCTCTTTTGTAAATTTAGAAGAAATCCAAATGAAAAGTTTGTTAATTGATTTCTTTTGAACTTTCGATATTTTTACGGCCCTTTTCGGAAATTACTGTAAAAATCAAAATTCAGTAGACCAGCTAAAATGTCTACAGGAAATTGGTAATTTGTTTATTTAATTATTATTAATTGTATTAATTCAATATATTTATTATTATTTAACATCATTTATTTAAAAACCTCGAAGAACGACACCTATTGATTTGCTGCCAAATCTGCCAAAAGGAAGGAGGACCAGATTGGGGGCTCGACTCTCGTCCTGTACCTGGCCAATGACTTATTTCAGTATGATATTCGTTATATAAAGTTCGATATTGGCTATAAGGTATATACCGAGTCTCCTGGATATTTACTGCTACCAGATGAAACTGTGTCAGTTCCAATCCTCTCTATTTCGTATTTTTTTTTCATCTATTTATCGCACTGTTTAAATTTATAGGTCTATGAATCCAATGTGATGTGTTCGTAGAGTATATCGAATCCACTCTTTATGGGAACTTTATTGTCTAACGGGGACGAAATTTAAAAAAAAAAAAAAGTTTTAAAAGCGACAATAAAAATAAAAAAGTCGTCGGTGAATCAACGACAATGTACTTCCCCAATTAATAAACTAAGTTTACTCTCTCCATTTAAATCAATTTACCGATTGGTTGAAATTCATTGGGAACTCCTGAATCATCACACACAACATACGAGTATACATTTGTTAAGTATATCGACAATTTGGGTTTTTATGTTCATCATCAGATCATCATCCTCTTCATTTTCATTTCTCCATATCGCTACCTCAGAACAAGACTGTCACAACTAAAAATATGTGAATGTTGGGAAATCACGTTTTAAAATTCACTGATCCTTAATGGTACTTCACTTTTGATTTATTTAGAAAACTGCTAGAGCAATAAGCTTTTACACGGTTAATAATACTTATTTTTAAGCCAATTTTACTTAGCTTTCACCATGGTAACACCCTTTAAAGTCCTTAAAGCCCAATCTTTTCGTACAATGAAAGACTGACACATCTGCTCTCTGGTGGCCAGAATTAGAAGTTACAATTGTAATCTTCCATGAAAAAAAGTATACCATATCACCATTCTTCCTATGAGTTTAGTACGAATTCGATATTTTTTGAGTTGTGTGAAGTTGTCTTGTTCTGAGGTACCGATATGGTCCTGTAGACGGATTCGATCGGAAACTGTAATAACTGCCGTTGTAATGAATGAGTCGACATTTTATATTTTAATTCCAAAACCCAAAAGGGTAGCACCAATTAATTTTTCACGAAATCTGATGAAGAGAATGGGGGATCAGGGATGGAGGACTCGACTCAAATACCCTGGAAAACTGCCGATGTAATGAAAGTATCGACACAATCTAGTATGAGCATTCAAGCCATTATGTAATTCAAATATTGAGTTTTAGCCCAAACGGACGATTGATTGTGAAGTAGTGGTGTCGAACTATCGATAGCATTATCGAATAATCAGTATTATTTTATTATCTAATATTATCATAGTCATATTTAATATCGACTATACTATCGAGTTTGAAATTGTTATTTATAATTAGCAGTCTTGCACTTTCCAATTTTTCACCTATATTCTTTATATTTTATGATAAGTTTACAGAATATTATTAGAAACTTGGCATTGTCGTCACTGATCTAAATGTTTGAGTAGTTCGTTTCCGTTTTAAGTAGTATTAAAATAAATTACCGGATGTTTTCGTTTGAGGTGATCCTTGAGATTCGACCTGTTACCTGAAGTTTGTTATTCCTTTTTGCATTCTTTACATCGCGCCAACTTCTTAGGCCCAACATCTCTATCGAAATGCTCCCAAACATCCGAACGATTTTTCCGTTTCACACCGCTCATGCCTCAAACTAGTAATAATAAAAAACAAAAGTCACTTAGTAAACAAAGTAGGTTAAAGGAACTGATAATACTGATTAGGACGAAACCTCTTTTCTTGTTTACTGACAGAATAGCCAGCCGTACGGAAAACAAACTGTTTTCTCGACAGCGGCGATTGCTTTTCTGGTTCGAAATTAATGTTTCAGAATTTCAATAGTACCTTCGATTAATCGATATTTTGACACCACTACTGTGAAGGGAATGCGAAAACGTAATTGATTAATTCATGCTGGGGAAGTATATATCCGGTGATTCACCGAATACTTTTATTTTTTATTTTCGCTGCATTGGAATACATGAAATTCCGATGAAAAATCGACATCGAATTTCTCCTATACTTCCCCACCTCGAATTTATTGTAATCATATATATAAAGCTGAAAATGTCTGTGTGTTGTACCGCTATAACTCACGAACGGCTTTATGGATTTGATTAATTTTTTTTTTAATTTGTTCGTCATCGTCTGTGGAAGGTTATCTCCTAGGTGTCTCTCTTGACTATATATTGGGAGGGGTAATCCAACACCGTACTCAATAGACTAGGAGTCAAGAACTAATAAACACATTGATTGTAACGCGAGATAGTACAGTGCACCCGACCCAACTCAGTTTTTACTACGAAATATAGAAGAAGTTATGTATCAGCAACGAATTAGTTTTCACCAAAATTTCAATTAAATTTCGTGTCAATATATTCATTGCAACGGCAGTTCTTAGGGTTTTTATATTAAGTCAGCCTCTAACCCCCATTTCCTTTTGTCCGATTGGCTGAAAATCAATAGGTGTCGTCCTTAGAGGGTTCTCGATACACCTTTCGTGTCGATACATTCATTCTGAGAGTTATCGAGTTCACAGACAGACATTTTTAATTCCACAGCTATACGAAGTAGAGGGGAAGTTATGTAATCGGTCAAAAACCTTACGAGGACGACATTTGTTAATTTGCCGCAAAATCGGCAGAAGGCTCGTCAGAAGAGTGGGCCCAACTAAAAACCTAAATAACTGTTGATGTGCCGAATTTATTGACACAAAATTGACTATAAGAATTCAGAAGCTCCTTTATAAGTCAACTATTCATTTTTAGACCAAACTAAATTCATTTTTGGAAAGGAGCCGCGATAGAGACATTCAGCACATCCTCGAATCTAACTATAACCTCACATACAAGGATATTTACTGTTACAACGTCTACTTAAAGCTGAGGACAAATATCGAGAGGACGAGAGTGTTGGCTCAGATACGGCTGTGTAGAGAAAGCCTGTCAAGAGTGACGGTGGGAGGAGTGACCTACCTCTTCAACGGGGAAAACAGCTGTAGTGTCTGCAACGAAGACCGACCGGACGACATCCACCATTTCTTCATGGAGTGTCCAGCCTTCAGCCAACTGAGACAAAAGTACCTGGTAGAAGCACTGAGGAGTAGGGTGGAACGAAAAAATCACCTTTTGATTTTTAATTTGGAATAGCGCGGAAAAGTTGCCTTTTAGTGTAGATAAGATAAATAAATAAAAAATATGAAAAGTATTGTAGTACGTCTTGAGGTGCCGCAAGGACCAGTTTAATGTGGCAATGAAGTAGAAACAAACATTTTGCAGCTGTAACATTTGTAATCATTAAGGATACAGAAGTAAGAAATACAAAGTTTGACATTACAAAATATTTTTTTATTTTTATTATATTTTATAATTAATAATTTTTTCCAATTCTAATGCTTATATATGTATTTAAAACCATCTTTTGTAACATTATATGTACGAGAAATTCATTAAAAATAATTTATCAAAGTTTAAAATTTTTCAATTTTTTTACAAACTTTAAGCTCTTTGGGGCACCTCAAGATGTTGTAGTATTGCAACCAAATTTTTTTTATTCTTCTTGAAGTTAAAAGGCAACTTTTCTCCACTATTACCAAACTAATAACTAAAAAAAATTTTAAAAGGCCATTTTCGTTCCACCCTACTGAGGAGCCCGCAACCTCACAAGACCCTTTTCAACATTGCAAACAACCAAAACCTCAATAATATTATACTATGCATAGTAAGGGCGCTAAAAATTAGAGGACATTGAAGTATTTAAATAAAATACCGTTTTTATTTTTGTTTTAATTTGTTAATTAACAGTTAGGTTCTATATTACTTTGTATTTTATTATTATTATTATTTTCTATTTTCATTTATTTGTACTTTTTTTAAACTGAATAATGTATATATCAGGCCGAACCCTGAGCCTAAAAGATGTATTTCTTAAAGGCTAATAAAGAATTGAAAATTGAATTGAATTCATTTTTGGAATCACGAGTTTGGAGAAGATAAAATTCAGTTGAAAAATCAGCATCGAATTTCTTTCTTTCTTCGAACTTCCTTACTCGTACACTCGCTGGAGAGCTGGAGTATTAAAATAAATTTAATAAATTTAAGTAATAAAGCTAGCAAACAAAATAATTTTCAGTTCAAATGTAGTGCATTCTGTGAACTACCACACCAATCAATATGAATAAGAAAAAACCCGGCCGAGGCTCTTAGTCTATTTTATCTGAAACTTGAGCACGCCGTCCTTTGCATGGGATGTTAAGCAATGGTCTCGAGTCTGTACAATGTCAGTTACTCGTTAAAGACCCCTGCCCTAGGTGAATAAAAATTTAGGACTCCCATAGTAGAGTCGGGCTCATGTCCATTAGAGTGAGGAAAGAGCGCTCTGGTAGTAGGCGATATGACCTCGTAGTTCAATCCCGGGCATGAGTCATAATAACTAACAGAATAAGAAAGGAGACACTTATATATGTAAAAAAAACTCCTGAATAAATTTTACTTCATTTTTTTTTTTTTTATTTTGTTAATATTTTTGTGGAATTAGACAATATAAATGGTAAACAAGTTTCTTTGTTTTTATTTATTTTTCTGGAAAGTCCTAGAAAATAGGATATTCAAATCCAGTACGGATATAGGTCATGGTGTGAAAATTTGTGGGAGACCGAGACAATATCCGGAGTTTATGCAAATCTGTGCTACTTGTCTACATTGGGTAATTTCCTTTCGTGGTCATCTTTGACCCTGGGTCACTATATCCTGCCGACTTCAGTCCCGAACAGCTGTTTGTTACTTAAAGAAAAAAATAAATAAGAGTAACAGTTAGAAAAATCATATTTACCTGGACATTTCGCGAAATGTCCAAACCGGATCTTGGTCATTTTTCGAAAAACCCAGATTGGATTTGGCCCATTTTGTGAAATGTTCAGGTAAAATTTTGCCTGGACTTCAATTCCTTTCGTTAAAATCTGTCGGGATTACTGATGTTTCATAAGTTTGAATTTTATCTGCTTAAATCCATCGCAAACATTATCAACAAAACTATAGTTCAAAAAGTTGATTTTCTCTGAATTCTAAGACATTTAGTATAAATAAATAGCAAATGAGGTCTAGTTCAAGAGAAAATTTGACAAACTCAAAATGTGGGGGAAATTTTATAAGTACATTCAGACTCCCCTGTGTGACACATCTATTGATTTTCAGCCTAATCGGTCAAAAATAAAGGGAAGTTTAGGGATTGGGTTAACTTCAAAACCTTAATAATTGCCGAAATTGTATATCTGAATTGAGAAGTCTTTGACTATAAGACTATCAGTTTTCAGCCAAATCGGCCAAAGAGAAGTGTGAATAAGAGAGAGCTGAACTCCAAAAACTTGATTACTACCAATGGAAAGGATGCACCGACACTAAATCTTTTGAATTTCAGCTAAAGCTGTCCGAAGAGTCCGGAGAGAGCTGACTTACGAGGGAGAGTGAAAACTTAGGTGATGGAAATTAATTCAATCTGGGGAAGAACACTGCTGATGATTCACCAAGAAAATTTTCTGTTTCAGGTGCTGTTCGTCGAATCCCGGTCACATCACTACGTCCGAGACGTACACCACTGCGAGATCCTCTTGTCGAGTTTCGACTCAGCCTGGGGCATACTGGAGAACCCCCGTCATTCGCTGCCCCCGAACACCACCTGTCGGTACCACTTCCAGGGACGACGGCATGAGAGTGTTTGGCTGGCGTTCATCAAGTATCATGCCGCCCCCGCGGATCCGGCCGCCTACCAGCTCAGTGCAGAGTGTAACGCACGACTCAGGATTTGGGACGGCAGGATCAACTCCATACCAGCACAACAGGTTAGAATTGACAAATTCACAATCCATCTCATTCGTAACATTAGTTCACAATTTGTTTCGCAAAAACAATTAGTGTTATTCATTAGCGTTCTTAGCACATACTGGCAGTGGGTGGAAGGTAAATGGACGTGGAAGTCTTGGGGTCGGCCACGCGCGGCACACTGACAGTAGCTCGCCAAACGTTAGCCCGACATCTAGCGGTGATCCCGCCTACTCCCCTCCACTGATTAGCCACGCCCATTTGCAATTCCCAAGTCGTATCTCTAGATACAATAGCGCTTCCCGAAAGGCTAACATTTTTACTTTCTTTATTTTTGACTATGCTTGTAGCCATCATACTGAACTTATTTTGTATTTTTAACTTAATTTACTATTTTTTTTTTTTTTTTTCTATGAGACAATATAAAAGTTAAGTAAGTTCTTTGTTTGTATTTATTTTATTAGTTTTCCACTATTTCTCTACTATATCACTAGATCGCAGAAATGTATTCGGACTTTGTGATATAGAATATATATAATTTTGACTGATTTACTTACCACAAATGTCAAAATCCGTGTTTGAAAGATTAGTGTCAGATTGCTCTACGTCTGAAGAGCTCTTGTGTAAAACTCTTGTAAACTAGTGTTATTATTTTTGATAATAAAATATATTGAGGTAATATAAACGGTTCTCCCGCAGATGAACGTGAGTCTTCTGGGTGACTTTTGCAAAGATGAGGTACCGCGGCTTTGCGACCACACTCTGCTCAGCAACAGTTCCCGCTTTACCCGACCTTGCTCCCCGGCAGAAAGCTACGTCTCCACAGGAAGCGAACTGACTCTGGAACAAACCCTCAACCAAGGTTCTGTGCTTTTTCCTTTGGACTTCATGGTCAGATATGAATTCGTTGATACTCTTCTTGAAGGCGTTCATTACAAAGGCTCTGACAATCCTTGCGATAGGGTTTTCACCTCATCGATAAATTCACCTTCAGGTGGGAAATTTCAGTCGCCAAGAAGTGTTTTCTACTATGGAAGAGGAGGTGCACACAACTTGAGTTGTGTTCTTCGCTTTGAACCAACCCTAGGCGAAAGAGTCCAACTGACAATTACCCGAGCGAAATTTGGCGACAGGCCTTGTGAAACTCGTCAAGACGCTCGTACAGGAAGATGGCGATGCGTTTACTCAAATTCGTCAGCAATTTCCGAACTGTGGATATCTGAGTACCCATGGCCTGGTGTTCAACTTCCGCGAGACTGCCTCTGCTCCAAACTCTCTGATCCGTTAGTTATAACAACCCTAACTTCTTCTGCAGTTGAAGTCAATTTCACTGTAACTTTTATGAATATAACACAAGATTTCAATCATTTTAATTTTGAAGGTGAATACCAGTTTATAACTACTCCACTGGAGGAAGATGTCGAAAATTGTATTCGTCTTAAAAAAGCGAGACGCCTCAGAGGTTCAAGTGGGGGTATAACCTTAAAAGGACCAAGCAAAGAGGATTTGAATGAGGTTTACCCTGAAAAGCTCACCGTTAATGGTGTTTTTAGCCCTGGAACGCGTTGCGACCGTCATCCTTGGCTCATAGAACCAGATGACCATACAAATAATTTTCTCTATTTGAAAGTACGCGGATACGAACTTATTCCAACGCGATGGAAAGATGATTCCTTCAACTGTCATACGTCCAACAGAATACTTGTTTATTCGGGTATTGAAACGAGGAATCCCCGGGTCGTCTGTCCGATGGAAGGCCAACCTGCGGGCAGCAGTCAACTTGTGGAGATTTTCTCTGATGGTTGGAATCATAGTACGTCACTTTCAATCCTGAATCCGAGCACGAGGTCGATCGTCGTCGATTTCCTTGAGAAGGAGTCTGGTGTATACTCTGTTTCTTGGATGGAAGTCTCCAAACGGCCGCATCTTACTGCCACCTCATCGTTCGTCATGTCTTCGACAACCATCGATTGTCCTTATAGGTAAAGTACAAAACTATCATTAATATAGTCGCCTAATGGCTTAGTGGTTACGATAGTAGCTGTTTAGTGGTGCGATAAATTCCGAAGAGATTTTTCGAAAAATGCCGATTTTTTTTTTTTTAATTTATAATAATTAGGAAAGAATAAATTAACTTTATACTTCGGATAGAAGTCGCACTAACTAAACAGGTGATGTACCACTCATTATGATGCAGTTGCATTACGATCCGGTTCTAGAGATTGATAAGACAGTGGGAATTATCGTCTTTCGTTTCTATGATACATCTCCTCCACAACATCTGATTATCGCGTGTCAATAAATTAATTGTCGTTACAAAGTAGTGCAGAGTTCTAAATTTTGCCTACGTAGGATAGAGGGGCTAACGAATATCTGAAATTGCACAGACTCGGAACCTTCGCTTAAGGTTCCATCCGAAGGACCACGTTCTCAAGGTCTTTTACCTCGCAGATTAAAAAACTGAAGGCCGGGTTCCGAATCCGCGATTTTGAGCTCAGTAGATTTTGAAACAGTGTATATTTAAGAGCTGGAAGACGATAGCAACCTGTGGAGATATTCTTTCTACTGTTAGCTAGTTATTATGACTCATACCCAAGCTTTAACTATAAGGTCATATCGCCTACTACCAGAGCGCTCTTTTATCACTCTGGTAAACATGAGTATGAGAATTCTAAATTTTGCCTACCTTAAATTTTTATTCACCTAGCGTAGGGGTCTTTAACAAGTACCTGACATCGTACAGGCTCGGGACCATGGCTTAACGTCCCATCTGAAGGACGGCGTACTTATGTTTATTTTTATCTCCCAAATAAAATAAACTTATGGGCTTGGCCGGGTTACTTACCCAGGACATTGAGCTCAGTAAGTAAGCACGCATACCACTCAGCTACCGGCGCCCTCTGGCTTTCTACTGTTGAAAATGATGCTTGTATAAGTATATTTATTACTAGAAATACTAGGGAATGATCATTACTTTTAAATTAATTTGGAGAATTCAATTTAAAAAATTGCACATTATTAAGAAAAATAGGTATAAGTCGGATAATGCAAAATTTGTGTTGAATCCATCGCAAAAGTTTTGAATTAGTTTAAAGGGATATATCTCAAAGCAATCATTAATATATATTATTATCAAGAAAAGGGATAAAATTGGAGCAATTCCCTTTTTTAGGGGTAAAGAGTTATTGTGTTTTTATCTGTTTTCTGTTGGAAGCATTAAATAGTAAACCAATAAGGCAAATAATCCAAAATCCATAGAGAAACAAGTCGAAATCATTATTTCTTAGCGTACTTACAGTATTTATATATATTTATTTATAAAGTATTGGTATATATATATATATATATATACATAAGTATATAATTAAGCTGAAGAAAATCAGTGAAATACGTGGAAGGGATGGCTTGTGGAGGGGGAAATGTGACGCCAACTCCACAAACCTGTTTTGGAATACCTATTATTTTTCCTGTTGTTGGTTTCTGGTTTAGGTCTCAGATGCCACTAGTTGAGGTAGTCGAGGAACACACTCTCTGAGAGCTTCTGTCTCTCGTTAATGGGTACTAGAGAGAAGAGAAAGACGGGAAATAGTGCAGTGAACTGTCGGGCTCTTTCTCACCGCTCACCTCTTTGCATATCTTTATAACTAGTTGATGAGTAAAATTTTTCTTTTATTTTTCCAGGTGCCCTGAGTTGAACGCCTGTATAAGTTCTGCACTCTGGTGTGACGGATCAAGACACTGCCCCTCAGGCTACGATGAGGAGGAATCAAATTGTGCTTTTCAGTTTGGAGTGCCCGTGCTGTACGTTGCCATCGGAGGGGGTGCTCTCATAGTTCTTAGCCTTCTCATAGCTACAACTGCCTGCTTCAAGTGTCGTCAAGTTCGACGGAAGAGGAAACGCTCCCCCCGCTACCCTCAGGGTGACCTTTACATGGACGGTAAAGACTCTCTCTGTTGACAGAGCGTGGTCGCCCTCGAGACTACGGTTTGACAACATCATACGTTCGCCCTACGGCGGATCCAGAGGTACGACGGAGACCTCTGGTTGTCCCCAGTCTCCGACTAAGCCTCTTATAATTAGTTGTACATCGTCTCTTGGTCTGTTTCTAGTAAGGCCTGCTCTAGAACAGTGGACTGAACCTCGACTGAAGATTGACTTGAAACATGGCGACTGGGACGAGGTGCCTTCAATAAAACCGACCAATTGAACCTTGCGAGCAGTCTCTACAGTTAGCCTAATCATATATTGAAGGAGTTAAAATCTCGGCGCATAGTACCCCGCTCACTCAGTACTGTCTACACTCCCAGCTACATTGTTGAAATACCCTGTTTTTTTAAATATAAAAATTAAATAATAATATTAAAATAATATAGATGAATTATTACTGTTTATTGCGAATGCTATCTTAATAGTTTTGCTCCATAAAATTCTTACATCAATTTTCCATTTATCAAATCTGGTGTATGTTGAAATTGGCAAAACGTTTGTGGAGGGGAATATAGTTATGGAGGGGCAGGTAGTCCCCACCACCCATGGTTAAACTAATAACTGCTGAAAATTCAAAATCATACTTTTACAAAATCTTTTGCTCTATAATTTTGATAATTTGCTTTTTCATTGAATCATAGTGGTTTAAGAGCAAATATTTAAAAATCTCAGTTTTTGAAACAATTGCTTTTACAAAATACTGGTTAGATTTTTTTTTTGTAGAGAAATTTTTTTTCTTTTATTTAGTAGTGGTATAATTTTCTTGTCCAGGTAGCAGCCATTTTCGAGTTAAGAGCCAAAAACCTATATTATGCGTCATTTTTAAAAGATGGCGGGCTATAAATCACCTCTTTTTATATTTCCCGGATCGATCCCCAGAGATGATTAAATAAAGGGAACAAACTGTAGAGTGCTTGTCCTTTCTGCCCGAGTTGAGAGTATTCAAGTTATTCAAACTAAACAAAAAAAATGTAATTACTCAAATTTTATTGAAATAAAATGAGAATAAATAAAGGTTTTATTTATTCGGCAATCATTTTTTATGTACGTTATTTACACAACATCCATGTCACCTGGAGGGAGTTCTATCTATGAAACAAAATTCTCCCGGACGGGATTCGAACCCACAACAGTAGTAAGTCTATGCGACCAAAATCATTTATTGCAGTAGAGGTTCATTCCGCTGAGAATCAAGCGTTGAAAGTTCTCTGCTTTATTTTTTATTCCAAAATTTATTTAAGCAAAAAAAGCATTAAGCTCCTTTCCGAATTAAGTGTTGCTGATTGCACTCTTCATAAAACTTCGAGCCAGATTATGCAGGACGCCTTTATGGATTGCGGATCAAGGGACGATTTATACATATTTTTCGATGTGTGAAAACACCGAGAGGCAGTGATGAAGACTGGGTGAGATGAGATCTCGAGCGGCGGCGGATTTAGGCACAAAAAAAAACTTTGCTCAAAACAAAAAAAAAAAAAAAATGGATTATTTATACTTCGTCATTTGTTCAGACACAGTACTCCTTCTCAATTTTTGTCGAAATGCAGATAGTATGGCACCGAAACTTCAGGACAAACCTGGGAAAAGAATAAGGGTAAGAATACAATTTCATAAATTCCCTGATCGATTCCCGTACATAAAAGAGTAAAATCATAGCAGTTTATCACGGAAATTATAGATTTCCTGAAAAGGAGAGTGGAAACTTAGACTATTATAAATAATTCGAGCTGGGAAGTACACTGCCATTGATACACAAAATATTTTTTTCTTTTTAGTTCCCGTTCAGATATTGATTTTCAGTCAAATCGGCTAAAGAAGAAAGTGTTTTGGAGGGAGAGTGGAAACGTAGATTATTATAAATAATTCGAGCACAGTACACTACCGGTGATACACCCATTATTCCTTTTTTTTTCTATTAAATCCCCCAATTATTAGAAATATAGGGAAAATCAATGTTAATTTTTTTTTTACGTTTTTATACACGAATCATTATGTAGACCCACAATGTTATATGTAAATTTAGGGCCCAATAAGAACATATTGATTTTCAGCAAAATTTGCCGAAGAGAAGGGAGGAGGTATCACAGGGCTTAACTCAAAAACCGTAATAACTGTCGATATAAGTAAATTTTTAACATGAAATTTAGTTTGAGAATCACTGACGTCAGTGATACGACACCTATAGTTTTTCAACCAAATCGGTTTCAGAGGAAGAGCAAAAAAAATATTTTTTTAAAAATTTCGGTTCGAAAAACATTAAATTTCTATAAAAACTTAGCTTTACTTAACTACCCTTATATGGATAACTCTGAGAATAAAATTATAATTATGTAAAATTTCAAACAGGATATTCTTTGTAGAGAAATTTCTTCTCTTTCATTTAGTAGTGATAAAGAAGAAGAAGAGTTTATTATAACAATCACATTTACAGAGGTACAATTATACAATGGGGTGCCTTAACCATTACCCTTATACACTAAATACAAATCAAAAATAATCAGTTAAATTAAAAACATTGCTACTGCTTAAGAGTAAATTTTAAAAAACTCTTTAAGAAAAAAAAACATTAAGGCGTAGTCAAGGTCCACGCCGTAGATTTTCCGTGAAAATGCCTTTGCGCCGTTTTTTCATTTTCTTTTCGATGCTACCGTAGCTCTTGCATTTGCTCGGCACTAGACTTAACTTTTAAATTCCTTTTGATGCGAGCTTTCCTCTGATTTGCGTTTTCTATAATTTCGCGCATATTTACGATTCATATGAGACGATATCTTTAATTTTTTTTCAATTTATAAGCTCAATATTACTAATTCTTACTACAGGGGAGGGGGGTAAAGAATTTGATCTTATGTAAGTTTTTGAATTTAAAATCTACTACTTTCGCGGTAATAAATTACGCTATTGGATAGCGCCATCTGTACTTAGTTCTCAAATTCAGTATTGAATCCTACAGAAATCATATGGTCTCGGTACTTCTAGACACTTTCTTATTCTATTGACTCGCTGACTAGGGATTTCCCTATTGCTTGAATTTTGAAAAATAATTGTCATTTTAGTATCATGTATTTATTATACCTGACATGTCTGGATATTTACATCCACTATTATTTAAAGCTTGGGTACAAGCTGCGCAAACTGTATTTTATTTTATCAATACGATCATTTCTTATGAAAATTTATTTTAAGGGGTATGGGGTGGGGCGGGGGGGGGGGGGAGGGGAGGGTCAAATTAGCTTTAAAAAAAATACACTGAAATTTGAAAATATCTTCGAACTATCACTTTTCAATATGGAAGATACCTTTTTAAAAATCAATTATTATCAAATGATTGAATAAGTAAATTTTTTAATAAGTCCACAGTGTAGGCTGATAGTATCACTAAATTTTAGTGAAAAATATTGATAAAAATCGGTTCAGGGGATCACAGCAATATGAAATATTCAACAATATTACCTCAAAAAGGCAGGGGGGGGACTGGAAAAGAATGCGAGCAATCTTTGGAATTTTCTTAAAGGGATGGGGGTAGCATGACTAATGGAAAGAAATGGTATGGGGGTAAGAAAAATTGAGTTTATATTATGGAAGAATGGGGGGGGAGAGACAAAAATAAATATATTGTTTGACCTATAAGGGTCTCATGGTCTAGTGGCTAAGGTTGCTGCTTTGTGATGTTAGGGTTCCTCTCTGGATGTATAGAGTAAGTTATGTAACAGGTCAAAAATTTGATTTTGAGTTCTCACCGGCTTTTTATTTTTTTCGTCGTCACAGATTCCAAATATCTGACTGTGTGTGTCTGTGAACATGACACTCATAATAGAGTGATATTTTATATGTGAATGCAGAACCTCATAAGGAAGGTACAAATTGATTTTCAGTCAAATCGGCCGAATTAAAGGTTGAGATAAGAGGGGCGATTTAAACAATCCCAGTAACTGCCGATGTAATGAATGTATCGGCACAAAATCACATATGAGAAATCATATGCCCCTATGGAAGTCAACTATTGACATTTAGCACAAACAGTCAATTGATTTAACATTTGACAATTTTCAGCAGAAACAGACAAAGAGAAGAGGAAAACCATATACAAGAATGTATGAACATCAAATTTCGTATGATTCAATAAGACACCTATCGATTTGCAACCAAATCGATACAAAAGGGAGAGCAACAACTTTAATTGAAAGCTGATAAGTACAACCAAGTGGAGGCCTAGAGGTAATGGTGGGGGGGCTAAGTGTAAAGTTAGTAGCTTATGTAACATTTGGTTGTATAGATAGCCAATTCCATAAAATTTATATGAACCAAGTCGTTCGGAAATTTACGACAGGCAAGTAACCTGTCTGTAACATCACATATGGTCATCAGTGGATCTATGGGTGGTGTAAAATTAAACAGCCTCCCCCAACCCCACCCCCAGTTTCATGCCTAACTACGCCTGCTTCAAACTGATTACTTCCATAAAAAAAAAGTCTATTTTTACTATCACTAACCTAACCGCAACTACGTTTCAGCTTGATTGCCACATCAGTTTTATAGTTTACCCAAAATTTAGTGATGCTATTAAAAAATTTTTAAAAAACGAACCCTTTTTCAATAACCTTAAAATAATCTTTTTACATCCCCAGTTATACGAAGTATAAGGGTAGTTATGTAATCAGTCAAAAATTCGATGCAATGTTTTCAACGGAATTTCATGTTTTCCGATGTTTAGATTCCAAATATATATAAAAAAAAAACTATAACTACCGTTGATGAATGTAACGACACAAAATTTCAAATGTGAATTCAAAACCCTATAAGGACGACACTTATTAATTTTCAGCCAAATTGACGAAACGGTAGGGCGGGGTCACAGAGGGCTCAACTAAACAACTCTAACAACTGCCGATGTAATGAATTTATAGATACGAAATTTAGTATGAGGATTTAGGAGCCCCTATGTAAGTCAACTGTTTAATATTAGTGCAAACGGTCGACTGGTTTTGCAGGGGGGGGGGGGGGGGGGCAAAAATTAAATCGTTTTGGGGAAGTACATTGTCAGGAATTCAACGACTTCTTAAACTTTTTTTCGATCCCAGCTAAATACAGGCTATTTCACAAAATATATTTAGTTATTATGAATCATGCCCGGGCTTTAACTAGGAGGTCATATCGCCTACTCCCAGAGCGCTCTCTCGTCACTCTGGTGGACATTAGCCCGAAAGGGCCTCGGACTTCGAACCCACGACCTTCAGCTCAGAAGGCAAGCACGCATACCACTGATCTACCGGCGCCCTTTACAAAAGATACATAATATATGCTAGCAATACCGAAAGTACTCCCACATATAAATATTTCGTGAAATAGACAATATTTAAAAAACACGATTCTCTCTATTTTCTACTAAGGAAAATACACAACCAGCGGCTAGACTGTCATCACTTCCAATTCACCTCTGATGAAGTCAGAGGTCATATTGACTACTACCGAAGCGCTTTTTCGTCAATCTGGTGGACATGAGTCCTACTAAATTTTGCACACTTAAGTGTATTCACCTAGGATAGGGGGTCTTTAACGAGACAACGCACAGGCTCGAGACCATTTTTTTTTACCTCCCAAATAAAATAAACTAAGGGCTTCGGTCGAATTTTGAACCCGCGATCTTGAACTCAATTTTATGTCGTTACATTGGCACTTATTATAGTTTTTTTTTTGCTAAGCAACCCCCTTCCCTTTGGCCAATTTGGCTGAAAATTGTCGTCCTCATAGGGTTCTGGATACACATGCAAAATGTATAAGTCTGATTCACCGACCACGTTTTGGTTTTCATCCTAACGGAACCGGTAAAGAATGGAAAATACTTGCAAATAGAATACATCTATGGGGAGAATTTAATATGAAGACTCTCCAAAGTGACGAGACTTGACAAACTCAATAAGCGGGATCGTTCAAAGAATAAAATAGGACTTAACTTCGTTTAGCATCGATTTTATGCCCAAAATCGAGTTGAAAAATGCTATTTTAGTTACCCAGCTATACCAAGTATAGGGGAAGTTATGTAATAAGTCAAAAAAATTCGATGCTGTGTTTTCAACGGAATTTTATATGTGTGACCAAAACCTCATAAGGACAACCACCAGCAACCAAACAACATTTTTTCCTACTCAAAACCTTTAGAAAAAATAAAGGAGAGAGGTTATTTTGCACATAAAAATCGACAATAAATTTTCAGAAAAAGACTGAAAAGCAATGTACTATTAATCTATTTTGTTCTATCTGTAAAACTAATATATAATATAGTTTAGGCTAAAAATCTAAACTTCAATTACATAGGTGTTCCTGAATCCTCATTACTTCGGCAGTTATTAGAGTTTTTGACGATCTCTCTCAACTGAACCCCCGTTCCCTCCAGCCAATTACATAGGTGTTCCTCAATCCTCATTACTTCGGCAGTTATTAGAGTTTTTGACGATCTCTCTCAACTGAACCCCCGTTCCCTCCAGCCAATTAGATAGGTGTTCCTGAATCCTCATTACTTCGGCAGTTATTAGAGTTTTTGACGATCTCTCTCAACTGAACCCCCGTTCCCTCCAGCCAATTACATAGGTGTTCCTGAATCCTCATTACTTCGGCAGTTATTAGAGTTTTTGACGATCTCTCTCAACTGAACCCCCGTTCCCTCCAGCCAATTACATAGGTGTTCCTGAATCCTCATTACTTCGGCAGTTATTAGAGTTTTTGACGATCTCTCTCAACTGAACCCCCGTTCCCTCCAGCCAATTACATAGGTGTTCCTGAATCCTCATTACTTCGGCAGTTATTAGAGTTTTTGACGATCTCTCTCAACTGAACCCCCGTTCCCTCCAGCCAATTACATAGGTGTTCCTGAATCCTCATTACTTCGGCAGTTATTAGAGTTTTTGACGATCTCTCTCAACTGAACCCCCGTTCCCTCCAGCCAATTAGATAGGTGTTCCTGAATCCTCATTACTTCGGCAGTTATTAGAGTTTTTGACGATCTCTCTCAACTGAACCCCCGTTCCCTCCAGCCAATTACATAGGTGTTCCTGAATCCTCATTACTTCGGCAGTTATTAGAGTTTTTGACGATCTCTCTCAACTGAACCCCCGTTCCCTCCAGCCAATTACATAGGTGTTCCTGAATCCTCATTACTTCGGCAGTTATTAGAGTTTTTGACGATCTCTCTCAACTGAACCCCCGTTCCCTCCAGCCAATTACATAGGTGTTCCTGAATCCTCATTACTTCGGCAGTTATTAGAGTTTTTGACGATCTCTCTCAACTGAACCCCCGTTCCCTCCAGCCAATTACATAGGTGTTCCTGAATCCTCATTACTTCGGCAGTTATTAGAGTTTTTGACGATCTCTCTCAACTGAACCCCCGTTCCCTCCAGCCAATTACATAGGTGTTCCTGAATCCTCATTACTTCGGCAGTTATTAGAGTTTTTGACGATCTCTCTCAACTGAACCCCCGTTCCCTCCAGCCAATTACATAGGTGTTCCTGAATCCTCATTACTTCGGCAGTTATTAGAGTTTTTGACGATCTCTCTCAACTGAACCCCCGTTCCCTCCAGCCAATTACATAGGTGTTCCTGAATCCTCATTACTTCGGCAGTTATTAGAGTTTTTGACGATCTCTCTCAACTGAACCCCCGTTCCCTCCAGCCAATTAGATAGGTGTTCCTGAATCCTCATTACTTCGGCAGTTATTAGAGTTTTTGACGATCTCTCTCAACTGAACCCCCGTTCCCTCCAGCCAATTACATAGGTGTTCCTGAATCCTCATTACTTCGGCAGTTATTAGAGTTTTTGACGATCTCTCTCAACTGAACCCCCGTTCCCTCCAGCCAATTACATAGGTGTTCCTGAATCCTCATTACTTCGGCAGTTATTAGAGTTTTTGACGATCTCTCTCAACTGAACCCCCGTTCCCTCCAGCCAATTACATAGGTGTTCCTGAATCCTCATTACTTAGGCAGTTATTAGAGTTTTTGACGATCTCTCTCAACTGAACCCCCGTTCCCTCCAGCCAATTACATAGGTGTTCCTGAATCCTCATTACTTCGGCAGTTATTAGAGTTTTTGACGATCTCTCTCAACTGAACCCCCGTTCCCTCCAGCCAATTACATAGGTGTTCCTGAATCCTCATTACTTCGGCAGTTATTAGAGTTTTTGACGATCTCTCTCAACTGAACCCCCGTTCCCTCCAGCCAATTACATAGGTGTTCCTGAATCCTCATTACTTCGGCAGTTATTAGAGTTTTTGACGATCTCTCTCAACTGAACCCCCGTTCCCTCCAGCCAATTACATAGGTGTTCCTGAATCCTCATTACTTCGGCAGTTATTAGAGTTTTTGACGATCTCTCTCAACTGAACCCCCGTTCCCTCCAGCCAATTACATAGGTGTTCCTGAATCCTCATTACTTCGGCAGTTATTAGAGTTTTTGACGATCTCTCTCAACTGAACCCCCGTTCCCTCCAGCCAATTAGATAGGTGTTCCTGAATCCTCATTACTTCGGCAGTTATTAGAGTTTTTGACGATCTCTCTCAACTGAACCCCCGTTCCCTCCAGCCAATTACATAGGTGTTCCTGAATCCTCATTACTTCGGCAGTTATTAGAGTTTTTGACGATCTCTCTCAACTGAACCCCCGTTCCCTCCAGCCAATTACATAGGTGTTCCTGAATCCTCATTACTTCGGCAGTTATTAGAGTTTTTGACGATCTCTCTCAACTGAACCCCCGTTCCCTCCAGCCAATTACATAGGTGTTCCTGAATCCTCATTACTTCGGCAGTTATTAGAGTTTTTGACGATCTCTCTCAACTGAACCCCCGTTCCCTCCAGCCAATTACATAGGTGTTCCTGAATCCTCATTACTTCGGCAGTTATTAGAGTTTTTGACGATCTCTCTCAACTGAACCCCCGTTCCCTCCAGCCAATTACATAGGTGTTCCTGAATCCTCATTACTTCGGCAGTTATTAGAGTTTTTGACGATCTCTCTCAACTGAACCCCCGTTCCCTCCAGCCAATTACATAGGTGTTCCTCAATCCTCATTACTTCGGCAGTTATTAGAGTTTTTGACGATCTCTCTCAACTGAACCCCCGTTCCCTCCAGCCAATTACATAGGTGTTCCTGAATCCTCATTACTTCGGCAGTTATTAGAGTTTTTGACGATCTCTCTCAACTGAACCCCCGTTCCCTCCAGCCAATTACATAGGTGTTCCTGAATCCTCATTACTTCGGCAGTTATTAGAGTTTTTGACGATCTCTCTCAACTGAACCCCCGTTCCCTCCAGCCAATTAGATAGGTGTTCCTGAATCCTCATTACTTCGGCAGTTATTAGAGTTTTTGACGATCTCTCTCAACTGAACCCCCGTTCCCTCCAGCCAATTACATAGGTGTTCCTGAATCCTCATTACTTCGGCAGTTATTAGAGTTTTTGACGATCTCTCTCAACTGAACCCCCGTTCCCTCCAGCCAATTACATAGGTGTTCCTGAATCCTCATTACTTCGGCAGTTATTAGAGTTTTTGACGATCTCTCTCAACTGAACCCCCGTTCCCTCCAGCCAATTACATAGGTGTTCCTGAATCCTCATTACTTCGGCAGTTATTAGAGTTTTTGACGATCTCTCTCAACTGAACCCCCGTTCCCTCCAGCCAATTACATAGGTGTTCCTGAATCCTCATTACTTCGGCAGTTATTAGAGTTTTTGACGATCTCTCTCAACTGAACCCCCGTTCCCTCCAGCCAATTACATAGGTGTTCCTGAATCCTCATTACTTCGGCAGTTATTAGAGTTTTTGACGATCTCTCTCAACTGAACCCCCGTTCCCTCCAGCCAATTACATAGGTGTTCCTGAATCCTCATTACTTCGGCAGTTATTAGAGTTTTTGACGATCTCTCTCAACTGAACCCCCGTTCCCTCCAGCCAATTACATAGGTGTTCCTGAATCCTCATTACTTCGGCAGTTATTAGAGTTTTTGACGATCTCTCTCAACTGAACCCCCGTTCCCTCCAGCCAATTAGATAGGTGTTCCTGAATCCTCATTACTTCGGCAGTTATTAGAGTTTTTGACGATCTCTCTCAACTGAACCCCCGTTCCCTCCAGCCAATTAGATAGGTGTTCCTGAATCCTCATTACTTCGGCAGTTATTAGAGTTTTTGACGATCTCTCTCAACTGAACCCCCGTTCCCTCCAGCCAATTACATAGGTGTTCCTGAATCCTCATTACTTCGGCAGTTATTAGAGTTTTTGACGATCTCTCTCAACTGAACCCCCGTTCCCTCCAGCCAATTACATAGGTGTTCCTGAATCCTCATTACTTAGGCAGTTATTAGAGTTTTTGACGATCTCTCTCAACTGAACCCCCGTTCCCTCCAGCCAATTACATAGGTGTTCCTGAATCCTCATTACTTCGGCAGTTATTAGAGTTTTTGACGATCTCTCTCAACTGAACCCCCGTTCCCTCCAGCCAATTACATAGGTGTTCCTGAATCCTCATTACTTCGGCAGTTATTAGAGTTTTTGACGATCTCTCTCAACTGAACCCCCGTTCCCTCCAGCCAATTACATAGGTGTTCCTGAATCCTCATTACTTCGGCAGTTATTAGAGTTTTTGACGATCTCTCTCAACTGAACCCCCGTTCCCTCCAGCCAATTACATAGGTGTTCCTGAATCCTCATTACTTCGGCAGTTATTAGAGTTTTTGACGATCTCTCTCAACTGAACCCCCGTTCCCTCCAGCCAATTACATAGGTGTTCCTGAATCCTCATTACTTCGGCAGTTATTAGAGTTTTTGACGATCTCTCTCAACTGAACCCCCGTTCCCTCCAGCCAATTAGATAGGTGTTCCTGAATCCTCATTACTTCGGCAGTTATTAGAGTTTTTGACGATCTCTCTCAACTGAACCCCCGTTCCCTCCAGCCAATTACATAGGTGTTCCTGAATCCTCATTACTTCGGCAGTTATTAGAGTTTTTGACGATCTCTCTCAACTGAACCCCCGTTCCCTCCAGCCAATTACATAGGTGTTCCTGAATCCTCATTACTTCGGCAGTTATTAGAGTTTTTGACGATCTCTCTCAACTGAACCCCCGTTCCCTCCAGCCAATTACATAGGTGTTCCTGAATCCTCATTACTTCGGCAGTTATTAGAGTTTTTGACGATCTCTCTCAACTGAACCCCCGTTCCCTCCAGCCAATTACATAGGTGTTCCTGAATCCTCATTACTTCGGCAGTTATTAGAGTTTTTGACGATCTCTCTCAACTGAACCCCCGTTCCCTCCAGCCAATTACATAGGTGTTCCTGAATCCTCATTACTTCGGCAGTTATTAGAGTTTTTGACGATCTCTCTCAACTGAACCCCCGTTCCCTCCAGCCAATTTTTCTGATGTTTAACAGGTTTTATCCTCATGGGGTTTTGATCTTACGTGCCCCCCCTGGCCAGAGCAAAAATCCAAGATAAAAATTAAATAAACTAAAAAAATTGATTCCTAAATCAGCTGTTACTTAAATGTATATGTACAAAACATGTCATATTACATTTATTTAAATATATGTATATGAATTCCATCATTTCATTTCATCGCTCAAAATCGTCATTTATGTTATACATTATACTCTTAAAGCTGATTTTACATGCGCAGTAAAAATGCAAAGCGCAGCAGCAGCAAATTCACGCTATTGGATGTGATTCATTTAATTCTAAAAGCACAGAAACCACAGCATGCATTTGCTGCTGCTGCGCTTTGCGTTTTCGCTGCTCATGTAAAGTCAATTTAAGTATTACAGTCAGTGGTTACCTCAGGGGGAGCTTCTAGAGATCCGAGTCTCCCAAATTAATAACAAAAAGTCTGCAACGCTAACCACGGAAACTGCGGGTCCCCTGGGAGTTCCCCCAAGCTCGTAGCCTAACTTTGCCCCCCCCCCCCCCCCTGCTCAAAATCCTGGCTACGCCCCTGCCGATACATCCTTTGCATCGGCAGTTATTCTAGATTTCTCCCCTAATCCCCTTCCACATCACAGATATAATGATTGGATCAACACGAAACTTTATATGTGAAGGCAGACTCCTCTAACGACGACACCTATTGATTTTCAGCCAAATCGCACAAAGGGGAGGGAGAGATTAGGGAAGGCTTAACACAAAAACTTTAATAACTATCGTAATGAATGTATCGACACAAAATTTCATATGTGTATTCAAAGCCCCATAAGGATGACACTTATTAATTTTCAGCTTAATCTGTCAAAGGGAAGGGGAGGATTAAAACATGAAATTTCAAGAGCCATAATAACTGCCAAGGGAAGCGAAAAGTTAATTGATTAATTCGTTCTGGGGAAGTACATTGCCGGTGATTCACCGTCAAATTTTATTTTTATTTATTTTATTTTATTTTTTTGACTTTATGAATCAGAGTTTCTTGGAGTCTAGAAAACAAAATCTAAAAATTATTAATCACATAAAAAATATCTAGTATTTAATTAAAAGTTTCAATTAAAAAATGACACTAGGGTTGTATTTTATGTGGACTGGTAGACGTGTCTGTTTGGCGCGGGCGGGATGAAGTCGTTTCCCGCCATAGTGCCTCAGTCCCCGCCCCGCCCATTCCTTTACGATACTTTTTCTTTGAAAACATTAATTTAATACAATTAGTTATTTTGACAATAACATTCTGTGTTACGTAACATTTTTCAAGACGGGAATGTTACATATGAGAATAAAGCCCCTCCGTTTTCCGGGAGTACCACAGCTTTTTGGGTTTCACACCATCCGTCCGCCGCTTAGAGGGGAAATAGGTTTATGATGTTTTTTTTTTAGTTTTTACACTCCTACTTTCATTGGCGCTTCCCGAGGGTGTTCGGAACCAGGGCATCTATGTTTGTTAGCACCTTCAGAGCTAGGTTATACTTTTTTTTTTTTTTTTGGGTGTCCGACCTCCGGTGGAGGCCACGACACCAGCGGGGAAGAAGGGCCTAACAATTTTATTTGTCATTCAAAAATTAGAACATTTCCTGTTGCTTGAGTAGGCTAAGAGCGACCGCTGACGACCATCTGCGACGATAAGCGGTCACTTCCAGCTCACCTTAATTTTCTTGGCGCGCCGAGAGAGCTCGGGATAAATGTAGGGCGTTCGCTGGCTGGAGGCGACAACTCGGCTGAACACTGGGTAGCCGGTTTCCGTCACCAGCTGCCGTAGGTCGTGAGTCCCAGGTACGATCCTGTCCCGCGTATTAACTCCACCCTAGGCCTGTCGTACAGCGAACATTCGAGGACCGCTCGACTCCCCGCACGAACAGTTCGGGTTGTTCTTCCTTTTAAAGAAGAATAGCTTGGAATTTAAATCTCCGTGACCTGATAGTTCGAATATTCAACAGTTGACTTAGGGGCTCCTAAATCCTCAACTACATTTTGTGTCGATAAACTCATTACATTGGCAATTATGAGGTTTTTAAATTGAGTCCCTTCTCCTCAACTCTCCTTACCTTTATAATGAGGACCAATTTGTTAAGTATCCCGGCTTGGCAGGACCAAGCTGGTGGAAATAATCTGGCCCTGAATGGACCAATTATGTTGGAAATGATCCCAAATAGGACCAAATGTTAAGAGTTCGGTCCTGATGGGACAAAATGAGTACTTATCCGGCTTTGAAAGGGCCGAATAAGGTGGGACTATATTTTTAGTGAGGCCGCTATGACCCCAATAAGGAGCAAGTGGACTGTATTTTGGGTGAATTTATATATTAAACAAGGGGGTCTTTGAATAAAACGTTGAGTCTCGGTGACTCCGCACAGTTCCAGATCTACACCGTTAGAGGTCGGATACTTACTTACTTAGTGTAACTTTACAACCCGCTGACGAGTCTTGGCTTCCTCCAACATCAATCGCCATGTGTGCTGCTGTCATACCGTTACGGATCCCGATGCTCCTGGCGTCTTTTGCCACGCACTCAGACCACCGCAGCCTCGGTCTTCCCACTCTTCGACGTCCATATAAGGGCTCAGATAGAATTTTCTTCATGCATTCTGGCGACATGGCAAGTCTGCCCAGTTTTACCACAGTAGCAATGACTGGTTCGTTGTAAAGCTCGTACACCTTCTAATTGCTTCTGCGCCTCCATTCTCCTCCGACGCAAACGGGGCCAAAAACTCGACGGAGGACTTTTCTTTCAAATATCTGGAGGTCCTGGCCCTCGGCTTTAGTTGCGGTCCATGTTTCCGAGCCATAGGTGAGTACAGGGCGGATTATCGTTTTGTTAAAGGTCGGATAACATGAAATTCCGTTGTAAACTTGTCATCGAATTTTTAACCGATTACATAACTTTCCGTATACTTGGTATAACTGTGGAAGTTAAATGTTACGTTAGGCGTGTGGAGGAAAGATATCTTATATCTAAACTGTTTCTCCTCCGCAGATTGACCAATGGTTTCCATGTCGGGTGCCCCAGCCATTGTACTAAGAGGAAATGAGAAGCTAGTTATGGACTGAATTCAGTGAGTCCATAAGTTGGTCCTAGTGATGTAGTACACAAAACATGGTTCACATCGCTCTCAGGGGGGACAGAGCCTTCAAAGTGTCAAGCGACCTGTCAGACCAAGATAAGTACACAATACACCACCAGGGGAGATAGTGCTCTCTGTCCGACAGTCTAGTAACTAACAGTAACTCTAACAGTTCTACATTCAACCATCAAAAGGCAAACCTTCTTTCTAACAGAACAAAAAGTTGTCAATGATTCAACGGTAATGTACATCTCCAGTGTCAATTAATCAAATAAGTTTTCTCTCTCCCTCTGAAACAAATTAACCGATTTGATAAAAAATCAATATGTGTCTTACTAAGGGACTTCTAAGTCATATTATGGGGAGTCATGGTGGCTAGAGTGTAGGGCTTTGGTCGCATGGTCTCACCTTGATTTGCGGGTTCGAATCCCGTCCGGGACTGAGTTTTATTTCCGGGGCCATAGATAACGTAAATAATTAGGTAACACCATTATAAGAGTCATGGGTAATATGCATCTTACATAAGGCCAAAAATCATCATGTCGATACATTCGTTACATCGATAGTTATTAGGATCTTATAACATTTTGGGTCGATATATTCAATCGTATCGTTTCAACTAAAAATTAATATTTGACTAACATATTGGCTTCTGAATCCTTATACTAAATTTTGCGTCGATAAGTTCATTACATCGGCAGATATTCCCCGGCCGAGTTTGCTGAAAATTAATAGGTGACATATTGAAATAAGAAATTTTCTGTTGATACCAGTTATGAGAGTTTTTGTGTTAAGCCTCCCCTATAATCCTTCCTTTTTTTTTTTGGTCGATTTGGCTGAAAATCGATAGTTGCCGTCCTTGAGGGGGTTTAAATTAAAATTTCAAATCAATACATTCTTTACATCAGTAGTTATAGCGCTTCGGGTGATTGCGCTGAAAATAGATAGGAGAACCTCCATATAGAGTTTTGAATTTAAATATAAAATTTCGTGTCGATACATTAAATATATCGGCAGTTATTAGAGTTTTTGTGTAATCAATTTCTCCCCTAACCCCCCGTTCCATTTGGACGATTTAGCTAAAAATGAATATTAAAGCTTATGATGTTCACCGTTTTTTTTTTTTTTGTTTTTTTTTTCATTTTTGAAATCTGGGAATTGGAAAATATGAAATTTTGGTGAAAACTAAACATCGCGTATCTGACCATTACATAATTTCCTCCATACATTGTATAGCTTCAGAAATAAAAGAAAAAAAAGGGAGCAAAAAACTTAAAAGTCAAAAATGTTCCCTATTTTAATTTGAAATTAAGGCAAGGAATCACGTGAATTTTTGACCTCGGGATCCCGAAATATGGGAATTTCAACGCTCTACGCCCCACAATTTAATAGGATTGCCCCCTCTCGACCGAGTCTGTTAATTTAATTTTTTTGTAAAACATTGCGGAATATATGTGAAATCGATATTGTACTTTTATTAGATATATTTCTCTCCAAACCAATTTGTTTAATTAATGAAACAAATAAAATATGAGTCAAATTGCCTGCGTTGATTAAGAATTTTTTTTATTTTTTATTTTAAAAAATAAATATAGAGAGAGAGAGGGCGCCGGTAGCTCAGTGGTGCCGTGCTTGCTTACTCGGAGGTAAGAAAAAATTTTAGTTAGCTGTCCTTTGGATGGGACCTTAAGCGATGGTCCCGAGCCTGTGCGATTAAAGACTCTTTAAGAGAGACACACCCTAGGTGAATAAAAATTTAGGAAAGGCAAAATTTAGGACTCTCATAATAGGGTCGGGCTCATGACCACCAGAGTGAAGAAAGAGCGCTCTGGTAGTAGGCGATATGACCTTGAAGTTAAAGCCCGGGCATGTGTCATAATAACTATAGGTCATAAAAATCCCTTTTACTATATTCAACTAATATTTTACTATGATGACATTTATTTTATCGAATTTTGAGCACTGCTCAAAGTTTCCAAAACCCTATGAGAAATAATTTATGTTTTCCAGATTTATTTTGTGAAGTTCCATTCTAGGAATAGATAATTAAATACACAATTTCTTTGTCAAACTTCACTATATATTCTCAAATACTCAACTAGTTTCGCCATGTTAAGGCATTATCAAGAGTCACTTATAAGTTTATAAGTGACTCTTGATAATGCCTTAACACGGCGAAACTAGTTGAGTATTTGAGAATATATAGTGAAGTTTGACAAAGAAATTGTGTATTTTAATTATCTATCCCTATGGGAAAGTTCCATGTGAAACCGATCTGCTTATAATAAAAGTTCTTTCACCAAAAACGAATTGTGTCAAATAAAACAATCCTCAAATGGCGAAGTAAGATCCCTGAAAAATAAAAAATATTATCGAAAATAAATTTAAAAAAAATTATAATAAAGAGCTAATATATTGAAAAAAATAAAAAATATAGATGATACAAACACAGCAAGTTCTCGAAAATGTAAAAAAATTAAATGATTTACAAAAAAAAAAATCTATGATGTGAATAATGTTAACCTATTAATGTAATGTAAACAAATGAGAAACAGTCAAAGTGTTAATATTTAAGGAAAAACAAAAAAAAAAATCATATCTATTATAGATAAAAAATATATAAAATTTTATATATTATACCTATTAAAATTGACAAACCAACAAAAAAACATGAAATGTAAACTTCTTTTTTATACGAAATGATTTTACCTTGTAAATAAAATTGTACTATATTAAAAATATATATATGCATCTGTTACAATTAGATTTTTTCAATAACGGTTATTTATTTTATATTTTATATTATTAGGTGAATTATAAAAAAAAAATACATATATATTTTTCTGATTTTATAATTTGAAAAAAATAAAATAAAAAATGTTTATTTACTACCTTTGATGTACTAATTCATTGTATATATTTACTAGACTTAGACTAATTAATATAAATGTAAAGATATTGTAAAATCAAAAAATAATAAAATAAAAAGAAATGAAATAATAATTTGAATAATTTTATTTTTTCCTAGTATTGTGTTGATTTTCATGAAAATGTATTATTCAGAAGGAATAACCTTATTTGCGGCAGAGGAAAGCAGCACTGGAAAAAGGAAATAAGTTTTTTTGTGCGTAATTCCGCAGAAGAATTTTCTTGATAAAGTACTTGTATATTTTATGGTAAAGTACTATATATTTTATTGAGGGCGCTGACAGCTCAGGGACTTCTGAGATCAAAATCGCAAAGGTGAAAAAACCTTGAGCACGCTGTCCTTCGGATGGGACGTTAAGCGATGGTCCCGAGGCTGTGTGATATTTGGTACTCGTTTAAGACTCCTATAAACCTGGGTTGGTAAAATTTAAGACTTCCAGAGTTGAGTCCGGCTAATGTCCACCAGAGCGACGAAAGAGCATTCTGGTAGTAGACGATATGACCTCGTAATTAAAGTTCGGGCATGAGTCATCACTACTATAAACTTCATGATAAAGTACTCTATATTTTATGATAAAGTAGTATATATTTTACGGTAAAGAACTATATACTTGGTAAAGTACTAGGTACATATTTTATGAATAATTTTTACTTTCAGTCTTTCCCAAATACTTCACCTGCTAAACGAAGTACCTACCTATAAAGGAAGTTTTTTTTTTTTTTTTTTTTTTTTATAATTACCGTGTGCTCCGCAACTTCGTCGGGGAAGAGACTATTTAATTTAATAATCAAATATATCAGTATACAATATACATAACAATACAAATCAATATAACTATATACAATTTATGGTATGGGGGTGTCTGGGGGCGACAGTCTCTGGTCCCTAACGGGACAGGCTGACAATCCCAGACCTCCTAGTGTTGCGGCTACCTGGCGGCGCCGAGAGAGCTCAAGATTTGTGGGATGGGGCTGGTTCTACATCACGGTCGCCGGGGATAGACTTCGGGGCTTGGCCCGTCAATCGCCCCCGGCGCCGGGTCCAGAGGGCTTTTTCTGTTCCCGCCAGGAGGTGAAAAACCGGCTGAACGCCGGGTAGTTGGACTCCATCATCAACTCCGGCAGGATCAATCCCAGATACGATCCTGTCGCGCGGATCAACTCCCCCCTAGACCTGTCGTACAGCGGGCAATCGAGGACCACATGTTCTGCAGTCTCGATGCCGCTACACAAATAGTTCGGGCTATCCTTCCTCTTAAAGTATACGTTTTACGTATAAAAGAAGAATTGGAGAAAACTCTAAATGGAGTTTTCAACGGAATTTCATGTTTTCCGACATCCTGTCTACGTGAATACGATAACTCCCGATAGAATGAACGAATCAACAAATTAGGACACCTATTGATTTTCAGCCAAATCGGCCGAAGGGAGGAGGGGGATTACAAGAAAGACGTAACACAAGAACTCTTACCAATCACTCTGTGGTGGACATGAGCTATAGTGGGAATCCTAAATTTTACCTACCTTAAATTTTTATTCACTTAGGTTAGATTTTATGACTCATGTCCGGGCTTTAACTACGAGGTCATATCGCCTACTACCAGAGTGCTCTTTCGTCACTCTGGTGGACATGAGCCCGACTCTACTGTGGGAGTCCTAAATTTTGCCTACCCTAAATTTTTATTCACCTAGGACAGGGGTCTTTAACGAGTACCTGACAGTACAGGCTCGGGACCATCGCTTAACGTCCCATATGAAGGATGGCGTGCTGAAGTTTATTTTACCTCCCAGATAAAATAAACTAAGGGCCTCGGTCGAGTTTCGAACCCACGATCTTGAGCTCAGAAGACAAGCTCGCATACCCACTGAGCTACCGGCGCCCTCTTATTCGCTTAGGGTAGGGGTCTTTAAAGAGTCCCTGACATCATACAGGCTCGGGACCATAAAACTGATATACTTGATAAAACAAACTATGGGCCTTGGCCGGATTTCGAACGCGCGATATTGAGCTCAGTATATATTATATATATATCACATTTTATTTTTGAAATCTGAAAATATTACCATTAGAGCTACAAGCTCCCCAACGTATAAAATCGTAATTAATTATAGAGCAGAAATAGGTATAGTATCTTTTAATTAATGTTTCCTTTGGTATGATCTTTTTAAGTTTTCGAAGTATGTAATTAAGTACACTTACTCAAGTATATTGACGGCGTATAGCGACTTAGAGAGGACATTGACCTCATTAGTCATGGCATTGGGGGCGCTGCAGTGGTTTGAAAGTTAAACTCAGATATCACAACTTTAGCACCAATATTAATTTGGTGTCCCAATATTGAGTCTGTGGAGATGTGAAAATCAAATAGATTTAAATTGAGTGTCTGTTTTAGTTTAGTTTGGTGATTCAGTTTTGGGATTTAGTTCAGTTTTGGGGATTTCAGTTTCCTTCCCCCTCCTCCAAAACTGTTTGAATCCAAATCTTCCAATAATACATAATCGCCAACTTCTCTCTAAGTCCTCCCAATCCAAACTTCTATCTCCATTTTCGATAAGGCACTGAATGAATTCTATTTTCTACACATTTGCATTCTTTTCTGTTAGCTACTTGTGTGTATTCTACATGGAACTGGTTCGTTCCAAGAAAATGTTCTCATCATTTTCCAAAGAAATCTAAGGTAAGAAAGTATTTTGTTGAGATGGAGCCTTTCAAGAAATACTTTGAATTTTGGTGGAATTCATAGAATAAATGTATAGACAAAAATATTTTTGATTATTAGAAATAAGCAAAATCAAGTAATATTTGAGCATTTTTTCACTTCTCCATAAAAAATTAAATTTCCTGTGTATGTTTATGTGGGACATGATAAACTCCAAATGCAATCGACACGAAATTGTATGTGTATCTAGATAGAACTCCATAACGACGGCACCTTTAGATTTTCAGCCAAATTGACCGAAAGGAAAGGTGGATTGGGAAAGGATGGGGGCTTAACACAAAAATCCTAATAACTTTCCAAGTAATTAAAGTTTTGATATGGGATTTTATTTGTGAATCCAAAACACAATAAGGGTCCGTTCTGGCAATTTTCAGCCAAATTGACATGAGGGAAATAGGGATCAAAAGAAATGAAGACTAAATAAAAAAATCTAAAAAGACGATGTAACGAATAAGTAGTTATTATGAATAATGCCCGGGCTTTAACTACGAGGTCATATCGCCTACTACCAGAGCGCTCTTTCGTCACTCTGGTAGTCATGAGTCCGACTCCTACTATAGGAGTCCTAAATTTTACCTATCCTACATTACTCACCCTCTTCGAGTAGCTAACCACTGAACAGACTTAACTTCCGTCCCATCCAAAGGTATTTTTACCTCCCACATAAAAAACTTAAGAGCCTCGGGCGGGTTTCGAACCCGACATCTTGAGCTCAGTATATATATATAACAAGAGGTTCGAAACCCAACCGAGGCCTTTATTATTTTTTATCTGGGAGGTAAAATAAACTTAAGCACGCCGTCCTTCGGATGGGACGTTAAGCGATGGTCCCGAGCCTGCACGATGTCAGATACTCGTTAAAGACCCCCTAACCTAGGTGAATAAAAATGTAGGATAGGCAAAATTTAGGACTCCGACAGTAGAGTCGGGCTCATGTCCACCAGAGTGGTAGTGGCTGGTAGTAGGCGATATGACCTCGTAGTTAAAGCCCGGGCATCAGTCATAAAGACTAACCTATATAACAAGAAATTTGCACATAAACTACCAGGCATTACACCATCATCAGGTTTAGTCATAAACTAAGACAAGTTTCCTGAGTGTGAATTATTTATATAGATATATCAGGTTGGACTTAGGGGATGGACTTTAGGGGTTGCACTTTCCTGTGTTTATTTCTTATGTTATTATTCTTAAGAGACGTATATCACAAAATTAAGATTATTTTAAATTCTATGTTCACAGGGAATAAGTAGTTAAGTCCTAAAATGGCCAAAATGAGTTAAGTGTACTGCGATCATCTCCCAAGCCATCTGCGCACTGTGAAGAAGTTGGGAGCTCAGAACTCTAATACTTTCGGAATTATAAAGATGTGGTATGTCGTAAAATTGTTGTTCTTGGTTAAATCAACTTAATCTACTTCTTTGAAGAATTATTCACGGGATAACTGCATTTAACCATTTATTCACTACGGCAGACTATTCCAAGTGGAGAGTGAGTTTTCGGTTAAATCAACTTTAGAGAGGCATCATTCACGAGTATTTCAAAAAGTATGGTTAATAATTAGGTAAGTGATGGGGAATGATTAGGTAACTAAGGGAAAATCCAAGAAAGGATTAACAATATTCATTTTCATTCACTCCTATAGATTTAGAAGGTATATGATTAATAATGATGCAAACATAATTTATTTATTCCAAAAAATTTGATTTACACGATTAATGCAAAAGTAAAAAAAAGTGTTGTCCTGAAAAGTTACGAATTTATTCCCTGTGACCACAGAATTTAATTTGAAGAAAATACAGTATTCGTAGGTCTTACCAACCAACGGAGTATGTAAGCTGATTTCTTAAAAAACTGATCTGTTGAGAAGTAACGCAAGTAATTGAAAATAAATGTTTAATGAGACACAAAAAAAAAATTAATAAATAAAAACAATGGTAGAATATTTAAATTGTTGAATAATTGATGAGTAATAAAAGGATTCTTTGGGTCTGACAAGAATTTGGAATTTTTAGAAGGTTTAAATTGAAATTAGATTTTTTCATTGTGTAAGAGAGAGAAGGTTCTCTCTCAAATTACACAAAAAAAATTATATTGATCCAATGTGTTTTTAACCCACAAATATTAGAGTAGAAATTTATATTATTCAATTTACCCTAATGGCGGAAGTTATTTAAAAATGAGGAACCATATAAGCAAACAAAGAATTATTTCACAATTACGGGTCTCAGGGAAATATACAACTCATTTGAATTATACAAATTACCCAGCTAAATTTCAGCTTGACTGTCCACTTTGTATCAGTGATAATGATAACATACTCCATCTTCTCATAACTTGTCCAATGTTAAACCAATACAGAAACAAATTTATCAATAAATATATTTCACACTATAATGCAATCTCCAATAAAATAATTAATTTGTTAAGATGATGACGATGAAAAAATCAATAATATATTTATTTTCATTAACAATAGGTTTAATTTAGAAAAAACGGTTTTATTATGATTTGCCCTCTCGTTACCTTATACATTTCAATATAACACACTTCACAACAGTTGGTATTTTTCTTTTCATTATTTTGGCCCATATTAATAATGTTGTATTTTTCAAAATTAATTTTTTGTTTAACTAAGTTTGTTATATTTTCTATTTTTAATTATAAGTTGTATTGATATATAAACTTATATATTGTAGTGTGTCGATTTGACCACTACAATACATCATGTAAATTTATAGTAATTTTTTTTTTTTGGGGGGGGGGGGGGAATACTTGTCTAAAAAAATATATTGTTTCAATTATATTTTTTTTTAATATATTGTTTTAATTATTTTAAATCGAAATTTGAACCAATCAATCGATATCAGGGGACTAATGATAATGAAATTAAAAATATTAAATGAAATATTTAATATTTAAAAAAAAATAAAAATATAAAAGAAAACAGAACAGTAAGAATGAGAGCTGGGGACGGAGATCGGCTATCCAGGCGATCGGTGGTCGCCCCCAGCCAGCCGTAACCTCACTGCTCAGATCCCGAACTCCCTGTACAAACATAGACGGATGATGTACACAAGCAAGATGCACCCGAAACAATAAAGAGCCCTCTGGTAGTAGGCGATATGACCTCGGGCGTGTCACAAAAAAAAAAGTTTATAATTTAATTGTTAATTAAGCAGTTATATACATTTCGCAGTTAGTTGTTGGAAATGAATGGTGAGTTCATTGAAGAATTCATTGTGATGGCACAGCCTCCAGTTCTGATTCTTGCCAAACTTCTTCCCCCCTCCCCCGGGGGTTGCCGCTGATTGAAAACATCCCCCCCCCCCTTCTCAGTCACTATCTGTACCATAAATCCAAGTACCAATTAAACCCTCAACACTAGAAGTGTCAATGGGGGGGTTATAGTCTTTGTGAGTGGTAGCAAATGAAATTTGGCAAGCTCTATGCAGTCCGTAAGGTGAACGGTAGTACCGACTTGCGTGGCAGGACAGCAAAAAGTAAGTAAATGTCGAGTTGCACGACAGGTCAAAAAGCCGTCGGTCAATCACTGACAATGTACTTCCCCAGAACAAATTCAGCAATGCATTTTTCGCTTCATCTCCAAAAACCATTTGCGCAAAATTCAACAGTTGCATTACATAGAGGCTCCTAAATCCGCTCAGTAAATTTTCCGTCAATAAATTCATTACATCGGCAGTTATTGGGGTTTATGAGTTGAGCCTCCTCTCTGACCCCCCTTTCCTTCGGCTGATTCCGATTAAAATTCAAAAGTATCTTCCTTATGCGATTTTGAATTCACATATGAAATTGTGTCGAAACATTCATTACAACGGCAGGTAATAGAGCTTTTATGTTAAACCTCCCCCCTAATTCCCCCTTTTCATCCGGTCGATTTGGCTGAAAAACAAAATCTGAATTCACATCGTGTTCATACATTCATTCTATCGGGAGTTGTGTTCACAGAGAAACTGAAATTTTGTTTTCATATTTGGAATCTTGAGGTGGGAAAACAGGAATTTCCGTTGAAACTCCGCATCGAATTTTTGACCGATTTGATAACTTCCCCTATACATCGTATTAGACTGGGGAAATAAAGGGTTGAGTTGCAATAAAAGAAATCGTCGGAAAATCACCTGCTATGTACTTCCCCAGAACGAGTTACTCAATTACGTTTTCTCTCTCCCTATTTATAGTCCAGCTCTCATCTGTTCCTGGGGAGCCATGGTGGCCGTGCGGGCTAGAGCGTAGGGCTTTGGACGCATGGTCTCACCATGGTTTGCGGGTTCGAATCCCGTCCGGGAGTGAGTTTTATTTCGCAGATAGAACTCCCTCCCGGGGCCATGGATAGTAAAGAACTTAATAACAAACACGTATGGCTAGTGTGGTGTCTGCCGAGGCCAATCAAAGAAAAATAAAAAAATAAAATAAAAAAATCTGTCCCTGGGATCTCTTGGCCAATATATTTATTTCTCTAAAGATGTCTTTCTTATTTCTGTCTGTTATTAAGAATGTCCTTCTTTCTGATTTCTTTCAATTATTAAGGATTCTAAGAAATAACCCACTTTCTTTATTTACTGACAGATCAGTTTTACTTTCACGTCTTCTACAAATCTTGTTTTTTTTTGTTTTTTTCTGTCCAATTAGGATTGGTTGAATTTCCAACTAATAATTTTTTTTCTCAGTCAGTTATTCGACCATTGTCACGATGATTGAGTTTGACTATCGCGCTCAACAGCATGATCATAACCGCCATTGTCCCATTGAAATAACCTATTTATGAATACAGAAGAATAGAAGAACAAATAAAAGTAAGTGTAAAACTCGTTGGTGTATGTACTTCCCCTCAACAAAATTATGTATCCGCTCTCCCTCAAAGCCAATCTACTGTTTGGGGTAAAATTTTTTTAAGTAAAATTATTTCGGATTTCTAGTTGAGCCCTCTCCCCTTTGACTGATTCCACTGAAATTTGATACGAGTCGTTCTTATAGAGTTTTGAATTTACATATGTAAGTTCGTTTCAATAACATTCGTTACAACGGCATTTATTATTTTGTCCCATAGGTCCTTCTGTCTATTTGGTTGTCGTCCTTAGAGGGTTCTAAATACACATTTAAAATTTCATGTCGATACGTTCATACTATCGTGTTCACAGACATAAACAGACTTTTTTTTTATTTTTGGGGTTGGAAAAAATGAAATTCCTGTGAAAACGCAACGTCGAATTTTTGATCGATAACCTAACTTCCTCTATACTTCGTAAAGCTTAAGAAATAAAATATGAAAATAGTTAGTTAATATGACTCTTGCCCGGGCTTTAACAACAAGGTTATGTCGCCTACCACCAGAGCGCTCTTTCGTCGACATAGGACCTAGAGTCCTAAATGCTGCCTACCAAGGTTTATTCACCTGCGGTATGAGTCTTGAACGAGTACCTCTCACAGGCTCGGGACCATCGCTTAGCGTCCTATCCGAAGGACGGCGGGCTCAAGGTTTTTTCATCTCCCAGATAAAAAATCTAAAGGCTTTAGCCGGGTTTTGAAACCGCGATCTTGAGCTCAGTAAAAACAAGCAAGCAAATGGACTACCACTAGGTCTGCTTCTTAACTAAACCCGAGTACAGTCAATGTATAATATGTCGTAGACATTTCACGAAAAAACAAAGCATTTCATGAACTGCCGACATATTGTGAAATTACATAAAATTCCTAGGCTTTTCATGAAATGACAATTTTTTCTTGATGTAATCGTATGGCATTTAGACTTTGAAGGTTTATGAAATGCCTTAGTGATATTGAGCCAGATTGTAAAATCTGATTTTATCAGGTCTAAGGTTAGGTTAGGTTTTATGACTCATGCCCGGGCTTTAACCATGAGTTCATATCGCCTACTACCAGAGCGCTCTTTTGTTACTCTGATGGACATGAGCCCGACTCTACTGTGGGAGTCCTAAATTTTGCCTACCCTAAATTTTTATTCACCTATGGCAGGGGTCTTTAACGAGTACCTGACATCGTACAGGCTCGGGACCATCGCTTAATGTCCCATCCGAAGGACGGTGTGCTTAAAATTATTTTACCTCCCAGATAAAATAAACTAAGAGCCTCGGTCGGGTTTCGAACCCACGTTCTTGTGGTCAGAAGGCAAGCACGCATACCACTGAGCTACCGGCGCCCTCTCATCCTCAACAAGTGTTACATGGTTTAAAGAAGATTCTGTAGAACAACGCCTAGTCATTTAATGTAATTTCACAATATGCCGGCAATTTCATGAAATGACGAATTTCACTAAGTGACTACAACTAACATTGGCAAATTGAAATAAATTACAGAAACTTTCCTTTAAAAAGTTATTTCCAGAAATATCACGTTACAGCCCTTCTTCTGGAAAAATAAAAATGAACGTTTATTATAATTGAATAGACGAGGAATCTAATAACATGAGGAAATGAAAAAGTTTCATCTGGTTTAGCAATAAAAAGAGCTAGCAATCAATGGGAAGACATCCGACTTAGGGCATCACTAGGATACCGCCATTGCAATGGGGATGGCTCTTGTTTTCCCTTCTTCCGATATCTGACCAGTTTGGGGGAAAAGGGAGAATAAAATATGTGGAACTTTTCCCTAGTTTTTCCCCTCACTGATATAACTCGTCGGTTCATACGGATCATTTGGGCCGGAGAGCTCTCCCCCGCTCCTTCCATTGGGGGGAGAGAGGGGAAAAATTTATTTGTAAAGTCCTCCCCTTCTCAAACATTTAGGGGAGGGGAGGAAATGGGGGGCTTTAGTCAGCAGCCACCAGAGCAGGACATGGATCTATCAAATATTGGAAGCTTAATACTGATCGTATTGTTTATTAATATAATAATTTTATTTCCATTAAACCAATACATGCTAATAGGATACGTCAAAAGAACTTATACATTAGATTTATAACTACTTGTGGCTAAAAAATGTATGATTAGTAATAACAAAACAATAAAAAAAAGTAAAGTAAAACTTAATAAATAAATACTTAAAAATATATAAGTACAAAAAAAAAATTAATACATAGATACATTTATAATAAGTAGATACATTTTTTAATTTAATAAAAATTAAGATAACAATTTTTTTTTAACTCTTCCAATAGTGTCTTTATCACAACGATGTTTCGGGACGTTCTTACGTCCCTTCATCAGGTCCCAATGTGCGAGATATAAAAAAGAAAAAGAAAACAATGTAACTATAACAATAAATAAAAAATGAAACAAAATAAATGTATATTTTCATCAACTATAATGAATAAAAAAATCTAAATGAATAAATAAAAAATTATAAATAAATAAATAGATCCATAAAATAATAATGAAAATAAGAAATAAAAAAAATTATAATACGTTATTTTTTTAAATAATAATATATTTTTTCTGAATATGATAAAAAATCTAAAAAATAAAATAAATAATAAAAATACATTAAATAATATACCAAGAGAAATAAAATAAATGAGTACACAAGTAGTGAAAAATAATGGTTAAACATCAAGTGTAATGGTTAAACATCAAGTGTAATGGTTAAACATCAAGTGTAATGGTTAAACATCAAGTGTAATGGTTAAACATCAAGTGTAATGGTTAAACATCAAGTGTAATGGTTAAACATCAAGTGTAATGGTTAAACATCAAGTGTAATGGTTAAACATCAAGTGTAATGGCAGTAATGGCAGTAATGGCAGTATTGGCAGTATGGCAGTAATGGCAGTATTATTGTTGCCGTCATTGACATTCTCTATGTAAATAAATAAAACAATAACGTACAATCAACTGACCTTGGTGTGAAGGAACTCTGTCCAAAAAAATGTTTTGCTATTTTCAAATATATTTTGTTTTAGCGAGTGTTTTTGTTTATTTTCCAAAAAAGGGCCCCAAAAACTTTTGATATAGGGCCCACTCAGGGTTACCTACGCCACTGATTCACCGGTGTGTCAACCTTTCATCAGGTTAAGATGAAGATCTTAAGAATGAATTCTTAAGAAGATGCTACCTGCACCCTAACATAATTTAACTTCTTTGACACTGTACTATGTCTGATAATTGAATTTCAAAATTTCATAAATAAATGATGGAGAAATGATATTTACTATATATCCAGATATATGTATAATAGAGATATATGATTCGTATATCGGCTAAGATGTTAGAATGACTTTGATTCAAATGTATGTTAGCTGAGGGGGGTCATGTTGCTCTAACGTGGATCTGATATCTAACGTAACGTGAAACTGGCCTCCTTCTCCTAATGTCTTCCTGATGTTCCCAACGTCCGATCACACGAAGGGGGAAACCTGCTCACCTTTACTATTATTTAGTTTACAGGCGGCCTAACTCGCATACAAAACAGGACCCGGCAAATATATTTCAAAATAACCTGTGAAGTATAAAATTACGCACATTCAAATTATTAATATTATAAAAATTAATTATATTTATTTGTATAAAAAAACAAAAAAACGACCATCAACTGTTCTAATTAGAGTGAAGCAGTCGAAGTAGGACTATGAAGGTGAGAGGTCTGAGTTGAGATGTGAAGATAGACAGAGAGTTGTGTTTAGGCTTAAGGTGTGGTGAACCAAGTAGGTGTGAAATAACATTGAAATTGATGCGCAAAGGAGGTACTTTTATTTACTTATATGTTTTATATGCCCTAAATAACTTTGAGAAGGGTAGGGTGACAATATGTACAAAATAAATGTTAATAAATAAAATAAAAGAGAGAAAACAAATAAAATATAAAAAACTCGACGAGGACAGCAAGAGTAGAACTCCGACATTATCGTCCACCACTCTCGGAACTAGTGGAGAGTAGGAGAGACCAAAGCTATCCCTCCCAGCACTCTGTCCAAACACCCACTCTCCAGCAGTGGAGGAAGACCAGGAGGCAGGGAGTCGAGAGGACTGGGAGAATCTGGGCACTCCCTTAAAAAATGGAATGAAAAATTATATATATATATATATATATATATATATATATATATATATATATATATATATATATCAAATTAAAGTACATGCCGAGGTTCGTGCGGAACTTGGAAAAACGGGATTTGATGAGGTCTTGGACAAAAGGAACTTTGAGGTAGTTATGGAGTGTAAGGTTGGAAACAAAAAAGGGAGCATCAACAATGGTTCTAAGGATTGCAATGATTGGATCGGCTTGAAGTTGGTAGTTTGGTATAATAAAGTCCTGTTATGTCCACATTATATATACCTACTTTATTTAAAAGAGAAATGAAGCATGACAAAAAGCCTACTTTTAACAGAGTTTTGCAAACTGTCTCTTCCGTGAGGTTTTAAAGGTTCAAAATTGTGTCACAATAAAATTTTCCGAGGAAAGTGAAATTTGTAAAAGTCGTTGGAAAGAAAAGCGATTCCAAACCTCTTCTGTACAAATGATCCAACTCGTAGAAAATGGAACTTCTTGTTAAATCGTAAAAACAAAAGATTTATCCATCATTAACTGAAGCCCATTTTATTGAACTTTGAAAATACAAACAGGAGAGAAGGAAGTTCATTTATTTGTAGTCTATTGAGGAAAATGGCTATTGACTCCATCTTGGGAATTACGGAATTATCTCTTAAAGCTCTATAAAGTCAATCGATATAACTTAAAACTTGCACGGAATCGCACATCCTGACAGAAAAGTGAGCTATATCATTTCACACAAGAGTGAAGCCCTATATCTATGGTCACAAGGAATAAATTGTAGTAAAATGGCCAAAATGAGTTAAGTGTACGGTTAGGTTAGGTTTTATGACTCATGCCCGGGCTTTAACTACGAGGTCATATCGCCTACTACCAGAGCGCTCTTTCATCACTCTGGTGGACATGAGCCCGACTCTGAGTCCTACATTTTGCCTATCCTAAATTTTCATTCACCTAGGGCAGGGGTCTTTAACGAGTACCTACCTGACATCGTACAGGCTCGGGACCATAGCTTAACGTCCCATCCGAAGGACGGCGTGCTTAAGTTTATTTTACCTCCCAGATAAAATAAACTAAGGGCCTCGGTCGGGTTTCGAACCCGCGTTCTTGAGCTCAGAAGACAAGCACGCATACCATTGAGCTACCGGCGCTCTCAAGTGTACTGTGATCATCTCCCAAGCCATCTGCGCACTGTGAAGAAGTTGGGAGCTCAGGACTCTAATACTTTCGGAATTATAAAGATGTAGATTTCTTGGTATCTCGTGAAATTTTGTGTGTTCTCGGTTAAATCAACTTAATCTATTTCTTTGAGGAATCATTCACATGATAACTTGAGGAATCATTCACAAGATAACTAACTGCATATAACCATTTATTCACGACATACGGCAGCCTATTCCTAGTGAAGAGGGTTTATTTGGTTAAATCAACTTTAGAGAGGCATCATTCACGAGTATTTCAAAATGTATGGTTAATAATTAGGTAACTAAGAGAAAATCCAAGAAAGGATTAGCAATATTCATTTTCATTCACTCCTATAGATTTAGAAGCTATATATTAATAATGATGCAAACATAATTTATTTATTCCAAAAACTGGATTTACACGATTAATGCAAAAGTAAAAAAGTGCTGCATGGGAAAGTTACGAATTTAGACTTACCAATTTATTCTCTGTGACCACAGATATAAACGATTGAGTTAATAGGTCTCGAAGAATGAGATGCTCGACGAGAATACGAACCGTTGCCCGCCATATATCGAATAGAATAAGTCGAAAATAAGCTCAACTGAAAGGAAATTACAATCCTAAAATGATAGTAAGATATGGGATTTGATATATCGAATGAAACAAGGTTGTCTTCCCGCAATTTATTTTATACATCATTGTGTCATCCTCAGTGGCACATCTACAATATGAACACATATTTTAAAATATAACACTAAGGCATCAGGTTATAGAGAAAATAAAGATATAGAAAATCTCCTACCTCTTCATAGTTGACCTAGCACATTGATTGATTGATTCCAGGGGCGAGTTGTGTACCTATGTTATCCAGAGCCTCAAGGCCCATATAGCAGCCCCTTACTAGTACCTAACTACATACTCTCTATACTTAAATCTTGATATAAAAAACCTTGAGCACGCCGTCCTTCGGATGAGACCTAGCCTTCAACTACTTTGCCTATCTTTTGAATATCGATAAGTGCCCCCATGGTCCTCAGCAGCTCCAACTGCATGGAGCACTCGACTATGTCCCAGCCTCAGTCTGCCCTCTTCTACTCATCCGAACCGAGGATACCCCCCTTGACAACTTTCAGCAAGTTGTGTGTACTGGTGGAATAATGTACTTCATACAGATGTTAAGATAAAAGCCAGTTCTCCCATCTTGATATTCAGATGAGGTCTATCTATCTCTCTGAAGTTCATCAAAGAAGCTAAGAGAAAAGAAACTCGGTTATCCGGATGATGATTTGAAGGGGTGGTGGACGGATAATCAAGTTGTGTCTCTAATCTCGACATGGCTGAGTTCTGCACCGCTCCAACTTTACCAACCCCTTATAGCCCTCAGTCTAACAAGGAAGGTGCTGCCTCGTATGGGGCCCCCTTCAAATTCAATTTAAAACTAGTTTGTGACTGTCTCCCTTTCATCTGGTTTTGTCTTTTATTTCTTCGTGGATGTGTCTCTTTGCAATTTTAATTTTCCTTTGTTTTATTCCATTTTCTTTGCCATTTATTTCTTATATACCTCCACAATACGTTTATTACTAATTGATAATAATAAAAAACTAGCTGTATTACTGGTGCGTAGATACCGATTATTTGAAAATATATCAATATTAATTGAATATTGTATATTTTTGATGACTAGAGCCCAAATTTCGTGCAGTAAAAAAATTAAAAAATGTACAACAAAAAATAAAGTCCTGCCATTAACTGTTTTTCTGCGAAAAATAAATAGGATCTAATTTGTAAATTTAGTAACTGTTTTTTCAGCATAAAATTGGATAGGGTTAAAAATAAATCTATAAAATAAAAAGCCTAAAGGAATTTATTTATACAATTTCTAAAAAATATTTATTGAAACGTTTTTTGAAGTGAAAACTTCTTTAGCACCGTTGTGATTTGAAACTCGGTGAAACGAAAAAGCGACACTATTGCCTTATCTATATATATATATATGTTTTATTTAGTCATCTGTTTGAATTACTAACATAAGGACTTCTTGTAACTGAAAGTGAAGAGAAAAAAAGTTGGCGATAATGCTTCTTCTCTAGTCTTGCGACACAAAAAAGATAATCATGAAAAATTCCATTGCCTCCTCCTCTCCCTCCAAAAAGTTTGGAATTGTGAATTTTTTTAGACTTTTAAGAACTTATTAAGGAAACATTTATTTCATACTTTAGTTACCATAAGCCACTCGTGTCATTTGTTGAAATTAAAAACATGGAGTTTGAATAATAAAATATAAAATAATTTAATATTATAATAAATAAACCCCATAATTATCCTACTCCTGATACTGCATTCTCTCGCAGTTTCGTTTTCTGAAGGTTTCACTTCTACCGCGTGTGAACTGCACACAAGGTTTTTTTTACTTCCAAGGTTTAATTACAAAAGCATAAATGTATACATATTTGATTTAAAAAATAGGTACTAGATAAAATACAAAACAATTCACCACATTACTCGGGGCCGAGAATTCACTACTTAAGAGTTTACTCACATAGGGACTCATTTTTTTTATATACGTTTATTTTAATTTTTAAATCTTATTTAATAAAACATTTTAAATTATGTTGTTTTCAAAATTATTTTACCAGACTGCTTGGTGATGAGGGCAACCTGGAAAGCCGTCTAGGGAAAATTAATAAAATCTGTGAGAGGTCAGACTATATTTTGTTTTACAACCTGTGAAATAATCACTTCTCACTACCTCAGCCATCTTCATATTAGATCAAGCAATGTTTGAATTAGCGGTCTTAAACGAATATCTGTTATTGTACAGGCTCAGGACCAACTCTTAATGTCCTAAAGGCAAGCCTCCGAGTAATAAATTTCACATAACTTATAAATTTAACCTAACAGAAGACTAATCGAGGTGACTGCCTCGTTATAAGAGTCTCACCATGTACTCCAAACTCCAGAGGTTGTCTTTCGGAAGTGGAATGGGTTTTGTCTGATTGCTCCCTTCCCCCAGTATAAATAATTCAAAGGGCTGAAACTGGCTTATTTAAATGAGGGATTAACGCTGAAATCGGGGCCGCACCCTACGCCACTGTCTGGGGGGAGGGAGAAGGGCTTAAATGAAATTTTATCCCTGGGTCATATGCAAACCAAAACAACAACGAAAATCAATTGGTTTCCAATCCCGCATAGTTATTCTTGCTCAATTGAGTTTCCATGTTTGTTTGTGAATCCTCTTCACAATTTTTGTACCTCTTAACCGATGACACCCCAAATTGACAAGATGCATAGCATTAAACAACACAAAGTCGTTCGTTGAACAGATCAAAAATTATTTGAATTTTTTGAATTCTATATGGCAAGACAAATATACATTTATAGACCGGATAATTGAAAATGTACCTATATTGTTAACAAAAAAACACTAGCAATGCACTTCCCCAGGTCGAACTGCTTGTAAAAATGTTATCATTACCTATTTCAATAACGTTTAAGTTCCCCAACTATACGAAGTATAGGGGAAGTTATGTAATCGGTCAGAAATTCCATGTTGAGTTTTCGCTGAACTTTTGGAGCGTACATGGAGAGAAAAGACCACATGCAGACAGCCGAAGATGTTCCAGAGAGGAGAGTCCAAGATGTTGATGGATGGGATCCTGAACCTCAAAAGAAACGAGCTTCGGGAACTAACTGGAGTTCTCACAGGACATGGTCCGTTCAATAGAACCGAAATAAATAAATATATTTTAAAAGAGGTTAGGTTAGGTTTTATGACTCATGCCCGGGCTTTAACTACGAGGTCATATCGCCTACTACCAGAGCGCTCATTCGTCACTCTGGTGGACATGAGCCCGACTCTACTGTGGGAGTCCTAAATTTTGCCTACCCTAAATTTTTATTCATCTAGGGTAGGGGTCTTTAACGAGTACCTGACATCGTACAGACTCGGGACCATCGCTTAACGTCCCATCCGAAGGACGGCGTGCTTAAGTTTATTTTACCTCCCAGATAAAATAAACTAAGGGCCTCGGTCGGGCTACGAACCCACGACCTTGAGCTCAGAAGTCAAGCACGCATACCACTGAGCTACCGGCGCCCTTATTTTAAAAGAAATGTTCACGCTATATAGTGAAAAGTTCACTATTTTAGCTTCACCCAAAAATATTGTAAAGAATTTCAAGTTTCCTCCCAGATAATAGCGTACAAGCTTACTGAGCTCTTTCTGAGGTTTTTTTTTCTGTGAAGTGAAAAAATCTTGAGCATGCCATCCTTCGGATGGGACGTTAAGCGAAAGTCCTGAGCCTGTGCGATGTCAGCTACTAAAGAACATTTGGAGCATTTATGGAGAGAGAAAAAACACATGCAAACAGTCGAAGATATTCCTAGGAGGGGAGTCCAGTATGTTGATAGATGGGAACCTGAACCTCAAAAGGAACGAGCTTCGGCGACTAACTTGAGTTCTCACAGGACACATGGTGTTCAATAGACACCTACACACTGTAGGACTCAAGGACAGTCCTACCTATGATAGATGTGGGGAGGAAGACGAGACGGTGGCACACTTCCAGTGCATTTGCTCGGGATACTCGCGAACGAGATTCTACATCTTTGGTAAAGATGTAATCACAAAGAACGATTTTAGAAGATTGGACCACGGGAGCATTCTCAGGTTCATTAAGGAAACTGGGAGACTAAATACTTCATGAAGGGTTTGGTTCAGGTAGTATAAACATACAGTTAATATAATAAAGAGGAAGCCCAGCGCTTCCAGGGAAGGGATAAGAGCACTGGATGCTTAGGTCCCTAGGTGTATAACATCTGCCCACCATATATATATATTCGCTGAACTTTCTTGTTTTCCGACACCCAGATTCCAAAAATGAAAAACAAAAATGTATCTTCTGTCTTTGAACACAGTAACTCTTGATAGAATGAATGAAATTGCAATTACAGTTAACGTATCGATACGAAATTTTATATAAGGATTGAGAATTAAGAAACCTGTTTATTTTCAGCCAAATCGGTCAGTTGTTATGTGTGAGTGAATGAGACATGATGACCCTCGATAGAATGAATACATCCATACGAAATTTATATATGCATCCAGAAGAGTTACAGCCTTTTATATTTGAATTGAGATTTTCCTATGTATAACTAAAAATGATGTTCAGCCAACTTTTGACCAAAAACAAAAACGTTTTCGTTCTCCACCCAAAACCATATGACTTGCTTAGGGGCTTTATACTCACTATCGTCACGATACATTCATTATATCGACACTTATTAGGGTTTTTGAGTCGAGCCCTCGCTTCTGATCCCTCTTACCCTGTGGCCAATTTATGGACAATTTTAAGGTGTCGCCCTCATGGGACTTTGTATTTAAATATAAAATTTCATGTCGACACATTTATTCTTCTGTCGGTAGTTATTGCGTTAACAGATCACACAATTTATTTTTTTTATCAAAAATTATCTTGTTTATTTGGTATATTTACAATCAGTTAAAATATAACTATAAGTAAATTTGATGACAGTGAGTTTAAAAAATAAATAAAATAAAAAATAATAAATGGCAATATACACAAAATAAGATAAAATAAAATAATTTACAAAATAATACAATCTGTACAAAAACAGTAAGTAGAAGTGCTGACTATAAGAATACATGTATACAGGTAATACAAGATAGTTAAAACAAATAATGAGAAGTAAGAGAGAAATGGACATGAATATGTAGGAAATAATAAAATATATACAAAATAAATATAAAATATGTACAAAATAAATATAAAATATGTACAAAATAAATATAAAATATGTACAAAATAAATATAAAATATGTACAAAATAAATATAAAATATGTACAAAATAAATAAATACCTATATAAAATATGTACAAAATAAATGTAATAATTAAATAACTTTCAGCTCGAGACCCCTCGAAACACCTCAATTAATCAAAAATTAAGGAAAAAAAATGAAATTCCAGTGAGAATTCAACATGAAATTTATGTTCGATTACATAACTTCCCCTATACTTCTTATAGCTGGGGAATTAAAACAAAGAAGTTTAGAGGGAGAGTGGAAACTTTTTTTATTTTTCCTGACATGCGTTGTGTGAGGGAAAGGTTATTACTCCCCCTCCCCATAGATCCGCCTATATGTCCTTGCGTAATTTAAGTAGAATGTGCGCAATGCCAAGGAAGAAGAAGTGCTATTTCCTCCAGTTCCTTTGCCCTTCTCGCACTTTCTCGCTCTCTCTGGTGGATGTCTCCAACTTGTCATCCTGTGGCTTACTGCAAGTTACAAACTTTAACCTGAATTTACAATCTGTCCACAACACTGCCAACTTACGTTCCCGTTCTACCGTTGGAACAGCACGAATTTATCATCAATTTCATAACCAATAGACTGTGGCGCCCCCACATGTTTCATTTATTTGTTTTATTATTTGGAATTTTTAATTAATTAAATCTATATTATTTCTGAGTAATTTAAAAACATATGTTATAAAAAAATGACAATCAGTATACATGTTATGTAATTTGAAACTTCCAAGATAGACTTGGCTAATTAATATTATGCTCTGTTCACAATTAATTATTTAATTTACCCTTATGTACGGTGCATATTAGCCATGTCAATGAGTTATTTAGTTATATTTACGACATCCATGGCCCCGGGAGGGAGTTCTATCTACGAAATAAAACTCACTCCCGGACGGGATTCGAACCCGCAAACCATGGTGAGACCATGCGACCAAAGCCCTACGCTCTAGCCCGCACGGCCACCATGGCTCCCACCATGGCTTATTTAATGTTACATGGGTGCAATATGTTTTTATTTCAATTAACGGTGATCTAGTAGTTGTCTGTTTTTTAGTTTTTAATTGTGATTCAGGTAATAGGTTATTATTGAGACTTAGTTAATAGGTTAATGTTGAGATATAGTTAATATTGTGATATAGGTAATAGGTTAATATTGAGATATATTATTTAATTATTTTTCTGATTAAATTCTAATATTTCATGTTAGTTCGGTGACGTGATGACAAGACATAAGCGGCAGGAACTAGAAGCGAGACGGAGGCGAGCCAACCATTGAGAGAGATAAAGTTACCACCGTTCTGGTCGGCGGATGTGGAGGTATGGTTGGCGCATGTGGATGCGCATTTTTATACTGCCCACTTGGAAGACGAGATGGCTCAGTATCATGTGGTAGTTGTGGCATTGGACGGCGGGATCTTAGCTCAGGTACATGACCTAGTATTATCAACCCCTAAAAATAGATCATACTCGGTGTTGAAGGACCGCCTCATACAGACAGCATGTCAACTGAAAAGAGAATCAGCCGCCTCATAAGTGGACTCAGCCTGGGCGACCAGAGACCGTTCGCGCTGCTTCGAGAGTTAATAAAACATGTGGGGGGCGCCGCAAGTCCGTGTGAGCATAAAATCAATATATAACTTACATAAGGGCTTCTGAATCTTACTAAATTTATTGTCAATACATTGATTACATCGGCAGTTATTGGCGTTTTCGACAGATTTCGCGGAAAATTAATATGTGTCATCCTTATGAGGTTCTGTATTTACATATGAAATTTCCTATCAATATATACATTCCATCAGAAATTATCGTACTCACAGACAGTTTTCATTTTCGGAATTATGGAGTCAATTTCCAGTGGAAATTCAACATCTAATTTCTCACTGATTATATAACTTATGTTCAAAATTTGCTGGAGAAGTAGGGTGCTAGCCTATTGAGCTCAAGATCGCGGGTTCGAAATTCGGCCGAAGACCTTAGGTTTTTTCTCTGAGAGATGAAAAAACCTTAAGCAATCCTTCGGATGAGACGTTAATCGATCCCAAGGCTGTACGATGTCAGTTACTCTTTTGAAGATCCCCCCTACTCTAGGTAAATATAAACCTGGGTAGGCAAAATTTCGGACTCGCGAACTTGAGTCGAGATCATGTCGAGAGCGACGCAACAGCGTTCTGGTAGTAGGCGATATGACCTCGTAGTTAAAGCCGGCATGAGTCATAATAACTAACATAATTAATTCTTCCAAGAGAATCTAATAGAAGAATGTCACCAAGTCATCAAAATTTAAATAAAATAAAATGATAGATAAAACACTTTTTTGAACACTTATATTGTCTAATTCCACAAACATATACTTAAATGTGTACCGGTTTCGGCTTACGCCATCGTCAGCACAAGGTTCAACAATAATTGAGATATTTGCCAGGCATACATATTTATATTAACCTAAGAGTACCTGAGGTGAAAGGGTCCCCTTCCTCTGGTAAAACCAGGAGGTGGAAATCTCTATTCTAACTGTAATAACCAACTGTGCACTTATTTGAAAAACAAGAAAATAAAACCAAAAACTAACATTCCAAGAAAACAATATAACAAATGTACATTATAATAGCTACTGTATGTCTAAGTTATTTAGAAAATTAGACTAAGTTAGAAAATTATTTAACGTAGGTTAATATTGCCATGGATATTTGTTAGCTGAGAGGGATTAACAAAGGAGAATGTATTTAATAGTATTTCCACTATGTCAACACAGAACGCAAAAAAGGTATTCGGATATTATCAAAATTTGCTGAAACTTTCCCTTTTTATCGAATTCGATGTTGTCTCTTTCTTAAATGCCCTTCTGAAACCATGTGATACGCCACTGGTTCTTCAGACTGTAGCACTGCTAAATGTGCTTAAGTAAGTTGACCAGCTGTAGGGGGGATAAGTTAGTTGTGTAAATCCTATTTTGTGAAGGGGCACCCATCCAATTCTCGTTGTCCACCCTAGCGTACAACGCCCCCCCTATGGTATAGTGTGTTAATCTACCAGTAAGGGCAGAAGAAAGACCCCCCCCCCCCCCTCCATCCTAATCTGTGGTGTGGCTTCTAACGCTCTCCGGTTGTTAACAGAAGTGCTCTTCTCCAGAGACTCTTGTAGTGTTCTGTAGATAGGAGACATAGTCACCTCTCGAATACCAATGTTTCACATCTTCAGTCTAATGATGATCAAAAGTGCTATTTCTGTGGAGCTGCTGCTTATAGATAACAGTTAATAATAGATACATCTGATAAACTGTTACTTTAGCAAACTGAGAGTCGAACAACGGAAAAGATACTTCTGACAGACTAAATAATACACAGAGCAGTTAAGTGTTTAGGTTAAGTTAGGTTTTATGACTCATGCCCGGGCTTTAACTACGAGGTCATATCGCCTACTACCTACCAGAGCGCTCTTTCCTCACTCTGGTGGGCATGAGCCCGACTCTGAGTCCTAAATTTTGCCTACCCTAAATTTTTATTCACCTAGGGTAGGGGTCTTTAACGAGTACCTGACATCGTACAGGCCCAGGACCATCGCTTAACGTCCCATCGGAAGGACGGTGTGCTTAAGTTTATTTTACCTCCCAGATAAAATAAACTAAGGGCCTCGGTCGGGTTTCGAACCCACCTTGTTGAGCTCAGAAGGCAAGCACGCATACCACTGAGCTCCCGGCGCCCTCGTTAAGTGTTTATAATTTCATAACTGTTTTTACTTCCGCAGATATACGAAGTATAGAGGAAGTTATGTAATCGGTCAAAAATTTGATGTGGAATTTTCAAAGGAATTCCATATTTTTCGACCTCTAGATTCCAAAAATGAAAATAAAAAGTCTGTTCGTGTGTATGTGAACACGATAACTCCCGATATAATGAATGAATCCAGAACCCTCTAACGACGCTACCTATTGATTTTCAGCCAAATCGACAAAAGGGAAGTGGAATTAGGGGGAGGCTTAACATAAAAACTCTAATAACCGCCGATATAATGAACATATGGACACGAAATTTTACATGATCAGAACCCCATAAGGAAAACACTAAACAATACACCGTTATAATCAATGTATCGACACAAAATTTCAAATGTGAATTCAAAACCCCATAAGAAAGACTCTTAAGAATTTTCAGCGTAATCGGCAGAAGAAAAAGGGTCATCAGAGATGGGCTAAACTCAAAAAGTCCAATAGCTGCCTGTAATGCGCGATGTAAGTCCATTGTTTAATATTAATTTGGAGGCGATGCGAAAAGTTAATTGATGAATTCGTTCTGGGGAAGTACATCGCCGGTGATTCACCGATAACTTTTTTATTTTTAGTTTTATTTAGGTTAATAAGGTCTGTTAAGGTTTTGGAGTAGAGCTCCTCGTATGCTCTTGGCCAGATCCCATGGAGAGAAGAGAAAGAAAACGTTTTCCAATTTGGGGCTTATTTACCCAGGGATGTTGACATGACCGGATATTAGAGGGGGGGTGCCTAGGGCAGGCGGCCCCTTCGGAATAGAGGGCCCCCGTCTCCAAACAAGAAAGCAGAGAAAGACAAACCCCTGTCTCCTATGGAACAACACAACCATGGAGGTAGAGGTGAACTAACAAGGACGAGTAGAGTCGGCGAAGGTCCAGACTAACCCCCACCACCATGCTCCCTCTATCCATAGTCCACTTAATATTTTTTAAATTTACTCAAGAATTGGCAAACTCAGAAAAAAAAGTGGGTGAATCACCCCGATTCTGCAAAAACTAATTATTACGTTTTCGCTCTCCATCCAAAGCCAATCAACCGGGCTAAAATTCAATATTTGACTTACATAGTGGCTTCTGAATACTCATACAAATACATACATATATTAAATTATGTATTGATACATTAATTACTTCGGCAGTTATTTATTAGAGTATCAAGTCGAGCCTTTCTTCTCTAATTAATTAATTCAAGAAAAGAGTTTGCTCCATCCACAAGAAGGGTGACGTCCTCAACTGTGATAACGACAGAGGCATTGCCTTGTTATGTACAGCGTATAAAGTTCTTTCGACAGCAATAAATGACAGAATGAAGCGACATGCAGAAAGACTTCTTGGGGAGTACCAGTGTGGCTTTAGGGCTGACAGATCAACGGTGGACAACGTGTTTTCCTTAAGGCAGATGCTCGAGAAAAGCAATGAATATAACATCCGTCTTCACCACTTATTCATTGATTTTAAACAGGCCTATGACCGGGTAAAGAGAGATGAGCTGCTGAATGACCTGATAAGGCTGGGAATTCCAGGGAAGTTAGTTAGACTGGTAAGAATGACTCTGGGGGGCTCAAAGTGTCGGGTAAAGCTGCAGAATAAGACGTATGAACAGTTTGAGGTGAGCAATGGACTGAGACAGGGAGACCCAATCTCACCTGTTCCGTTCAACCTGACTCAAGAAAGAGCTGTTAGGGCCATCCGGACAAATCCGGGAGGAACTATTTATAACCGCCTGACGCAGCATATGGGGTATGCTGATGACATGGTGGTCACAGCACGCACAATAGCAGCATTGGCCGGGGCTCTACAGGAATTCGGAGGAGAAGCAGAGAAACGGGGTCTTCATTTGAATGTAGATAAGACAGTGTACATGAAGACCTCACGGAACCCTCTGCAAGACGCTCCTGAAGTAATTTCTATCAATGAGCACCAAATATGGGAGTACTTTTGGTCTTGCTACCATCTTCAGCCACGACTTAACAAATGCTGAAAAAAAAAAAAAAAGTTTGTGGCTGAAGATGGTACAAAACCGAAAGTACTCCCATATTAAATATATTTTGTGAAATTATTTAAAAAAAAAAAAAAACATACGTTTTTTCTTTACTTTTTAGAAGAGTATTACTATGAGTGCCATATCTTGAAAATTATTGATGATGTCAATTCTGTAACTTTACGAAGAATAGAAGAAGTTACGTAATCGGTCAGAAATTCAATGTCTTTTCAACGGAATTTCTTGTTTTCCAACGTGTCTGTGTGCCTGGTAACACGGTAACTGCCGAAAATTAATATGTGTTGCCAGACCCTCCTAATAAGGATATCACTTATTGGTTCCCAGCCAGACCGGTCAAAGGGAAGAGTGGGATTAAGAAGGGGCTTAACACAAAAACTCTAATAAGTGCCGATGTAATGAATGACACGAAATTCAATATGAGGATTCCCTATGAAAGTCAACATTGACTTCTCATAGAAATTAAAGACTTGGTCTTCCCACTGTTTTATTTTTGACTAGAAACAGTTTTCATCGCAACTGTGCCACTGATGATGACACAGTTGTATTGTTGATAAATTCATGCTGGAGAAGTCGGATTAAAAATGTCTTCGGAAACTACTCACAAATCAAGGAGCGAAAATTATCATAATGGTTCGTATCCACTGCTGGTGGCACTCTCTTAACAGTTGAATATTGCACTGTCGAAAGGAGGTCTCGAGGCCACCTCCGAATGAACAAGCAGGCAATCCTGAAGAGAGGTGCCCTCTGCATCATTAATAGCAGGACCTCGGAAGAAGGGGGACTCAGGTTTGCTATTCTGCTATTCTAGTCGACAGACGGACACAGGCCTCTTTCATCCGACATTCTCTTTCTGTCACCCCCCCCCCCCCCCCCCCTCCGCCCTTCTTGGGTCAAATTTGATTAGCGGCAAGTGATTCTAGGATTGGACGGGGGGGAGGGGGGGGTGGGCTTCAGAAATTTTGGACACAGTGACACAGATAAAGAACAAATAACATTCAACGAACACCAAGAGCCGAGACGCGATGAGAGTACTCCAAGACACCGAACAGAGCTGGGGCCACTACATCAACTCCAAACTGGTGTATATTCAGAAAGATCATCAACCAGGGCCAAAAGATATCGGTGAATCACCGGCAATGTACTTACACAAAATTTAAATTAATTCATAATAATAATTAACAAAGTAAATGTATGCTTAAATGAAATATTAAATTTTTACTGCAGTAATCACTCACACTTGAATATTCTGCATAGTTAAATTATACAAATACAGTAAAACCCCTCTCCGAAGGACACCTCTCCGACCCGTCCCGCCCCGAAGTATAGGAAAACAATGTATTTGTACCCCTCTCGCAAAGGACGCAGACTACCAATTTTTCGTCATCAAGAGATAAATTTACCTCTCCTAAGCGGACACTAACAAAACAATTCATTTGGAAGATTTAATTTTGAATGCTTTTTATTATTCGTAGAATTCGCTGTTTGTGAAACAGACATAGATACTTACTGTTTGGTTTATTAACCTAAAATCCATAATAACTATTATTATGTGTGTTTTATCTAATTATCTATTGTTTGTTACCTATATATGTAGCATTAAACATAAAAGCAAATAAAACGTTTTGTATATGTTCCTACTTACATAAATTGAGTTATTTTGTTTTTTTTTAACCCTCCTCAACGGACACTTTTCTGCAACAGACAATTTTCTTGGTCCCGTGACTGGCCGTTGCAGAGGGGTTTTACTGTACATATTTTCTTTTTCGTTAAGAGAATGATAATTGCAACTATGAATAAATATGTTCTAGCAAAGAAATAAATGAGGAATAAAAGAATTAAATAATAATAATAATAAAAATAAATAAATAAATAAAAACAAATAGAATAAAGAAATGAAAAAATAACGGACGGCGTGTTTTTCATCTTGAACTAACAATAGTTGTGTAAAGAGAGTTTTTTCATTTTTGAAATCTGTGATTACATAACCCTTCGTACAGCTGGACAGGTAAAAAAACAATAATAATAATAAAAAATAAAATTTTTCAGAGAAAATCAGAGAGAAAAAGATGAAAAAAAACAGAAAAATGAGAACGATGAAGAAGAAAAAGTTGGAAATGAGACAGTTTTGGATGGTAAACTTTCCCAATTAAACTGTGTACAACTCAGGGTGAAAACTCGAACTCAGTATAACACAGAAGAAACTCTAGTCACTAAACCGTTAAAAAATTATCAAGGCCTAACATTTTTTTTTTTGAAATTTTACGTTTTTTTTTTTTTTAATTCAAATAAAAAAGAAAATACCAGGTTAATGTTTAAAAAACGAGGATTTTCCTGTACAATGTAGCAGATTAAAAAGTTGGATAAAAGTGTCTTATTTTTTTTTAAGACTTTTCGTTTTTGAGAGTTTTTCAAATACAATTAGTTTTGTTTTGTAATAAAATGAAAATATTAAAGAATGAAAAATATCCTTAAAATAAGAAAAGGGGGAAAATGTTAAATCGCAGATAATGTACTTCCCCAGTACTTATTAATCAATTAAATTTTCGGTATCTCTCTCAAACCAATCGATCGATTTGGCTGAAAATCAATTCTGAATACTATTATTGAATTTAATGTCGGTACATTCATTACATCGGCAGTTATTACAGTTTTTGAGTTAAGCCCCCGTTTCATCCCCTCCTTATCTTCCACTGACTGCGCTGAAGGTTGATTGGTGTCATCCTTATAGGGTTTTAATTTTACATTGACTTCTGGCAACTTACAACAAAATTCACAGTGCCCAATAAATGTCTGTTAAAGAGCTTATTTAACAAACCCTTAACTTTCCCTTCTTTTCAGTTATGCAAGGAATTAAATTTATTGACACCCAGAAAGATATATATTTACAAAAGCCTCCTATTTATCCACAAAAGAACCTACTTGTTTAATAAAAACTAAAAAATAGCCAAAATAACTTTGCGAAATAAACCAACTTTTTAATTACCCCATTTGACAAAAAAAATTACACAACTTAATGTTTACTACCTAGGCCTTCGACCTAATACCATCAAAAATTGTATTATTCAAAACTTAAACCGAACTTAAAAAGCTGGATTAATAAAATCAATGATGAAGAATTTTTAAAACTAATGTCATTTCAATATACTTTACATAAGAGGGCGCCGGTAGCTCAGTGGTATGCGTGCTTGACTTCTGAGCTCAAGAACGTGGGTTCGTAGCCCGACCAAGGCCCTTAGTTTAATTTATCTGGGAGGTAAAATAAACTTAAGCACGCCGTCCTTCGGATGGGACGTTAAGCGATGGTCCCGAGCCTGTACGATGTCAGGTACTCGTTAAAGACCCCTACCCTAGTTGAATAAAATTTAGGGTAGGCAAAATTAAGGACTCCCATAGTAGAGTCGGGCTCATCTCCACCAGAGTGACGAAAGAGCGCTCTGGTAGTAGGCGATATGACCTCGTAGTTAAAGCCCGGGCAGGAGTCATAAAACCTAACCTACTTTACATAAGTATTGTCTAACTCCATTAGCGATAATTTCATGACAAAACTTCAGTTAGCCATCTTTTATATATCTCCTTTAAACTGTTTTCCCGCACTCAGGCCGGGGCCTTGTGGGATTCTTCCTTAAATGTTATTTTGTTTGTAAACTTTATAGTATATTTTATCAATAATTGAGGGGGTTAGAAGCAAAGTGATGAAAGTGACAAAAATGTAATTTCGAGATAATTACCTTCAAAGTTATAGTAACATCGTAAATTCAGGTATTACCCAGGTATTTTCCCGATATTTTCCGCTAGTTAGCATTACTGGTACTAACAATCGTTCTGATCATTAGCCAGTAGTCAGGGTAGGTGTCAAGGAAGATGTTAACATATCTCAATTTCAGCTGATTTGTCACTTACATCCCTTTGCTTCTAACCCCCTCAATTGTAATAATTACATTGTCTATTTAATGTTGTTTCACTGTACACATAATACTGTATAATTTGAAAAAATAAAAACTTTTAAAAAACCAAAAAAAAACATGATATTTTGTGTCAATGTCATTACAACGGAAGTTATTAGGTTTTTTGTTTCAAGCCAGCTTCCTAATCCCAAAATATATGTTTGTGATCCTTATGGATTTTTGGAAATACATATAAAAATTAGTGTCGAGGCATACATTCTATCAGGAGGTCGGAAAACATGAAATTTCGGTTAATACACTCAACATGAAATTTCTACCCTTTTACTTAACTTCTATATTTCGTATAACTGAGAAAATAATTTTTTTTTTTTTTTTTTTTTTTTTGCATTGGAGGGGGAAATGCTGTGACGCACATCCAAGGAAGGTAGCCCTGGATAGTGTGGGACTCGAGCCGATTCACCATACCCACTAAAACCCCCTCCTTGCCGATCCTGATTCCCTTCCGCGGAACTGACGATCTGTCATTACTTCGCGGAAGGGAGGAAGGGTGGCTGGTAACGCCCCTTCTTCTGTTTTATTACCGCTACTGTTCCTTGTCAGCCCTCTCCTGAAGGGCCAACCCGCCCATGATGAGCGCTGCAAAATCGCAGCCTTCATCCCACGACTCCTGGGAGCGCAGCATAGCGTCCACGTAACTGGTAGCAGTCAGTGGGGCGCCCATGCTGCACTCCAGATTTTTCCTTCTCTCCTCAAATCTGGGGCATTTGAGGAGGACATGCTCCGCCGACTCCGTCTCACCAAGGCACGCGGGCCTGTGAGCGGAGACTGAGAAAATAATAATAGTGAATGAAAAATGTCCCTATTAAAATGAGAAAAAATGTTAAATGAAATGAAAAAAAAAAAAAATTAGAGAAATTGAGTGAATTTTCTTTTATTCACACAATTTAGGCATTTTTCATATTTAGTCGGATTCACTTTTCAGGAATTGTGACACTAAAAGGCATTTATGAAAAATTAAAGTAGTTAGGTGTTTCTTTGAAAAAGAATGAAAAACATTTTTTTTTGTTTTTTTGGACTAGAGCTACAATACTCACAAATTCTAAATTCATATGGAAATAAAATAAATAGTCTTGTTACACTCTCGGGTGCAGTCTGCGAGCTACTCGTTGGTCGAGATGTGGACCGCTCCAGAGGTTGACAGATCTTAGTAGCAATTCCGTGTAAATTTCTCGATGTATCCTGCAAAATATAATTATATTATTAATTACGATTTATTTAATACATTGGGGAGCTTCTAACTCTAGTGCTATTATTTCTAGACTTCAAAAGAAAGCACTAAGAATAATAAATAATATTAACAAAAGAACAAGCTCTGCAGAGAATATTTAAAAAACTTAAAATATCGCCATTAGTTGTGTTGTTTAAATTTGAAACATTAAAGATCATTAGAAAAATATAAATATTTTCTCTCTCAACAATACAAGGAAAATAGAAGAATATGGAATAACCAAAAAATTGTTTCTCTCTTTTTGACAGAGAATATAACTCATAAAGTAATCAACTGTTTTAATGCCCTTCCCCATGATCAGCTGTTCACGTTAAACAAAAATAGTGTTATAAAATTGCTCTTGAAAAAAATAATTAATAGTGCGGTTTTTACTGTGTTTGTAAAAACGTGAAACAGTGAAAAGTACCAGGGAGAGGACCTTTTCACCAAACGGAATGAGTTGCAGCGGGGCGCGCTCTTCCTGGGCTGAAGAGAGTGCACCAGTGCCCACGGCCAGCCACAGCAACTTCAAACAGGTACCACACCAGCCCCTGGCCACAGCATCGATGGCCGTTGACCCTCCAGGCCTTAGCGGCAAGAAGAGGACCCTAGACCAGCCTGACCAGGAGACACCCGCCTCACACCTCGCCGTCACCAAGAGGTATAAATCTTACAACTCACCAGTCATAGTTTCTAACAGGTATTCCGCTCTAACCAATTTAGACACTTCCAAGCCCCAACCGGCCGATTCAAATTCCGAAAATAGTAAAAAAATTAAAATACCTCCAATTTTTATTATAGGTTACAATAACCTAAAAGAAATAACAGCTGACATATTAAAGGTGGCTACATCACCGTTTGAAACCAAACAATGCCTAAAAGAAAAAATTAAAATTCAAGCGACCTCGTCAGACGATTTTAGGGCCCTGACAAAATTCTACGATACGCATAAAATTAACTATTATACTTATGTTAATCCAGAAACTAAAAATGTATCGGTGATTCTCCGAGGTGTGCCATACGCGTTCAGTGAAGAAGACGTCAAAAATGAATTGCTCCCTCACTACCCAGTTATTTCGGTCACCAGGTTGCACAATAGAGACAAAATGCCCACGCCATTGTGCGCAGTCGAACTGACTAATAACGATCAGGGAAAAGCCATATTTTCACTTACAAAACTATATTACAGTCGGATCCACGTGGAGGAAAGACGCCGGTCCCTGCACGTTCCTCAATGCATGAACTGTCAAAAATTCGGGCACACCAAGAACTACTGCCGCCTTGAGTCGACCTGCGTTAAGTGTGCAGGGAATCACCATTATAAAGTTTGTCCTTTCCAAAAAACTGACAAACCGAAGTGCGCCAACTGTGGGGGCGACCATACCGCCAACTTTGGAGGCTGTCTGAAACGACCACCGAAACGCAACTACAGTCAGCTTCCGCAGGCACCACCGCAAGCCAAACATTTCACACTAATACTAATCAACCTCCGCAACACACACACGCACATTCAGCCAACACACCCAATACACCACCATACGCACCTACCTCCCCGGAGCCCAAACCACCTACGAACTTTTGGTTTGACAAAAATCGAAGTAGGCTAACACCACCCCAACCTAATACTGCAAACAATGGAATTAGCTCTGAGGCAACGACTGATCTGACTGGACTCATCATGAACCTCATCAAACCATTCATCCCCCACATCCAAGCTTTCTTATCCAATTTATTCACTAACCTTTTTTCGATGAATCATGGCAAACCCTAATCTGGGAACTTTTCAAAATTTAACTATATTAAACTGGAATGCGGACGGCTTAAAGATAAGGCAACCGTCATTAACCAACTTTTTATCACGATATAATGTCGACATTGCATGCATAACTGAGACCCACCTCAAACCGACAGACAAACTCAAACTCTCTGGCTACTGTTCATATAGACTGGACCGACCGACACGTTTCGGTGGTGTTGGCATTTTCATCAAACGACACCTGAAACATTCACAGATTAACATTCCCCCTCTCCAGAACTTGGAGGCAGTTGGAGTCACCCTCACCACACTCTCCGGCACACTCAACATCATATCAGCATACCATCGACCGAACACAAGACTGGTACAGACTGACTTCGAACATATTTTCACAGGACTACCGACTATAATGATCGGGGACCTCAACAGCAAACACACGCTATGGGGATGCAGAAGACAGAATAACAACGGGACTAGACTACAATCCATCTCAGAAAACCTGGGGATACAAATATCGACACCTGACGAACCGACATTCTACCCAACTCAACGAACATACCAACCCGACATACTGGACATAGGACTGATACACAACTTTAACTTGCCCCTGTTTCACGAGACACTGACCGACTTAGACTCAGACCATCTCCCAGTTATCTGCACCTTCCTAGCACGGCCACAGAAGGAGGAATATCTTCCAAGGTTGATCACGGGGAAGATCGACTGGGCCACGTTTGAAGACGGAATGAACTGTCTCGGGGTCCCCCATCATTATAGCACGACGGACGACATTAACAATGCAGTTAGGACGTTCACACAAACCATACATACCTCAGTACATGAAGCAACATACCGACATTTCACTGACAAACGACACCTATTCCACAACAAGACACCAACACACATAATGGATATGATCCGTACAAAGAACACACTACGACAACACTGGCAAAGAACAAGAGATCCCCTTGAGAAAAGAGAACTGAATCGCCTGACCCGACGCATACGATGGGAACTTGACAAAGACAGAATCGCGAACTATCGAAAATACTTGACTGATATGACTCCGGGCGACAACAACTTATGGAAAGAGACACGACGACTTCTAAACCAAAGGACACCCCTACCCATCTTAACTGACGGACAAATGACTGCCACAACTGACAAAGAGAAAACCGAATTACTGGCGACCCATTTGGAAAATAAATTCACAACGACAGACGCTGACGATCATGAAACACTCATCACAGTTGAATCATACCTCTCAAATACACTTCACACAGTCGAAGCACCCATTCAGCATACCACACCATCAGAAATACACGCCCACATTACACGACTACACATCAAGAAGGCCCCCGGTGAAGACATTATCCCCAACCTGGTGCTGAAGAAGCTTCCTCCGAAGAGCATAGCCTACCTGGCAAGTGTGTTCAACGCCTGTCTTCGCCACGGCTACTTTCCTGCAGACTGGAAAAACGCCGTTGTTCTAACATTTCACAAGCCAGGTAAGGCAAAAAACGATCCAGGCAGCTATAGACCAATAAGCCTTTTAAATAGCCTCTCAAAACTTCTTGAGAAAATAATTCACAAGAGGCTCCTCCGTCATCTGGAGACTGCAGGGACCATCCCTGCCCACCAGTTTGGGTTTAAATCAAACCACTCAGCCGTCCATCAGCTACAGAGAGTTGCTGAGACCATTGGGGGGGGGCTTTGAGCGGAAGCAGTACACAGTAGCAGCCTTCTTGGACGTCGCAGCTGCCTTCGACACCGTCTGGCACGAGGGCTTGCTCTTCAAATTAAAACAGACCTGGCCTCCGCAATACATCCAGAACATCATTAGCTCTTTTCTTCGTGACAGAACATTCCAAATAAGGGTGAACAACACACTGAGCTCCAGAAAGAAGATATCAGCGGGAGTCCCACAAGGTGCGATCCTCAGTCCACTCTTGTTTGATCTGTTCTGTCACGACATGCCAGAACCAGTCTCTGCAACCCTGGCGACTTACGCTGACGACACGTTGATCCTCAGCCAAAACATAGATCTGGAAGCGGCCATCGACTCCCTACAAATCCAGGTGGATGAGATCGGCCAGTGGTTTGGAAAATGGAAGCTTAAGTTGAACGGTGGGAAGACGGAGGCGAAGGTGTTCGCTTTACGCCGCTTCTCGATAGAACACCTCAGAAGGCTGCAAATCGACCAACTCCCAATTCCATGGAATCCTAAAGACCAGGGTGTGCGCTATCTTGGAGTGCACCTTGACACAAGACTAACATGGCGCCTACATATCAACATAAAACTCCAACAAGCACACACACGACTCAGGCTCATCTACCCACTCATAAACAGGAATACACCACTCAGACACACATGCACATCCTTACTTTACAAAACACTAATACTTCCACTCTTAACCTACGCTTGCCCCGTATGGTTCTGCACTAGCCACACTAACATAACACGATTACAAACATTCCAAAACAAAGTCCTCCGGATAGCGGTGAACGCACCTTGGTTTATCAGGAACACCCAAATCCATCGGGAACTGGGAGTTGCTCCTTTTGCAGCCCACATTGAGAAACTCACCCGAAGCTTCCATGAAGGTCTGCCAACCTGCTCTGGTGCGGTTCACTACAGTCTCGGCCAGCCTGTAGCTCGCAGGCTGCAACCAAGACTTTTTGTTTTAATTATAATTTTCTTGTTTATTTGCTCATTTTGTGTAAAGTACATACTTAGTACTGGTCCAAATAAAATGTTTTTCTTCTTTCTAATGCCCTTCCCCACTTCTTGAAAGCAAAAGATACAATAAAAGGGAGCCGATAGCTCAATGGTATGCGTGCTTGCTTACTGAGCTCAAGGTCGTGGGTTCGAAACCCGGCCGAGGCCCTTAGTGTATTTTACCTGGGAAATAAAATAAACTTTGGATGGGACGTTAAGCGATGGTCCGGAGCCTGTACGATGTCAAGTACCTACTAGTTAAAGACCCCCTCCTAGGTGAATAAAAATTTAGAGCTGCCACAGTAGAGTCGGGCTCATAACAAGTGACGAAAGAGCGCTCTGGTTGTAGGCGATATGACCTCGTAGTTAAAGCCCGGGCATGAGTCATAATAACTACAATAAAAAAATTCAATTTAAAATGTTTAGGGGCTCTTTCGTTGCTCTGGTGGACATGAGCCTGTCGCAAATCTGGGAGAGAAAAACAAAAAAGCCAAATATCTAAAAAAAGAAAAGGGTTTTTGGACAAGAGGTATTATGTTTTCAAAAAATGGGCGATAGAAAAGATTTTTCAAATTGGAAAATTCTATGCAATGAAACTTCTCTTCACATAAGTCAGACATTTGTACTCTCATGTTTGGTCGGTCATGCGATCAGAATGCCTGAAAAGAAAATAAGTAATATAATAGAACAGTTAGTAATGAGGGCTCATGAGCTCAAGATCACAGGTTCGAAACCCTTAGGTTTTCTATCTGAGAGGTGAAAAAGCTCGATCACGCCGTCCTTCAGATGGTCCCGAGCCTATGCGATGTCAGTTATTCTTTAAAGGCCTCTATCCTACGTGAATAAACCTAGGTAGGCAACATTTAAGACTCCCATAGTAGAGTCGGGCTCAAGTCCACCAGAGTAACGAAAGAGTAGTAGGCGATATGACCGGGTTAGTTAAAGCCCGGGCATGAGTCATAAGAACTAACTACAGTTTCTTGTAACAGATGATTGTTTATATTTCTTCCAGAAGTGTCTTTTTACGATGATATTTCGAGACGTTGTTTCGCCCCTTCCTCATACGCAAAATATAGAAATAAAATAATAATAACAATGAAAAATAAAAATAATAAATCATGAGATAAAATTAATTAGTATTTATGTAATAAAAAATAATATTAGTAATCAAAATATTAAACAAAAAGTAGATTCGACAGACCTTAAAGGGGGATATCTGGAACTTTAACCTCAAATACGTAAGTAAACACTTTTTTTTTTTGTTCTTCACATAAAATCATGGTAAAGGGGAGGGTTTTGGTTATTATCAAGGGTAATTTTCAGGGTAAACCTTGTTCATTAAAGTAGGTGAGGAGGTAGCAGCCCTTAGATAAGGGCTACCCGTAGCCAGTTAAGACGCCCACCCAATCTTCATAAATTGATAAAATTCACCCTCTTTTCACCCCCGGCCCGACCCCAAGTGGCCCTGCACCCCCCCATCTATTCACTTCTCTTTATGATCACATCCACCAGGCGCGTTATTAAAAAAAAAAAAAAAAAAAAAAAACTGAAAACAATTTATGAGCTTAGAATTTTTATATTTATAACCATATTTCTTATTTAGAATGTGTTTGAAGTATAAAACCCAATATAAAAATAAGTCGGTGAATCACCTGCAATGTACTTCTCCAGAACGAATTAATCTATTAAATTTTCGCTCTCTTCCGTTGTGCGTTTGCGCTAATAATCAATAGTTGACTTACATAGGAGCTTCTCAATACTCATACTGAATTGCATGTCCATACATTCATTACATGGCCGGTTATTTGGGTTTTTGAGGAGCTGCCCTCTGATCCCACCCTTCTGTTTGAACGATCTGGCTGAAAATCAATAGGTGTCGTCCTTACAAGGTTCTGGACACACATATCAAATTTCGTGTCGATACATTAAGTTTTATTGGAAGTTACGAGGGTCGTTCAATAAGTCTTTAGAAAAAGATACAAAAACAAAGTATTTTGGGTACATTTTTTTTTATTTTTCAACATAATCTCCTTTTAGCTCCATACACTTTTCTAAGCATTTTTCCAACTTTTTTAACCCGTCTAAAAAGTAAGATTTCGGAAGGTCCTCAAAATAGGCATCTGTTTGGGCGATGACCTCCCCGTTCGTCCCGAACCGTTGTCCGCCGAGCCATTTTTTCAAGTTTGGAAATAAGAAAAAGTCACTGGGAGCCAAATCTGGCGAGTACGGTGGATGTTGTAACAATTCGAACTTTAATTCCATGAATTTAACCATTGAAACTGCACAGGTATGAACCCGTGCATTGTCTTGATGAAAGAGGACTTTTTTCTTTTTCAAATGAGGACGTTTAATTTTGATTTCTTCACTCAACCGGTGCAATAACGACGCATAATACTCTCCAGTTATTGTTTTTCCTTTTTTCAAGTAATCGATGTAAATAATTCCGCGTGCATCCCAAAAAACTGTGGCTATATCCTTTCCAGCCGATTTCGCCGTCTTCGGAGCCCGTTCGCCTTCAAAAACCCACTGTTTTGACTGTTCCTTTGTCTCTGGAGTGTTGTAGTGTATCCATGTGCAGAAACTCATCCGGATTTTGACGAAAAAGACCCTCGTATCGTCTTCACAGGCAGAAGTTATACGAAGTAAAGATGAAGTTATTTAATCGGTCAGAAATTCAGTAACCTATTGGATTTCAGCCAAATGGAATGAGAGGATTAAGGTAAGAATGAGGCTTAACATGAAAACTCTAATAACTGCCGTTGTTATGAATATATTGATACGAAATTTCATATGTGTGCTCAAAGCCCCATAGCGATGGCACTTATTAATTTTCTGCTGAACCAGTCGGAGGGAAGGGGAGACCAGAGAAAGGGGCTCGAGGATTCAGAAGCCACTACAGAGGGGAATAGAGTATATTGATTAATTCGTACTTGGGAAGTATGTAGCCTGTGATATTTTTTTTGTGGAATCAGTGTGTCGAAAAACTCAAAAAACAAATTCCAGTGAAAACTCAATTTCGAATGTCTAATGATTACATAACTTCCCCTATACTCCGTAGTGAAAAAAATTCGTCGGTGAATCAACACGAATTATACACGTGTCCCTTCAATGTGTCCAACCTTACCTTCCATAATGACCTTAAAATCCCCTATGTTATTGACCTCATCAAGTCCCACTTCTCTAAATTCCACTTTAACCTTTCTTCCCATGTCAATCCAGTTGCTCGACTCTTGTCATCCCATTCCCATCCAGATAATCCCCCCCTAAGACTGAGGCGGCGCTGGCCGAGAGACCTGCTACTGTAGCAAAAATATTTAGGGAGTGCCGGTGATGACCAGCTTCTCCCCTCATGTAATCCTCTTACCTTCAACTCTCCTTTCCTTCTTGGCCTGCCTCCACTGCTGGACAGTGATTGGTGGGGCGAGAAGGCAGGGGGAATCACTCGAGCCCCCGCGGCCTCTCCTGCCCCCATTAAGTTGGAGGGATGGGGATGACAGAGAACCGGAGGTGTTTCGAGGGGTCTCGAGTTGAAGGGCTTTTATATTGATTTTATTTCAACTTTATTATTATGTTTTTATGTTCATTATTATTTATTTATTTTTTATTATTATTTTTTTTTAATGTAATTATTTTTTATTTGTTCTATGTATCATTCATCAAATTTACTTATGGTTATACCGATTGTAAATACTCAAAATAAAGAGTTAAAAAAAAAAATTATATCTCTCTCTCTCTCAAAAAGCAATCGACTGTTTTGGCTAAAGCTCATAGTTGACTTACAAAGGGACTTTGTATGCTCATACTTCATTTTATATCGATACATTCATTTTATTTGCAGTTATTAGGGTCCTCTAAACTAAAATGACCCTTTTCACGTAAAAACAGCGCTGTATGACATTGAAAATACTCAAAAGTCTGTCATCATTAATCCTAACTGGAAAACTCATACAAAGAGAAGAGAAAATGAAAAAGTTGAATATTAAAATAATAATTACGAAACTGTTATTCATCAGAATCTGAATTGTGAAGAGCCATAAATGAGTGAGCTCGAATGTCATCAATTTTAAAATTTGTAATATTAATATACAGGAAAGTGGGACTATTTCCAATTTGATACACATAACATGAAAAAAAAACCTGAATAAATTCATAAAAGATGTTGGAAAAGTTGAAATTCAAAATATAATAGACTTTGAACAAAAGATGGAAACCTGAAACTGGTACGGCCCAATCCTGAAGTACCCATCACACTGAGTGAAACACGAGTGCTTTCTCTCCTGCCCCTTCACAAGCGTCAAGAAGGCCTCAATCTATGTTTTAGCAAATTTCATCTTTCCAGTTTGGGCTAATGGCAAAAATAAATCTCAAAAATGTCGTCGGTGAATCACGAACGAATAAATAAATTATCTTTTCACTCCCCATCCACAATCAGTCGGCCGTTTGCGCTAATATTCAATAGTTGACTTACAAAGGAGTTCCTAAATCCTTATATTAAATTTTGTGTCGATATATTTATTATATCGGCAGTTGTTCGGGTTTTTGAGTTGTGCCCCTCCTGATCCCCGCTTTAATTAAACCGATTCTGCTGAAAATTAATAAGTGTCGTCCTTATAGGGGGTTGACTTCAAACAAGAAATTTCATTTCGATACATTCATTACTTCGGCAGTTATTGAGGATTTTGAGTTGAGCTCCCCCCCCAGGAACACAAAGAAATCACAAACTTACTGTCAATAACGGTAATATATGTGGATTAGATTCTTGAGCTGTTGAAGCAGGATTTCAGCTGGCTTGAAGTTCAATACCACTGCCTTCAATATCAACGTTGACTGAAAACAGAGAAAAACAAATTTTGAGTAATTCTTAACAATACTTAATAATTAATACTTAAAAAACTCAAACTGATGAATAAGTTTTACCTTCTTTGTCTATTTTCCCTTCCTTTATGAAACTGAGAGAAGATTAATATCAACATTTATGTTACAAAAGTATTCACAACTTCTGAGTAGAGAAACGTCGACATATTATGGAAACTTGTAATAAATAAATAAAACAAACTTTTTGAAATATTGGAAAGATTTGCGACCCACATTATCAATAAATAGCCATACTTTTTATCTTATCCGAAGACCTCAATTTTTGCTCAAAAAGTAGGTTACTTGATAGTTTAGAACTGGAAATAAATGAATCCACTAAAAATAAGATTTGTATGAATGACCAATACAAATTTATTTCAACCATTGCCCTTCGTTAACACTTTGAAACCAGTTTCAGTTACTTTTATTCATACATCATAAACTGTAGTCAATATATAAAATATAGTGATAATAGTGATATTTTTACCCAGCTATATAAGGTATAGGGTAAGTTACGTTGTTGTTTTCACCAAAATTTCACCTTTTCCGACCCACTAATTTCAAAAATGAAAATATTATAACAATAAAAAAAGTATATAAAACAGAAATTGAGCAACAAGAACTTTAATCCAACTTACTGACCACAAAAAAATAACAGAACTTCATATTATTCGGTCCATACAGAAGTGAAGTTTGGAGATCAAGATGTTCTCTAGCGAATCCAGGCTGCGTCAAGTTTAGAGAAGAACTTTTTTTTCAGAAAAGTAGATTTGAAGACCTGAAAAGTATCAAAAGAAATGTAATATGAGTGAAAAAACTTTGTAATTTAATTGAAAATCCTAAAAACAAACTGAGGTACATTCACAAAAAAAAAAGGCTGACAGAAACCTAAAGATAACCTACCCAATAGTCGATCTTCAGTTTTGTCTCTAAAAACGTATTATTTAAAATAAAATTACAGAAATTTAGAAAGTATTTAGTATACCTAATGTATGGTTATTTATTCGTTGAATTTTAGATATTTTGAGACCGAATAAACACTAACTATAATTTGTCAGTTTTGTATGGCAAAAAGAAAGTGGGAATTATAACTATTATGACTCAAGTCCGGGCTTTAACTACAAGGTAATATCGCCTACTACCAAAGCGCTCTTTCGTCGGAGAACTTATGTAATTGGTCAAGAATTCGATGCGGAATTTTCAAAGGGAAATTCATGTTTTCTGACCTCCAGATTTTTGTGCTGTGAACACGATAACTTCCGATAGAATGAATATAATATAACATAATTTTATATGTGACTCCAGCTCCCTCTAACGTCGACACCTACCGTTTTTCAGCCAAATCGACCAGAGGGAAGGGAGGATTAGGGGAGATGCTTAACACAAAAACTAGAATAACTAGCGATACAATGAATGTATTGACTCGAAATGTTTATATGTGTGGCCTGAACTCTTGATAGAAAAACCTGGAAGCTGCCTATTTAAGTTGGGGAAATGATTCACACTCTGATTCTTGAGAGTTGCCACAGACAATGTTTCCCAAAATATTGGTTATATAAAAACAAAGAAGATCAAATTATTGTAGAATTTTATAAACTTTAATTTAGGTCTTATTCATTTTACAATAATTTTTTGAGATAATGGACGAATAATAATATTCAAAAATTATATATCTAGAAAGCATTTTTAGGAATACCTAGTAGTATATCGTTGGGTGTACCTTACTTGTGGTACAGCACCGCCTACCTCTCACCCAACCTGACGCACGGACCATAAGGGAAGCTAAGCAGAAGACATATGTTGGTCCTGAATGGGGCCTGTTCTTGATTCATAGTGAGTCTTGTTTGTTCAGTTATGGGAAGTACAGAAACCTGTCTTTGGGCGCCCACAGTGTGTAGAGGCCCCATGATGGATGAGGTCAGACCGGTGGGGCCCAACTTTGTCCCAACTATCCAGGTGAGGGCCCTACAGTGAGGATTACAAATGGGCCCATTTTATCTGACTGTCAACAGCTCTCCGTACTTATACTAACTCCCGTCTCAGTCACCAGATTGCGTCAGGAATAATTATAATTTATTTCGAAATTATTTATTAAAAATATTACAGGGAAGAGTGATCAGATGAAACGTTGAAGGTTTCCAAAGGTTAGTTATTTCAATCCATGCTGGGGCTTCGAGGTCATATCGTCTACTATCAGAGCGCTCTTTCGTCACTCATAGGCATGGTGGGCAGGTGTTTTACACCTAGGGACCTAAGCATCCAGTGCTCTTATCCCTTCCTGGAAGCGCTGGGCTTCCCTCTTATTTTGTTACCTGTATGTTTATACTATACTACTTAACCCAAGTGCTCAGTCTCCCAGTTTCCTTAATGAACCAGAGAATGCTCCCGTGATCTTCTAAAATCCTCTGTTACATCTTTACCAAAAATTTGGAATCTCGTTCTCGAGTATCCCGAGCAAATGTCCAGGAAGTGTGCCGCCGTCTCGTATTCTTCCCCACATCTATCGCAGGTGGGACTGTCCTTGACTCCTACAGTAGGTGTCTATTGAACGGACCATGTCCTGTGAGAACTCCAGTTAGTTGCCTAAGTTCATTCCTTTTGAGGTTCAGGATCCCATCCATCAACACCTTCGACTCCCCTCCCAGGAACATCTTCGACTGTCTGCATGGGTTTTTTTCTCTCTATAAATGCTCCAAATGATCTTTACTGGCTGACATCGCACGTAAGCTTGCACGCTATTTTCTGGGAGGAAACTTAAAATTCATTAAAAATTTTTGGGTGAAGTGAAAATAGTGAAATTTTCACTACACAGCGTGAACATTTCTTTTAAAATGTATTTATTTATTTATTGTCGATAACTTCAGCTATATTTTATCAAAATTAATTTATCCTACTCAAGAAAAATGGAGTCACTCTTATCAAGCAGGAATGTAGTTTTCTAAATTTCGGTTGATGCTATTTCTGATATATGTCCTACAAAATTCGAATTTGAGTTTTCACCAAAACTCGAAGTTTTCCGTTCTCATGAACCATTGTAGCGTTTGTAATGACTCGCAATCCTCTATCTAGCCTGTAAACAATTCCACCCTGGTCATATTATAATTAGCTAGATGTTGTGTACTGAATTAGAATCAGCTATGAAACGCAATACTGCCCGGAGGTGGGTAAATGGTTTTGTACCCTGGTGAAGTGCAGGGGGCGGTGCACCGCTGTGGCAGGTGCATCGGCGAACTCTGGGTCTCACTGTTTTGCGGTAAATGTGAGGTTCGCCAATGGCGGGTTTATGGTGGTGGTTCCTGGCTTCCCAGGAAACTAACGAGCCAAGGATATTTTAGCGGAATTCAAACCGCACGATGTCCAAACCGCGCATAGTTCACACCGAAGTAACATTCCACATAGTTCTCCATATTGATTTGACCTCGACCACATGGAAAATTCTATCAATAGAAAAAAAAGAAATCCAAGAATTTCATAGCAGTTAAGAAGTTAATTTTTAGCCACAAAAAATACCAAAAGTTTTTTTTTAGGGATGGGGAAGACGCCAAAAACAAAAATAAAAAAATGCGTCGGTAAATCACCGGAAATATACTTCCCCAAATAAGTTTCCACTCTCCCTCCAAAACCAATCGAGAGTTTTTCCTAAAAATATGCAATTGACTTACATAGTGGCTTCTGAATCCTCGTACTAAACTTCATGTTGATACATTCATTACATCGAGAATTATCGGGGTTTTTTCACCCTTCGACCGATTCCGTAGATCGATAAATGTCAATAAATTTATTACAACGGCAGTTATCAAAAAATTTGTGTTGCCCCCCCCCAAGGTGTTGTCCTTATCGGGTTCTGTTACTATGTACATTATAGTTAGACGCCTACTACCAGAGCTCTCTTTCGTCACTCTGGTGGAGATGAGCTCGACTACAATGGGAGTCCTTAATTTTGCCTATCCTAAATATTTATTCATTTAGTGTGATAAATAAAAAATATAAATGTTAAATAAAAGAATAATCAACAATTAAATTAATAATAATTAAAACAAAAATAATAAATAATAAATATAATTAATTTATTAAAATTACCACATTTCCTGTAGAAATTATTTATGATATTTTACTAAATTTTGATTTATACAGTAATTTCCGAAAAGGACCCTAAAAAAATATCGAAAGTTCAAGACGTGCAATTATGAAGAAAGTGCACGTATTTTAAGAAATTTCAATTAACAAACTTTTCATTTGGATTTCTTTTAAATATAATAATGAGATGCCATATTGTTTTTCTAAATTTGCAAAAATATTAAATCTAATCCAAAGATATAAATTATCTTACTGGGTTAACAGAGAAATGAATAGCACAGAATAAGAGAACAAATATTTGGGTTTATTTTTCTTAACCTACATTTTCAATATAATCAAACTATCAATATAAAAAAAAATCAAACTACTTACATTAAAACACTTATAAACTAATTACTTCTATCTATTTAGTCTCTTTTCCTTTGAAATATTATGGACATTATTTATATCAATGTTTTATATTTTTTGGGGCATATATATTATGTGGTACATATAAATAAATAAAAGTACCTCCTTTGCGCATTTTTCACCATTATATCACACCTACTTGGTTCACTACACCTTAAGCCTAAAAACTTCTCTCATTACTAGACTGTCCACCTTCACATCTCATCTCCACAACATAGACTCTTCCACACTAATTGGAACAGCTGATGGCCGTCTTTTGTTTCCACTCATTGGTTCGTTTTAAAACAAAATGCGACTTCATATATTTATTCACTAACCAAGCCACCTCATTTCTAACAGCTGTTCTTTTTATACCAATAAATATAATTAATAGAGGGCGCCGGTAGCTCAGTGGTATGCGTGCTTGTCTTCTGAGCTCAAGAACGTGGGTTCGAAACTCGACCGAGGCCCTTAGTCTATTTTATCTGGGAGGTAAAATAAACTTAAGCACGCCGTCCTTCGGATGGGACGTTAAGCTATGGTCCCGAGCCTGTACGATGTCAGATACTCGTGAAAGACCCCTGCCCTAGGTGAATAAAAATCTAGGGTAGGCAAAATTTAGGACTCCCACAGTAGAGTCGGGCTCATGTCCACCAGAGAGACGAAAGAGCGCTCTGGTAGTAGGCGATATGACCTCGTAGTTAAAGCCCGGGTATGAGTCATAAAACCTAAACTAACCTATAATTAATTTTACAATATATTATTAATAATTACAATAAGTGTAATTTCATACATCACACTTAGTGTAAAAGTCTTTAACGAGTATCTGACATTGGGACCATCGCTTAACGTCCCATCCGAAGGTCAGCGTACTCAACGATATATACTATTATTTTATCAGGAGTTATCATGTTTACAGACACACACACACAGACAGAACGTAAACTTAGTTGATTAATTCCTGCTGAAGAACATTTTTAATTTTTGGAATCAGCGCGAAAATTTCTGACCTATTCCATAACTTCCCCTATTCTTGGTATAGCTGTTAAAATTAAAATAAATTCTCAGTTATACTTTTGAGCGGAAATTATTGCACACACACTTATGGTTCAATGGTAGGAAGCATGAACATAATTTCAAATCCCCTTCTCAAAGAAAAAAATATATGTATAATAAAAAATACTCCATTAATTCATATTAAATAGGTAGGTGATAAAAGCATTTTTTAATTTTTTTGCTGTCGTTTAGTGGATGAGAGAGTGTACTATCTGACAGTTGAATTAAGAGAAAAGAGCTTTGCACTGAAATTAGCAGATTATTTATTAATAACCTAGTTTTTTTCTTTTATTATAATTTTTTTTCACCCTTTAATTTCTGTAATATTTTATATTCTAAAGAGATAAAATATTGTCTGAGAAACTTTAAAGGCATGAAATTATAGATAGCATTTATCAAAGAATAATTGGCAATTAGCAACGATTGCAAATTTATGAGTAAGCGGAAAAATAGTTTTACTTTCGTATAAGTGTGGTAATAAAAATTATGTAAAATTAAAATAATTAAATAAATGTATATAATTCAAATAATAAATATAAAAATAATTAAATAAACAATAAATTACCACATTTCCTGTAGAAATTTCATCTCTGGTCTTTTACTAAATTTTGATTCCTACAGTAATTTCCGAAAAGGGCCCTAAAAAATATCAAAGTTCCAGACGTGCGATTTTTAAGAAATTGCACGCAAATTAAAAAAAATTCAATTAACAAACTTTTTATTTGGATTTCTAAAGAGATGTCTAAAGAGATGATTTAAATTTTTTTCAATAATATTAAGTCACTCCCGGGCGGGATTCGAACCCGCAAACCATGTTGAGACCATGCGACCAAAGTCCTACGCTCTAGCCCACACGGCCACCATGGCTCCCAAAGTAGACAGTTCAATGAGTTCAAATTATTTTTCAGATTCAAAATCGGATGAATAGATGAAATGGAAACAGAAAAATACGAAATGAATGGTGGTTGTTGGTTTTTTGTTTTGATTCGAACGCAACACTAATCCCTTTTCTCTAGCGGCTTTGTTTACATCCGTAGCTCCGTAGGTGTTATGTTCATACTAATGCATATTTTGTCTTCAAACTTGCATCATACACTTTGAAATGGTGATGAATTGTGAATTCAAGTGATTTATGAAAAACATGAAAAATAATGAAATTTGAAATAAGCTGGAAAAGAACGCTAAACAGCGATCGTCTAAACTCTAATCGCGGCCACATGAGAACATCTTTAGCATATAGGCCAGGAAAGTAAGGCCAAAAAAAGACTGTACCGTGAAATAATTCATGGAAAACTGGAAACGGTTTTAATCTCTTCATTTACATGTGAAAAGAGTTTTTTGAAATTTGTGCCAATTTTCTGCTTGTGCTCTAGGTGGGGTGGTACACGTTTTTCGGTTTTTTGCGAATAACTCACAAACGACGCATTTCTCAAAAAGGAAAAACAAAATATATCTTTAATACTTTTCATTAAATTTAGAGCACAAATTGGTGGCCGAGCTGAGAACTAAAACCTGGACATTTAACCTCAAGCTATCTCAAATGTCAGAACCTGTGACTTAAGAGCTTAACCCATTAAGAGCTTAACTCAAATAATATTCTTATAACATTTTTTCAGTTTAAATTTTATTATTTTTTTTATGGTAGGTACAATAAACATTTCATTACTATTATTCAGTAAATTTTTATTAATAAAATCACATTTTAAATCAATTTATTTATTAGTAAAATTATTACAAACACCAATCATTCTTTTATTACACTATACTAAAGTGATTGGTATAAATAAGAAAGTCCTGTTATGTGCACATCACATATATTACTTCCCCAGCTAAATATAGAGAAAGTTAAGTAATCGGTCAAAATTTCGATGCGGAGTTTTCAATGAAATTTCATGTTTTCCGACCTCTAGATTCCAAATATGAAACAAAATGTCTGTGTGTCTTTGAACACGATAACTCCCGATGGAATGAATTTATCGATACGAGATTTCGTATGTGTGATCAAAACCCCATAAGGACAACACCTATCGATTTTCAGTCAAATCGCCTAAAGGAGAGGGGGTTCAGAGGAGGGGACTCAATTCAAAAACCCTAATAACTGCCAATGATGCTAAAGAAACTGAAATAAGGAAGAGAATCTTTGCGGCAAACAAATGCTACTATGGTCTCAGCAAGCACTTCAGAAGCAACCACAGATCCAGGCAGACTAAATTCGTTCTATATAAGACCCTTATCCGCCCAGTTCTTCTGTATGGCTCAGAAACCTGGACAACTTCAAAAATGAGGGAACAGAGTCTATTGGTGTTCGAAAGGAAGGTTCTGCGCAGAATGAGGAGTGCAGGTAGGCCTTGCAACAACCAGGAGCTCTATGAGCTATAGAGAACCAGATGTTCTGAAAGTCATGAAGATTGGGCTGTTAAGATGGGCAGGACATGTCGCCAGGATGGAAGCTGAGGAAATGCCGAAGAAGCTGCTAATGGAGCCCATTCATGGAGTAAGACGGCGAGGGAGACCTAAGCTGAGATGGGCAGATGGTATGGCAGAAGATGCCCGAAACATATTCCACAGAGGATCGAGACAATTGGCGGCTGTTGGTGGAGGAGGCCAGGGGTTGTAGCGCCACGATAGACAGAAATAACTGCCGATGTAATAAATTTATCGGCACAAAATTTAGTATGAGGATTTAGGAGCTCCTATGTTAGTCAACTGTTCAATATTAAAGCAAATGGTTTTGCACGGGGAGCAAATGGTTGTATACAGGGAGCGAAACGTTATTTGATTAATGAAATCTGGGGATGTACATTGGTGATGATTCACAAACGACTTTTTTTTTCACATTTTACTTTTTTTACACATGTCACTTTACGCATTAGACCCACTTTAATTTCCATGTGAGTTACATGTTTTGGTAAAATGTTTGCGGTAAAAAAAAAAAAAAAAACAGTCTCCAATGTTTAATAACATGGATGGGCAAGTTTTAATTAGTTTCTAGCTGCTAATCAGAACAGGGTCCTGTCAGTGTTTGTGAAACAGAACAGAACAGTGCTGTGTGTCATCTCAAGGTAGTGGAACATGGGAGTTTCATCCACCTGCTTGTCTCTCAAGGAATGGAATAGTAGAATGAACGAAGGAAAAGTACGATATATCGAGATGTTAGCTAAATATCGAGGCTAGAAAAGCAAAAATACTTAATAACGAAGGTTTAAATTTATTTTATATGTACATATGTGTATACATATTACGTTTGTACATGAAAAATAATTAAATGCTTGATTTAAAATAATGATGAATTTTTTGGAGCGGAGTTCCTTAGTGCCGTGGGTCTCCAGTGCTTGACCGGCAGTGAGTTGGTGAAAACGACACGAACGGAAGTAGGCAACGAAAGTTCCAAACATCCCTCCCCGACTAAGCCGACCGGCATTAAGAAGGGGGATGAATACATTTTGGCAAAACTGTAGTACAACATATATTCAACTGTGTACAGCCACTGTATTATTACAAGGCGCAACTTTCCCAAGCCTTGGGAGCCATGGTGGCCGTGCGGGCTAGAGCGTAGGGCTTTGGTCGCATGGTCTCACCATGGTTTGCGGGTTCGAATCCCGTCCGGGAGTGAGTTTTATTTCGTAGATAGAACTCCCTCCCGGGGCCATGGATGTCTTAAATAATTATACATAACACATTGACATGGCTAATATGCACCGTTCATAAAGCCAAAAGAAAAAAAAAAAAAAAAAAAAAAAAAAAAACTTTTGATTTGCAGCTAATGTGCACATCAACCAGTCAATGAACAAATTTTCCTAGTCATTTGATGAAAGCGAGTACAACAATTTTTTACCAATTAAATACTTTTACCAATCCAATGTAGTAAATACAACATATGATTTATGTCATTATATGAAAATGAAAAATATGTGATGTGGCCATTACAGGACTTTTTTTATACCAACCACGCTTACGGATCACTCTCATTCCCCCTTCCCCTTCTCAAAATTATTTCATAGGGAGAGAGAGTGACCTGTAAGCGTTGTTGGCATAAAAAAATCTTGTAATATATTTGTGGAAAAACAGAGTTTTGTGTTTATAAATATATGTAGAGGCACCCCCTCTGGATACGCCAAGTTTTAATTAGCCTCCAACTACTAATGAAAACAGAAGGGAGTTAGCTAGAAGAGCGAGTTGCTGTGAGTGTCCCGGTTTTTGTCCAGCAGCGCCATCTCCAAAGTGGACCTATTATACACTTTGAATCTAATTATGGTGAAGTCAGCCTCCTGCAAATAGTGTCCCGGGAAATGAGCTCTCCCAGTTAGGAAATATTTTAATTTCCCTCCTGGAAGTGAGGGGAGGGATTTTCCTAGGGTCTTCTTCGTTGACCTGAAGAGGGAAATCAAATATTCCCAGAGAACTGGAAAGCTTTAAACAGTGTTGGCTTGGTGCAAACAGAGCCGAATTGGAGCAAACCCTGGCTCCTACTTGTGTTTGGAGTGTCAAGTAGCACATCATTGTTCGTTCACAAGTTCTTGTTAATGAACCAGTTTGTAACCCCCCTCCGAAAAAATTCTCATCAACTTGCAACAATAGCTGCCTTGTTGGCCCTCTTATCCAACGAAATTAATTGGAAAGTATTTGCAAAACAGGGGCGGACTGTTGGCCATTTCCAGCTGTTATAGTGATAATAATGATATTTATTTCTGTTAAACCAGTATATAGTAATAGGATACGTCATAAGAACATATACATTAAATTAGATAGTAACATATAGTATTTAAGAGGGTGCCGGTAAGTCAGTGGTATGCGTGCTTGTTTTCTAAGCTCAAGAAAGTGGGTTCGAAGCCCGACCGAGGCCCTTACTTTATTTTATCTGGGAGGTAAAATAAACTTAAGCACGCCATCCTTTGGATGGGACGTTACGCGATGGTCCTGAGCCTGCACTATGTCAGGTACTCGTTAAAGACCCCTGCCCTACGTGAATAAAAATTTAGGATAGGCAAAATTTAGGACTCCTCCCACAGTAGAGTCGGGCTCATGTCCAACAGAGTGAGGAAAGAGCGCTCTGGTAGTAGGCGATATGACCTCGTAGTTAAAGCCCGGGCATGAAACCTAACCTATAGTATTTAATATAACGTAATATATTTCATTAACAATTTTTGCACCCCAATAAATGTTATTGTGATAGTAACATATAATATCCAATATATTAAATTAACTACTTGTACACATCAATATTGTTACTGTGATAGTAACATATAGTATCAGATATAATATATTACATTAACTTTGATTTGCAGACTTAAGGGTCCTATAATAATAAACAAAAAAATCGCCCTTTTCCTCAATATATATGTACATATATATTTCAAATCAAAAAATATTTTTAAAAATCTTTCTATGGTATGTATAACGAATTAAAAAAACTATTAATCTGTCCCACAAAATAATAAAAAAAATTAAAAAACATCAAAATAATTATACAATTTCAACAAAAATTCAAACGAGGACCGGTAACCATATGTACTCAAATTCTAGCCAGCAACCCAGAGAGTTCTGGATACAGTATAAATCGATACATTGATTTTATCGGGAGTATGTTCACAAACACATAAACAGACATACATAATTTTTTCTTGCCCATCTGTACGAGGTATAGGGGAAGTTAGTTAATCGGTCTTACATTTCAGTTTTCATCGTAATTTCATGTTTTCCAATCCCCTGATTTCAAAAATTAAAAAAAAAAATGTGCTATGGGTGTGTCGTGCTTTCAAAAGGAGCCTACGTGGAGATTAGGAAATAGGGCAGGTAGCTTAGCTAGATAACAGATGACTTGATTGATAGATAACAGTCTCCATGATTCCTGTGATAGCTGTGATCACGACTACCCATCCAGACAGGTAGATAGTAACTTGGCCTCCCATCTCCTATATATTAACATGTAGATTGCCCCCCACCCCTCCTCCAACCCCACCCCCACCTCCTCTCATGAATTTCCAAAGCAGACAGTCAACCTACCCTTAGCCCTGAGCCAGGCCCGAGGTAAACCCCAACATAATCATAGTGTCCTTACCCTCACTAGGAAACCCTCATGTTACAATACAAGGCGTAGCCAGACATGTTTACTTACCCAGATTTTTCAAAGTATAAGGGAAGTTATTGGTCAGAAATTGGGTACTGAGTTTTCAACGTAATCCCCCCCCTCCGTTTGAGCTAATATTCAGCAGTCGACTTACTAGGTACTCCTAAATCCTCATATTAAATTTTGTGTCGATAAATTCATTACATCGGCAGTTATTAATAATAATGTTTATTTCAGTTAAACCATAACATGGTAATAAATGAAATTTGAAAATTTTATTATTCTGGGACCGAGGTCCCCTAAGAATAAATACATATAAAATAAAGAACAGGAAACAATGAAATATAGTATCAGTATGACAAATAAATAAATAGATAAATAGATTAGAGCTACATTGGAGAAAAACTAGACAATAATAAATATAGATAAACAAAAGTTTAACATGAAAAAACATAAAATTAACAGCTTCAATTGATGAAAAAAAAATATCTATATAAATAAAAGAGAATATGTAAAAAAAAAATCTATATAACTGAGAAAAAAATTAAATAGATAATAAAAATCGACCGAGCATACTATGATGGTTGATTATAAAAGAGAAGGGAGGATGCCCAGCCAAGGTTTGAGATAAAGTTAATTTTAGACGGTACGGGCTAGATAGAAAAGTGTGAGAGAGAAGAAACATAAAAATAGACAAAATAAAATAAGATAAAATAAAAAATGAATAAATGCTTGATGAAAATGTATAAATGTGTAAAATGAACAAAAAAGGAAGGTAATAGGATACGTCATAACAATATTTTCATTAAGATAGCTTATAAATTAGACACAAACAGATATTAAATCTTAGAGTCTGACACAATGGATTAGATGTAACAATACCACTAAAAAGTAGCGATTTTCAAGAAATTGGCAATTTCGTGCTAAACGCTCGAATTCGTAAATTTTTATTAAAAGGAAATTATATAATAGTTTGCTGGATATCATTAGGGACATTAGACATTGTCCTGGAATGGATTGTAGAGAAATAGCAGCGGTGGTCACGATCATCGAATGGCAGAACGACCTATGCATATTTCCCGGAAATCCGGGTACGTCTGGATTCTACGTACGGATACTGCCTGACCACTGATATGCCTACCTGATACTACTAGGTAACGGATATTTCAATGCCACTCTTCTTATTTAAGAGAAAGAACAAACTGAACTGTTCGTGCGGCGGAGTCTAGTCTGCAGGCACGCGCCCCACATTTATCTCGAGCTCTCTCGGCGCGCCTGGTAAACAGAAACAGACTTTTATTCAATAAATAAACTTGTTAGGCTCTCTTCCCCGACGATTCGGCGAACGGGTGTCATGGCCTCAACCGGAAGATGGACAGACACCATACACCCGTTATAAGAGTTCACTTCATGGTATTCAGCCTAGAAAAACTCCAAAAAAATAGCGTATGAATGACAGTTTCCAGTATACTTAAATGGTTGCCGGGTAGCTCTCCAGAGTTGGCTTACTCTGATCCTAATGGAAGCTAGGTATCTGGGAGCCATGTTTTGTTTTGAGCTACGTGAGTCGACAGACAAACACCCACTTCCCCCTCCCCTCCCCCCCCCCCCCCTCTCCACCCCTTCCCCTCCTATCTCCGAATACCGATCTCCAAGTCTCCACCAATTTACTTGACTAGCTTCTCGTTGCCCGAGAGAGGGGGGAGCCTCTCATCTTGCCACAATCTCCCCTTTTATTTCAATCCAAAATCGTTGTCCTGGTTTGTGGCACAGATATGCTTTGTTTTTTCTCATTTCAGATAGACATGCTCTGGTTTTTCCTGTGTCAAAAATACATGCCTTCATTATACTGTGTTGTAAAAATGGTTCTGTCCGAATTTCGGTAAAATTTGAAAAAAAATATATTTACATTATTGTTATTTATTTATTTATATATTTACAACGGCATAACATTTGCCAATAGTGCAGTGTCAGGTGCGTGGCTGTATTGCTGAGGTACGTGACTGAAGAGGAGTCCAGGCTAGTCCTGGAGCAGGTCCCTCTGCCATGCCCGCTTTAGACGTCTTGGCGGATTTGTGGGGAGAGTGTTCGTGGATAATTGGAGAATAAGTGGATTGGCGTGATGATGGAGTTTGTCGTGAAAATTTTGATATCGTGTCTTGATGACAGAAGGTATAAATGGGATGTTGAGGTCATTATGTAATGTGAGGTTGGAAACGTAAAATGGGGCATTGGCAATGTGGCGTAGTATAATGGATTGTATTGACTGAAGACGTATGTTTGATTTTTTGGCTGATCCCCATATCTCGATGCCCTAAGTCCAGATGGGTTTTAGTATAGTGTTGTATATGTGAAGTTTGTTTTCAAGCGATAATGTCGATCGTCGTCCGATGATTGATTTCAGTCGTCCAAATCGTCTTTTGAGGTCTGTGCGTTTCAGTCTGATATGAGTTGTCCAAGTTAAATGTCTGTCTAAATGAAGTTCTAGTTATCGGACAGTGTCGGATACAGGAATGGGCTGGTTGTTAATGTAAACTGGTGGACAAGTGTTACTACAATGTATTCTCCATCAAGTTCCACTACCTTCAACCAACGTTCGGACATCTCATCAATCCCGGATACAAAAAAACATGGATTTTTTTGATCGCAGAAAGCTTGTAATGCTGATTTCACCTCTACAGGTGTTTTGAAATTCTTCCCCCTTACAAAATGATCAAGCGATCGAAAAAGGTGGTCATCTGATGGGGCTAAGTCAGGTGAATAGGGGGGATGAGGGAGGACTTGCCAACCTAGACTCATGATTTGTTGCTGAGTGAGTTTGGACGTGAGGTCTGGTGATGTCATGATGCAGAATAACACCTTTTCTCTTCACCAGTGCGGGGTTTTTAATCCGTAAAGCCTCACTCAATCTGTCTAATTGTTAATAAAAATAAAATGATAGATAAAACACTTTTTTTTTTTTGAACACTTATATTGTCTAATTCCACAAACATATACTTAAATGTGTACCGGTTTCGGCTTACGCCATCGTCAGCACACATTTAAGTATATGTTTGTGGAATTAGACAATATAAGTGTTCAAAAAAAAAAAAGTGTTTTATCTATCTTTTATTCTATTCATTAGTATTTCCACTATATCAATACAGAACGCAAAAAATGTATTCGGACATGTCTAATTGTTGACAATAGACTTCTCCAGTAACCATTTGGTTAGGTTTTAACAGCTCAAAGTGGACCATACCTTGCCTACTCCACCAGACAACCCACCTTTTGGGGTAGGAACTAGGTTTTCTCCCGCACTCAGCCATTGTTTCCTTTTCTCTCGGTTTTCGTAAAGAACCCATTTTTCGTCCCCAGTAATTATACGGTCCAAAAAAGGGTTTTGCGTCTGTCGAAAAAGCAATGATGTACAGATGGAAAATCGCTATTGTTTGTTCTTGAGTGAGAGTGTATGAGGAACCCATACTCCGACTCTAATCGTTTTTCCAAGTGCTTGGAGGCGATTTCCAATTGTTGCATGGGAACATTCGAACTTTTCTGCTAATTCCCACAAAGTTTGACGAGGATCGCTCTCCACTACTTCTTTCAGGAAGTCATCGTCTAACACCTTCCGTCTACCTGAGCGAGATGAATCTAAAAGGCTGTTATCACCGTTGCGAAATTTTTCGAACCACCTACGGCACGTGCCGCAACACTTGCATTGTTACTGCGATTAAATTCAAAAAGCATACAATGCCTCAAATGTTCTTTTGTCACTTCCATGTTGAGTACTGAATTACTCTTTAAGATTATTTTGTTTTGTTAACAGCATTTAATACTCAGAACTGAAGCCAACAAATCCATGTCTTTTGAAAATAAACATAAACAAACACAGGGATGTAAACAATTATTTTGTTATGCCTAATAAATCGGACAGACCTTTATTGACAACCCAATACTTAACATTGTTTTGCAAAGATATTGATACAAGTAAAGAAAAAATGTACGCTTTTTAAAAAAAATATTGTCCATTTTTTAAAAACATTTTTGTTAAGTCGTGGCTGAAGATGGTAGCAATACCGAAAGTACTCCCATATATTTGTGAAATAGACAATACTTTAAAAAAACAAAAAAAAAAAAAAACATTGTTTCTTTATTTTTTATACATGTTTCTGTTTCTCCTGGCTTCAGACAGATATATTCTTGTCACGATATTGTACCGAATTTGCTGGAAATAGATAGTTTAGTCTAGATGATTTGAAGAACGACAGACGTAAACACATAAATACAAACATTTTCCAGAAATGGTCTTATTGTAAGTGAGATATTAACAGAATAACAAAATAAAAACAAAAACTTATTCAAATTGATATTGCATAACTTTCTCTGAAGTTGAAGTCAGGTATATAGTCAGTAGGGATGGCATCAAAACATCGATTAATGAAATCAATTATTATTTTTTACTAATTAATCTATACAGGGGCGTAGCCAGTATTTTGAGCAAGGGGGGGGCAAAGTTAGGTTACAGGGGGGGGGGGGGGGGGGGGGGGGGGTTAAAAAGTAAATTCATTTTTTTTAGCTAATTTCAAAAATTCATTTAACATATAAATTAATACATTTTTTCTAGTCTGGCGGGGGTAAAATGTTTTTTTACATGTTTTCCAAGAGTTTTCACCTTTAAAATTTGAGATGTTTGATGGGGTACCTTCTTTTTGTGCCATGGGAGCTTGGACTATTAGGTTATCTGTCTTAATCTCTAGGCTCTTCAATTCAATTATAAAATAATTCAAGATACTTACTAAAAAACTTCCTAATATCCAAGCTAATTTTAATAATTTTATGCAAATATGGAAAACAGTCAAAACGGAACGGAACGGAACTGTTAGACGAAAACTTCGTCAAAACCTTAAAACAAACTGTCACGTGAACACAAACACAGTGAATAATTACAGCGCATGGCCTGCGGCCTGCACTTACAACAGCTGATTGCTGATTTAGGAGTCAGAAGAACGGGAAATTTGATGATCCTATGGTAACTTGCAAGCAATGCATTTTTAATAAAAACTTTTTTTTTAGTTTATTTAATTTTTATATTTTTATTTCTCTGGCCAGGGGGGGGGGGGGGGCGCGTGCCCCCCCCTGCCCCCCCCCTGACTACGCCCATGAATCTATACACTTATTAATTATTGGTTAAATAATCGATTAATCGTTTAAAATAAAATTGTTATTCATTTTGGAAGATTAAAACAACGTACTCCAAAGTCCAAGTAAAAAATGGCTTTTTTTTACATATTTTATATATATATATATAATGTTACAAAACAAAAAAATAAAATAAAAAAAAAATAATCAACACCAATATTGGTCGTCTATGTCCTTTAGAAATAAAAGCTTGTTGTCCACGTCGGCGGTCAGACGGCTCCTCTGTTCCCTTAGGATTTGTACTGCTTCCGAAAAAAGCCTCTCTGAGTGGCACAAGGCGAACGCACTAACAAAAGTTAATACAATCACAACTCACAAATGACAAAACACAAATGATTAGAAATTAGAATTAGAAGTAGAACTATTAGAAGGTTACTTTTTACTTACCACCAGTTCACCACAGAGGCACTGTGTTGTATCGATAGTCAATACGATAGTCTCCTCCCACTTTTTTAGGCGAGTTGCACTTCGGATGAATTATAATTAATTATTTTTTTCTTATTTTTCTTCTGTTTTTCGGATGAGTTGTAATTTTAATTAAAAATTTAATAATCGTTAAGTAATCATCGATTATCCTATTAATCAAACCCACATGACATCGATTAAAAAACCACCTATTATTTTACTAAAACATCGATTATTAATATGTTAATCGATACCCATCCCTAATAGTCAGATAATAATAAAAACTGAAAAAGAATTATAATGGAACGTGACGAAGATATATGATCTTAATTTTGAATTGCATATTCAGGACTTGGGTTGGTCTGAAAATCAGTTAGGTTATGTTGATTAATAAGGTTGAGGATCGTCAGGTTATTTAGGTTGGGTAGCTCCTATAATTGAGTGGAGCAAATTTAACCAGACGCTCAAACCAGTTCCTTCCTTGGCTCCTTCAATATTGAGCCATGAATCAATTAACCATTTTTTGAGGCTTATCCAGAGGGGGCTTAATCTAAAAGCTACGGACACGAGTCTTTCACTTGTCACTGGAGAGTGGGGGAAAGTTGAAAACATGAGGAGCTTATTAAAATATTTTCTGACATGTTTTGAATGTTTTCAACTGTGTTATGACTGTAACTCAGATTCTCTATTTATATAATTTACTAACAGTATTACCCTGGCGTTACCTGTCATACTGACTGTGTGTTCGTCTACAGTTTATTCATAATGTTGCGTTGTGATGTTTTAATTATACGTATGCATGCCCAGTGAGGGCTTAGATTGGTTGATAGCTACTCGAGGGACACCTCCATCCTCCAAATCCATGAAGACCTAAATTTTGAGCTCCTACTGGACTACATAATAAATTTCAGTAAATTTCACTCCTACATGGTTCACCACATCTTAAGCCTAAAAATACTTATCTCATTAGACTGTCCACTTCCACAACACAACTTAAACTGTATCACACTATTTAAAACAGCTGTTCGTCGTCATTTGTTCTCCATTCATTGGTTGTTCACATTTCGTTTTAAAACAAAATGCGACTAGTCCATTTTTGTTTATTTATTCACTATTTAAGTTACTTCACTCCTAACAGCTGTTTTTATACAAATAGTAATAATCGATTTTATAATATAGGTTAGGTTGGGTTTTATGACTCATGCCCGGGCAACATTTTTACATTTCGACCTGAGGAGCTACCGCTGTGTGGTCTTCCTCTCTCAAGGTTAGGTTAGGTTTTATGACTCATGCCCGGGCTTTAACTTCGAGGTCATATCGCCTACTACCAGAGCTTTCTTTCGTCACTCTAGTGGACATGAGCTCGACTCTACTATGGGAGTTCTAAATTTTGCCTACCCTAAATTTTTATTCACCTAGGGCAGGGGTCTTTAACGAGTACCTGACATCGTATAGGCTCGGGACCATCGCTTAACGTCCCATCCGAAGGACGGCGTGCTTAAGTTTATTTTACCTCTCAGATAAAATAAACTAAGGGCCTCGGTTGGGTTACGAACCCACGATCTTGAGCTCAGAAGACTAGCAAGCATACCACTGAGCTACCGGCGCCCTCTCTTCCTCTCTCAAACCATTCATTAAGCAGTTCGCTGTTGCCCGTAGCAACCAAGTTTTAAGAGTCAAAAGAATTTTAAAAAATAATGAAAAATATCTTTTTAGCACTCTTGGAGAATTGATCGAAATCAAAAAATCACAAATTTATTAACTTGGGTAGATAGGAGTGCCAACAACATAGCTATTGTTCCAATTTGATTAGAATTTTGAGGGGGGGTGGATGCAACGAATGGATTCATTAACTAGAACTTGTGAACGAACAATGATGTGCTACTTGACACTCCAAACACAAGTAGGAGCCAGGGTTTGCTCCAATTCGGCTCTGTTTGCACCAAGCCAACACTGTTTAAAGCTTTCCAGTTCTCTGGGAATATTTGATTTCCCTCTTCAGGTCAACGAAGAAGACCCTAGGAAAATCCCTCCCTCACTTCCAGGAGGGAAATTAAAATATTTCCTAACTGGGAGAGCTCATTTCCCGGGACACAATTTGCAGGAGGCTGACTTCACCATAATTAGATTCAAAGTGTATAATAGGTCCACTTTGGAGATGGCGCTGCTGGACAAAAACCGGCACACTCACAGCAACTCGCTCTTCTAGCTAACTCCCTTCTGTTTTCATTAGTAGTTGGAGGCTAATTAAAACTTGGCGTACCCAGAGGGGTGTCTCTACATATATTTATAAACATGAAACTCTGTTTTTCCACACAAGTATACATATTTCTAAGCATGAAAGACAACTTTTGCATGACACTATCTCATACGTTCTACGTCGTTAAAGTATTCAGCGAAGGACATTGCTGGCTGCGACACATTTGCAATTTTACTTTCATATACCTACCTAGTATTGTAATCGTGCGAAAATCCGAGATCGTGGTTTCAACTGATTTTCACGCTTCAAGGTCCCCTGAATACGTTTTGTCCATTTTCTCGATGATGTCTGTCTGTGTGATGTGTGTGATTGTTTCTGTGTTTGTAAGGGATTGGTACCATGTGACCTTTGTAACATGGTTATAGTATACTAGAGTATTGTAAGAAACACGTTTCAACAGATTTTCATGTTTGAAGGACTTCAGAACACTTTTTGAACGATTTCTCGAAGAAGTCTGTCTGTGGGTATGTGATTGAAAAGTTGTGAGCTCTCTATCGCAAAAACGATTGTAGTTATGAACTTGAAATTTGGAATGAAGAAGTCGCTTGTTCTAACTTAGATCTGAATGGATTTTGGGCTAAATCGAACGAAAATTGACACCACTTTCGCCCGAGACCTATTAACTATATAATCTATTTAACAAGATACAGCTTATGTTGATGACCTAATCAAAAATCTTTTCGAGTATTAGTACCTATATATATATATATATATATATATATATATATATATACGATATATATATCCAGAACCCCATAAAGACAACATCTATTGATTTTCAGCCAAGTTGGTCAAAGAGAAGGTGGAGATTAGAGGAGGGGCTTAACTAAAAAAAATTTAACAACCGTTCTAGTGAATTGGGTGGGACACAAAATTTCTTATAAGAATTCCGAACCTTACAAGGACGACACCTTTCAATGTTCAGCTGAATTGGCCAAAAGGGTGGGAGAGGTGGGTCACAGAGGGGCTTAACACAAAAACCCTAATAACTGCCTCATATAACGAATTTATCAGTACAAAATTTAGTATGAGGATTCAGAAACCGTTATATACATACATGCATAAATACATCCTCGGCGCTACAGCTCCATTCGAGCCTTGGCCTCCTCCAGAGACTTCCTCCAGCGCCAGCGTTCTCCAGTTTTGCAGCCAAAGGTTCCTTGCGTCTCCATCGACTGCGTCTATCCATCTCTTTCTGGGTCTTCCTCGTCCTCTGTTTCCCTCCGGGATCACTACCATCAGTCTTCTCGTGGGGTTTCAGCCTCCAGCATCCTTTGCATATGGCCTGCCCATCGAAGCCTCGCCAGTCTAATCACGTCTGTGACCTTGGGCTCTCCAAACTCCGCAGCGATATATTTTTAATCCTGAACATGCCGTTCTCCTGGACCGGACCTAGGATCCTCCGCAGAACCTTACTCTCGAATGTCTCGAGGCTTCTCTCGTCTGCTCTGGTCATCGTCCAGGCCTCTGCCCCATAAGTCAGGACAGGTCTGACCAGAGTTTTATAGAGCTGCACCTTTGCTTGCTTGGTCTGCAGTCGAGACCTGAAGTGACGCTGGAGCCCATATTAGCTTCGATTGGCCGCAGCAACTCTCCGGTCTATCTCCTCTCTCACTTTGTTGTCGAAGCTGACGTATGAGCCCAGGTATACAAAGCCTAGCCGTTATATAAGTCAATTATTTTTTAGCTCAAACGGTTGAATGGCTTTGGAGAGAGAACGAAAATTGATTAATTCATGGGGAAGTACAATGCCAGTGATGCACCAGAGGCTTTTTTTTGTTGATAAACACCAAAAATACGTTTCACGACACTAACGCTATCCTGTTTTTTGATTAGCAGCTAGGAACTAATTAAAACTTTGTGTCCCCCCCCCCTTCTCCCCCCCCCCCTTCCCCCCCCCCCCCCCCCCCCAACATTTATTAACATGGGAGGCTGTTTTTCCACACAAGTATTTTTCCAACCAAGTAACTTGTATCAAGATTAAATCTGGTGTGTTGCATACTAAACCGTTTGTCATTTTATCTTCTTTGTTAAAAACCGCAAAAGGCAAAACAATTAATCCCCACATCCCAACATTGTAATTTAACATTAAAGATAAGCCCTGGGCTAGCCATGTTAGGAATTTCATATATACGAAACACTGAAATACATTTTTCTTCAGAGAGAATTTATAGAATGAAATTTTGTTGCAATCTACATATTATTAGGTTGTTATGAAATGTTCGTTTCTTTTCATATCATATTATCTTGGGAGCTTATGATTTAGTGCTGAGAATTATATCTTGTTGAGCCGTGGCAGAAGGGGATGCAGGCAGTGTTGCCAAGTCGTACAACCCCTCCTAGCCTCGCAGTCAGCCAAGTGAGGGACTAGGAAGGTGGATATCTTCGAGAGTGTAGAAATTAAGTTGGAAAGGAGGAAGAGAGAATCCTCCCTCCTCAACTATAGAGAGGGGATAGGAGATTTGTGTTATGTAGTCCAGTAGGAGCTCAACATTTAGATCTTCATGGATTTGGAGGATGGAGGTGTCCCTCGAACTAAGGTTTTAAGGCATTTGTTTTGGGCCACATTGCTTGCAAGACCGGCCCACACTGGGCATGCATACGTGATCACTGGCCGCAACAGGAGCTTGTGTATGAGGAGTCTATTGGTTAGATTAAGCTTTCTATCTGATATCTTGCCTGAAGGACAGTCGTCTGTCTAGAAGACACCAAGGTATTTTACTGTATCGGTGCAGTCCAAATTTTCTACATTCTGGGGCCTTTTTTAGTTTTTCCTTCATTAATTTTAAGTTTCCATTAATGGAAAAACCGTTTGACTCGTCTATAAGCGTCCGTTAGTCTATAATTTATTGTGTCTGTCCTCCAGGAGTGTGAAACGATAGCTGAGTCGTCAGCGTAAAATTATATGTCCATGTTCTGAAAATCAATAGTTGATTTATATAAAGAGTTCATTACTATAGTTTTTGAGCTGACTACCCTTCAGTTGAATCTATGATATAAAATTAAAAACTAAACATTGAAACAAAAATCAAAAGAAAAATCGTAAAAAAAAAAAACTAAATTCTTAAAACTAATTCAATTTTTTTTTTTTTTTTTTATATTTTGGCCATTTTTCAATTTTAAGTTATATATTTTTTAGGCATATATTTATATTGTACATATAAATAAATAATACCATCTTTGCGGATCAATTTTATTGTTAATACACTCCTACTTAGTTCATCACAACTTAAGCCTAAACACCACTCTCCATCTTCACTCAGACCGTCTCCATATGACTCAGACCTCGACTCCACTCTACACACACTAATTCAAAAACAGCTGATGGCCGTATTTTGTTTTCTACTTATTTGTTTTAAAAGAAAATGCATTCATATTATTTATTTACTAATTCATTTGCTTCTTGGATTTCACTCTCCGCAGATTCTCCATAGAAGAACAAATCAAGCTGCAAATTGATGACCTCCCGATTCTCTGGAATCCTAAGGACCAGGGTATGGGCTATCTTGGAGTACTTTTGGATACACGACTCACATGGAAACTACACATTAACAGAAAACTACAGCTAGCATATTCACGACTTAACACCCTCTACTCTCTCATAAACAGAAACACGCCACTTAAACACACATGTACTATTCTGCTATACAAGACACTCCTACTTCCACTTCTAACATACGCCTGTCCAGTCTGGATCAGTACCAGCAACACTAACATGAAACGATTACAAACATTTCAGAATAAAGTACTCCGAATGGCAACAAACGCACCCTGGTTTGTCAGAAATCACAAAATCCACGAAGAATTGTTCCTCTTTTTGCAGCTCACATCAAGAAACTAGTGAAGAATCCACGAAGCCCTTGTGCATTGTTCCGGGGCTGTACACTACAGTCTAGGAGCGCCTACTCCTGGGAGGCGACTCAAACAAAGACTGTACCAGGACTTACTATTTTAAACCCTTAATTTTCTTATATATTTGTGTATAGCACCTTTTTTTGCTGGTCCAAATAAATTTTGTTGTTGTTGTTGGATTTTATAGAAAAATAAATATAATTAATTTTTTAATATTAATAATCAGTTTAATGTGTGTATTTTTTTTTATTCATCACAGCCGATACATTCATTAAAAGGGTAGTTATTATAGTTTTTGTGTTTAGCCCTCCACCTAATCCTGGCTAGTCTCGTCCTTAGACGGTATCAAATCAAGAATACACGACATTTTCTCCCTTCTGTCAGTTTCAGTGACAATATAAGTCTATCTCTGTTTGAGACTTTCTTCGTATTTTTATTTCTTTCTGTATTTCACCATATAAAGGGTATTTCCTATTTATATTATAAGCAGCTTGTTTCATTGTATTTTATCATCCAGTAAGGTTTCTTATCTTCCCAAAGAGAGCAGCACCCTTTCATCCTCTTATTACAGACAGCACTGTGTATAAGAGTCATATATCTTGGATGTTAACTGAAAAAGGGACGGGGGGGGGGGGGGGGGGGGGGGGGGAGGAGGGGGGGGGGGTGCAAATAAAGACACAGAGAGAAGAATATGAGAGAGTAATACAGAAGCTGTGTCAACAGTCACAGGTCGAAAGAGGCTCATCTCGTGTCGCAGAACACCTCACTTCTCAAGACTTCATTTATTAGCCAATAGCAAAAACAACAACAAAATAACAAATTTGGTGATTTCTGTTTCCGCTCTCAATTAAAACCTTTTTTTTTTTTTTCCGTTAATATGACTGAAAATCAATAGGTGTCGCACTCAAGAACTCATTCAATATATTCAATTCCTTATCGATACATCCATTACAACAAAAGATATTAAGGTTTTTTCAGTTGAGCCCCCATTCAATATCTCTTTTCCTTTTGGCCGATTTGAATGTCATATTGTGACAGGGCGGAGGGGAGAGTCAGAAAATTCAAAAAATTGTGTTACGTCATTTATGGAAAGGTCCTATATGAGCAAAATCATTTTTAATGTAGAATGAAAAAAGGTTCTTTAGAGGGGGGGGGGGGGGGGGGGGGGGGGTTCATCAACTTGTTATAGTTATTATATCCTTTGTGATATCTCGTTAAAAATATAAGATAAAAAAATAACTTATTTATTTATAATATCGCCCCCTCTCACATACCCCTTAGAAAAGTGTAAAAAAAAAGGGCCTTTGAGGAGGATGACCTCTCTTTAATATGGGCTAACAAATGAGCTTATAAAACCCATCAGAGAGCGTAGGCGGGGGGGGGGGGGGGCTTTTGTAATTAGCTGCCTATATACCAGGTTCCTAATGAAAAAAGTCGTCGGTGAATCACCAGGAATATACTTCCCCAGCGCAAATCCTGAGTAAGGACGAGATAAAGCAAACGTTAACTGTGTTAGTTCGCGCTGGGGATGTTATATTCCACGTATTTTACCTTCCCGGTATTTTCTTTTAGTTGGTAGAAATCACTCATCAGCGGTGAGACTATAGTCCATACACCGCCGAGGATAGAATCCAATCTTCTAAAAATATTTAGGACATCCAACCTTGATGGGAATTGGTCTAGGATGGAGTTAGTTAAACAATAATTGTTAATGGTATTTCAAAAACAATATGCATATATATATATATATATATATATATATATATATATATCTATGGTCACAGGGAATAAGTTGTTAAGTCGTAAAATGGTCAAAATGAGTTAAGTGTAATGTGATCATCTCCCAAGCCATCTGCGCCACTGTGAAGAAGTTGGGAGCTCAGGACTCTAATACTTTCGGAATTATAAAGATGTAGGTTTCTTGGTATCTCGTGAACTATCTTCAAGTCGAAAAATAAACATTGGGAAGACAACGTATTTTATGTATATTTTTGTTTTGTTTAAACCTTCCTGTATACTGCCAACTGGGCCAGAAAGGAGGAACTCCATGGACATTATATTTATCTAATGTTTCTGTGTTGTGTTCAGGCAGCGGCAGGAAGTGTAAAGTGCTGTTCCCCTATAATCCCCTCAACGAGGACGAACTGGAACTTGAGGTGGGAGACGTCATAGACATTATATCTGAGGTGGAAGAAGGCTGGTGGAAGGGCTCCCTCAGGCACATGGTAACCACACTATACTAGAATAATTATATTTCTATGGTCACAGGGAATATGTTGTTAAGTCGTAAAATGGCCAAAATGAGTTGTGTACTGTGATGATCTCCCAAGCCATCTGCGCACTGTGAAGAAGTTGGGAGCTCAGGACTCTAATACTTTCGGAATTATGAAGATATGAATTTCTTGGTATCTCGTAAAATTGTGTATGTTCTCAGTTAAATCAACTTAATCTACTTCTTTGAGGAATCATTCACGGGATAACTGCATTTAACCATTTATTCACTACGGCTGACTATTCCAAGTGAAGAGGGTGTTTTCGGTTAAATCAACTTTAGAGAGGCATCATTCATAAGTATTTCAAAAAGTATGGTTAATAATTAGGTAAGTGATGGGGAATGATTAGGTAACTAAGGGAAAATCCAAGAAAGGATTAACAATATTCATTTTCATTCACTCCTATAGATTTAGAAGGTATATGATTAATAATGATGCAAACATAATTTATTTATTACAAAAACTGGATTTACACGATTAATGCAAAAGTAAAAAAGTGCTGCCCTGAAAAGTTACCAATTTAGACTTACCAATTTATTCCCCGTGACCACAGTTATAAACTACGATTTTCCGCAGATTTAACGGTTTTTGAGATAATGCCAAAAATTTTTAGATGTTTCCTTCATTTATCCGAAAACGGTTAGTTCTATCGAAACAATCGTTCCTTATAAAATTTTCAATCGCTATTGATATTTGAAATTTGAGGAATATATAAAAAATTATTGAATTGTTAATCTCTCTCCCCCTCCCCTCTCCATTCTCAAAATCATTTCATACTGGCATTACTAGGTACACGAAAGTTCTGTAATGGCCGCATCACATATATTTTTTCTATTTGTTTTAACGTCAAAAGTTTCTTTGATCAACATTTACGTTGTTCTAAAAGAGAAAATTTAATTATTTTAATTCTTTTATTTGTAATAGAAAATTTCTTGCACAATTCTTACCTTTTTTTTTCCTTCTTCATTTTCTAAATATTTGAAGTAAATTAAAAGAGGGCGGAGCCAATGGAAAGTTCTTAGCCGACCGGGGGGGGGGGGGGGGGGGGGGGGGGGGGCTTTCTTTGTGTTAGTTATTTTCTACCGGAAATTAAATTTAAATATTCATTTAATTAAAAAAAATATAATAATAAGAAAAGCGAAAAAAGGGACAATAAGAAAGAAAGTCATAAAAACTTTACTAAATTAAAGGTCTACATTTAACTTGCCCAGCTATAAGAAGTATAGGGGAAGTTATGTAATCGGTCAAAAATTCGATCCTAATTTTTCAACAGAATTACATTTTTTCCGACCTACTGAAATCTCTCTCCCTCTCTCTCTGTCTGTGTATGTCTGTGAATAGGATTATTCCCGATAGAATGACTGCATAGACAAGAAATTTTATATATGTGTTCAGAATCTTCTAATGACGACACCTATTAATTTTCAGCCTAATAGGTCAAAGGACAGGGAGGGATTAGGGGTGGAGTCACATAAACTCTTAACTCATAAAAGTTATGTTACTTTTAACACATAAAACAGTTATTATACTGCCGTTGTTATGAATGTATTGACATGAAATTTAAAGCTCTATAAAATCTATTAAAGTAGTCAATGAGGAACATTTGTTGAGTAGATCAGGACTGAGAGAGATTCTTCGAGTCCCCCCCCCTCATGACTCATGCCTGGGTTGTAAATTCGAGGTCGTATCGCCTACTACCAGAGCGCTCTTTCGTCACTCTGGTGGACATGAGCCCGACTCTACTATGAGAGTTCTAAATTTTGCCTACCCTAAATTTTTATTTACCTAGGGTATTGGTGTTTAACGAGTAGCTGATCAAAAAAGATAAGTGCTCCAATAAAGATATTCTAGGTTTAGAGGGAGAGCGGGAACATACGTATGATGCAGGCATGTAGCCTCAATTTTAGAGATTGGAGCACCCTCAAAAGGGCAAAAACAGAAGTTAATAAGAGACAACTAATAAATAGATTTAACGTTTAGAGGGAGAGCGGCAACCTACGTATGATGCAGGCATGTAGCCTCAATTTTAGAGATTGGAGCACCCTCAAAAGGGCAAAAACAGAAGTTAATAAGAGACAACTAATAAATAGATTTAACGTTTAGAGGGAGAGCGGAAACCTACGGGTGAGTTAAGTGCAGCCTCAAATTCAAAGATTGAAGGACACAAATATCAATAGGTAAGTAAAGAAGTGTTTAAATATTTTTTAAATAAAAATAAACCACATGCACCGTTTTAGAGCTAGCTCACGACTCCATTACATTTAACACTATTTCACAGCTGTTTTTTATATGTTTTCTTGTTTTGTTTTCTTAAACACCTTGATATATATTATATTATAATAAAAAAAATTACCTCTTTTCATTAAAATATTCATTAAAAAAATGTTCCGTAGTGTACATTACATTTGCCTTTTCCTTCTTTTTAAAAAAAATGTTTGTTCACAAAATTTTTTTTTTTTTTTTTTTATATAAGTTCTTTTAGATTTAATTTCTTCCAATACACAGGTTGATTTAGCTTCTTCCTCGAATCCACATGATAAGCTTCCTCCTTCAATACACAGATGGATTAACGTCTTCCTCCAATTCACATGATGGGCTCCTCCTCGAACGCACATGTTGGCTGGCTCCTTGATGTCTTCAACTCATTGATCAACGATGTATCGAAGTCTCTCTCTCACTTACACTCACTGATTTATTTTTTATATGCCCATTTCGACGCTCTTTTTATACATATATGCCCATTTTTTATTTTTTTTTATTACTATTTACAATTATTAAACTTATATATATACGTACCTAATTTCTAATAAACAAAAACAAATATTAATCTAAAAATTTACAATTAATCCTTAACCTAAAGAAAATGTTAACTTAAATTTATAAAAATTGGAACTAATTGAACATAAAAAAAAATAACATAATACTAAATTTTTACATATTTACAGGATCAGTCATAGTCATGAAATCAATTTTGGAAATAATCAAGTTGGATGCAGATTTAAGAAATTGCCAATTATTTTACTTTCCGCCTTTACCATCAATATAACATTTGTATGTATTCAAAATAATTATATAAAAAGATTGTATATAAAAAAATTTACTTGAAATAAAAATTAAATAAATCCTTTTTTATTTACTTCATCACACTTCCAAAATATTACTTAACAATCAAAATTAGGCCTCACGCCGGGTAATAAGGAATACAAATTTAATTTATTTAATATATATAGTACTTGTCTTTTGAGGTATTAAATTCTTTGAGACGTCCTTCATACTTCCTAACTAAAAAAATGTATCTCACATATATTTCATTTCAATTTACTTCCCTACTAATAACTCCCTAATAATAATAACTTCATCGTTGACGTAGCAAAAATACGGTTCCTCCTATCTCAGGTAGGCAACCAACACTACATCATAAATCTCCTATATATATATCGCTAGTTCTTTCTAGTCGACACAAAAAAAATCATCTCTCGCAGATCAAAAAAAAATATAAATCTCCAATTAATCACTAGCTCTTACTAGGATTAAAAAAATAATTTCTCCCAAAACAAATCTATATAATCCCGACGTCTAAAAGAATGTCATCAGCAATTAATTCAAAACTTCTCTAATTAATATTACCCTTCGTTTGTTCCTATTCCTAAAGTTATATAATTTGCTCCTACAACTCTTCCCATTCTCATCTACTCTCTCTATTAAACAAATTTACGTAGAAAAAAACATGTTACTCAAATAATAAATGAAATTATCTAAATAATAGAATTTATAATAACAAAAACTTACTAACCTATGCATACATACAATTTATATAATATATTATCCTTTCAAGGCTTCTATACATTTTCGTTCGTCTTTCTAATTTATAATATTATTATGATTTAGTCACGTCCGGTATCCTAGCTGAACAGTTCCGAAACAGAAAATCTGTCCCCTTGACTCGGCCTCAGGAAGTTCGTCATGTCTCCAAAGAGATCTAGGCATCTCTCAGCCTGCTGATTTTATCTTTCTAACATTTGTAATAAAAAATATAATAAAAAAAAATCTATCTTCTTCCATATTATGTTCGTTAAAATCAATCAGTTATATGTATATGTTTTAATTTTCAATAATCATTATTAATAAGTAACTTCTAAATAAAAAACTTTCACATATTAAATTTGGGTGACTAATCCTTAAATATAATTCTCAGATAATTTTATACTGATCCTAACATATAATCTAATCCTAAAAAAAAATATAAATCCTAATTAATTTAAATGCAGAACTATACCAAAATTCATCCATACTCTTCATACACCAAAATTCTCTCATCCAAAAAATAAATTTATCATCCATACTATTATATTAGTCCAATGTCACTTCGTCATATTTTAAATTGATCCTAATTCTGTCATGTTAGTCTGTCAGTCACTTCCTCAAACTCATCCGAGTTGCAAAAAAAAATAGGTTCACTATAAAAGGTGGCTAATGCAATTATATTGCAAAGCCCAAATTTAATTTTATCTTTTTCCGGATGCCCCGGCGAATTATGTCTTTAAAAATCCCCTCCCCCTTTTCTAAATATTCATTCAGTGTTAATTTTCTCCTTAATACCTGTTTAAATTCTCTTACTCCTTTTTTAAAATTGTTCTTATGTATTTTATTAACCTCCTTTCTATTTCCAGTTTGTCTGTAAGTTTTAACTATATTTTCTTTAAAATTAAAATTTGTCTTTTGTTTGTTGTCCTCAGTCTGTTCGTTTGTTTTGTCTAATAACATCCAAATGTTCCTTTCACTCTGTCCATCCACATCAACATTCATCCTATTTTCTTGAATTTCACTTAATACTAATTTTTCTACATTTTGACTCTCTTCCTCCACCTCTTTCTCTAAAATTTGGGTCTGTTCCTCCCCACTGTTATTCTCTGTTCCTTCTACCTCATCAACTTGTGACTGACTGTCAATAATAAGAACCTCTTTTTCTACTTCAGAATTCCCTTCATCCAACTTGTTAATTTTTTGAATAAAGTGCTTTTCTAAGTTTTCTCCTGCTTTATTTATCCTACTTTCAACTCTTTCATTTTCTATTTGAATTTTCTCTAATTGGTTCATCAAATTGTCCACCTTTTTATTTAATTTAACTTCTAAATTTTTAATGTTACCTCTTAAATTTCCCATCTCTCCCTTTAATTCTTTTCCCTGTTCTTCTATTCTCTGATTTATATTTTCCAAATCCCCCCTTAATTCTATTCCTTGCTCTTTCATATTCCTCCTTAAATCTCTACCCTGTTCTTCTATTTTTTGATTGATATTTCCAATATCCCCCCTTAAATTTCCCATATCCCCCCTTAAATTTCCCATATCCCCCCTTAAATTTCCCATATCCCCAGTTAACTTTGTCAACACAACACGGAGCCATTCCATATCAGGAGCAGCAATGCCCTCTTCTTCTTTATCTTTATTTACCCCCTCCCCTTGCGACTCCTCACCTGTACCCTGCATGGACTCCATTGCGGCTGGAGTCTCCCTTTCTCTATCTTCCGATAACTCCATATCGGATCTTTCCTCCGAACTTGACCCTTCCTCTCTACTTTCCTCCTCTAATCTTCTCGCTTGTCCTCTGGTAATTGGCATTTTCTTACTTTACTAAATATATAATTACTAAACAAAAACAATGTTATATAAAATAGTAACCTTCTTTTGAAGTTGGCAAAAAAAAATATTATTTCTCAAAATTAAATGTAACCCTTATTTGTCTCTATTCTATCCTTTTCATCTTTTTCCCTATTTCCCTACTTTAATTAATATAAAAAAATTCTCCCATCAAGGTTTTGCCAAAATATGATGGGGCTTTGTGGCGAAAATCGTCCACACAAGGGATATGCCAAAAATGTGATAAAATCTTGATTGCTACCACATTTCCTGTAGAAATTTGATCTCTTTTGTTTATTTAAATTTTGATGTCTACAGTAGTTTGCCGAAAATTGCCCTAAAAAAATATTATCAATAATTTAAGACGTGCAATTTTTAAGAAGGTACACGTATACAACAAAAAAAAAATTCAATTAAACAAACTTTACACTTGGATTCACAAAGAGATACCAATTTTTAATAATTTTAAATAATATTAATTTCTAATCCAAAGGTTTTTTTAAATGATACTACTGGGACAACAGGGAAGATGAATAGAATAGAATTTGAAGAGGACAAATAATTGGGTTATTATCTATATTTACATATTTAAATTTTTTAAAAACTTAACATTTGAACAAACAAAACAAAAATTTACAATGGCACAAAAACATTAAATTAATACTTAAAAAACTATTTCTTTTTTTTATTTGGGCATATTGAAAATAGATATTATTAATTGTACCTTCTCGACGCCTCTACCACAGAAACCAGACCCCGTCAACTCTTCACACTTTAATTCCACCCCAGTCAACTTTCATCTAATTGTTCAACTTCATTTTTATTTAAAACATATCAAAACCACATGCACCGTTTTAGAGCTAGCTCACGACTCCATTACATTTAACACTATTTCACAGCTGTTTTTTATATGTTTTCTTGTTTTGTTTTCTTAAACACCTTGATATATATTATATTATAATAAAAAAAATTACCTCTTTTCATTAAAATATTCATTAAAAAAATGTTCCGTAGTGTACATTACAATAGATTTAACGTTTAGAGGGAGAGCGGCAACCTACGTATGATGCAGGCATGTAGCCTCAATTTTAGAGATTGGAGCACCCTCAAAAGGGCAAAAACAGAAGTTAATAAGAGACAACTAATAAATAGATTTAACGTTTAGAGGGAGAGCGGAAACCTACGGGTGAGTTAAGTGCAGCCTCAAATTCAAAGATTGAAGGACACAAATATCAATAGGTAAGTAAAGAAGTGTTTAAATATTTTTTAAATAAAAATAAACAACTCAGAATTTTTTGATTCTCTGGAAATGGAAATTGTTTAAAAATAAATTGGTCACAGATAACATTTTTGTGGAGAATTTAAACAATTCTTTTTAAGTAAGAAACACGTGTTGCTTACGTGGCGCTAACATCTGAAACCCCTTTCCCGCCTCTCAGAAGGCGGGAGTTTTGGCTCATTCCCCCACCTTTTCTAAAGTATCTCTCGGAAGCCAAGGCCAGTCATTCCTTACATCTCCCCTTTTCGTGACCGCTCAGTCTTTAACATCAATTTCAACTCTCCTTTCTGTCCATAATGAATATTATTTTGTGCATACATTTTATGAACTTTTATTTAGCCCTTAAATTGCACACTTAATCAATGTAACACGGTTTTCACATTGGGGTCTGGTGGATCCGAATACTTAAATAACGAAAAAAAATAGAAATGTTCTAAAAATTAAAAAAATTTTATAAAATATTTTTAAGGTAGGTATAGGGTAATAATAGTAAAAAAAAATATTTAATAATTAACACAATATTATTTAATTTTTTTAAAACAAATAAACTCAAACACCAACTTTTAAACACAAATTCTTTATTTTAGAAAAAGAGTTTTAGTATTGTTTTTTTTAAAGGAGGAAAAAAAAACTATTTTTAATAAACAATAACATATAAAAAAAAAAAAAAAAAAAAAATTAAATAGCATCTGTAGGTAGGTAGCCTTACATAGTGCAGTCAAAGCCAGCATTCTTTGTAAATGTCTGCTCTGTGCTCGTCACACATTGGACGTTCGTATTCGCAGCAAAGTTGCTTAGTTTTTCTGTCTCTTTGTCGAGGACTGGCATCCAGCCTTCCTTCGAGGACTACATTCTTGGCTTGGAGCACCCTCAACATTTATCATCCCTCTCATTTATCATCCCTCTCATTATCTCCTTTAATGAACGCCTTATTGTTCCCGAATTTATTCTCACTTTTAGGTGAGGTTCAATTAGTGCAAAACTCAATTCTTACAAAAATTGCCTTCTATTTTTGCTTGAGTCATGATTATTCATCATGTAAATAACCATTGCATTTATACCACTTTGGTCCGAAAGGCCATCTTCTTGTACCTCAAGTTGTGGTAAACGCTTTGCACATTTTATCAAATGTGTCCGTTCCCTTTTAGTGCTATTATAAAAATTAACAAGCCACCTCTTCTTGCACCTCCAAATGGTCACTATCGGATGAGTGATCAGAAAGTGACCCTCATCTTCGTCATTATCTAGTTGGAGAGCATTTCTCATTTTCTCCGGAGCCCACTGTTTGCCATCTACCACGAAAATAGAATACATTCTACAAATTAAGGATTCATATTGTAAATGTATTAAAAATGAGATAATTCATTAAATATAGTATTGTGTTATTATAACTGTACTTACCTTATAATTATAGTAAAAAAAGAAAAAATAATAAACTTAATAGGCAAAGAAAAAGTTACGTAAATATCACACTGGGGTCTACAGGACCCCAAGAACCAATCAACTAAATCTGAAGCCTGCTAAATATCACACTGGGGTCTACAGGACCCCAAGAACCAATCAACTAAATCTGAAGCCTGCTAAATATCACACTGGGGTCTACTGGACCCCAAGAACCAATCAACTAAATCTGAAGCCTGCTAAATATCACACTGGGGTCTACTGGACCCCAAGAACCAATCAACTAAATCTGAAGCCTGCTAAATATCACACTGGGGTCTACTGGACCCCAAGAACCAATCAACTAAATCTGAAGCCTGCTAAATATCACACTGGGGTCTACTGGACCCCAAGAACCAATCAACTAAATCTGAAGCCTGCTAAATATCACACTGGGGTCTACTGGACCCCAAGAACCAATCAACTAAATCTGAAGCCTGCTAAATATCACACTGGGGTCTACTGGACCCCAAGAACCAATCAACTAAATCTGAAGCCTGCTAAATATCACACTGGGGTCTACAGGACCCCAAGAACCAATCAACTAAATCTGAAGCCTGCTAAATATCACACTGGGGTCTACAGGACCCCAAGAACCAATCAACTAAATCTGAAGCCTGCTAAATATCACACTGGGGTCTACAGGACCCCAAGAACCAATCAACTAAATCTGAAGCCTGCTAAATATCACACTGGGGTCTACAGGACCCCAAGAACCAATCAACTAAATCTGAAGCCTGCTAAATATCACACTGGGGTCTACAGGACCCCAAGAACCAATCAACTAAATCTGAAGCCTGCTAAATATCACACTGGGGTCTACAGGACCCCAAGAACCAATCAACTAAATCTGAAGCCTGCTAAATATCACACTGGGGTCTACAGGACCCCAAGAACCAATCAACTAAATCTGAAGCCTGCTAAATATCACACTGGGGTCTACAGGACCCCAAGAACCAATCAACTAAATCTGAAGCCTGCTAAATATCACACTGGGGTCTACAGGACCCCAAGAACCAATCAACTAAATCTGAAGCCTGCTAAATATCACACTGGGGTCTACTGGACCCCAAGAACCAATCAACTAAATCTGAAGCCTGCTAAATATCACACTGGGGTCTACTGGACCCCAAGAACCAATCAACTAAATCTGAAGCCTGCTAAATATCACACTGGGGTCTACTGGACCCCAAGAACCAATCAACTAAATCTGAAGCCTGCTAAATATCACACTTGGGGTCTACTGGACCCCAAGAACCAATCAACTAAATCTGAAGCCTGCTAAATATCACACTGGGGTCTACTGGACCCCAAGAACCAATCAACTAAATCTGAAGCCTGCTAAATATCACACTGGGGTCTACTGGACCCCAAGAACCAATCAACTAAATCTGAAGCCTGCTAAATATCATACTGGGGTCTACTGGACCCCAAGAACCAATCAACTAAATCTGAAGCCTGCTAAATATCACACTGGGGTCTACTGGACCCCAAGAACCAATCAACTAAATCTGAAGCCTGCTAAATATCACACTGGGGTCTACTGGACCCCAAGAACCAATCAACTAAATCTGAAGCCTGCTAAATATCACACTGGGGTCTACTGGACCCCAAGAACCAATCAACTAAATCTGAAGCCTGCTAAATATCACACTGGGGTCTACTGGACCCCAAGAACCAATCAACTAAATCTGAAGCCTGCTAAATATCACACTGGGGTCTACTGGACCCCAAGAACCAATCAACTAAATCTGAAGCCTGCTAAATATCACACTGGGGTCTACTGGACCCCAAGAACCAATCAACTAAATCTGAAGCCTGCTAAATATCACACTGGGGTCTACTGGACCCCAAGAACCAATCAACTAAATCTGAAGCCTGCTAAATATCACACTGGGGTCTACTGGACCCCAAGAACCAATCAACTAAATCTGAAGCCTGCTAAATATCACACTTGGGGTCTACTGGACCCCAAGAACCAATCAACTAAATCTGAAGCCTGCTAAATATCACACTTGGGGTCTACTGGACCCCAAGAACCAATCAACTAAATCTGAAGCCTGCTAAATATCACACTGGGGTCTACTGGACCCCAAGAACCAATCAACTAAATCTGAAGCCTGCTAAATATCACACTTGGGGTCTACTGGACCCCAAGAACCAATCAACTAAATCTGAAGCCTGCTAAATATCACACTGGGGTCTACTGGACCCCAAGAACCAATCAACTAAATCTGAAGCCTGCTAAATTCTGACTAATACCTCCACCAAGGTTTCTATTGTTGCACAGGTTTACAAACAATATGTTGGATAGAAAATGTATTGGGGTCCACCAGACCTCAGAGTGCCAACTAAGGGTTAGTATGATTTAATAGATCTATTGGGGTCCACCAGACCTCAGAGTGCCAACTAAGGGTTAGTATGATTTAATAGATCTATTGGGGTCCACCAGACCTCAGAGTGCCAACTAAGGGTTAGTATGATTTAATAGATCTATTGGGGTCCACCAGACCTCAGAGTGCCAACTAAGGGTTAGTATGATTTAATAGATCTATTGGGGTCCACCAGACCTCAGAGTGCCAACTAAGGGTTAGTATGATTTAATAGATCTATTGGGGTCCACCAGACCTCAGAGTGCCAACTAAGGGTTAGTATGATTTAATAGATCTATTGGGGTCCACCAGACCTCAGAGTGCCAACTAAGGGTTAGTATGATTTAATAGATCTATTGGGGTCCACCAGACCTCAGAGTGCCAACTAAGGGTTAGTATGATTTAATAGATCTATTGGGGTCCACCAGACCTCAGAGTGCCAACTAAGGGTTAGTATGATTTAATAGATCTATTATTATATAGTTTTGAGATATGTATTTAGGTTAGGTTTTATGACTCATGCCCGGGCTTTAACTACGAGGTCATATCGCCTACTACCAGAGCGCTCTTTCGTCACTCTGGTGGAGATGAGCCCGACTCTACTGTGGGAGTCCTAAATTTTGCCTACCCTAAATTTTTATTCACCTAGGGCAGGGGTCTTTAACGAGTACCTGACATCGTACAGGCTCGGGACCATCGCTTAACGTCCCATCCGAAGGACGGCATGCTTCAGTTTATTTTACCTCCCAGGTAAAATCAACTAAGGGCCTCGGTCGGGTTTCGAACCCACGATCTTGAGCTCAGAAGGCAAGCACGCATACCACTGAGCTACCGGCGCCCTCCGAGATATGTATTTATTATCTATAATAAATACATATCTCAGAACTAAATATTTAATTAATCTTAGTTGCCACTTTATTCATAATTTACATTTTCATAGCCTGATAGTTGCCTAATTAGTTAAATAAATACAAATATTAATTATTATGGATACGTTTTCAAAAGAAAAATTGAGTGGGACTTATCAAGTTCTATTGACATATTGCAACGTAAGTGTGTAATAATACTTATTATTTTTAATTTGTGTGATGAATAAGTCAATATTATTGAATCACTTTTCATTAGTTGTGATATTGACTATTGTATTTTTCAAATAACATTTTCTGAAGTTGTTATTTTTTCTATATATTAAAATTGAGATAATAATAAATTTATATACTGAGTATATATGTTTATTAGGGCGTATCGAAAAATATTAATAATTGATGGCTCTATGAAAAATCGAAAGTTTAAATGAAAACATTAACTTTGGTCGAATCAGAATATTTTTCTATCGAGCCTAATTTAGGCGCACGAATTTTGAAAATGTAGTTTTTTGGCATTTTTCGGAAATTTTAACGTTTTTTACATTTTACTCAAATTCTTTTCTATTAATACTCAAATCTTACAACATATTTTTGAGATGGTGTATTTTGTGAAAGGAAAATGTCCATATATTGATTAAATTAACTATATTTTCAATTTTATAATCATTTTTACATTTTAATAATTGAGAAAATTTAACATTCAAAATCGGTGTTTAGTATATACCAATAGAAGAACTGGTCAGTTTAGTTATCGATAAGCACGACACCCTAAAAGCGAATTTTTCCTTTCCTTGTCACAACCAAGCTGTCGAAAGAATATCAAATTGGTCAGCGAAGTATCCAAAGCGGTTTATGGGTATGACGCCAGACATGCAAGAGTGCTGAGCACTTTAGATGCTCGTAAAAAGATGCCCCAATTTGAAACAAAAAGCGACTACCGACCTTAATTTTATTGTAAATTTATAAAAATACTAAACACCGATTTTGAATGTTCAATTTTCTCAATTATTCAAATGTAAAAATGATTATAAAATTGAAAATATAGTTAATTTAATCAATATATGGACATTTTCCTTTCACAAAATACACCATCTCAAAAATATGATGTAAGATTTGAGTATTAATAGAAAAGAATTTGAGTAAAATGTAAAAAACGTTAAAATTTCCGAAAAATGACAAAAAACTACATTTTCAAAATTCGTGCGCCTAAATTAGGCTCGATAGAAAAATATTCTGATTCGACCAAAGTTAATGTTTTCATTTAAACTTTCTATTTTTCATAGAGCCATCAATTATTAATATTTTTCGATACGCCCTAATGTTTATAGAACACGAAATCGACGAAGAAACTTTCTTGTCTATCAAAAGAAACAGTGGCTGAGTTAATAGTATAGATATACAATAATAGGGACCACGTTTTAGATTTTTGAAGAAAAGGGAAGCATTTTTGACTTCCAAGTGAGGTAAGTTTTTGCATTATTTATTTATACTGTATTTGAAATTGCTTATTCTTCTATTATTTCAAAAATCAAATAGAAATACATAATTCTTCATCTTACTCAATATTTAACAGATTCTTAAACGTGCACTTCTCTAATTTATTTTATTAATTTATTATAATAGGATCATAGTTGGCTGCCTGTGGAGTCATTGCGTTCAGATTGCAAGGTGAATTAGCTGTACCTACCTATCAGTTAAGTATCGACGAAACAGAAAGCTTCCAGAAACCTTCTATTAGTTTTTCGACTTCGGTAAGTAATTAATTTTGTTTACTAATTTTCAGACAATGTTGCAAACCAATAATAATAATTATTATTTTTAATGTAATAAGACAATTACATAACCTATTACATATTTAAGAAATAACCCTCATTTTTACTTTTTGCTTTTGTTTTGTTTTATCTTGTTTTGTTTTTATTTTATTTTTAATCAAGAAGTAACAGTTTTACTTAAGAAATAATTTAATTTAATTTAGGAGAAATCGTTAAACTCTTTTCTGATTTCTTCTGTTGAAAGAGCCGTAGACTCAAAACTTTCAAAAGGAGAGGCTTTTGTTCTAAAAGAATGTCAATAAAGCTATTTTATTTTATTTATTTAAGATATTAAATTGACACTGTATTTATAATCAATTATATTTCTTAAGATTATCGACAGTTTTTCTAAATCTATATTTTCATATTAGTTCGAAGTTCTGGAAAAAATATGAAACATCGTACCTATTGTTTATATGAGGAGTTTGGAGCCAGAGCGGACCAACTGGTTGAAACTGAACAGGAAGAAAATGGCAATTGAAAATTGAGTACATTTTGTTTATCTCCATAAATGGGCCCCAAATATTTATTTATATTTGAAATTTTAGAATAGTATTGGATGAGTGATCCCTTTTTGTGTTCTATAAAGTTTTTGAAGGCCGTATGATGCATTGTGACTTTGAAAATATATGCACAAAATACTTGTGGACTAAACTTAAAGTGCTGCTATCTATCACTGAAGTGAAGAAACTAAGTGATCCACACTGGTTTTGAAGAGAGCTGACAGGTCTGAGAATACTGATCTCAATATAAATTATTTCGGTTTTCTTGTTACATTGTATTTTACTATTTCAAGCAATGAACATTATCAAGCTTATAAAAAACAATTTAGAAAAGATTTGGAATTTATAAAATTGAATTTTTTAATATCATTTGACACATGTTCTTTTCATCTTTGTGCCAATGACAAATATTTTGTGGCCTATGATCACCATTTTCGATAAATTTATTTTTTAAAGTATTTTTATAATACTATTAGCTATTATAAACTTTTATAATAAATCTAATTCATTGTCATTTTACTTATAAAAATTTTTGTTATTCTTTCAACACTATTTGTTATTTACTATGTTCATTTTTCCAATAAAATCGTTCTAGTTATTTATTTTTCCTGTTTATTATTCATTGAAACCTAAATAATATCATCCTTTATCGAATATTAGTTAAGTTTACTTACAATTTACAAATATTATGTAGTAATCTAAAAAACTAAATTTAACTATTATTACATAGTTGTTATAGCTATCAATATGTAATTGTAATGTTACATCTTACTTATGGAAATATTATCGGATAATGAAAGGAATTAGTAACATTTACTACGATTTAACAGTTGTCAAATGACATTATTGCAGACATATTGTGAAATAATTCAAATGAACATGAATGAAATAACATTAGTTTATTTATGGTATTCTCTAATTTCACAGAATATATATACATGGGAGTACTTTCGGTATTTTTACCATCCTCAGCCGAAAGCATAAGACTGAGAAGAGTCTTTCGGCTGAGGATGGTAGAAAAACCGAAAGTGCTCCCATGTATATATATTATGTGAAATTAGACAATACCATAAATAAACTAATTTTATTTCATTCAAGTTCAGTTGAAAAATTGTAATTATTACTAAACAAAAATAGTAAACATTTCACTGCACTATGATTAAATAGTAGAAATCATACTATTAATAAATAGTACATGAATTTACTATGAAAATTTGATAAGATTATTAAATTTTCTTGATTATATGACAGTAAAGGTTAGGTTTTATGACTCATGCCCGGGCTTTAACTACGAGGTCATATCGCCTACTACCAGAGCGCTCTTTCGTCACTCTGATGGACATGAGCCTGACTCTACTGTGCGAGTCCTAAATTTTGCCTACCCTATTTTCTTTTTTTCACCTAGGGCAGGGGTCTTTAACGAGTACCTGACATCGTACAGGCTCCGGACCAACGCTTAACGTCCATGCTTAAGTTTATTTTACCTCCCAGATAAAATAAACTAAGAACCTCTGTCGGGTTTCGAACCCACGCTCTTGAGCTCAGAAGGCAAGCACGCATACCACTGAGCTACTGAGCCCTCTACTTTCGAATATATACAGGGTGTATCAGAATAACATTCGAAGTCCGAAACATTGGGGCCATGGTGGCCGTGCGGGCTAGAGCGTAGGGCTTTGGTCGCATGGTCTCACCATGGTTTGCGGGTTCGAATCCCGTCCGGGAGTGAGTTTTATTTCGTAGATAGAACTCCCTCCCGGGGCCATGGATGTCTTAAATAATTATATATTATAACACATTGACATGGCTAATATGCACCGTACATAAAGCCAAAAGAAAAAAAAAAAAAAAAAAAAAAAAAGTCCGTAACATTTGAACGGATGGTTGTATCGTAATGTTATGAAGTGTGAAATTAACAATATGGGCAATGGCATTATGTTGACTCAACTCGCCAACGCTCGACGCGCCTCTGGCTGCAGGCACACTAAACTAGTTCTTAAGGTTTGAATCATTCTAAATCATTTCGTTATAACATTGGGTTTCATGCACCGGTTTGTAATTTAATATTAGTTAAAATATCGGTATTGATAAATACAATACGTAGTTCAGTCAACTATCAAATTTTACTATTTTTCTGAGTTGTCCTTTTTCAAATCTGAAAAATAATTTTAAAAAAAGGAAATTAAATTTTTTTTTTTTGAGTGGTAGAGGGTTCGTTTTTTTTTTTTTTTTTTTTTTTTTGTTTTTTTCATATTTGAAATCTGGAGCTCGAAAAACATGAAATTCCGTTGAATACTGTGCATGAAATGTTTGACCGAGTACATAACTTCTCTTATATCGTACTTCGTAGAGCTGAGGAAGTAACAAAGAGTAGAGAGTGACTCAGTGTACAGAGTACTTCCCCTTATAGTTTCATTTATGTATATTTAAGGAAATGAAACACTGAATTCTTTAATATAAATGTAATAATATTTCTGTAATAGGATATGTATAATGGAAAATATAAAACGGAGAATATAAAAGCTACTCTCCACCTCGCATTCACTTACATAGAGTGGTGTCGGGCTTTAACTAAGAGGTCATATCGCCTACTACCAAAGCGCTCTTTCGTCACTCTGGTGGACTTGAGCTCGACTCTACTATGGGGGACTCTACTATGTCCCATCCGAAGGACGGCGTGCTCAAGTTTTTTTTTTTATCTCCCAGATAGAAAACCTAAGGGTTTTAAACCCGCGATCTTGAGCTTAGTAAGCAAGCACGCATACCACTGAGCTACCAGCGCCCTCTTCTGGGCATCTACCCAGAAAGTGAGCTGTCGTCTCGTCTTCTTCACATGAAACTGAAAATGTGTCAATATTACTTTCCAAGAAAACTGAAAGGAAATGTATTCCACAGGTTGTAAAATAAACTATAGCCTGACCTCTCATAGATTATATTAATTCTTGCTAGCCGGCTTTCGAGGTTGCCCTCATCATCAGGCAACATAATTTAAACTTTTATGGATGGGGAAAGATATGTTATTCCTGTTCCTCATCTGAGCCACAACTCTGGAAATCCATTTTTTAATGTTAAAATAAATTTTAAGAAGGCAATATATTTTTCCGAATATTTTTCACATACACCGCTTCAAAGGACCTACACACAGATACCCTTTATAAAAAAATTAATTAATTAAAAGCAAACAAAAATCTAACTACGGAGAAAAATCAAATATTATTCATCATTGATGTAGTGATTGCTTTGATGAAATTACAGTCTAACAAAGTTGTCGGTGAATCGGAGCCAATGTATTTCCCAATCGAATTAATCAAGTAAGTTTTTGCTCTCCCTCTTCGACCGATTTTGCTGAAAATTATTATATGTCATCCTTATGGGCTTTTGAATGTACATATGAAATATTTCGTACAATGAACTTCCCCAGAACAAATTAATCATTTAATTTCCCCCTCCCTCCAAAATCAGTCGAACGTTTGCGATAATATTCAATATTTAGGTTACATAAAGGCTCCTAAATTCTCATACTAAATTTCGTGTCGATAAATTCATTACATTGGCAGTTATTAGGGTAGTCAGAGTTGAGCCCCCTCATCTGAACCTTCCCTTCCCTTAGATTTAGGTGTAAATCAATAGGTGTCGTCCTTATCGAGTTCTTTGACAGGTTGCAAAATAAAATATAGTCTAACCTCTCACAGATTTTATTAATTTTGCTAGCCGGCTTTCGAGGTTACGTTTATCATCAGGCAGTCTGGTAAAATAATTGTAAAAAGTAACATAATTTAAAATGTTTTAATAAATAAGATAACCTCGAAAGCCGTCTAGAATAGAATTTTTTTTTTTTCATTTTTTGGAATAGGGGTGTTGGAAAAATTCAACATCAAAACTGTATATTACATAACTTCTCCTATACATCATAGTAGAGTAGATTACATCATGTGGTATACAAATTGGAGGCTTTGTATACTTCACAATGGACACAAAACACTCGTTAATTTATACATCGGCAGTTATTAGGGTATTTGAATTGACCCCCCTCCCAGGAACTCCCCCCCCCCCTCTCTTCAGTCGATATCGCTGAAATTTGACAGGTTATGTCCATATTGGGTTCTAACTTTAAATATGAAATTTCTTGTCGATACATTACATAGACAGCTATTGGGGGTCCTCTCTCTGATCTCCCCCTCCTCTTCTATCAATTCCTACAATGCAATTGTCCTATATGCAATTTTCTGTCGATGCACTCATTATACCGGCAGTTATTATAGTTTTGGAGTTAAGCCTCTCCTCTAATTTTCAGTGGAATCAGTCGAAGGGGAGGGTCAATCTATATATCAACACAAAATTTGGTATGAGGATTCAGAAGCCACTATGTAGTTCAAATATTGTGTTTTAGAACAAACGGTTGATTGACATTGGAGGGAGAGCGAAAACGTAATTGATTATATTGTGCTGGGGAAGTTCACCGACAAAGTTTAATATAGTAGAACCTCGATTAACCGTGTTGTGTAAGCAGTAAGTATAGAACTTGAGACAGAGTAGAGTTTTGGCGCTAAAGAAGAAAACATTCAGGCAAGTCAAGCAATGTCCTACTCAACTTCTGCGAAAATTTTGACTTCCATGACGTCATGAATTTGAGAAAAATTATAACTGAATAATAAGAAGGATGATTACTTCATATTTCAAGCCCTGATAACGTTATAACATGACAATGTACACACATAATGTTCTTATAAAACGAAAGGATGATTTCAAATATCTTCTGGATTCGATTGAATTTTAATTATCGATTACAGGAACGTATCGTTGTATTTATTTTGTACAGTAAAACCTCAATTATTCGGGGTAATGGGAGGGGGAGAGGTCGCCCGGATAAATGAAAACCACGGTTAATCGAGACACTTTTTATTTAACGAATTACATATTATGTAACCTCGGCACTAGTGCACTCTAGTGACTCCCACTTTCATTAGCAAGGTTTTACTTTGTAATATCATAGATGACAGCACCTCAAGTCCATTTTCGTTGATGATATTTAGCCGAGGACTATTATAAAAAAAAGTATTTCCAAGATTCAGAACGAACATCTCAATTTTTTTTAAATGATATAATTTAATTGTTATGCTATTATATTGTTATTTTCAGCGATAGTCAACTCTCGTTAGGGCAACTAAGCAATTTCACTTATAAGAATATCAACAACATTGTATTGGAGATCGTAGAAAGTGTCTGCTTGCTTGAGAATAAAGGAACAAGAGTTAGGTTTGTTTGGGTGAAGGGACATGCGGGTATTAAGGGCAATGAGATGGCGGACAGTTTGGCGAGGAGAGCAGTCTCAGAGGGGACAGCCCTGGGCAAGTCCTGTCTTCCCTATATAGACTTGTTTGGAGAGGTGAGGAAGAGATTGTGGTTCGATTGGCAGCAGGAGTACGCTTCTTCGGAGAAAGGATCATTTTTTAAGAAAATTAATCCACAAGCTCAGCTCAAACCATGGTTCCATGGAGAAAATCTGACGAAGGACTTTTGTAGGTCAATTTGCCGACTGAGAGCTAACCACGGTATTTGTGGATGGTATCTTCACAGAATAGGTCTGACCGAAACCTCCAAGTGTAGACATTGTGACGAGGTCGAGACTCTGGAGCACATTATTATGAGTTGCAACAAGTACCAAATAGAACGATTAACAATGTTATCCACTGCAGAGAAATTGGTAACACAGCCTTTTTGCTACACCACATTATTGGCATCAAACAATACTGAGATATATGGTAGTATTGTGCAGTTTTTAGGGTCGGTGAATGCAAGAGTCTAAATTTAATACTACATAGACTGGCTATGGTGAAAAGCTAAGGCCAAGAAAAGAAGGAAAAAAAAAAAAAAATAATAAAAAAAAATAAATAAAAAAAAAATAATTGTTATGCTATATTTATATGTTCCTAAATTTACCGAATTCCCTCTAAAATTGAATATTGGAAAAGGAAAAATAGCTAGGAGCTGTATTTATTTATTCATAATTTATTATTATTATTACTGGACGACCAGGATGTCTGCTACGCCCAAGAACTAACTACTTATTGCTTTGGCACAAATTTAAAAAAAGGATAGTACTAAAATTTATAAAAAAAAAAAAAAAAAAAATGGGAAAAAGAAAATCTAGATTGAACAGAAACTAACGTGAGGGAGCGTACTACATATTATGTAATTCGTTAAATAAAAAGTGTCTCGATTAACTGTGGTTTTCATTTATCCGGGCGACCTCTCCCCCTCCCATTACCCCGAATAATCGAGGTTTTACTGTACAAAATAAATACAACGATACGTTCCTGTAATCGATAATTAAAATTCAATCGAATCCAGAAGATATTTGAAATCATCCTTTCGTTTTATAAGAACATTACAAAAGGAGAAAATGGCGTATTGTTAAAAAAAAAAAAAAAAAAAAATGTCAATAAGAAGTTGGATAAAGAGAAAGAGGGGTGTTTTTTTGTTTTCTTTTCATGTCTAGTATTTCGTATTTCTTTGGTGTGAAAATGGGTTTTGTGGGGCGGCGGGGGCGTTTTTCGACAAATCCAATTGTCTGCCTGTGCAGAAGCTTTTCTGATTAGGTAGTACTTGCTGCCGTTCTAAAGAATGTCAACACTGTGTTCTTTGTTCCAACGACGTACCAACAACGCCCCCCCGTTTTCTTCTTCTTCCAGACAACTTCTTCAGGGACCTTTTCTTCTGAGAAATCCAGTCTCCAAAAGAATGAAAGGAAAATTTATTTGAAACTTTCAGTTCAATTTCACTTGAGAGATTTCCAATAGGAAAAGTAACTGATTTATTTTCTTTTTAACTGGAAATGATTGTTGAGAGTTGTGGACAACAAAAAAAAAAAAAAAAAAAAAAAAGGGAATCATCCAAGCAGATGTAAGAAGGTGGACAAGAAGTAAGTAGATTATCTGAGGAGTTCATTGAATGTACACTCCATGGTCGACTCATTTCTAACAAGAGTTTGGTACTTTCCACTTGGGTTCAACTTGAGTCGAACCTGTTAGTATTGGATCAACGCACTCTAGCTACAGATCTGTGAACATGGTAACTGCCGATACAATGAATGTATCGACATGAAATCTCATACATAAATTCAAAACACCATAAAGACGACAATTATTAATTTTGCGCGAATTCAAGCAAAGGGGATGGATAGGACTCAACTCAAAAACCCTATTAACTGCCGTTTAATGGTCCGTTATTATTGACGAAATTTAGAATTGGATTCAGAAGTCTCTGTGTAAGTCACATATTGATTTTTATCAAAAACGATCGAACGATTTTAGAGGAAAAGCGGAAAGTTAATTGATTAATTCGTGGTGGGGAAGTACATACAACTTATAGTCCCGGGCTCATGTCGACCAGAGCGACGAAAGAACGCTCTGGTAGTAGGCGATATGACTTCGTAGTTAATGCCCGGGCTACTTTAATCGTTTTGTTCCTAGTTCAAATCTGAGGTCACATTAGCCATTGTAAATTTAGTAAGGACTATTGTTTATTAGTTTCAATTTTTCGATAGGACCAGCCCTTTTCGCTGCAATCTTGCAAAAATATTTTTAAAAAATAACTTTTTTCGAGAGTACTTATGTCTACCAGAGCGACGAAAGATAGCGCTCTGGTAGGACGCAATGTCACCTCGAGGAAGAAGCCCGGGCATGAGTTACAATAACTATTTCATGGGGAGTTATCGTGTCCACAGATAGACAGACGGGACATTTTCATTTTTGGAATCAGGGGGTCGGAAAACATAAAATTTTAATGAAAACTCAACATCGAATTTATCACCGATTACATAACTTCCCCCTATATTTTGTATACGTGGGGTAGTAGTAGAGAAATGTTGGAGCGAGAGGATAATTCGTTATCCTCAGAATTTTTATTTTCATTTAAATCCTTTTATTCTTATATTCTTTTCATGTTGGAGGTTTCTTTTCATATTTCAGTTTATACTTTCATATTGAGAGAGTTTTTTTTTTTTAATATAAAAAAATACGTACATATCGGTATGGAAAGGTAGAAATTAAAGAAAAAAGCTTGGAAAAAAGGACTCTCTGGAGAATATAACCAAGCTTCAGGTAATTCATTTTGTCCCCCCCCCCCCCCCCCCCTCGTTTTGGGGCCAGGGGAAGGGCCTACACCTGTTTCAGTAATTATTTCATTTTTCTTCTGGTTCTTCATCGTCCACAGGACTTAGTGTAAATCATCAAGCCCCCTGTGGACTGGGAGGGAGGCTATCCTTCAAAGCACAACTCAACACATCCCAAAGGTACATAGTTCCAAAATGAAAATTTTAAAAATTCATATTGGAGATGGGTGTGGATGGAGGGGGTTGTCCACTCGATTGGTTTGAATCTGGGATGGGGGTAGCACCCCTCCTTTCTCCCCACCCTCAATTCGATATCAAATTACATGTTGATCTGCCCCAACAGCCAATAGTCTTATACTACAAACTGACCCGATTAGTTGTGACTCATGCCCGGGCTTTAACTACAAGATCATATCGCCTACTACCAGAGCGCTCTTTCGTCGCTCTGGTGAACATGAGCCCCACTTTACAATGAGAGTACGAAATTTTCCTACATATAGTAGTCTTTAACGAGTACCTGACAAGGCTTGGGTCCATCACTTAACATCCCATCCAAAGGACGGCGTGCTCATTTTTTTTACCTACAAGATAAAAAAATTAAGGGACTTGGCTGGGTTTTGAACCCATAATATTCAGCTCAGTAGGCTGGAACACTACCCCTCAACTTTATAGGTACCTACTGAGGATGCGAGTATTTCCCTAAACGTCTGTAATTACTAGGTTTTAAAAAAAGTAAAACTAAATGGGAGAAATCTAGCTGTGATAAATATCTTATATATAAATTCCGAAGAGGGCGCCGGTAGCTCAGTGGTATGCGTGCTTGTCTTTTGAGCTCAAGAACGTGGGTTCGAAACCCGATCGAGGACCTTAGTTTATTTTATCTGGGAGGTAAAATAAACTTAAGCATGACGTCCTTCTGATGGGACGTTAAGTGATGGTCCCGAGCGATGTCAGGTACTCGATAAAGACCCGTGCCCCAGGTGAATAAAAATTTAGGGTAGGCAAAATTTAGGACTCCCACAGTAGAGTCGGGCTCATGTCCACCAGAGTGACGAAAGAGCGCTCTGGTAGTAGGCGATATGACCTCGTAGTTAAAGCCCAGGCATGAGTCATAAAACCTAACCTAACCTATAAATTCAGAAGCTCCTTACACAAGCCAAAAGTTACAAAAGTAGGTATTGTAAAATTGTTTTTAAATAGGAAATAATGAAACTAAATATAATCATAAGTTCAACAAACTTTGCATTATACAATAAAACATATGTGTAATGATTATTTTTAAATTGATGTATTTCTGCTGAGATTTTAATTATTTTATTCAGTATAGTTCAATTTAGTTTGCAGAAAGTAGTTTAGGTAAGTACAAACTATATTATAAATATATACATAAGTACATTGTATATTTATTTTCCATATATATTATATATCTGGTCACAGGGAATAAATTGGTAAATCTAAATTCGTAACTTTTCAGGGCAGCACTTTTTTACTTTTGCATTACTCGTATAAATCCACTTTTTGGAATAAATAAATTATGTTTGCATCATTATTAAAACCATATACCTTCTAAATCTATAGGAGTGAATGAAAATGAATATTGTTAATCCTTTCTTGGATTTTCCGTTAGTTACCTAATCATTCCCCGTCACTTACCTAATTATTACCATACTTTTTGAAATACTCGTGAATGGTGCCTCTCTAAATTTGATTCAGCCGAAAACACCCTTTTCACTTGGAATAGTCTGTCGTAGTGAATAAATGGTTAAATGCAGTTATCTCGCGAAAGATTCCCCAAAGAAGTAGATTAAGTTGATTTAATCGAGAACATACACAATTTTACGAGATACCAAGAAAACCAACATCTTTATAATTCCGAAAGTATTAGAGTTCTGAGCTCCCAACTTCTTCACAGTGCGCAGATGGCTTGGGAGATCATCACAGTACACTGAACTCATTTTAGGGCCTTACAACTTATTCCCTCTGACCATATATATATATATATATATATATATATATATATATATATATATATATGTATATTGTTTTTTAAAAACAATTTACAATTATTGTTTATAATAAATATCGGAAGGTTATGTGAGACAATCTCTTTGAAATATGATTTATTTTTTCTTTCTCAGCTAGACGAAGTATAGGTGAAGTTATGTAATCAGTCATAAATTTGTTATTGATTTTTCATAGGAATTTCATGTTTTGAGAACAGGAATAGAACTTCAAAATCATAATAACTGGACGTATTAACATGAAACTTTAACTTATTGTTACTCCAATAATCAAAAATTTACTTTCTTACATAGTATAAGAAAGTATTGTGGTCGTCCAAAAAATCCGAGGGCGAAGTTTCAATCAATCTTTACTTTTCAAGGTCCCTTGAACCGCTTTTGACAATTTTCCGGGACCTGGTGACAGTCCTAGTCGATAGATGGGCAACAATCTTTGAGGCATCGATTTCTTTTATTTTCCGAAAACTCATTAATACAGCAATGCCGGTAGATAAGCTTTAACCAGATTCGATGATAGCCTTCCGGTTTTTTTAACTCTCACATGTAAGTTTCCGCTCTCCCTGTAGATCTTTGATCTTCTTCTATTTTCGCTCTTTTGAGGTTCCTTCGATCTTTAAATTTGAGACTAGTTGACGAACTATATAAATATTTGATGAATAATAACTTAAAGATTAAAAATCACTTTCTATTATTATTACAACTAATTAGCCTCTTATTCTATTATATAATGGTGTGGCCTGGTGGGGGGCCCTTTGGGTGCCCGGGTGTGTGTGCCGGCCGGGCTGGGGGCTTGGGGCGGCTCAGATGGGCTCTCTGGTCTGGAACAGTCCCAGGCTTGGAGGGTGTGGACGGCCGTACACACATGCACACCCTCAGCGACAAGCCTCGCTGAAGTAATATAAAGCCTCACCAGTGTGCCTAGTACTCAGGAAGTAGCCCGGATGAGCGGTCCTCTGTCCCCTGGTTTGGCGGGGCCGCATGTTGGGGGCCTGGGGGCCCTCTGCTTGGTCATATAATTATTTAATTCCAAATAATGAAGTACATTCATACATAATGACAGTGTGATGGCTGATGTGCGCTGTTCATAAAGCCAGAAAAAGGGAAGAAAAAAAAAAATAATAAAAAAAAAAATTGAGACTACACAACGGCAAATGTATGTTTCCGCTCTCTCTCTAAATATTCAATAACATTTTTTGTTGGATCCTTAACTTGAGGCTACGCCCCGACTCACACGTAGTAGTTTCCACGCTCTCACTAAACCTGAGATCACCCTATTTAGTGGATCCTTAACTTCTGTTGTTGCACCTTTGAGGGTCCTTCAATCTCAAATTTGGGGCTTAACATCTTTAATAACTGCCGTTGTATTGAATTTATCAACACAAAATTTAGTATGAGGATTCAGAAGTCACTAAGTATATCAAATATTGAGTTTTAGCTTAAACGGTTCGATTAACTTTGGAGTGTTCAATGTAACAGCTGTCTAGAGAGAGTTTAAACCTTAAAAGCATTTCCCATTGACATACACGCTTAAGCCCCATGAAAAACAACAAAACTACATGCGTACATAGAGACAGAAAGGGGATCCATTAGAGCGGGACAGTGGTCACTCGGAAGTTAACTTGCTTTAGGACAGTAGCGGAGTATAAACAGAATTAACAGGGAAGCAAGGGTGGAGGGTACAGGGACCAGGGACTGTGAAGGGAAAGGGCTTCTGGTAGTGAATGTGGGAGCAAAACAGAGGGAAAGTTGGGGCCCAGCTAATCTGTAGGCATGGTCTGTCCTCTTACAGAGGGAGAAGCCAGTCGTTGTTGTCAACCAAACAATCATTAGTTCTGTCAAGTGACCTGGAAATGACACGGTTTCGTCGAGGGGTTAACATTTTTTCGCAACTGACCGTTCGGAAAGGCAAGTTTCAGGTGGTTAGCAAGTAACGTTGAGGAGAAAGGTCTCATCTTAAAGCAATGGGTGCTCAGATCTCTTGGCGCAACACATTCTGTCCAGTGCAGAGTTTTGAAAAACTTCTCATAGAAATAAAAGACGTTGTCTTCCCACTAATTTATTTTTGACCAGAACCGTATGTAAACGCAACAGCGTCATCATCAGTGGCACATCCCACCCGTCCGTATTGCGTAGAGGCTAAAGGACAACGCAGTATGGACGGGTGCCACTGCTCACGTATGAAAAGGAGGAAAAATTTGAGGTGGTGCAGGCCAAGAGACTTAGCTATTATTTAGGAAGGGCTGACCCACTCTTCTGTCCCTCACGGTCTGCCACCATTGCTGGTAGGAGGCTGGCAGACCGAGGTGGTATGGATGATCACCAGGAATACCGTGGTCTCTACCTCCATCAAGTAGGGGAAATGAGGATGACCTCATCGTTGTGGTAGGTCTGGGGATCTCCAGTTGTATTTATTTATATTCTGTATTTATTTTTTTTTTTTAAATATTATTCTGATATATAAAAATTATACACACATTAAATTATTAATAATAATAATAATAAAAAAATTAATTATATTTATTTTTCTATAAAAAGAAACTGAATTAGTAAATAAATAATAAGAAACCATTTCTTTTAAAACAAATGCCAGTAAAAAACAAAAAACGGCCATCAGCTGTTTTAATTAGTGTTTGTAGAGAGAGTCGAGGCCCTGGGTTCTATGGCGGCGGTCTGAGTGAAAATGTTGAGTGGTGTTTAGGCTTAAGTTGAAATGAACTAAATAGAAGTGTATTGACGGTGAAACTGATCCAAAAAGAAGGTACTTTTATTTGTTTATATGCAAAGGATATATGCCCAGAAATATATAACTTAATTTTAGAGAATGACCCAAAATATACAACTAAAAGATTGAATTAGTGTTAAGAATTTAGTTTTTAAGATTTTTTTCTTTTCATTTTTCTTTGTTTCAATGTTTAGTTTTTAATTTTAATAATGTCGATTTAAGAAAAAAAAAACCAAAACTCAAAAATTCTATTCTATTCATTTTCCCTGTTGGCCCAGTATGATTATTTGAAAACCTTCGGATTAGATTTTATACATTTGCAAAATTTAGAAGACAAGATGGCGTCTCTTTAGAAATCCAAATGAAAAGTTTGTTAATTGAAATTTTTTAAAAATATACGTACACTTTCTTTAAAATTGCACGACTTGAACTTTTGATACTTTTTTAGGGCCCTTTTCGAAAAACTACTGTAGAAAAATTTAGTAACAGAAAAGAGATACAATTTCTACAGGAAATGTGGTAATTCTTATTGTTTATTAATTTTTATTTTATTTTAATTATTATTATTTCATTTGTTTAATTATTATTAATTCAGTAATTCATAGTTTATTTAATGTTAATGTAGTTATTTATCACCAGAAAGCATGGGGAGGTGAATTACCACCTCACCCAGGTACTCACGGGACACGGTGGGTTCCGGGGGTACCTCCACAAAATCGGGGCAGCAACAACACCAGACTGCCCCGCGTGCCTTGGTGAGACGGAGTCGGCGGAGCATGTCCTCCTCAAATGCCCCAGATTTGAGGAGGGAAGGAAAAATCTGGAGTGCAGCATGGGTGCCCCGCTGACTGCTACCAGTTACGTGGACGCTATGCTGCGCTCCAAGGAGTCGTGGGATGAAGGCTGCGATTTTGCAGCGCTCATCATGGGCGGGTTGGCTCTTCAGGAGAGGGCTGACAAGGAAGAGTAGCGGTAATAAAACAGAAGAAGGGGCGTTACCAGCCACCCTTCCTCCCTTCCGCGAAGTAATGACAGACCGTCAGTTCCGCGGAAGGGAATCAGGATCGGCAAGGAGGGGGTTTTAGTGGGTATGGTGATGGTGAACCGTCTCGAGTCCCACACTATCCAGGGCTGCCTTCCCTGGATGTGCGTCACAGCATTTCCCCCTCCAATGAAAAAAAAAAAAAAAAAAAAAAAAAAAAAAAAAAAAAAAAAAAAAAAAAAAAAAAAAAAAAGTTTATTTAATTAATTTTATATTAAACTTTTCTTTTATTTACCACAATTATATTTATTTTTTTATGTAGTATTGCATATATATTATATACAATAGCAATAATACATAAAAAAATAAGAAGATATTATCTTTCTCATTGTATATATCTTTATTTTATAGGTAGTTAGGATTTTCGCGTACAACCCCCTCCCCGTAACCACCCTCTCGTCTGGTCCTTACCTTCTCTTTGCCCGATTCGACTGAAAATCAATAGATGTCGTATTTATAAAGTTCTCGATACACATAAAGTTCAGTATCGATATATTCATTGTTTTGAGAGTAATCGTGCTTACAGATACACTCAAAAAAAAAAATAATAATAATAATTTAGTGATCTGGAGGGTCGTCGGGAAATACGAAATTCCATTAAAACTCCACATCGAATTTTCTCTCGGTTACTATATTTCATATAGCTAGAGAAGTTAGTTATTATGACCCACGCCCGGGATTTAACTATGAGGTCATATCGCCTACTACCAGAGTGCCCTTTCGTCACTCTAGTTTACATAAGCCCAACTCTACTATATGAGTATCTTAAATCTTATTCACATAAGATTAAGGTTTTAACGTCCCATCTCATTTATTTCAAATCTATTATTGAACTTTTCATATGCAGGGAGGCCCAGACCCTTTTTGAACGTTGTCCTAAACTAGCTCAGAGAATGCAGTCAAACTGCACCGCTCCGTGCATGAAGCATCACTTATAGCTTAGGTTAGGTTTTATGACTCATGCCCGGGCTTTAACTACGAGGTCATATCGCCTCCTACCAGAGCGTTCTTTCGTCACTCTGGTGGACATGAGCCCGACTCTAATACTGTGGGAGTCCTAAATGTTGCCTTCCCTAAATCTTTATTTACCTAGGGTAGGGGGTCTTTAACGAGTACCTGACATCATACAGGCTCGGGACCATCGCTTAACGTCCCATCCAAAGGACGGCGTGCTTAAGTTTATTTTACCTCCCAGATAAAATAAACTAAGGGCCTCGGTCGGGTTACGAACCCACGTTCTTGAGCTCAGAAGTCAAGCACGCATAACACTGAGCTACCAGCGCCCTCAACTTATAGCTTGATTCATGAGTAGAAATGAACGCTAATAAGAGATTTGGTTGAAAATCAATATGTTTTATTCATGAACGTCATCATGCAAAATATATATATTTAAATATTCATATAAATTATTAGATTATTTATATGGAAGGTGAAATAACCTTGAGCACGCCGTCCTTCGGATGAAATTTAAGCAATGCTCCCGAGCCTTTATGATGCCCAGGTACTCGTTAAAGAGACCTAACCTAGGTATATAAACAAGAATAGACACAATTTTATTTTCCTGAGTCAAGCTCATGTCCATCGGAGCGACAAAAGAGCGCTCTGGTGTGTGACCTCATAGTCAGGGAATGTGGCGGAATCAATGTGGAATTTCTCACCGGAACCCTTCAAGGTGTGATCTCTTGTTGTGAGGGGGGGTTCATCCTCGAAGTGAGGTATCGAATTGGACCCATTGTGCCAGATTGAAACTGTGTATCCGTCTTAAACTGTTTGGCTCGAGCCCAACTAATAGAGACAGAACCTCCAGCACACGTACCAGATCCACCCGTCAACGTATATCTCATTTAATTATTACCCTTTGAAACCACGTACCTATTATATAGGGGAAGTTATGTAATCGGTCAAAAATCCGATATTGAGTTTTCACAGGAATTTCTTGTTTTCGTACACCATGATACCAAATATGAAAAAAAGTCTATATGTGGCTTTGTGTGTGCGCATGTGAACACGATAACTCCCGATAGAATGAAGGTATCAACACGAAATGTTATGTGTGTATATAAAACTCTATAAGGACAACACCTATTAATTTTCAGCCAAATCGGTTAATAGAAAGGGAGGATTAAGGGGGGCTAAACACAAAATCCAATAAATGTTGAAGTAATGAATGTATGGAAACGAAAGTTATAATGGCTCATCCCCGGGCTTTAACTACAAGGTCATATCGCCTACTACCAGTCTCTCGTCACTCTGGTGGACATGAGCACGAATCTACTACCATGGGAATCCTAAATATTGTCTACCCTAAATTTTTATTCACCAAGGATAGGGGTCTTTAACGAGTACCTGACATCGTACAGGCTCGGGACCATCGCTTAACAACAACCGAAGGACGGCGTGCTTAAGCTTATTTTACCTCCCAGATAAAATAAACTAAACCAAACTTAAATCAAATGGGCCAAAGAGATATAGAGGGGGCCTAACTCAAGAAATCTAATAACTGCCGATGTAACGAATATATCGACATGATGAGCTAATTATTATGGCTTATCCCCGGGCTTTAACTACGAGGTCATATCGCCTACTACCAGAGCTCTCTTTTGTCCCTCTGATGGACATGAGTTAACTCTACAGTGGGAGATTAAAATTGTGTCTCCTTGTTATACCTAGGTTGAAAAAGGACCGACAATAAACAACCTCCATGGACACTCATAAAACCGAAATCATATCTCAATGCGTGCCAGGGGCGTAGTGTAGAAGAACAAAAACATACCTTTTTCTCCATCCTTGCATCCATGCCCCTCGGAGCTCGATATTATACTGATGGCTCTCGAATCCCTAACTCAACGACGTGCTCCTTCACCACAACATTCAAAACTCAAAAATTCAAACTGCACCCACTAGCCAATATTTATACTGCTGAGCTGACTGCGATTTCATTAGCCTTGGAAAATGCTATCCTAGAAGCCGAGGATCTCATCATAGTCTGTACTGACTCACTAAGCTCTCTGCACGGTCTCGACAACATGTACAGCAGGCATCCACTGACCCACAAAGTACATTGCATCATCAAAGCCTTGTCTGACATTGGTAAGAAAGTGGCACTAGTTTGGTCTCCCGGTCATATTGGCATCTCTGGAAACGAGACAGCAGATAGAGCTGCCAAGGAAGCCCATGAACTGACCGATATGTTACCGACGGTTCTGACCCCGAGAGAATTAGCATGCCCGCTGATTAGGGAGGTTTTCGATCAGTGGCAAGAGCAGTGGAATAATGTCGAAGAAAATAAACTCAAGATGACCAAAAGATTAGTCAATCCTTGGGCCTCTTCCAACCGAAGCTCGAGACGTGAAGAAGTTACCCTGGCTCGGCTGAGACTGGGACACTGCCGGTTAACGCATCGGTACCTCATCACCCGTGATGACCCACCCGATTGCAGGACCTGCGGAGTACGTCTGACTGTCAGACATATCATTGAAGAGTGCAGAGCCTATGAGTCACTATTCGAGCAACATGGGTTGTCCCGGAACGTATATGAGGTACTAGGGAACAGAAATGAAACCATAGATAAGCTGATGGCTTTACTAAAGGATGCAGATATCCTTAATGAAATTTAGAACAATGTTGGGACTGGGAAATAGTCGAATGTGTGTTGAATATCTGTATATGAGGAAGTATAACGAGTATCTGATGCGTCCTCTGGCTCTGTCGGGGCCTCGAGGCTTAGCGTTGACTCCCCGCTCTCGGGGCGAGTTGGCCCAGGAGGATGGCGGGGATTTGGAATTTTTTCCCATGGAAATATAGGTCAGTCTGAATAATTTGTAAAGTTCTATTCACTAATGTAGCACAATTGTACAAATGTATATTGTAACAAAGTAGCACTGTACATAGAACTGGTTATATATAGTTAAGGCGACATGGTTTTTGTCCACATCCCCAGTGCCACCTCTTTCTGTTTATGCAAGTAAAGTTTTTCCTGAATTTGAGAGCGAGGGTCCGCCCTGCCTTGGGGCCGAGGCTCTGCCAGGGACGTGTGTGTATGTTTTGCTGTACGTTGAAGGTATGTTGATTTGTAACACTGTACACGTTAATCTGGTTCCTTCACAGTATGAATCTTCTGCGGAACTTTCCCACCAAGTTCTCTGGCGCTTATAACCTGAGTAGTTGAGCGCCTAACATAACATTCTTCTTCTCCTAGGTTGAGGGTCTTCAAGGCATTTAGTATTTTTCTATTTCCGTTTCATCTATCCATCTGATTTTGAATCTGAAAAATGATTTGAACTCATTGAACTGTCTACTTTCGGGCCCTACGTGTAAGTTTTAAAAAAATGAAAAATTAACATGTAAAAAATTAAAGAAAAATATGTAAAAATTCTAAAATTCGAAATTTAAAATAAAAAAAAACGGAGTGTCATATCAATTTTACATTTATATTGAGTACAAAGGAAAACAAATATTTAAAAAAAGTTGAGCCGTTTAGCCAAAATACGTTTAATACTTTCGCTGCTACTAGTGGTGCCATCTGTTGGCTGCATCCTCTGAGCTAGTTTAGGACAATCTATCAACGAACCTGGTGTAGAGTTTTGGTGACATGTCTACAGGACAGATTATCTCGCTTGGATTGTCAATTGGCCACTTGTGTCTGACATTGCTGTCTTGTGTATGTTTGTGGCAGCCACCCTAATCTCCCCCCACCCCCTTCAGTGAAATTCAACCCTTGTCACTTTTATCACTGTCCTAATTCCTTTCACTGTTTTAGACGTCGCCACAATCTTACTGTTTGACATTTGCATTGCTTTTTCAGTTTGAATAATTTAAATTATGTGGCTCTCGTACATAAATCGCTTAACGAACTTGAAAAATTCGTTGGAGAATCCAAGCGTAAAATATACAAATAAGTTATCGCTCTCCCTTTCAAACTAATCGACTGGGGTAATTAAAAAAATATATAAATGGTAAATAAATATAAAATTAATAATAAATAATAAAATTAAATAAAATTACCACATTTCCTGTAGAAATTATAGCTAGTCTCGTATTAAATTTTGTTTTATACACTAGTTTCCGAAAAGGGTCCTAAAAAATTTATCGAAAGTTCAGAGGCGTGCAATTTTGAAGAAAGTTTTTTTTCTTATAATGTAGGTTAAGTTTAAATAAACCCAATTTCTCGATTATCTCGATTCTATGCTATTCGTTTTCCCTGTCAACCAAGAAAGATTTTGGTTAGATTGAACATTTTTAGAAATTTACAAAATTTAGTATATATATATATATAATCTGGGATGCCATCAAATTTTTCTAAATTTGTAAAAATGTTCAATCTAATCCAAAGTTGAAATTAAAAAATTTCAATTAATAATTATTTCATTTGGATTTCTTCCAATAATATTATATATATATATATATATATATATATATATATATATATATATATATATATACATAATACTGGGGAGGGCGCCGGTAGCTCAGTGGTATGCGTGCTTGTCTTCTGAGCCCCAGACCGTGGCTTCGAAACCCGACCGAGGCCCTTAGTTTATTTTATCTGGGAAATAAAATAAACTTGAGCACGCCGTTCTTCGGATGGGACGTTAAGCGATGGTCCCGAGTCTGTACGATGTCAGCTATTCGTTAAAGACGCCTACTCTAGGTGAGTAAAAATTTAGGGTAGGCAAAATTAAGGACTCCCACAGTAGAGTCGGGCTCATGTCCACCAGAGAATATATATTATTAGAAAAAATCCAAATGAAATAATTATTAATTGAAATTTTTTTAAATACGTGCATTTTCTTCAAAATTTCTCGTTTTGAACTTTCTAAATTTTATTAGCGCCCTTTTCGGAAACTACTGTAGAAGCAAACTATTTCTGCAGGAAATGTGATAATTTTATTTGTTTATTTATTATTTTATTAATTTTCATTTTTATTTTATTTAATTTTATTTTTTAATTATCACAATTCATCGGTTTGAGTTGATATTCATCAGTTGCCATGATCTACCAAACAAGCCATGCAGCTGATGCTGATGTAGAGATGTGTCCCTGTGGAGTTGGGCAATGAGGAAGGATGTTGTTGACAGGGCAATCTTCCACTCTCCTACCTCATTATCAAACACAAACCGGGTGGCTGCCCAAAATTAGCCCCTCTATTTTACCAGATAGATGTATTATTTATATTTCAGTATTTTAACTGGATTTTAATACTAATTTGATGGATTGATACAAAAAAAAAATGTCAAAAAAATAGTCAATTTAGTTTTTGCTGTCCCTTTAAAAGCAATCAAACGTTTTGACTAAAAATGAATAGGTAGTTAACTTACATAGGGACTTGCAAATTCAACTTTGAACTATGTTTGTTCGTGAACAACGTATATTGATTTTTAGTCAAATGGAACAAAATGAAGGGGACTTAGAGATGCTTAACTGGAAAAATCCAAATAACTGCCGATATAATTAATTTATTAACACCAAATTTAGTATGAGGACTCAGAAGCCCTTATGTAATTCAACAATTGATTATTAGTCCAATCAGTTGACTGATTTTGGAAGAGGGGGGGGCGAAAAGTTAATTAATTAATTATTTCTGAAGAAATACATTGACGGTGACTCACCGACCACTTTTTTCATTTTTGTAAATCTGTGCTTCGGAAAACATGAAATTTCGGTTGAACCGAACATCGATTTTTTGACCGATTACATAACTTGTTCTATACTTGGTACAGCTGGAGAAATATAATCCCGATAACTCTCGATATAAAGTTTAGTGGCGGGCTCTTAGCATTAAAAAAAAAAAAAATTAAATAATAATAATTTTATTTCCGTTAAACGAATACATGTTAATAGGATACGTCATAAGAATGTATACATTAAGATACAATACCCATAGATACATCATACATTAAGATACAATACCCATAGATACGTCATAAGAATGTATACATTAAGATACAATACCCATAGATACGTCATAAGAATGTATACATTAAGATACAATACCCATAGATACGTCATAAGAATGTATACATTAAGATACAATACCCATAGATACAGATACATCATACATTATATTAATACATACACACCTAGACATGAGACATTGATATATTCGCTCCACCAACTTCGACCACTTAATTACACCTGTAAACAGACTACCTGAGACCAAACTCACAGACAAACAGACTACCTGACACGGACCACAGAGATAAACAAATTACCTGAAACGGACCATTATAAGACAACAAACACGGACCAGCCTCAGGCTTGAAGATGATGTCATTACATCGAAAGGGCTCGCCCACAGTACTCGATCAGCAGCCAGTAAAGACGGTTTCCACCGAAAGGTATGACAACAGTAACATATTTACTGGCGGAACTAACCCCTTAGATTATATACCAAAAACTTAATAGATAAATACTTAAAAATATATGAGTACAAAAAGGATAATATTAATACATACATAGATACATTTGTAATAAGCAGATACATTTTTCAATTTAATAAAAATTAAGATAACTATTTTTTATAACTCTTCCGGAAATGTCTGTCAGAACGATATTTCGGGACGTTCTTATGTCCCTCATCAGATCCCAATGTGTGAGATATAGAAAAACGTAACAATAAAAACTATTAAAAAAAATTAATAAATAAAAAAAAATATATAAAAAAATATAAATAAATAAATAAATCCATAAAATAATAATACGAATAACAAATAAACAAACTTTTATTTTTTTAAATAATAATAATACATATATTCTTTCTGAACATAATAATAAAAAATAATAAAAATAAAAGAAATAATAAAAATATATAAAATAATATACCAAGAGAAATAAAATAAATTAGCTGCAGCTTGTACTTTGAGTAATATTGTTTATAATTCTTAATTCTTTCTTTTGAAGACTAAAAATATTTATGGGTCTTAACATAAGTAATGTCGGTTTTTGTATTCTCGGATAAAAAGTAATAAAAAAACTTAATGTTAATTTTTATTCAATGACTTATTTTCCACCATTTTCAACAATATTTTTCCATCTTATATTTAAAGTTTCAATTCCCTATTTCAAAAAAAAACTCTACATTTTGATCCGAAAAATAAAACGACTGTTCTTTTTATCTCTCCCGATGAATTCATCCACTGGCCAATTAGGTAGTCCTGGAGATTCTGGAACAGGTGGGATATCCGACGGGGAGAATATCTATGTTGGGGGGATACCGTGGCTGTCTTATAATGTGCCAACAGCAATGGTGTAGTTTTTGTAGGGTCTCTGGTCGAATAAAAATCAGCGCATATTGACCAGAGAAGATCATTTTTTCTTGCAACGCTAACATCAAACGGTCAAGTTGTTGGCAGTAGACCTCTTTCTTGATTGGTTACATTAAAAGCAATTATAATGGATTATTCCTTCCATATCCACCAAACATCATCCGTGGATGAAGGCCTCTCTTAGCCTTTTTGACAGAAGGAATAGTTAACAAAAATAACACATGTATTATAGATACTGATGATGAGAGTGCTTCCATAAACGTTTGTAATTGCATTTTTTTGAGAAGGAAAAAAAATAAATGGGAGAATGTAGAAGTAATAATATATTATTTATTATTTTTTTTTTTTTTAAACCGATATTACTTATGGGATAACAGTTATTAAACCATAATGAAATGAACATTTTTATCAGTAAATAAGACATCCTTTTTTTCTCTCTCTCTCTCTCTTTTTGTCTTTGTCATTCTCTATTTTTATTATATTTTTTTTATCATATTTTCTAAATTATTCGATCATAATCAATAGTATTCATTTTTGGTTCATTTACACATTAATATATTTTTATTATGCATTTATTTATTTTTTATCTTATCTTATTTTCTGCTTTCTAAATTAATTTTATTTTTAACCTTGGCTGGGTATCCTTCCTTCTGTTTTATAATCAACCATCATAGTACTATGCTCGGTCGATTTATATTTATATTTACATTATCAATTTTATTTCTTTCTTAGTTGTATGGATTTGCTTTTTTTCTTTTTTACTTATTCTCTTTTATTTTCGTAGATACTTTTATTTATTTTTTTTCATCATATTTAAGTTGTTAATTTTATGTTTTTTCCTGTTTATCTATTTTTTAGTTGTATAGTTTTTCTCCAATGTAGCACTAATTTTTATTTACCTACCTTTTTTTTTATTTCTTTGTTCTGATACTATATTTCATTGTTTCATTTTCATTACTCTGTATGTATTTATTCTTAGGGGACCTCGGTCCCAGAATAATAAAATTTCTTTTCATTTCATTTTCATCCTACTGACTTTCAGTAATATCAGTCAAATGGAGAGGGCTTAGAGCAAGAGCGAAAATTTAATTTATTACAAATAATTTGAGTTGGGAAAGTATATTGTTTGCCGAGGCCACTCACTGGATTGACGAATTGGTTGAGTTACATTAGTTCTGTTTACAATAGATATTGTATTGTCTATGTGTGTGTGTTTGATTGGAAATGAGCAAATACGAACAAGTCCTGAGTTTGACTTAAGTCAACATTCAAGTCTTGTGTTCTGTTACTTAAGCTGATTGAATTTGAAGTCCAAACATAATATATGATACTTTTACTATCAAAATTTCCACAAACTTACTATTATATCTTGGGTGTTTGGGCAAAAGGGCTTAAGTCAGTAAATTTGAATTTTAGAATAGGAATTTCTGAAGGTTAAAAAAATTCCTGCAAGTCAGGTAAAGCACATTTATGTTACTTGAAATATTATTTTAATAAAAGTATTAAATATAAACGAAGTAAAATATTCCAAAAATCAGTTTTTTTTTTTTTTTTTGTCTTTTATTTTTGACTTTAGCATTGAGCCATTAGCCACTTCAAAAATAAACAATTTTACATATGAATGTTCTCTAAATGTGAAATTTAAAAATCTATTCCTACCTCTTGGAAAAATGAATGTAAATTTTCGGAATGGATATTGAGAAGTCTGAGCAGGTCCATATAACTTGGGGTATCCTTTGTTACCTTCCGCACCTTATCTAGAAATTTGATCCTTGCATACGAATATTTACTGCACCACATGATGACATGCTCATTCCACAGACCTCACAGAAAGGAGTCTCACTTTTGCCGATCCTATGCAAATATTTACGGCAAAGTGCATGATTTGATCTGACTCTGCAGAGATTTTTGACAAATCTTCAAGATCTGGAAGATTTCCCGAACCAGGATGGTATTCCTACATGTGGATTGACTGACATAAAATAATCCCTTATCGCTTTGCATCATATACTCTACTCAGTAGCTGACTTTGCCAAACAGTCGACCATCTCATTATTAACAATCAGTTACATATGGTAAAAATATTTAAATGCACTAAATCCTTTGTATCACAAGACTTATTCTGACTTAAGCCCTTTTGCCCAAACACCAGAGATTTATGGGTGTGATGTTTATTTTCCCAGGTATATAAGTATAGGGGAAGTTATGTAATTTGTCAGAAAATCTATGTTGAGGTTTCAACGAAATTTTAAGATTTTCCCTATTTTCCTATAAAGGAAAAATAAAATCCCTAGCACGAATTTTTGAGTTTTTTTTTTGAGTTTTCATACTAAACGTGTTGATACTTTCATATTGTCAGGAGTTATCATATTTTCTGGCACACTGACATTTTTTTTTTTAAGTTTTGAAATTAGGGAGTCGAAAAACATTAAATTCCAGAATTTGATTTGTCCACTATAAAGATGCTGACATTTTGTAAAAAGGCTAGCCAGTAGCCTTATTATAAAACCTGAGGCTGCCACAGCAGGCCGCGGCGCTACTAGTACTAGTACACAATCCAGGCAGGGTGTCGAAAAATGTAATTTCAAACCGGCAAAAACACAATGTTGCACAGAAAGATGCGCTTGTTATAAAAATCAAGTCAAATGTGACTCCAGGTGCCATTCGAGCCTTATATGTGCAAATAAGTAATGTTTCCAAAGGTATACATAACCAATTTACCATTATTTTTTGTAAATTTTGTAAATTATTGATGTTTATTAAATCTTTCGATAAAGACTTACATATTTTTGTATATATATATTTTTTTTTGTATTTTATATTCATGAAAATATTTTTATTTAATTCAATAAACACTTTTTAAATAATATACACTTTTATGTTGATAAAGTGTACACTTTTTTGTAACAAAGCGAACTTAATCAGCCTAATTGACTCGTTTTTTCAACAAAAAGACTGCGTTTTGTAAAATGACTAAGAATTTTGCAAAAAGGCTGATTCTACAATTATCCTGCGACATATATATATATAACATGGAAGAAAAATCCCTGACCTATCTTGGAGTACAATCGTTATTTTTTATTTTTTTAAATATATTTTTTATGAGAGAGAGATGGAAAAAGAATTTTTCCATTGTGGGAAACACTAAAAATGTTTGTAAAAAGTATTGTTAAATGGCCTGGCTTCTAAAAAGTGTTTGTGGTCGGGAAAGAGTCGTAATGATCTTATCGGGGGTCGGGCTTCCAACAGTTTTGTAATTGCACCCCCCTTTCTCTCCACTTTCTCACTCTTTCTCTATTTCTGTTTCAATTTCTCTTTCTCTCTCTCTTTCTCTCTACCACAATCCCCTGCCCCCCCTCCTCTTCCCCACCACAGTTAAATCTCCAAATTACTCTTTCCCCGTCCAATTTTATCCCCAGATGAACGATAAAGATAAATTTTGATAAAAAAATATGTGGACATTGAATATATATTCTTTTTTTTTTTTTTTTTTCTTTACACTATCTGTATGAGTTCAACTCTTCGGATAACAGAAATGTCCCTAAAGGGATTAGACGAAGGGAGTATGTAGATTAGATGAGGATTGGTAGCTGGCCTTCAGTTGTATTATGAGGAATAGGGTCAATTTTCGTGGTGAATCACCGGCTATGTACTTCCACAGCACAAATTAATCAATTAAGTTTTCGCTCTCCCTCCAAAGATAATCGTCCGTTAGCTAAAACTTAATATTTGACTTACATAATGGCTTCTGAATACATATACATCGGCAGTTATTGGGATGTCTGAAGAAGTAATTAAAGCGAAAATGTTTTGGAACTAGGAATATGCAGATTTGTATAATAAACACAATTTCGTTCACCAATATCTGAATCCTGATAAGAGTAAACTTTGTATAGACACGTTACTGGATAATGTAGAAAGGGGTTTTAAGAATGACTTGTTTAATGAAGCATCCAGCTCACGTTTTCATAGTCTGTATAAGGATCTCAATTTTGATTTGGGGGAGAATCACTACATTAAAGATGGAAACAAATTATTTGTTTGATGCGTACTATAATGAAGCTTAGGGGACAGTTGCTATACCTGAAGAGAGAAGAGCAATTCCTCTGTTGGCTCTGTAACCTGAGGGAGGTGGAGGACCTGTTCCATTTTGTTGGGGTATGTCCCGTCCTTAGAGAGGCCAGACAGAGGTGGCTGGGCAAACCTACCTTAAGGTACCCATACACGAAGCAATTGATCGTCAGATGAATCTGACAATCGAAAATCGTTCGATGATCCGTTTAATGTATGTCGTTATCGGGTTCGATTGGTTGGTCTTCAGATCTATTTTTGATCTGAAGAAATTTTCATGCAATCATCGAACAGATTAATTGCTTGTACAATTGGTTGTATGGTGTATGTGGTTATCGTGGCGATAATCAAGGAGGTTATAATAAGTTTATCTATAATAATAACCTTTTAAACACAAAAGTGAAGTGGAAGAGATTAGGTATTTTAACTTTCCTGTTTTTATAATTTTCCTTTATTAAACTGTGATATGTGTACCTGGTCTAGAGATAATTTAGAACATTTTATAAAGCTGATGTGCGAAAATTGTTTTATTTTCATTAACAACCCTTTTGTCCAAACTACTCTGTTTTTTTTCCCCTTTTCATTTCATTACACAACAAAACAGCCGCAAATAACAACAAAAGATCGTCCTGCTCCATTGCGTCGACTGAGATATATCGAACTGTGTGTGTGCTCGTAATATCGTCAGATTTATCGTCAAATCAATCTGAAGATAAATCTGACGATAGATTTGCTTCGTGTATGGGTATCTTTAGGGAGAGGGGAACTCATCGATTTAATGAATGGGCCTAACTGCAATCGGATATATAACTATGCAGGGCGGCATCCAAATGTACAAACACGCTGATTCAGCAATTTAATTTCTAGGACCCAAACAAACCTCCTTCCTTCATGTAATTTGTGATTATTACCATTTACCTGCCATGATGTTTAGTTAGTTCTATTTGGTTTCTAGCCACCAAACTCTTTATTTTTGATTGTATTATTATTTGTAGTTTTATATTATATTACCATCCACGCATGTTTATCTATCTTATTTCGTTTTCAGTCTTAATACATGTCTTTATTTTATTTTCTCATTATTCGTATTATTATTTTTTATGTTTTACTAGCAGTAATACCCGGCGTTGCCCGGGGAACTTTGAATTTTCTCCCAATATCTCCTATAAGGCTATTCAGTTCCTCGCGAGTACATTCATGATGTTATAATTTTCAATTATTCATACGGAATAAGGCTTATAGTCCTTCAACTGTAGTAACGCTAGCTTTGGAGCTAAAACTAATTTATTCAAAAAGATTTCTCATTAATCGTTGCAATGGTTTTCGAGTTACAAAGAGTGCGTGAGTGGATGCTGGGAAGGACCAGGGGTTGATTAAAAAATAGACCTTAACCTTCCGGTAGATAAAACTTATCTATTCAAAAAGATTCCTCATTAATCATTGCAGTGGTTTTTGAGTTACAAAGATTGCGTGGGTGGATGCTGGGATGGACCAGATATTGAGGTACTAATACGCCTATAACCTTCCACAGACGATGACGAACAAATTTTTAAAAAAATTAATCAAATCCATGAAGCCGTTCGTGAGTTATAGCGGTACAACGCACAGACATTTTCAGCTTTATATATATGATGTTTACATATTTTTTAAAGAATTTAACGATGGTTATTTATTCTGTTCATTTATTTATATAAGCTAAGATTTTTTTTTTCTTCATTATCATATATATGTAATACCAACTCCGACTGACGGCCAAAATGGCTATAGTCTAAGTGTTTTTTTCTCTGTATATTTCTTGGAATGATGTTATTTTTCTTCTTTTTAATAAAAACCATTCTATTCTATTCTATATTATTGGGATGTTTTAGTTGTGCCCCCTCTTCTTCAGCTGATTCCACTGAAAATTACTAGATGTCCAACCTCTGATGGCTTTGAGTCTATATATGAAATTTCATATCAACACATTAATTACAACGGCAGTTATCAAAGTTTCTCCCCTAATCCCTACTTTCCTTTCTCTTGGACCGATTTGGTTCAATATCAATAGGTGTTGAGAGGATTTCGGATAAACATTTATAATATCGTGTCGGTACATTCATTGTATCGGGAGTTATCGTGTTCACACACACAATGACAGACAAACAATCTTTTTCTTCATTTTTTAATGTTCCGTGTCAAAATTAGCAAAACGGAACATTTATGGAGTCACTTCGATGTCCGTCCGTCCGTCTGTCACTAGCTGAAACTATTGTACGTAAAAATTTAGCACAGAGATAGAGTGTGGTGGCCCAATTATAGTGAAGTACAAAAAGTTGAAGTTTCATTCTGGGCGTTAATTTCAAGGGGTTGTGATAAAAGCTTGCTTGCTACCACATTTCCTGTAGAAATTTTGGTCTCTTTTGTTTATTTAAATTTTGATTTCTACAGTAGTTTGCCGAAAATTGCCCTAAAAAAATATTATCAATAATTTAAGACGTGCAATTTTTAAGAAAGTACACGTATACAAAAAAAATTCAATTAAACAAACTTTACACTTGGATTCACAAAGAGATACCAATTTTTAAATAATTTTAAATAATATTAATTTCTAATCCAAAGGTTTTTTAAATGATACTACTGGGACAACAGGGAAGATGAATAGAATATAATTTGAAGAGGACAAATAATTGGGTTATTATCTATATTTACATATTTAAATTTAAAAAAAAACTTATTTGAACAAACAAAACAAAAATTTACAATGGCACAAAAACATTAAATTAATACTTAAAAAAAAAACTATTTCTTTTTTTTTTTTTATTTGGGCATATTGAAAATAGATATTATTAATTGTACCTTCTCGACGCCTCTACCACAGAAACCAGACCCCGTCAACTTTTCACACTTTAATTCCACCCCAGTCAACTTTCATCTAATTGTTCAACTTCATTTTTATTTAAAACATATCAAAACCACATGCACCGTTTTAGAGCTAGCTCACGACTCCATTCCACTTAACACTATTTCACAGCTGTTTTTTATATGTTTTCTTGTTTTGTTTCTCAAACACCTTGATATATATCTAATATATATATGATATTAGATTATAATAAAAAAAAATTACCTCTTTTCATTAAAAAAATGTTCCGTAGTGTACATCACATTTGCCTTTTCCTTCTTTTAAAAAAAAAAAATGTTTGTTCACAAAAAATATTTTTTTTTTTTTTTTTTTTATATAAGTTCTTTCAGATTTAATTTCTTCCAATACACAGGTTGATTTAGCTTCTTCCTCGAATCCACATGATAAGCTTCCTCCTTCAATACACAGATGGATTAACGTCTTCCTCCAATACACAGGTAGATTAGCTTCCTCCTCAAACGCACATGTTGGCTGGCTCCTTGGTGTCTTCAACTCATTGCTCAACGATGTATCGAAGTCTCTCTCTCACTTACACTCACTGATTTATTTTTATTTTTCATATGCCCAATTCGACGCTCTTTTTATACATATATGCCCATTTTTTATTTTTTTATAACTATTTACAATTATTAAACTTATATATATACGTACCTAATTTCTAATAAACAAAAACAAATATTAATCTAAAAATTCACAATTAATCTTTAACCTAAAGAAAATGTTAACTTAAATTTATAAAAATTGGAACTAATTGAACATAAAAAAAAATATAATACTAAATTTTTACATATTTACAGGATCAGTCATAGTCATGAAATCAAGTTTGGAAATAATCAAGTTGCATATAGATTTAAGAAATTGCCAATTAATTTTACTTTCCGCCTTTACCATCAATATACAATTGTATGTATTCAAAATAATTATATAAAAAGATTGTATATAAAAAAATTTACTTGAAATAAAAATTAAATAAATCCTTTTTTATTTACTTCATCACACTTCCAAAATATTACTTAACAATCAAAATTAGGCCTCACGCCGGGTAATAAGGAATACAAATTTAATTTATTTAATATATATAGTACTTGTCTTTTGAGGTATTAAATTCTTTGAGACGTCCTTCATACTTCCTAACTAAAAAAAATGTATCTCACATATATTTCATTTCAATTTACTTCCCTAACTAATTACACCCTAAGAATACTTTCGTCGATGTAGCAAAAATACGGTTCCTCCTATCTCAGGTAGGCAACCAACACTACATCATAAATCTCCTATATATATCGCTAGTTCTTTCTAGTCGACACAAAAAAAATCATATCTCGCAGATCAAAAAAATATAAATCTCCAATTAATCACTAGCTCTTACTAGGATTAAAAAAATAATTTCTCCCAAAACAAATCAATATAATCCCGACGTCTAAAAGAATGTCATCAGCAATTGAATTCAAAACTTCTCTAATTAATATACCCTTTGTTTGTTCCTATTCCTAAAGTTATATAATGTGCTCCTACAACTCTTCTCATCTACTCTCTCTATTAAACAAATTTACGTAGAAAAACATGTTACTCAGAATAATAAATGAAATTGTCTAAATAATAGAATTTATAATAACAAAAATTTACTAACCTATGCATACGTACAATTTATATAATATATTATCCTTTCAAGGCTTCTATACAGTTTCGTTCGTCTTTCTAATTTATAATATTATTATGATTTAGTCACGTCCGGTATCCTAGCTGAACAGTTCCGAAACAGAAAATCTGTCCCCTTGACTCGGCCTCAGGAAGTTCGTCATGTCTCCAAAGAGATCTAGGCATCTCTCAGCCTGCTGATTTTATCTTTCTAACATTTGTAATAAAAAATATAATAAAAAAAAATCTATCTTCTTCCATATTATGTTCGTTAAAAAAAATCAGTTGTATGTATATGTTTTAATTTTCAATAATATCATTATTAACATGTAAGTCTCAAATAAATAATTTGTATATGTTAAATTTGGATGACTAATCCCTAAATATAATCTTAGATTAATTTTTATACTGATCCTAATATCTAATCTAATCCTAAAAAAAATGTAAATCCTAATTAATTTAAATACTAATTAATTTAAACGCAGAACTATACCAAAATTCATCCATACTCTTCATATACCAAAAAAATTCTCTCATCCAAAAAGTAAATTTATCATCCATACTATTATATTAGTCCATGGTCACTTCGTCATATTTTAAATTAATCCTATTTCTGTCATGTTAGTCTGTCAGTCATTTCCTCAAACTCATCCGAGTTGCAAAAAAAAAATAGGTTCACTATAAAAAGTGGCTAATGCAATTATATTGCAAAGCCCAAATTTAATTTTATCTTTTTCCGGATGCCCCGGCGAATTATGTCTTTAAAAATCCCCTCCCCCTTCTCTAAATATTTGTTCAGTGTTAATTTTGTCCTTAATACCTGTTTGAATGCTTTTACTCTCTTTTTAAAATTGTTCTTATAACTTTTATTAGCCTCCTTTCTATTTCCAGTTTGTCTGTAAGTTTTAACTATATTTTCTTTAAAATTAAAATTTGTCTTTTGTTTGTTGTCCTCAGTCTGTTCGTTTGTTTTGTCTAATAACATCCAAATGTTCCTTTCACTCTGTCCATCCACATCAACATTCATCCTATTTTCTTGAATTTCACTTAATACTAATTTTTCTACATTTTGACTCTCTTCCTCCACCTCTTTCTCTAAAATTTGGGTCTGTTCCTCCCCACTGTTATTCTCTGTTCCTTCTACCTCATCAACTTGTGACTGACTGTCAATAATAAGAACCTCTTTTTCTACTTCAGAATTCCCTTCATCCAACGTGTTAATTTTTTGAATAAAGTGCTTTTCTAAGTTTTCTCCTGCTTTATTTATCCTACTTTCAACTTTTTCATTTTCTATTTGAATTTTCTCTAATTGGTTCATCAAATTGTCCACCTTTTTATTTAATTTAACTTCTAAATTTTTAATGTCGCCTCTTAAATTTGTCTCTAATTTTCCTAATTTTTCCCCCATTTCCCTTTTTAAATTTGTCTCTAAATTTCCTAATTTATTACTTTGCTCTTCCATTTTTTGATTCATATCCCCCATTTCCCTTTTTAAATTTGTCTCTAAATTTCCTAATTTATTACTTTGCTCTTCCATTTTTTGATTCATATCCCCCATTTCCCTTTTTAAATTTGTCTCTAAATTTCCTAATTTATTACTTTGCTCTTCCATTTTTTGATTCATATCCCCCCTTAAATTTCCCATATCCCCAGTTAACTTTGTCAACACAACACGGAGCCATTCCATATCAGGAGCAGCAATGCCCTCTTTTTCTTTATCTTTATTTACCCCCTCCCCTTGCGACTCCTCACCTGTACCCTGCATGGACTCCATTGCGGCTGGAGTCTCCCTTTCTCTATCTTCCGATAACTCCATATCGGATCTTTCCTCCGAACTTGACCCTTCCTCTCTACTTTCCTCCTCTAATCTTCTCGCTTGTCCTCTGGTAATTGGCATTTTCTTACTTTACTAAATATATAATTACTAAACAAAAACAATGTTATATAAAATAGTAACCTTCTTTTGAAGTTGGCAAAAAAAAATTATTTCTCAAAATTAAATGTAACCCTTATTTGTCTCTATTCTATCCTTTTCATCTTTTTCAACCTGTTTCCCTACTTTAATTAATATAAAAAAAATTCTCCCATCAAGGTTTTGCCAAAATATGATGGGGCTTTGTGGCGAAAATCGTCCCCACAAGGGATGCCAAAAATGTGATAATAACTTGTTTGCTACCACATTTCCTGTAGAAATTTTGGTCTCTTTTGTTTATTTAAATTTTGATTTCTACAGTAGTTTGCCGAAAATTGCCCTAAAAAAATATTATCAATAATTTAAGACGTGCAATTTTTAAGAAAGTACACGTATACGAAAAAAATTCAATTAAACGAACTTTACACTTGGATTCACAAAGAGACACCAATTTTTAAATAATTTTAAATAATATTAATTTCTAATCCAAAGGTTTTTTAAATGATACTACTGGGACAACAGGGAAGATGAATAGAATATAATTTGAAGAGGACAAATAATTGGGTTATTATCTATATTTACATATTTAAATTTAAAAAAAAACTTATTTGAACAAACAAAACAAAAATTTACAATGGCACAAAAACATTAAATTAATACTTAAAAAAAAAACTATTTCTTTTTTTTTTTTATTTGGGCATATTGAAAATAGATATTATTAATTGTACCTTCTCGACGCCTCTACCACAGAAACCAGACCCCGTCAACTTTTCACACTTTAATTCCACCCCAGTCAACTTTCATCTAATTGTTCAACTTCATTTTTATTTAAAACATATCAAAACCACATGCACCGTTTTAGAGCTAGCTCACGACTCCATTCCACTTAACACTATTTCACAGCTGTTTTTTATATGTTTTCTTGTTTTGTTTCTCAAACACCTTGATATATATCTAATATATATATGATATTAGATTATAATAAAAAAAAATTACCTCTTTTCATTAAAAAAATGTTCCGTAGTGTACATCACAGGGTAAATTGTGAAATGGAAAACAAAATCATTTCATCGTGTAGGGTGTCAAATGAAAGCTTATTGAAGAATTCAACAATATATGTGATGTATTTTATGCATTTTTTTAAACAAATTTCGGGGAAAACGCTTAAAAATTGCTCGTCCTCACCCTTATCACCAAAAGGATCGCTCGGAGAAATCGAAAAAAAATCATGAACATAGAGAATTATTGTAGAAATATTGAGGGTCAGTCAAAGATGAAAGAAAACACTATTCAAACGCCAACGTTTCGATATATTTTATATCATCTTCAGGGCCTACAAACATGGGGGTGGGGATCAATTTTCCAAGCTCCCTGCACCTGTTTCCGTCAGCACCCCTGCATTAATGTAGTACCATTTCATTGCAATGTAAGACTCCATTCAGTGTAAATGCCTTCTCCCCAACCCTGCTTATTCATAGTAAGTCATTTTAATGTTTACGCTTTATTATGTTCCACCTGTTTGTCTATTTCCATGATTATCAATGTTTTTGTTTAGTAATGTATTCATAGTTAATTTTAATTTGTATTAGTGTACTTTCATGTTTATGGTTAACAATGTATCTACACTATATTTAATTTTAATAATATTTTAATTTTAAATTTTTAACTCGTTACAATGTCTATTTTAACGTTCAGTAATGTTTATCAACACACTAATTTTGTTTAATTGTGTTTCTAATCTTGATATCCCCCCATGTTTGTAGGCCCTGATGATGATATAAAATATATCGAAACGTTGGCCTTTGAATAGTGTTTTCTTCCATCTTTGACTGACCCTCAATATTCCTACAATTAGAATCTACAGTCGCTAATCAACATCTACACTGAAAATTAGGTTATGAACATTGAGCCAAAATTATCAGGATTGAAAAATTCTAGCGCGATCTATTGTTATAAACAATTTAATTGTTTATTTACTTATAACTGGGTGGCTGATGTCACGGTATAGTTTGCGCTTGACCGATTTTTTAGTCTTGTAGTGTCTATAAGTAGTTTCTGAGCGGTGACTAACGACTGAAGAGTGTCACTCTCGGGCAGTTTGACCGCTTTAGTTGAACATACAAACTGATGATAATAATAATGTCCTTTGTTAGATTTGTGGGTGTTGATTCCTATAAAGCCGATGGACCTCCAGGTGTTCCAACAAACCACCTAACAGCTTCGTTGGATTGTCCCCCCCCCCTTTTGGATTTAGCTTTGAACCAGACCCCCCCCCCCTAATCCGATTTTCTCGAAGCCCGGCTCAATATTCAATCAACCAGGAGTGTCGAGCTCAACGTTCCTCCCATTGTCTGCCTACTTGGTCCCCAATCCGCTATAAACTCTCGGGGTTCAAAATTTATTTTCACAACTCAAATTTGTCATTGAGTCTCCTTATGTACATGTATTTGTACTTCCCCAGTTATAAAAAGTATAGGAACAGTTTTGTAATGAGTAGGGCTGTGATTTATGTGCATATACATATTTTTTTCTATTAACTTCAGCATCCTGTTTAAACATTATCTTTACGTTTTGGCCCATATAGGATCAATTTAAGCTCCCTTTATTTTGCATATATCGCTAAAAATATATATTTTTGCATATCTGAACCTTATTCGCATTATTTTTATTCATGTTTTTGAGTTTTTATGGCAGCTCAAGGATAGACTCTGAAAAGTAGGTACATACATACCTTTTTAATTTTTTTTTAAGCCATTTTCATTTTTTTTTTTGTAAACTGACAATTAATAAAAATTAATTCCACTTTTTTCCAACTAAATTTGCTTCTGTTTGGCCACATGTAAGCCCCTTTTATTGAGATGAGTGCATTCCAGGAACTCCAATGTTTCTCTTGAATTCATTGTGTTCATTTTGCCAACTCTTTACTCTGAATGTTTGTTTACTTTAATAATTTATTCTCGGAACTGTCTTTTATGCCCATTTCCCCCCTTCTTTCTTATTCTTTTCTCTAACTCGATGAGTTCAGTTTTAAACGTTTGGGTGAAAAGCAGTGGAGGTGGTGAGCGAAGGAAGAGTCAGGGGTTGAATTGAATTGAAAAATTTTCAAAAAACATTTTCAAAAAAATTTACAAAAAAAATTTTCAACAAAATTTTCGAAAACAAATTTTCAAGAAATTTTTCAAAAAAATTTCAAAAAAATTTTCAAAAAATTTTCGAAAAGATTTTTTTTTAAAAAATGTTTCAAAAAAGTTTCAAAAAAAATTTCCAATATCACAAATTAAATTGGTTAAATATCGCAAATAGACAAGATTTTTTTTTTTCACTTTTGGAATCAACGGGTAGGAAAAATTGAAATTCCGGTGAAATCACATGAAATTTGTGACCAATTAGACAACTTCTAGTATACTTTGTACAGCGATGGAAGTAAAAAAAAACTCAATATTCAATACAGTTTCCTGTGAAGTTAGCTCAGAGAACTGTGCACCCTCTCTGAAAGCCCATCTATATTTCCCATCCCTTATTTTATTCATAAGCAGTACACTAAATTTTTGATGGTCTACTTCGTTTGAGCAGGTTATCAGATACCCCCCCCCCCCCCCCCCTCATCAAATATAGCTTGCTAACTGAAATAGATGAAACACATCATCTTCTTCCGTACCTCCCCAATTCTCAATATTTATTTTTTTAAGGAAAATCTGTATTTTCTCTGTAAAAGCAAAAGAAAATCGTCATCGGTGAATCACCGGCTATGTACTTCTCCAGTATAAATCCAAAGTACTGCTTGGACTAAAACTCAATATTTGACTTACATCTTGGCTTCTCAATCCACGTACTAAATATTGTGTCGATACATTCATTACATCGGCAGTTATTGAGATTTTTTTCTTGAGCCTCGGCTGATTCCGCTGAAAATTAATAGGTGTAGTCCTTCTAGGGCTTTGAATTTACATGTAATTTCGTGTCAATACATTCATTACAACGGCAGTATTTGAGTTAATGTGTTAAGCCTCTCCCTTAATCCCCACATTTCTTTCATCGATTTGGCAGAAAATGAATTGCTGTCGTCCTTTGAGGAAATTGGACATATACAATTTTGTGTCGATATATTTTATCGATAGATATTGTGTTCAAAATAACATGCACACGCAGAGAGATTTTTTTTCGTATTTGGAATCAAATCGCATCTCTAACCAATTACATAACTTCCCCTATTATTTGTATAGCTAATTTTAGAATTGATGGGGTCACATCTTCTAAATTAGATTTTGGCCGAAATCAATCGAAAATTGAGACCACTTTCCCCCAAGACATAACTACATTTTACAAGATACAGCTTATGTTTTTGACCTGATCAAAAATCGTTTCAAGTAAAACATCTTTTTAGATGTTTCCTTGATTTACTCGAAAACGGTTAGTCCTATCCAAAAATTGTTTCTGACCAAAATTGTTCCTTATAAAATTTTCAGTCGCTACTAAGTCCTTAAATTTGAGGTAGGATCAATACAACAAAAATTATAACGTCTCGAAGAATGTAAACTAAATGTATCCAAGTAATTTTTAAATCGTAACTCATAGTAACATATTCTAAAATATGATTTATGTATTGGTAGTTTTTAAAAAAATTATTAAAATTAAGAAAAATACATGTGACGTGGCCATTACAGGACTTTCTTATACCAACAACGCTTTACAGTCACTCTCTCTCCCCCTCCCCTTCTCAAAATCATTTCATTTTGTCTCTTTGAGCAGCGTTATCTTGTGAGTAGACATTCTTATACACATAATGCCAATATGAGATAATTTTGAGAAGAGAGTGATCTGTAAGCGTTATGCCGTGGTTATTATATGACAATTTTTTTTAATTTCAATTATTCAAACTGCTAAGTCCACCTATTTTTCAAAAATTGATATTTCACTATTGTACTTTACTGTAACGTCACCATGGTAGGAAAAGTACTTTAGAATTTTTTTTTTGCCTGTAGAAAATTCGATGTTGATTTTCCGCCTGAATTTCCAGAGACGCTTCAGTCCGTCTCACTGTTGGATTACTCTTTCTTTGTTTCTTTTCGGTTTTAAGGCCCCTAAAGCTGAAGTTTGTAAAATGTTAAACAAACAATAAAATAATTGCCTGCCAACAAGAGGTGTGCATAGCAAAAGACATTTTAATCATTAGCAAATACACATTTTTCCACCTAGTTAGTTATTGTGACTCAAGCCCGGGCCTTTATTTACGAGATCATATCGCCTACTACCGGAGTGCTCTTTTTTCGCTGTGTTGGACATGAGCCCGACTGTGTCCTAAATTTTGGCCTACCCAGGTTTAGTTACCTGACGTTGTACAGACCCAGGACCATCGCTTAAAGTCCCATCCGAAGGACGACGTGCTCACAATTTTTTGTTTTTTTACCTCTGACATAAAAAACTTCAAAGCCCTCGATCTTATACAAGCACTCTACCGCTGAGCTACTGGCGCCCTCTTTTACCACCCAGTTCTTCTTGCATTTTGTTCTTGTAGTAGCACTAGTAGTTGCCTATCTGTAAAATTATGAAAAAAATTCGAACTACGGAACAATTTTCAAATTTTGAAATTTCTCTTGTAGTTAGTTATTATGACTCAGGCCATATCGCCTACTATCAGAGTGCTCTTTCGCCGCTCTGGGAATTTATTTTTAATTTTAGCCTACCCACGTTTAGTTACCTAGGTACTACCTCAATTTAAAAACTCTAATAACTGTCGATGTAATGAATTTTTCGACGCAAATTTATAATTATGAATTGAAAACCCATTAGGTCGACACTTTTTAATTTTCAGCAGAATCGGCAAGGGGGCTCAACTCAAAAACCCTAATAACTGTCGATGTAATGAATGTATCAACATGAAATTTCGTGTCAACACCTAATGAGGACATAACCTGTCAAATTTCAGCTATATCGACTGAAGGAAAAGGAGGGTTAGGGAAGGGGTCTCTATTAAAAAAAACCTAATAACTGTTGATGTAAAGAATTTATTTACGCAAAAATTTAAAAATTTAGGAGCCGTTTTGTAAGTCTACTATTGATGATTAGCGAAAACGGTCGACTGGTTTTGGAGGGGGAGCGAAAAGTCAATTGATTAATTCGTTATGAGTAAGTACATTGTCGGTGATTCACGACATTTTTTTGTTCATGATTCCTTTTAAAAAAAATGTTTACCTTCAAATTCCAGGCACTTTTCATAAAAAAAACTGTATGAATTGGGGCCGCATGGCTGAGCGATTGACAGATAGCCAGATACGGAGTTCTATTATTGGTAAGGGGTTTAGTGGAGACTAGGGGATGAGCTCGGCTAAATCACTGTTCTGTCTCCCAGCTTTCTGCAAGGATAAAGTGTTATACCACCCCCAGACTGAAGGACTTTTCGATATTGACACTCCGGGGGATGTTTTGCTCCAAATAGCTGTTATCTCTTGTTCTTGGACGTCTCCATCATCAAAGATAAAACTAAAACGTGTCCCCCCCCCCTCCCATTTCCTTGACCCTAATCCGCTTAGTGGCAATAAAAATGGTACAAGAACACGACCCCCACTCTACTTCGCTTCATGAAAGATATAACCAGGCGTTCTGGAAGAGACCTCGGGAAAAGTGGGTGAGGGAGGGGATTGGGGGGAGGGGGGGTGAATTTTTAACGTGTTACGTGCCAGAAGAAGAAGTCACGTGCTGGAGAGTCCGCCCCTCTGAGGAAATGATTGATAACGATGTCCGCTCACTGGAGTATTGCTTGGCGGTGGAGAGCTATGAGCCAGGATCAACCTCTCAACGGCGGCCCTCCTCAGGGCTCCCTAAAGTCCCCCCTGAAAGGTAAAAAGACGCCACCATTTTGTCATCTTGAGAGCGACCCTCAATCTTACTCTCTTTGACTTTTCCTTTTATCCCCCCCCCCCCCCCCCCCTCTTCCCCCTTCTTCTCCTGGGTGCGTATATTTACCTCAAACGATGTAACGTTGGAATTCACTCATAACTCTATGGAATAGTTGCATGCAGCTAGCGATGGCCATACGAGATGTAGAGGAGGTTATGTAATCGATCAGTCGATGTAGAGTTTTCACCGGAATTTCTTGTTTTCCAACCCGTTGATACTAAAAATGTATCCTCACTGTCTGTATGTGTGTTGTTGTTTTTTGTGCGGAGGGATGTGAAAAACCTTAATAGGCGAGCATGTGACAAGATGACAGTAGTCACTGGACAGTGTGAGAGTCTCCCTGATTGGGCCTACTCACTAAAAACCACCTCCCTGCCTCATTATCCCCGTGGAACCGCCATTACGCATTACTTCACGTAGGGAGGCTCTAGCTGACGCTCTTCCTCAAAGAAAGCTACGCACTACGCAATTCCACGCTTCTCCATCTCTCGGAGCTTCCTGAGGACTTCCGAGGCATACCCGCTGACCGCAGTCCACTTCTCCTGCGACTCCAGCATACAGTTCACTAGGGTCTCCGGCATGAGCGTGACTGCATGTATGTCTGCATGTGTGTCTGCATATGTGTCTGTATGTTTGTCTGTATGTGTGTCTGTGGGCACAACTCCCGACCGAATACACGCATTTTGTATGTGAATCCAAAACGACAACTATAGATTTTCAGCCAAGTTGGCTTCAGGAAAAGAGGGGAGGGGGTGACAATAGGGGAGGGGGGTTGAACGCATAAAGTATTATAACTACATTTGTAATGGCGAAACAACACAAAATTTTGTATGTGGATCAGAAGTCAAAAGTTCAAGTCAAAACAATAAAAAAAAGTCGTTGGTGAATCACCGGCTATGTATTTCCCCAGAACGAATTAATCAATTAACTTTTCGCACCTCCTCCAAAACGCGCTAATATTCAACTAAATTGTGTGTCGATAAATTCATTCCCCTATACACCGGCAGTTATAGACAAAAAAAAAATTCCTATTTTACTTTTTTTTTTTAATACTTGATTTTTGTGCATATAGTATCGATAGGCATAATCGAATCTCTCAATAGTCCTCTTTTTATGGTTCCGAATTCGCTGTATGGAAAGTCTATTAACGAGTGTTTGTCCCTGTTGATTGTGTTTTCTTCAGCCATGAATGTCAATTCAACTTTCTATAAATATATTCTAATGTTACTTTTTTAGGACTCCCACAGTAGAGTCGGGATCATGTCCACCAGAGTGACGAAATAGCGCTCTGGTAGTAGGCGATATGATCTCGTAGTTAAAGCCCGGGCATGAGTCATAAAACCTAACCTAACCTAACCTAACCTAATGTTAGGTTAGGTTATTTGACTCATGCCCGGGCTTTAACTACGAGGTCATATCGCCTACTACCAGAGCGCTCTTTCGTCACTCTGGTGGACATGAGCCCGACTTTACTGTGGGAGTCCTACATTTTGCCTACCCTAAATTTTCATTCATCTAGGGTAGGGGTCTTTAACGAGTACCTGACATCGTACAGGCTCGGGACCATCGCTTAACGTCCCATCCGAAGGACGGCGTGCTTAAGTTTATTTTACCTCCGAGATAAAATAAACTAAGGGCCTCGGTCGGGCTACGAACCCACGACCTTGAGCTCAGAAGTCAAGCACGCATACCACTGAGCTACCGGCGCCCTCAACCTAATGTTACTTTTCGTTAAGTGGCTTTGATATAACTCACCATTAACTTTAAACAGAATTGAAAGCAATACATATATATTATATATACATATATGTGAAACTTACTTTCTCTTCATGATTTATTATTTTGAATTAATTTGTTTATTTAATTCGCATGGATAATTAAGACAAAATAAGTTTCACTTCAACCGTGTGCTTATGTGGGTGAGGCACACCAAAACATGAAAGTCCTTTGAAAACTCGGTATGGAAGTTTTGACCGATTTTTTGTTTAGCTGTAGAAGTAAACAGAACCTTGATCACAATATAAGGTACATTGTTTTACTGACTTTCTGTTTGGGATAGTTACATATGTATGTTAATTTGAAGAGCAGCATAAGAAATGTGAAAGCAAAGCCTGGCATCCGCTCGTTTTTCAACCACCCCTCAGTAAAAGGATGAATCTCTCTGGCGAGCCAAAAACCCTTGCTCATTCTAAAGTATATACGAGAGGTGGCCGGTAAATCAACAGTGAAGGTTGTGTTTTTGCACCGACTGTTATCTCTAGAAGTAGATATAGTGTAATTTGGTTGTGGGACGCGCATTGCACACGGTCCTTGATTCTGACATGGTTATCACAGTCGGCATACGTCAGATGGCAGCACGAACGTTACGTGCTTTGAATCTCTAAGCACTTCTTGGTCGTCTCTTGACACTTCCCTTCTCACTCTGTTTTACCTGCACCAGGGACCAACTACAAGTCTCACTTTAAATGCTGAAAACTCTCCTATAATGTTTTTAAACACATTTTTTTCATGTTAATTTCTTAAAGAAATAAAATAAATATAAAAAGTGCTAATTGTATCTTAGTTAAAAATAAAGAAAACGTATGTTTTTAAAAAATATTGTCTATTTCACAAATAATATGGGAGTACTTTCGGTATTGCTACCATCTTCAGCCACGACTTTCTGTACAGTTAATATTTGAAATATGGAAAACATAAAAAATGACATTTCGTCCCAAATTGGGATCTTAAAAATAAAAAATAAAAAATTTGAAATACTATGTGTTGATTAAATGCATATATGAAGTGAATTAAAGATAACAATTGTTAATATATGAATAAAAATAAAATAAAAAGTTTTATAAAATAAAATATACAGTTTTTTGAGAGAGTAAGTACGTATACACAGAGACTGGAGGATTATATTATTGGCGATAAAAGGGGTGAGTATTTGAGATTGGTCTCATCGTTTATACAATTTCCTTTTTGTAGCGCTCTGTTTATTTCTAGTTGTTCCAGTGAGTTGAGTAATGTACCTTTGTCACAAAAATGTGGGTATTGTATGCCTGTATTTATATAGAAATGGTGTTTGTTTTCGTTGATGTGTTGTGCGAATGTTGATTTTACTGAGTTATATGATGTGTCGGTGTTTAGCCCTATTTCTGATATGTGTTCTTTTACCCTATTTTTAAATTGTCTCCCGGTTTGACCTATATAAACAAAAGTACAAGAACTACATTTTAGTTGGTAAACCCCGCTTTTTTCTTCTGTTTTTATTTTGTCCTTCGTGTTATTGAGATGTTTGTATAGAGTATTATTAGTTCTAAAGTTTTCCAGTCTAAAGAGGTCCGTAAGTACTTTCCGTTCCCACAGTAGTAGAATGTCTTCATATATATAATAATTAACTAATATCACTAGAAGAAAGATGTCAGACACTCGTTATAACGGTTCCGTTCACTGTCTTCAACCTACGGAACCTAAAAAAAGGTGTTTATGATGATCATTGTGTTGGAAGAGTAGAGGGGGGGGGGGGGGCAACAAAACGAACCCCCCCTCACGGGTTTGGGGATGAAAGCATATCGTATTGTTGTATAGTCGTCAAAACAAGGGGGACTGGGGGGGTTTCTAGAGGCGGCAATTGTGGTGGCAGAAGGAGGCTGCCCTAATGGGGGGGACAAAGAGCCCCATTGGTCCCCCCCCCCCCCCCCCCCCACCTCAGAACAATACCCCCCACCCCACAGATTACATCTTTTGTGTTTTGTGGCAGCCACCCTAGATGTCCACTCTCTCTCTCCTTCTTGCCTCCCTACAACACCTTACACATGTCTTTTAGGTACCACACGGATTTTTTTTTGAACTTCCCCAAGTTACGTAATAACTCAGAAATTCAATATTAAATTTTCACTAAAATTTCGTGTTTACCGATCCCCTAATTACAAAAGTGGGGAGAAAAAAGTCCTGTTTTTCTGTCTTTCCGTCTGTGAATGGGATAACTCCCATTACAATGAAGCAGTATCCAGATCACTATAGAAAGGACACCTATTGATTTTCAGTCATGTCAGCGAAAGGGAAAGAGGGTGGGGGCATAACACAATTACCTCAATAACTGCCGACACCTATTAATTTTCAAAGGAATCAGCCGAAGTGGAGGGGGGATCAGAGAAAGGCTCAACCCGAATAAACCAAAACTGCTTATATAATGAATGTATCGACATGAAATTTTATATTAAAATTCAAAATTCTATAATACTAACCTTATTAATTACTTATTAATTTTCAGCGAAATCGGTCGAAGGGAACGGGCGACCAGAGAAGGGGGCTCGACCCAAACATCCCAATAACTACCGAAGTAATAAATGTGTCACCAAAAAAATATGATATATGTAAATTCAAATAATTTATGGTTTCCAGATTTACTTTGTGAAGTTTATTCTAGGAATAGATAATTAAAATACACAATTTCTTTGTCAAACTTCACTATATATAGTGAAGGGGTCAAACTTCACTATATATATGTTTTTTGTTGTATGTAAATCCAAATTGTTATAAGGACGACACTTATTAATTTTCAGTCAAATCGGCCAAAAGGAAAAGAGAGTTTAGGAGGATATAACACAAAAATCACAATAACTGCTACACACTTTGTTTTTTCCATTTTTGGGTCGGAAAACATGAAATTCTATTGAAAACTCCGCATCGATTTCGTATTTCTGTCCGATATATATTATTATAAGAGGTTGATGTTTTTTGTTGTATCAGTCCTGAATGCATGCGTAGATTTTTAATTGACTGACAACATTTGTGCAACAGTGTTAACGTTTAGCAAGAAATAATAAAAACAATTGATAAAAAAAAATTCACATTTTTTTGCGAAAGTAAATTTCACAATTGTATAGAATTTTTCCACTGATCCTCTACTATATTTTTATTTATTCAGGATGTTCAATAAATATTGACATGATGTTTCAGGATATATAGTTCAAACAGGAGCGGATCTCGTAGCTAACAATATCGTAACGGAAGAGATATTTTTGAAGTGGGACTGAATACAGGATGGTGGGGTCAGGGATGAGGGCGATACAGCCAATAGTACCTCCAGGCGACCCAGCCAGTATGTATAACATGTTTTAAAACAGGTAGTATGTATAACATGTTTTAAAACAGGTAGTATGTATAACATGTTTTAAAACAGGTTTTTGTGAAGTGGCATTGGATACAGGATGATGGGGTCAGGGATGAGAGCGATACGGCCAATAGTACCGCCAGGCGACCCAGCCAGTATGTATAACATGTTTTAAAACAGGTAGTATGTATAACATGTTTTAAAACAGGTAGTATGTATAACATGTTTTAAAACAGGTAGTATGTATAACATGTTTTAAAAAAGGTTTTTGTGAAGTGGGACTGAATTCAGGATGGTGTGGTCAGGGATGAGGGCGATACAGCCAATAGTACCTCCAGGCGACCCAGCCAGTATGTATAACATGTTTTAAAACAGGTAGTATGTATGTATAACATGTTTTTAACTTTTTCCAGCTATGTGAACTAAAGGGTAAGTTACCTATATAATATGTCACAAATCCTATGTTTAATTTTTACCGGAGTTATATTTTTATTGACTAATATTCTTCCAAAAATGCTTCGACTGATATTGAACAAAATGACAATTTAATTATTTTAATCTATACTTACGTTTAATAAAAAAATTAGGTAAGAAAATGTTTTTACAAAATTAGTTTCCCAAAGTTTCAACAGATGGACTTTAGGTTAGTTTGTCGAACCCTCAAGAGATGTCACTACTTAACACATTTTCTTGTTTCCCCAGCTCTACTGTGTAATCAGTCATAAATTCGATGTTAATGAAAAACAAAATGTCTGTCTGTGATTGTGTATACATTAAAGATGCGATTTATGATCTGCACATATTCAATTATCAGCTGGCAGGCTGTTGTTTGTTGTTGTGGTTATATTTGTATGTTTGTTCGCTTGTTTCATAATTTATCCCCCATATTTCTACTCGATCGAGCTCTCCTCGCATTATAATAAGCTACTTGGGAGAGGTGATTCTGCAATAAACATGGATCGTCGTATAATGAAAGTGCATTTATCGGTGGGCTATAGATTATCAATATTTATGATGACTGGCTACGCCCCTGTCAAGCCACAACAACCACTACACTGTTTTATAAAATATCTTATCGTGGACGTTCTAATTTTACTTATTAACGTCTAACTAACATTACTAATTGCTTAATCTAGAAATATTTTTGGTATAATGCGTACATTGTATAGTGACTTCTCTATAACGAACATTGGTGGGTATGAAATAAGTATACGTTATACAGAGGTGTCCGTTGGAGAAGGGCATAATTACAGAAATACTCCCCTCTAAAACCAGTGGACCGTTTGCGTTAATATTCAATAGTTGACTTATATAGAAGCTCCTAAATCTCCAAAATTAATTGTCGATAAATTCATTACTTTAGCGACACCGTCGTTGTTCGAATACAATCACTACATCACTCTAAGGACTGTCGGTCTTACCAGCCTGCCAACTAGTGTGCGATATGCGGATGGCGTAGGTCCTTCTGTTGTTCTCTCACGTTCGGCAGACTCTGAGGGGTCGTCTTGTTCTGAAGATCGCAGCAGAAAAGCAGGCTTGAGCCGATCCGCTGTCACCGTCACCTCCAGCTTCAGTCGAATTCGGAAGGTCTTTTCTGTTTTTTTACGGTGGCCAAATGTATTAATAATTTTATACAAATATGTTTGTATAGTTAGTTATTATGACTCATGCCCGGGCTTACACTATGAGGTCATATCGCCTACTACCAGAGCGCTCTTTCGTCACTCTGGTGAACATGAGCCCGACTCCCGACTGTGGGAGTCCTAAATTTTTATTCTCCTAGGGCAGGGCTCTTTAACGAGTACCTGACATTGTACAGGCTCGGGACCATCGCTTAACGTCCCATCCGAAGGACGGCGTACTCAAGTTTATTTTACCTCCCAGATAAAATAAACTAAGGGACTCGGCCGGGTTTCAAACCCACGACCTTGAGCTCAGAAGGCAAGCACGCATACCACTGAGCTACCGGCGCCCTCCTATGTTTGTATATTATAAAATTATCAGCTGGCTGGCTGGCAATGTTCTTTGGATATATTAGTATGTTTGTCCGCTTAGCGACACCGTCATTTATTGACCGACATTATGATATACCTAATCAATAAACGACACAGTGAACATGATTCCCAAATGAATGAATGTATCGACACGAAATTTTATATGTGTATCCAAAACCCCATAATGACGACACCTATAGATTTTCAGCCATATCACTCAAAGCAGAAAGGGGGGTTAGGGGGGAGGTTTAACACAACAACTCTGATAAATGTCGTTGTTGTGAATCGCATCGCGTAATTCCATACGTAAATTCAAAACCCCATAAGGACGACAACTATTTAATTTCTGCAAAATCAGCAAGGGATTGATTGGTGGCTGAACTCAAAAACCCTAATAATGCCGATGTTAATGAATGTATCGACACAAAATTTAGCATGAGGATTCAGAAGACCCCATCTAAGTCAACAATTCATTTTTAGCTCAAACAGGAGCAAAAACTTTATTGATTAGTTCGTTTTGGGGATGTTCTTTTTTTTTGTTGTGTCCTGCACGGAACGTTCTCTTAGGGCAGTCAGTGGTTCTGTTACGTCGTTCCTATCTCTCTCCCCCTCTCTCTCTCCCTCCCTCTCCCTCCCCCCCCCCCCTTCTCTCGCTCTTTCTCTCTCTCTTTCTCTCTTTTTCTCTCTCTCTGAATAAGATATGATATGGCTGAACCTTCTTTCATCCGTTTTCATCGCGATTATATACCAAATGAAGTTTTTATTTTTTAAAGTTGTCAATACAATTTGATCAGCTCACCTGTAGTCATGGAAGCCATGGATTCAAAACCGACTTTCCTTTTTTATTCCCTCTCTCTCTCTCTCTCTCTCTCTCTCTCTCTCTCTCTCTCTCTCCCCCTCACTCCCTTCTATCTCCCCCTCTACCTCTCGCTCACTCTCTCTCTCTCTCTGTCTCCCCCTCGCCCTCTCGCTCTCTCTCTCTCTCTCCCCTCTCTCCCTTCCTCTATCTCCCCCTCCCACCCTCTCTCACTCTCTCTCTTTCTCTTTCTCTCCCCTCTCTCTCACTCTCTTTCTCCCTCCCTCTCTATCTCCCTTCCTCTCTCTCCCCCTCCCTCTTTCTCCCCCTCCCCCTTCCTCTCTCTCCCCCTCCCCCTCTCTCCCTCCCACCCTGTCTCTCACTCTCTCTCTCTCTCTCTCTCTCTCTCTCTCTCTCTCTCTCTCTCTCTCTCTCTCTCTCTCTCTCTATCTCTCTCTATCTATCTATCTCCGTTTTCATGGCGATTATATACCAAATAATGTTAATATTTTTTTAAGTTGTCAATACAATTTGATCAGCTCACCTGTAGTGATGGAAGCCATAGATTCAAAAACCGACTTTCCTTTTTTATTTTTTATTTTTTTTTGTTTGAATGAAAGTGAAAAGGATTGAGACAGGGTGGCAGTTAAGCCCTTCGTCCCTACCCCAAGCCTCAAGCCTCAGAGCCGCCGATCGCTAAGCGGCTTATAAGATTTTCTAAACTACATGCCATGTTATTCTAAATCCTTTATACATACATAAATCTAATTTTTTTTTTTGAATATTTATTTCATATATAACATTGATCTGAGTTAAGAAAAAATAATAATAAAAAAATATGATTTGGTCGTTATAGGACTTTCTTATACCGTCCACGCTTACAGATCATTCTCTCTGCCCCTCCCCGTTTTCAAAATCATTTCATACTAACATTACTACAGTAGAACCTCTATAAGTCGAACATCAAGGGAGACGCCAAAAAATTCGAGTTATAGAGTTTTCGACTTATGGAGGATTTCGACAGGCGGATTTTGATTCGACTTGTAGAGGTTAAGATTCATTCTAACTAATTGTTAGTTAGAGAGGTGAAATAAATAAAAATTCAAGTTAGAGAGGTAACAAACATATTTATATTTATTATAAATCAACATTATTTCAAAACATCCTTAAAATAAAAAATACGTAGTATATGTAGGTATTAAAAAAAGTCAGTAATTTTTTTTTGCTTTAGATAATTGGTAATCCTATTTATTGTATACTCCTAAATTGTTTTCTAAGAAACAATGGTGTACATTGTCGGCAAATTCTTAAAGTCGGTAACTTATTTTTCTTCGAGCTATAGAGGTAATAAGTTTCAAATAATCGACTTGTAAAGGTTGTAAAATAAAACATTGCTATGTTCGAGATAGAGAGGTCCAATTTATTTTTTCGAGTTATAGAGAGAAAATATGTACCAAAATGTCTTGTAGGGACTCACTGATTATTTCGACTAATAGAGGGTTGAGATTTCGAGTAATGGAGGTTTTGGGGCTTGAAGGGAAAGAAACAAAACTTTTTTTCGAGTTTTGGAGGTTTTCGACTTATCGAGGTTCGACTTAAAGAGGTTGTACTGTATATGTATGGGTATATGAGCGGTATTATTTTGTTTCATTATACAGCATAATTCTGAGAGTGACTTTCTTATACACAGTAATGCCAGTATGAAATTATTTTGAGAAAGGGAGGAATTGTTGTAGGGAAATTCTTTTATTAGGAGGTCATAAAAATGATAGCCAAACCAAACAAGCCCTCCCATCATCCCAGTTCCTACAGACCTATCAGCCTCCTTCCTCTTCTAGGAAAAGTTTTTGAAAAACTATTTCTAAGGAGAATCCTTTCCATACTGGATGGTCAAAACATCATCCCTGATCATCAGTTTGGTTTCCGAAAACACCACTCAACCATACATCAGTGCCATCGCGTTGTAGACATCATTGCATCTACCCTGGAGCAAAAGCAGTATTGATCGGCGGCCTTTCTCGACGTTGAACAAGCGTTTGACAGAGTTTGGCACCCGGGCTTGCTGTGGAAGCTCAAAGCAGTCCTTCCCTTCACATTCTTCCTAATCCTAAAATCTTACCTTTCTGAAAGAACCTTTTGTGTAAGCCAGGGTCTTGCCCTTTCTCCCGCGTCCCCACAAAATGCTGGCGTTCCACAAGGTAGTATCCTGGGTCCTATCCTCTACACAATATACACAGCTGATATCCCCACCCATCCATCAACACAACTCCACACCTTTGCAGATGATACTGCAATCCTCTCTTCTCATCCCGACCCTGTCCTATCATCCAGACACCTACAAGAACACCTGATAACCCTTCAGTCCTGGTACAAAAAGTGGAGAGTGAAGGTGAACGACACAAAATCAGTTCACATCGTCTTCACCCTTCGTCGAAAATATACCTGCCCTCCAGTGTACCTTAACCAAAATCCCATCCCTTTAAAAAAACGAAGTCCGCTATCTAGGCCTCATACTCGACAAACGACTAACTTGGAATCCACACACGAGACTGAAAAGACAAGAAATGAACAGACGTTATAAACTTCTACTACGACTGCTAGACAAAAGATCCAAACTAACTTTGACAACAAAACGACTTATATACAACTCAATACTCAAACCTATGTGGACTTACGGACTTGAACTCTGGGGTTCTGCCAAGGCTTCCAATCTCCAGCGCATCCAATCCCTTCAATCCAAAATCCTTCGTACAATAGCCAATGCTCCTTACTACGTCTCCAACAAAACCCTTCACACTGACCTTAATGTACCTTTCATTACTGAAGTCGCTAAATGCAAATACAAAAAATTATTTTCCCTTCTTGGTTCCCACAATAATCCTCTGGTCCGTGCCCTCCATTCTGCCGTACTTCCCCAACGACGGCTTAAGCGTCAATGGCCTAGAGACCTCCTTAGCAGCAGCAGTGACAGTGACAGTGATTAGTTACAAATGAGAGAAAATCAGTGACTAGGAAGTGTCACCACTGGGTGATTTCTCCCCTCATGACATTTTGACATTGCCATTATGTCTGTATTAGCATATTTGCTTGTTGTATATATTTTTATACAGTTGTAAATATCTCTTTGTAAATAAAAAATAAAAGAAAAAATAAAAAAAAAAAGAAAGGGAGGTGAAAAAGTGATCTGTAAACGTGATTGGTATATAAAAAAAAAAGGCTGTAATGGCCACATCACATAAATTTTATTTTTTTATTCATTTTAATAATTTTTCATAAAAACCACTAATGATAAAAAATATTTAAAATATGCAACACAGTTTAAACATTATTTTGAAATATTTCTTATAGAAATTTATTTTTCATTGTTTGAGGGGCTATAACTTTTGTCCTATTGATCTTGCCTCAGATCTAAGGGCTTATAAGCGATTGGGAAGTTAATAAGGAACATTTTTGATAAGTATAAAGATTTCGATAGGACTAACCGTTTTCGGGTAAATCAAGGAAACGTCTAAAAATTGTTTCCAAACTACATTTCAGGACGATTTTTGTCATGTATCTCAAAAACCGTTAAAGCTGCGAAAAATCATATTTTATAAAAAATGTATGTGCTTGCCTTCTGAGCTCAAGATCGTGGGTTCGAAACCCGACCGAGGGCCTTAGTTTATTTTATCTGGGAGGTAAAATAAACTCAAGCACGCCGTCCTTTGGATGGGACAAGCGACGGTCCCGAGCCTGTACGATGTCAGGTACTCGTTAAAGACCCCTACCCTAATGAATAAAAATTTAGGGTAGGCAACATTTAGGACTCTCATAGAAGAGTCAGGCTCATGTCCGAGAGTGACGAAAGAGCGCTCTGGTAGTAGGCGATATGACCTCGTAGTTAAAGCCCGGGCATGAGTCATAATAACTAACTATAAAATGTTGGTGAAAGCTCTACAACGACTTTCTCATTGGTTTCATAACTTCCCCTATACTTTGTATAACTGAAGAAGTAAAATTTCAAATACTGTCACTTTTACATATCTTTCCCTACGGGAAAGTAAAATCAGCAGGAAAATCCCATACAGGAAAATTGTCAAAAAGAAAAAATAATATCCAGCAACATTCTAACAAAATCCTTCAAAGAGACCTCCAGAGTCTAATCCTATGACAGAACGCCTTCCCTCTAAGTCCCTTCCAGATAATCTCCCACGTTCTTTGAAACGACTTTGGCCTCGGAACTTCCTTTAGCTTGAATATGTTAACAGTGTCAGCATTCCCTGCTTTCTTTTATGCTAATATTTTTTTTCAATTTTGTAAGTATTATATTTAGTTATTAACGTAATTTCTTGTATTCCTTTTTACTTCCCCAGTTATACGAAGTATAGGAGAAGTTATGTAAGCAGTCAGAAATTCGATGTTGAGTTTTCAATAGAATTTCATGTTTTTCCGATTCTTGTTTACAAATTTGTAAAAAACAAATAACGTATTGTGTTTCTAACAACAAATAACTTCTGATATAATGTATGTATCGACCCAAAATTTTATGTGTATATACAAAACCTCATGAGGAAGACTTCTATCGATTTTCAGCCAAATCGGCCAAAGGAAAGGGCTGGATCTGAGGGCCGCTTAATTCAAAAATCCTAATAACTACCGATGTTATGAATGTTTTGACATAAAATTTTTAAAATTTCACAAAGACGACATATATAAATTTTCAACGAAATCGGCCGAAGAGAAGAGGGGGGTCAGAGGGGAGAGGCTCTACCCAAAAACCATAATAACGCCCGATGTAATGAATGTACGGAAACAAAATTTAGTGTTAGAATACAGAAGCTCTTATGTAAGTCAACTATTGGTTTTTTGCCCAAACGGTTAATAGGTTTTGGAGGGAGAGCGAAAAAGTAATTAGTTATTGTGATTCATGCCCGGGCTTTACAACGAAGTTATATCGCCTACTACCAGAGCGCTCTTTCGTCGCTTTGGTGGGTTCGAGCCGGACTCTACAATGTGAGTCCTAAATGTTTATTCACCTAGGCTAGTGGCCTTTAAAGAGTACCTGACATTGTATAGGCTCGAGACCAACGCTTAACGAAGGACGGCTTGCTCAAGGTTTTTCATCTCCCAGATAAGCAACTCGGTCGGGTTTCGAACCTGCAATCTTGAGCACACTAAGCAAGCTCTGAGCTAGCGGCGCCCACAAAACACTTAATTGATTAATTCAATGCTGGAAAAGATCATTTTTTAATGTAGTGTAATTTTTGTATTTCAGTTCAGAAAATACATAGGCCAGTCAGGTCGCAAAGCTTGTCTTCAGCGAAAAAATTCAAGTCAACAAAGCCTGTTCCAGAATTATCGGTAAGATACATTTATCTAACCAGTAGATAACATCACGAGATGTATCTAACTGTAAGTCGAAATAAATACACATCTTATCTCGTTAATTTTAACAAATAATATGAAAAATATTAAAATGATCAGTTTTTAGATTGAATATGAAGGTTCTTGTTGTGTTTACATTTTTCTACGAAGTGTGGAGAAGGGATTTAGCGGTTGTTTGCAGTTTTAGTTTTCTATTGAACACTGTTAGATTCAGTCAAAAATGTCGTTTACTGTGGACATCGTCTAGAAAATATACTGCAGTAAGTTTCTTTATAACTATTATTAAATTTTTTTTTTTACTCACGATTTAATAATGCTTACTGAGCGTATATCTCTAGTTTCATATAAATCAATTAATTGTTCATTGTTTTATGGCCTTTCAAATACCACCGTTACCGAAATGTAACACCAGGCGTCTATGCTTCCTTTATTTTTTTAGACCTAGGTTTTCTCTGCAAGATGCCCTCGACGTGCGGCTCGGGGATTACAATATTCCTGTTTAAACAGATGAAGAAGAGTTGGGTGATCCTCTTCATCTTCCGGGTGGGCAAACGTTTAGCGCCTGCAGAGATTGTTCTCGATAATAACTCTCGCCTCGGTGACTGCGAAGACCGGCCTCAATCTTCGGCCAGTTTCCCTTCGACTTCTACAACACCGCCGCTTCCCCGTCCTCTTCCGCAGGACTCGTGCCAAGGCTTTCAATTGATAGAAAATCGTATCAAAGAAGGCAAAAAAAGACATATCACAGTTAGAATTTTGACGAGAAATAGCGAGGGTCTAGCTCACAAGGTATGCGAGCGACACCACGAAAACGATCAGGCCCAACAATCCCCACCAAAAGCCATGAAATTGACGAAATAAAATAGGACGGTTTGGGGCATTTTATTTCGACAATAGCTAATAATAAATGCAATAAGGAAGGACGTAAATCCAGTGTTCGGACGACATGCGGTAAACGCGACGTCGGGCTTTGAAAATTACATGTTTTTGTACATATTTTAAGCATATTATATCAATTTTAAACCGATTTATATTTGCTGTTTTGAATATTAGCAATATTTTCCTTTTTCTAGAATAATGTTTCCGTTATATTCCATAAAAATCCACCACTCAAAAACATGGTGGCATAAGTGCCCGGTGTTATATTTATGTAACACTTCATTATGACGTAAATATAAGTTGTATTGCAAGGGTTTCCAAAAAATGTGAAAAACATATTTCTGGGCGTTAATGGGTTAATTCTTTAGGATATTCATTTGAAAAAATTAGTGTTTTGACATTACATGCGCTGTTTATATTTCAGACATTAATTTGAAAAATATAATTATCTTCCCTCTCAAGAATACTAGCCACGACACCAGGAAAAAAGAAGAATTTCGAATAACTAAACATTGTTCCCCTTTTTTTGGAAATTCTTAGTTGACATATTGAGGAAACTTGTAATAAATAAATAAAATCAACTTTATTTTTTGAAGTATTGTCTATTTCATAAAAAAAAATATATATGAACATCAAATGTGAGAACCGTTCTATAGGTACTTCAGGTAGGTTGGAATTTCAAGGAGGAACTCACTAGAGCTAGAAATTTGTTTGTTCTGAAATATTTATGAAAAAAAAATGAAGTAAATATTTTATAAAAACCTAATTCCGGTAAAGGTATAAAAATAAAAAAAAAAGATAAATCTGCCGGAAAACGGATTCAAACTATTTTCCTAATCAATTTTTTTTAAACTATAATCCCAGAATATTTTTTTTAGAATTAGTACTTTCTTTTCATAATTTTCCCTTTAATAAAAAACTGAATTTTTCATTATTTGTTTTCTATGCGACAGGGTATCTATAGAGAGATTATATGAGATTAAGTCCCTATCTCCTGAATAAATTCAGTATTTATTATATTTTTAATACAGAAGAAGATAATAAAATATAAGTTTAGTTTGTGTTTTTTTCAGTTAAATATTTCTTCCATTAAATATCTGTTCTAGGAAACTTCTTATCTTGAAAGCAATTTTTCATCGCCAGGAGAATTCGTTCTAGATTACTGCAAGAAGAATAACTGCAGTTTGATTTATGAAGAAATTTGTTTGGGAAAACGAGGACCATTTTATCAAGACTATGTCTATACCTGCAAGGCGAAAAACGTTACAGGTAAGAAATATTTGTTTGTTAATGGTAACAAGAATTAATATTATTTTTTACTTTTCTTTCAATCAATCTGCGCTTTTGTAAACTTTTAAATTCCGGTGATCACACCGTGTTTCTGTACAAGAAAAATAAAGATTAATTTTGCCGCCTCTTCTATTTATTTATCTTTAGGAGAACCTGTAGTTACGGGTTCACTATAAGAACCGATGTGAGCGTCAAACATTATTCTTATAGCAAAGAATTTTATATTTTCTTATAGTTAGTTATTATGACTCATGCCCGGGCTTTAACTACGAGGTCATATCGCCTACTGCCAGAGCGCTCTTTCCTCACTCTGGTGGACATGAGTATCTATTCACTCTTAACCCTTTCACTCCCAATTTTGTTTTTTTGGAATTTTTTAACTAAATTGTGCACAGCGTTTGTTTAGGGCCTAAAAGTCACAAAACCGCTCTGTTTATATTTTTCTGATGAGAGGGGGGAAAGGGGGGGGGAGGGGGGGGGGGACAAAAGTATCCCCTGGGACCTCGGTTCCAGAATAAAGTGTATTTTCATTCATACAGGTTTTCAGGAAAATGCCAAAAGCATTCAAGGAATTCACTATCAGACCTATTAAGACATTCATATAATTAGTTAGTTATTATGACTCATGCCCGGGCTTTAACCTACTACTAAGTTGAAGATTAGCCCTACTCTACTGTGAGTTCTTATTGCATACTCAGATTTAGTTACTTTACATCGTACAGACACGGGACGTCGTCCCATCCGAAGGACGGCGTGCTTAAAACATTTGAAAGATAAGAACCCTAAGGATCTCAGGCGAGGTTGAAAACCGCAGTTGAGCTCAGTGGGCAAGCACGCTAACTCTAAGATATCGGCGCTTTCACATTCGTATAATTGAGACTTCTCTTAAGCACACAAACTCCTCCATATTGAGAGAAGAAAATCTCTGATATAGATAATAATAATATAATTATAATTACAAAAAAGTTGGAAAGATCGATACTGTAAATGTAGATGGAAATCGAGGTTCTGTCGTGTAAAAGAAAATGCAAAATTTGGTCAACGTTTCGAAAACTATATATTTTCTTCTTCAGGGCCTACAGAATCTAAACAAACAAATTAGACATTATAGACAATGATATAAACAGAGACTATAATAATTTGAAAAAGAGATAAAAACAATTTTTTTTTTTCAACATATATGAAAGAGAGAAAAATAATAATAATAAATAAATAATAAAAATAAATACAACTTTTGTTCTCTCTAAATAATGCTAAATATTCTGTAGGCCCTGAAGAAGAAAATAAATAGTTTTCGAAACGTTGGCCAAATTTTGCATTTTCTTTTACGACAGAAACTCGATTTCCATCATTGAAAAGATACTGTCGACTCTATTAATCATTACGATACTGTAATGTTTCGTTTTTTTTTTTTTTTTTTTATCATTTATACGTTCTGAAAGTAATTCCAAATTCAACAAAAATGTGGCTAATTTTTACCTATAAAGCAAACATTTATTTACCCTTCTGAACATTGAACAGGGGAAGGCCGAGGCAAAAAACGAAGTGTATCCAAACAGTGTGCAGCAGCTTATTTTTTGAAAACACTTCTAACAAAACAGAAAAGAGGAAAATTATCAGCAGAGATGAGTCCACTTGATGAAAAAGAGTAAGTGCGATTAGTAATAAATAAATTCCCAATATTCAGTGATTAACAACCAAGTATTCACTCTGCCTCTGAAACCAATCTATCTATGTATACTCGTATATTATTCAATGACTTCCGAATCATCATAGTATGAAACTTTTCTGACTGTCGTTCCAAAAAAAAAGCCTCAAGACTCCAATGATCATCGATACAAAATTTGTTACTGTGACTCATGCCCGGGCTTTAACTACGAAGTCATATTGCCTACTACCAGAGCGCTCTTTTACTCACTAGTGAACATGAGCCCCACTCCTACATTTTGAGTCACCTAGGGCTGGGGTCTTTAGCGAGTATCTAACATCGTACAGGCTCGGGAGTTATTTATTTAACGTCCCATCCGAAGGATGGAATGCTTAAGTAGGATTGCAGAAGCACACTTTTTAATGCCAAGTTTACACTATGTAGCACAACAGGTATATAGCCGAGCTATATGTAGCTGAGCTAAAAAGAGCTATATAGCTATGACTAAAAACGTTTCGTTGTGTAGCTGCAGCAGCTGTATGAGTATGTACTTGATGAGATCAACCAGTTTAGTTCGAGATGACAAGCACACAACTGACGAGCGTCTTCGGGCGACAGCTATATAGCTGTGCTACAACAAAAAACGCGCTTCCAGGCCGGCTATATAGCTCAGCTGCATAGTTCCCTTTGGTCTTACCGACAACCGATGGGAAACTCATTTCCTGCTATATAGCTCGGCTACATAGCGTAAACGCGGCATAAGACTTGTACACCAGCCTGTATGGTGGTGTGCTCTGGTTAGAGAACACTGAACTGTGACTGTTGTCGATCGTCCACTATGAGCTCTTTTCTGGCTTGTTCGAATCCTTCTCGGCTAGCTTGACTCCGAGGTGATACTTGTAGTTTCGTAAAGTTTAGTTTTGATTTTAGTTAGTTATTATGATATATGCCCGGGCTTTAAGTACAAGGTCATATCGCATACTACCAGAGTGCTATTTCGTCACTCTGGTGGACATGAGCCCGACTCTACTCTGGGAATCTCTCTAAATGTTTTTGAACGTCCTCTCTACAGTAGCGGAGAATCCTTTACAGTTTCTGGTGCATCTTAATTTAAACTCAGTTTGTTGCCTATTTCCCTTTTAATTTATTACAGTGCCAACCCTAGGTCTATATTCTTCACATACCGCATCCAAGCTTTTCACTTCAAAGTCCTCCGTAGAATTGTTAATGCTCCCTTCTTTGTCATCAATAAATTACTCCATGAAGACCTAAACATCTCAACCGCCCATGAACTAATCCAATCCCAGGCAACAGGAGATATTAAGTTGGGTAAAAATTGATTTTTGATTAAAAGGTTGGACCTAATCAAATAAATATGAAATCTTGTACATACGAGGATCATAAACAAATATTCTCAGCACAACTCAGACTCACTTTCTTCAATATTTCTCTAGTTACAAGAAACATTTTGAAAAAAATTGAAATTTTTAAAAAATCACCAAAAATTATTTATATGTTATGTCCATTCTTGACTTTCATTGCTTAACCTACTTTTAATTCTGAATTGAAGAAAAAAAAATCTGTCAAAATATCTGCAAAACTCGCTGAATGGCAGCGTATTTTCTGAAATTTTCCAAAAAAACATAATTTTCTTTATACAATAATGTTTTTATAAGTTGATAAAAAAATGTTGTATAAATGAAGTGAAAGCGAATTCGTTTGTGAATAAAATGACATTAGTCTCGTCTTGATACGATCAGTAGAACGGCCTGGGCAGACTTTTGTTTTGGAAAAGTCAGTTTTTGAACACTGTGCGCCGGCTGAAAAAGAGGTGGCTTTGAAATCTTCTAAGGGTACTTTAAAAATGTTACTGTTTTCGTAATCTCAGCGCTGGCTAAAAATAAATAAATAAAAAACTGTTGAATTTTGTGCTGACGCTATATGTATATATCTTTGTGGAATTAGACAATATAAATCTTGAACAAGTCCTTTGCTTCTATTTATTTTTTCCACTATATTAACAAAGATAGCTAGATGTAATTGGACCAAAAAAAAAACTAACAATAGATAGTATTTTTACAGGAAAGAAGTGGCTTTGATGCTGATGAGTGAGTATATTGACTTTGAGAAAGACTTGGAAAAACTTTCAGAAACAGAGGATCAAAGAATGCCAAACTACACACCGCTGGTCAACACACAGGGCAGATATTATCGGTGCAAAGCTCTCGGCTTCAATGCTGTCGGTAACACACTTTCTATCACATTCAAAGTATATAAAAAATTATAATTAATCATTTTAAGAACTCGCCGATCAAAAATCAATTCGAAAAATTGCAAAAAAACAAAAACAACATGAAATAATTTACAAACCTCCAAAAAGTTAGTATAAAATAAATAAAAAAATAGTTGAAAATGATAAAATATATATTATAAAAAAATAGCAACAGTACCTATCTAAAAATCCTTTTTTTGACTAATTACTCAAATTTTCGAGGTTGGGGGGGGCGCTGTGAAACTCATGGTAAACAGTTGGGAAAGTTCTGATTGATTGCGTTAATCTAATACAATTTATTGTACTGCAAGTATATATACATATATATCATTTGCTGCAACAGTGATATAACTCAAAAACTGTGGTTTTCCAGGTGGAGCAATCCAATATTTTGACGTGTAATAACGATGCATTCATTCGAAAATAACTTATTAGCATGTTTTATTGAAAGAATACAATATAAAAGAAGAGAAAATGTTCAGTAACAGATACAGGCCTTACGAGGTTTCTCCCTTAACCTCATAACTACCCTCACTGCATGACATTCTTGCAGCAATAATTGTTTTCTCGGCGAGCAGTTGAAGCTCAGATGTGTCGTTCTACCCGCTAAAAGTATATGTGAGAATGGTTCTTTCTAAGACCATAACTCAAAAACGCCCATTTTTTATTTATGTCGTTAAAGCGCTATATCAAGTAGAGAGGGCGATACTTGGGGATCTTATAGTAAACTTAATTCTGAACAAAAAAGTTCCTATAAACATAGGTCCGCAAATGCTTTGTTTAAAAGTTATAATCAAAAAAACGCTAATACAACACTAATCACTTGAAAGTAAAGAGTAACTACAATAATTGTTCAAAATGTCTTCCCTGTTGTCTTACACATAATTGACACCTCCGGGCAACTGAATTTATGGCTCTTGTTCCTTTAATCTCATTTCGTCACAAGCGCCCTGAATCCGTTCAACCAGTTCTTCCCTACTGTTTACAGATTGCGAATAAACGTTAGTTTTTAACGCCCCCCAAATGTAAAAATCCATGGACGTTAAGTCGGGACTTCTTGCAGGCCATCTTACTGGTCCAAAACGTCCTATCCATCTCCTTGGATAATTTCTGTCCATCCAATCACGAATGACTCTGCCATTATGTGCTGGGCATCCATCCATTTGAAACCAACTATGTACTCGCAGGTTTAATGGGATATCCTCGAGGATGTCCACTAGATCATTTTCCAATAGATTTAGTATTGCACCCGAATTGAATCGGGCAGGAAGAAATATTGTCGAAAGGAGATAGAGGTGAACATTCGCGGCATTTTTTGCAAAACTGATTCACAATAAATTAGATTAGTTGCATTGAAATAGAACCCAACATTCATAAACATGAATGGTATTGAACTTTGAACCCTTCAGACCCTAAACCCTTATACCAATTGCAGGTATTTCTTTCTTTGCCCTGCAGTTTTTTTATTATAACTTTTAAACAAAGCATTTGCGGACCTGTGTTTATAGGAACTTTTTTATTCAGAATTAAGTTTACTATAAGATCCCTAAGTATCGCCCTCTCGACTTGTTACACCCTGTATATATATTTATCTTGGAATCAGCAGATCAAAAACCTGAAATTCTTGGATACTCATTATCGATTTTTGATCGATTAAATAACTTCCCTTATACTTCATATAGCTGGGGTATCATAATCTATGAAAACTAGTAAAATTAGCAAGAGGTTGGGGTAGCCATTTTGATTTACCAGGAAAATGCACTTACGATGCAGCAATCTGCTGCTCAATCTGCGGCTACCTAAACCAAGACACTTCTTCAAACTTGTATATCAAAATATCGTTATCAGTAGAATTTGCAGAGCTCCTGGCGGGAATCTCATGTAACTATCCTTTACGTACTTTTATTTCATTAAAATGTCTTTCTGTTCTAGGACATGGAAAAACAAAAGAGATTGCAAAAAGAATGGCAGCAAAATTGATTCTAGACCTTCATAGAGATTGCAAAGAGAAGAAGAAAGATGACGCCAGGATAATAAAAGAAATTACAATAACCACTAAGAAAAGTCAGTGAACACTTAAGTTTTTTCAAGAAAAAAATTTAAAAAAGTTTCTAATAAACACAAACAATAACATTGAATTGTTGCATATTCATTTCAAATAATTGTGCAAAACAAATTCGCTAAATTTTATGATTTGATTCCGAGTTAGTCGCATCTGAACTCAGACTCTCGTAAATTATGCATATTTTTTTTACATAGTATTCTTCACAAAGAGCTCCCAGAACCACTTAAAACAGAAAATATCTGATATTCCAATTATAGGACACTGATAAGTAGAAAATATCAAACGGTGTTGGCTCGAACGAATCAATTAATTTTTCGCTCCCCCTCCAAAACCAGTCGACCGTTTGCGCTAATATTCAACACGACTTACATAGTAGAATGAAATTTGTGTCGATAAATTCATTACATCGGCAGTTATTAGGGGTTTTTGAATTGAGCCCCCTACCCTGAACCACCCCATCCTTTCAGCCGATATCGATGAAGTTTGAGAGGTAATGTCCTCATTGCGTTTTGACTTTAAATATAAATTTCATGTCGATACATTCATTACATCGGCAGTTATTGAGGTTTAAGTTGAGAACCCTTCCTTTGAAAATTGATGTGTCGTCCTTATGGGTTGTTAAATTCACATATACAATTTTGAGTCGATACATTCATTACGACAGTTATTAAATCTTTTATGTTAATTCGGTCGACTCGGCTGAAAAACAATAGGTGTCTTCATTAAAGGAATCTGAATTCACGATTAAAATTTCATGTCCATACATTCATTCTATCTGGAGTTATCTTGTTCACAGACACAGATTTTTTTTTATTTGGAATCTTGAGGTCGGAAAACATGAAATTCCGTTAAGAAGTCTGCTTCGAATTTTTGACCAATTACATAACTACCCCTATACTTCGTATACCTAGGAAAATAAAAATCAATTCCGACATAACTGCGATGTAATGATTGCATCGACATTAAATTTAATATGAGGAATGGTTGTTTGGTTTTGGAGGGAGAGCAAGAACTTAAATGATTAATTCACGCTGGAGAAGTACATTGACGGTGATCCACCGAAGACTTTTTTTATTTTTTCCCATTGGCTCAAGGAGACCAATACACATATTTTGGATTGCCAGAGGATCGATGAGTGGAAACGTTAGGATTTATAAATAAATAAAGAAAAACAATCTAATAAAAATTTATTATATACATATTTATTATTAATTTATTTTAAAAATGCATTTCTGATTAAAAAATTGTCAAATATTTAACATTGTTTGATTTAAAGTCCTGGTGTACTCCCATCTGGGGCAGAAAGGACCAGCTGTATACATGTCCTTTTCTACCTTCGAAATCAACTCTCCGTCATTTTTCCTTTATTAATTCAACTGAACATTGAACAAATAAAAATATCGTTAGGCTATTGTACTACGTAATATCTTCTACGAAATGATTCATTATTTATTTATTTCTGCAGTATTAATACACTGTAGTACATAAAAAATATAACAATATATATACAATAAAACTAACAATATTTCTTCCACCAACATAACATTTATTTATGTAACAAAGTGCATATATTATATATTATTATTACATAATAGCAAAATTTTTGCAGAACAATTATTCATTTAAAAAAAAATATGGACGGTTTAAAACAATGATCACAGTCAAATTTATCACTTCGTACCAATACACTTACATGAATACATTCTTTCACACCATGTACTTATTTTACTGAAATTTTAAATTTTTTTTCGTCTTCAGATGAAGAAAAAATATAAAAAATAAAATTGTCGCTAATTTGCACAAAATTATTCATAGACTAAGTTCACGTTAATAAACATTTATGGTGTCTCTCTTGTTTCACTAACGTTTCATTAAAAATTTTAAGACATTCTTAACCTTAACTTTCTCATTGAAAAATATGTAAAAATGCGAAATTGAGAGACTTGAGGATTCTTCTTTTTTTTTATTTCTATTCTGCTAGTTTCCGGATAAATTGTCGGAAAGCGTTACACACTATACAATCCTCCAACATAATTTGGCCAACTTATATACTATAGAAGTATTTTGAGTGTACAGGATGTATATACTAATTATCCCTCGAGAAAATTCCCTAATTTTTCCCTGTTTATACCTGATACTAATGATTTTTCCTTGAGTCTTTCTTGGAATGGAGGGCTACATATTGATTTTTTTGCCATTAAATGTTTTGAATTCAACAAATAACATAGAATACTATATATTCTCACCGCTAGAGTTGGTAGAAAATAATATTTTTTATATTATTATTTTGATAATGACTAATTAGGACATTCTGTTCTCTGTTAAGTTATGTCGCCTCCACGAAATAAATTGACATTTTTCGCAAACGAAATTCGCTAAGATGTAAAATAAATGGGACTACAATAAAAACGTTCAGGAAATATCTGTTCTTATCAGGTTTTCGATATGATACTTGGTCTAATATTTGGCACATATAATTATTTTTTTTTTTAAATCATTCATCAATTTAATAAATGTTCCAAAAATAAATTGACTAAAATAAAGCATACAATATTATTCGAAATATGATGAAAATATTTTTTAACACATATACACTTCAACAAAATTTTATTTGGGTGTAACTTTGCCGATTTTAATAGAAAATTCGATGTATACGAGTATATTGTACTTACAGTATACTATGTCGTTAACTGAGCAGAAAAAGGTAGTATCAGTAATTTTGAACAGCTATAGTTCTGTTTGCTAAGTGGCAAAAGGACGTATCGTAAAATCATAACTTTGGTTTTATTGCCATTTACTCAAATCTAGCATATATGAACTCATTGATAACGTATATACGTTACAACATATTACAAGTCTTTTTTTATCGAACACAAGCCTCATCTCTCCTTCCTAATATCTGTCATTATAGAAGATTATAATATCTTATAGAAATGAAAGACGGTTTTCAATGCAACAGCGTCATCATCAGTGGTAAATCCCATCTACACAGCATAGCGGTTAAAGGACCACCAAGTGGGCTGCTGTGTGGGATGTACCGCTGATGATGACGCTGTTGCGATGAAAACTGGTTCTCGTCTGTAATAAAACAGTGGTAAGACGTCTTTTTTTTCTATGAGAAATCTCGTCCCACGACATCTGACTATCACATATTATAATATCTGTCATATATAATAACTTTCTACAGGTATGAACAAAGTAACAATCTGCGTAATTTTTTTTTTTTTTTTGATAACGCTTACTCTTGTGGAATGTAGCTCATTTTTATTTTTGCACCATAAGGGAGGGCTACATTACCAGGGTTATTTACAAACATCCATGGCGCTGGGAGATACGTTTTATATATGAAATAAAATTCGAACCTGCACCCGTGGTGAGTCCATGCAACCAAAAACCTATGCTCCAAATCTGCGTAACAACTAACCTACAAAACAACGTGACAGTGATACTACTTTATGTCACTTAACACAGATTTGATATATATTTTAAAAGGACATGTTTATCAGGAGCTTAAAAACAGCCCTTCCATCAGAATATTGTCAGTTCGTCTCCTCAATACAACAATCGGTCAGATTACTTAAATTGGGGAGGGGGAATTATTAAATATATTGAATCCGGTAATACTTAAAAACTCTCTTCCCAGGGTTTTGGGCGCATTTGTAAATAACCTGAACAATAAAGAACAACATTACCTTTTAGAATGTCGTTACAACACCTTATCCTAATATTTATAACCCAAATCCTCCTTTCTCACATATCAAAGTACTGTCTCAACTCTGTCTATCTGGCAAGTATTGTCTTAAAATCAGCTACAAAAATAATGTATACACCCTTAATCCCCAGGAGCTTTGTACAATCTGTAATAAAAATGAATTGGAAGACGTATACCACCTGTTAATATCCTGTCCGATGAGGCACTTCCTGCCTCAGAGTATCAGTATAGACCGATCCAACTTTCATACATTACTCCTGGCCCATAATAAGAATGAGATCTCAAATATTTTCTATTATTTAATCAGCACTTTGAAACTTAGATCATTCATTGTTAACGAATAATGTTTTCAACTTACATATTATATCGATATTCAATACCTACATCCCCACTTCATATTTACTATCTTTGTTACATTATTATTATTAACTTATATTTACTTATTTTTATTTATACATTTTTTATTTATTTTTTCTCTGTAATGTAACTTAATTTTTTTTCTGTTTTCTCTTAATCAATATTATTACTTTCGTTTATTTTTCTATTTAAATTCATATTAATTTCATTTATATATTTTGTACTTTATTCTCACTTATAGCTTTGTACCGATTTAACAAAATTAATGTATTGTTTATTTACTCTGATAGTGTTGTACAAAGGTTCCTTTATATATATATGTCATTATTGTTCAGCATATTGTAAATGTAATGGTCACTGACTCAATTGTACAGGGGTGATCCCTTTAAACAATAAAAATCAGATTATTTACAAAAGATCATATCTAACTTAATACGGACTTGTAAAAAAAATAACCATATACAATGAGCCAATGTACAATGAATAAGAATACAGGCAAAAGCCTAAATCAGTCTATACAAAAACTAAATTATTTTTATGGTCTAGCTAAAACATAGAACTAACTATATTTCAATAAAAGAAAAAAATATATATTCAGTGACTCACAAATTCGTTCACACCATTGAGTAATTTAAGTATTTTGATGATTTACTTCATTAAAAATTAAGGGAAAGTCATAACGCAATTTTTTTTTTATTATTTTATTCATCTGAGTAAGATATAATCAACAAACAAAAATTTAATTTAATTTTTAACATATTATTTTTTTTAATAAAAGAAATTTCTCATGTGAACAGTTATGTGGCTGGTAATTTTTTGTCCATTAATATTTTGTATAGCCTCCTTTGCCTCTCAACACTGCTTCAATCCTTTTTGGCATACTTCTGACAAGATTCCTGCATTGTTCTGGATCAATAAGGTCCCATTCAATTTGTGCTTTTTCCCAAAGTTGGTCGAAGTTTGAGATTTCCCTTGCAGAATCCGCTACAGATCGTTTTAATATTCCCCACAAGTGTTCTATGGGATTGAGGTCAGGAGACTGCGGGGACCAATCCATGACCTCAAACCCATGATCAGCAAGCCACTGTTTGGTGACTCTGGCCGTGTGTTTTGGGTCATTGTCCTGCTGAAACACAACTTCGTCAACGTTTTTGCCCCAATTTTGCAAGCTTCCTAACAAATTTTGGGAAAGAATACTTGTATAATCCACAGCCGCCATCCGTCCTGGAATCCGATAGATCATACCAACCCCACTTGAGGTCATACAACCCCAAACCATGATGTTACCACCACCAAATTTTACGGTCGTGAGGACAGTCCGTGAGCTTAAGGGTTCTTTTTTACCCTTCCAGACCCATACTATTCCATCTGACGCAAACCTATTAATTTTTGTTTCGTCAGACCAAATCACTTTATCCCACATTTCGTCTGTATAATTCTTATACTTTTTGGCAAAATTTAGACCCAGATTCATGTGGCGTTTGGTCAGCAACGGCTTTTTGACTTTTCCTGTTGCTCTCAAACCGGACTCTCGCAGAGATCTCCGAATCGTTTCGGCACTCACATCCAGGCCTTCAGTATCACGCATCCGACGTTGCATTTGAACTGCATTATCGACCTCTCCTAGTCGAATGGACCGAATTATGAGTCGCTTCTTGGCCGCGGAAAGTTTGTTTTTTGGACCACTCCTGTTTTTTCTAATAGAGCTAACTAAAACTTTCGAGGATTTTTTAATTTTGGTTATTAAACCTAACGAGCAATTGTATTTTTTTGTTATTTCCAGGTACGAAAGTCCCCCTTGGAGGGATTTTGTAATTTCGTTACGCAAAAATTGACAAGACGGCTTCATGGTGAATATAAAAAAATAATACCTGCTCACGTGATCGATTGCAATAAACTGGCTTACATTAAAATGAGGGGATTACTGTATTTTGTATATAGACAGCTCAGTGAACACAATCATGTTGTTTACATGGATTAAATATTGGAATTATAACTATAAGATGAGATATTGGCTTAGTAAAATGAAATTAATGAACCAGTCACATAACTGTTCACATGTAGAAATTTCTCTTATTAAAAAAAATAATGTGTTAGAGTTTTAATTAATTTTTTTTTTGATTATTTCTTATTCAAATGAATTAAATAATATAAAAAAAAATTGCGTTAAGACTTTCCCTTAATTTTTAATGAAGTAAATCATCAAAATACTCAAATTACTCAATGGTGTGAACGAATTTGTGAGTCACTGTATGTATGGGAAAAATAAATAAATAATATAAGTAAATACGTCAAACAATACAAATAAAAGTACCTACATAATAAATACAATAAAAAGTGATAACATATTACTGTAGATAAATAAGATTAGGTTAAATAAACATTGTAAGTTCTCGCAAAAGGCCGAAACACATATACTTTTGAATCTCTCTAATTGAGTTGAGTGCCGCCATATTGTTGGAAAGAGTCAACGTTTTATATTAACTGAAAACTAACAGAATTACATTTTGGAATAAAAAGAAATTAATTTTTTTTTTTGGCTGAGAAGTGAGGAATATAGAACAAAACAAGGGTCAGTGAAGACAATGAACTAAAGACATATTTTGTCTTATGTATGTACATACGTATATGATGTATGGTTTAAGTGTGTATGTATGTATTTGTATATAACATTGACATGAAAAAAATGTTAACATAAAGAACAAATAAATTATAGATACTTTATTTCATATAAATTCATGCTATATAAAATTCATAGTAACTATCATAATCTATCATTAATTAATTTCACTAGAAGTAGAATGAGCTGTATTATTGTTAATTGTGTAGTACGATTTATTATAAACCCCCCCCCCCCCCCCTGTTTCAACCCTTCATCTTTCATGAATAATAGATATTACAAATAAAATAAATACACAATTCATCTTCTCTTTCAAGAGGATGCCTGTCGGTAAAAAGTTTGGTATATTACGGATAGATGGCGGTTCGCGACTCTTCTACTAACTTTGAGACACAGTTCGGGGTTTCGCCTAATTTTTTGTTTTTATGCTGCTTCATTTAAGGGATGAAAGAAGAAGGGTTAAAACTTGTTTTGTAATGAATCCTACTACACAAGCTTTCTATCGGCGTTTGGTTCATTATTCTACGATTATTATTTTAGGAGATGAGAGAGAAGTGTGACATATTTTCGTGACACACTTGAACCCCCATAGCGCCGGGAAAGAGGTAGTTCTACATCAAAAAAAAACAAACAACAAAAATCTTGTTGCATTGCTCAATATAATTAAACGGAAGAAAAGACCCGCTACAGTTAAAAATCAAAATATTTCTTACTTTAAGATAAATACATAAAACCCAAAATAAATACATGATTGAACCATGTTTAATTAAAGGGAACCAAGCGACATTTTTGAGATATTTAATATTTTGCAACTGGATTCGTATAGAGCCTTCATGGATTCATTTAAAAGTTGTCAAGTGCCAAAATCACGACCTTAGAGGTTTCTATAGCTTTTTTACAAAAAACAAACTCTAATAAGTATCATTCTTAAAATACAATGGATCGGAAAACATGAAATTTCGGTCAAGACATTGAATTTCAGACCGATTACATAAGAATACTTGGTAAAGCTGAGGAAGTAATACAGTGGTCATAAAAATATGGCTTAAAAAGTTTGCTACGTATACTTTTTTCGGCTAATTTCTGAAAGTAACTTTGGTGTCGCTCGAGTCTTTCTAAATAAACATGGCCCAAGTATGTAGATTATTTTAAAGAAAAATATTTAAAAGAATGTTTACATTGACTACACATTCGACTCAGAAAAGGAATTATGATGGGCTATCTACAAGTAGGCCACCTCATTTTAAACATTAGGAACAATCGGTAGGAATATAAAAAGTCTTATAGTGGGCACAGTACTGACACTCAGTTACACCCCGAACAGATATTATCTGCGGATAGACTGCCCTTAGCACCGCGGGTGACAGAAGGGTTAAGGGTCCCCCCAGTGGCGACCCCCTCTGTCAGATGAAGGCCCTTGAGAAGACTGTCGATGGCACCAAAGGTCCAAGTGGCGCTCGTCTGCCGTTGGCGGCCTCCAGGAGGCTGCGTCACTCCACAACTACAAGCCCCGGCACAATCGCAACTGTTCGTCTCCTCTTTGATGCTTGACAATGATCTCAACAGGTTCCTGAAAATAAACACAAATCATATAATAACACTTTACTTGTACACAATTTTCACAATTTGTAGTATAAGAAGAATTATATAATCTGTCAAGAATCCCATTCACAAAAATGCAGACCAAGTACAGCTTTAGTGAGTTCAATAAATAAAAACAAAGAAGTGGTTCTCAACTTTTACTGTCTAATTTCACAAAAATATATACATAAAGTGTACATCGTCAGCATAATATAATGCGTACATACTATTTATAATAAAATAAATAGATGCGTACATACTATTTATAATAAAATAAATAGATGCGTACATACTATTTATAATAAAATAAATAGATACGTACATACTATTTATAATAAAACAAATAGATGCGTACATAATATTTATAATAAAACGTACACAATAAATTATATTAACTTAGTGGTGTTAACAGAGGTGAGAAATTGAAGTGAGTTGGGTCGTTTTAACAATTTGGTAGCTCAAGATAGCGGTTTCGAAAACCGGCTGAGGCCCTTATCTGGGAGGTGAAGAAACTTTTATCATGGCGTCTTTGGATTCGGACGTTAAACGATGGTCCTTATATTATATTAAAGAGCCTTAGGTGAACAAAGGCAGGCAAAATTTGGAACTCCCATAGAGTCGGAGCGACGAATCAGCGCTCTGGTATATATGAGCTCGTAAATAAAGCCCCGGCATCAGTCACATAACTAACTTAAACATCTGATTTTAATTTCGTTAGTTATTAATATCAGTAACTATTAAACTTTACTATTATTTTTATAAATATAAAACCTACTATTATTTATAAATTTATTTTTATTATATACATAAACATACATAGACATAATCGGAATAGCACAACTTAATAACAAACATTTCGTATTGCTGGATCTGAGGAACTGAAAAATGTCACAAAGATGACATCTATTTATTTTCAGCCACATTGACCGATAAAGTGAAGAGTAGAGAATGAGAGATCGGCAATGTAGTTTAATACAAATAATACGAACTGGGAAAGTACCATTACCGGTGAGATTCACCGAAGACTATTTCTTTTTTATAAATAGAGAGATAAGGTTGGTTACCTGATGTCGGCCATTCTGCTGCCGGAGGTTCCTGGTTTTGCAGAGGAGGGACCAGCTCCTTCGAACAAAGAGGACCAGCTACTTCCATTACCACTGCTCATCGGCTTCCAATCCTCTAACAAATACAAATAATAATAATTATTATAATAATAATAGATAATTACAGAACACAAACTTTTTTCTTTTTTTTTGTCAAAAAAAAATTGAGATAGTTTTGAAGAGTAGTGAGTGGAAAAAAGAAGATAAATGCCAGTAGTATTTATGTTAACATCATTATTTCGTTATATTAGTATCAATACATTGGGATCATGATAAAATATACAGTTTATAGAGTAATCCCTTTAGAGGGTGCCGGTAGCTCAGTGGTATGAGTGCTTGCTTACTGAGGTCAAGGAAAAACGGCCGAGGAGGCCCTTAGTTTATTTTATCTGGGAGGTAAATAAACTTAAGCACGCCGTCCTTCGGATGGGACATTAAGCGATGGTCCCGAGCCTCTACGACATCAGGTATTCATTAAAGACCCCTGTCCTAGGTGAATAACAATTTATGGTAAGCAAAATTTAAGACTCCCATTGTAGAGTCGAGCTCATGTCCACCAATGACTGGTAGCAGGCCTCGTAGTTATAGCCCGGGCATGAGTCATATTAAATAAGTAACTACAGTAATCCCTCAACATTCATTAATTCGTAATTTGCGACTCATGAAATATATACTGACGTTTCACATACTTATTTGATATTATTTTTTTCTAAAACATTCCATTACAATATAATTTTAATATATTTTGTTAAATCATTGGATCAGCTGTTCACGTTAAACAAAAATAGTGTTATAAACTTGCTCTTCAAAAAAAATAATTAATAGTGCGGTTTTTACTGTGTTTGTAAAAACGTGAAACAGTGAAAAGTACCAGGGAGAGGACCTTTTCACCAAACGGAATGAGTTGCAGCGGGGCGCGCTCTTCCTGGGCTGAAGAGAGTGCACCAGTGCCCACGGCCAGCCACAGCAACTTCAAACAGGTACCACACCAGCCCCTGGCCACAGCATCGATGGCCGTTGACCCTCCAGGCCTTAGCGGCAAGAAGAGGACCCTAGACCAGCCTGACCAGGAGACACCCGCCTCACACCTCGCCGTCACCAAGAGGTATAAATCTTACAACTCACCAGTCATAGTTTCTAACAGGTATTCCGCTCTAACCAATTTAGACACTTCCAAGCCCCAACCGGCCGATTCAAATTCCGAAAATAGTAAAAAAATTAAAATACCTCCAATTTTTATTGTAGGTTACAATAACCTAAAAGAAATAACAGCTGACATATTAAAGGTGGCTACATCACCGTTTGAAACCAAACAATGCCTAAAAGAAAAAATTAAAATTCAAGCGACCTCGTCAGACGATTTTAGGGCCCTGACAAAATTCTACGATACGCATAAAATTAACTATTATACTTATGTTAATCCAGAAACTAAAAATGTATCGGTGATTCTCCGAGGTGTGCCATACGCGTTCAGTGAAGAAGACGTCAAAAATGAATTGCTCCCTCACTACCCAGTTATTTCGGTCACCAGGTTGCACAATAGAGACAAAATGCCCATGCCATTGTGCGCAGTCGAACTGACTAATAACGACCAGGGAAAAGCCATATTTTCACTTACAAAACTATACTACAGTCGGATCCACGTGGAGGAAAGACGCCGGTCCCTGCACGTTCCTCAATGCATGAACTGTCAAAAATTCGGGCACACCAAGAACTACTGCCGCCTTGAGTCGACCTGCGTTAAGTGTGCAGGGAATCACCATTATAAAGTTTGTCCTTTCCAAAAAACTGACAAACCGAAGTGCGCCAACTGTGGGGGCGACCATACCGCCAACTTTGGAGGCTGTCTGAAACGACCACAGAAACGGCAACTATAGTCAGCTTCCGCAGGCACCACCGCAAGCCAAACATTTCACACTAATACTAATCAACCTCCGCAACACACACACGCACATTCAGCCAACACATCCAATACACCACCATACGCACCTACCTCCCCGGAGCCCAAACCACCTACGAACGTTTGGTTTGACAAAAATCGAAGTAGGCCAACACCACCGCAACCTAATACTGCAAACAATGGAATTAGCTCTGAGGCAACGACTGACCTGACTGGACTCATTATGAACCTCATCAAACCATTCATCCCCCACATCCAAGCTTTCTTATCAAATTTATTCACTAACCTTTTTTCGATGAATCATGACAAACCCTAATCTGGGAACTTTTCAAAATTTAACTATATTAAACTGGAATGCGGACGGCTTAAAGATAAGGCAACCGTCATTAACCAACTTTTTATCACGATATAATGTCGACATTGCATGCATAACTGAGACCCATCTCAAACCGACAGACAAACTCAAACTCTCTGGCTACTGTTCATATAGACTGGACCGACCGACACGTTTCGGTGGTGTTGGCATTTTCATCAAACGTCACCTGAAACATTCACAGATTAACATTCCCCCTCTCCAGAACTTGGAGGCAGTTGGAGTCACCCTCACCACACTCTCCGGCACACTCAACATCATATCAGCATACCATCGACCGAACACAAGACTGGCACAGACTGACTTCGAACATATTTTCATAGGACTACCGACTATAATGATCGGGGACCTCAACAGCAAACACACGCTATGGGGATGCAGAAGACAGAATAACAACGGGACTAGACTACAATCCATCTCAGAAAACCTGGGGATACAAATATCGACACCTGACGAACCGACATTCTACCCAACTCAACGAACATACCAACCCGACATACTGGACATAGGACTGATACACAACTTTAACTTGCCCCCGTTTCACGAGACACTGACCGACTTCGACTCAGACCATCTCCCAGTTATCTGCACCTTCCTAGCACGGCCACAGAAGGAGGAATATCTTCCAAGGTTGATCACGGGGAAGATCGACTGGGCCACGTTTGAAAACGGAATGAACTGTCTCGGGGTCCCCCATCATTATAGCACGACGGACGACATTGACAATGCAGTTAGGACGTTCACACAAACCATACACACCTCAGTACATGAAGCAACATACCGACATTTCACTGACAAACGACACCTATTCCACAACAAGACACCAACACACATAATGGATATGATCCGTACAAAGAACACACTACGACAACACTGGCAAAGAACAAGAGATCCCCTTGAGAAAAGAGAACTGAATCGCCTGACCCGACGCATACGATGGGAACTTGACAAAGACAGAATCGCGAACTATCGAAAATACTTGACTGACATGACTCCGGGCGACAACAACTTATGGAAAGAGACACGACGACTTCTAGACCAAAGGACACCCCTACCCATCTTAACTGACGGACAAATGACTGCCACAACTGACAAAGAGAAAACCGAATTACTGGCGACCCATTTGGAAAATAAATTCACAACGACAGACGCTGACGATCATGAAACACTCATCACAGTTGAATCATACCTCTCAAATACACTTCACACAGTCGAAGCACCCATACAGCATACCACACCATCAGAAATACAAGCCCACATTACACGACTACACATCAAGAAGGCCCCCGGTGAAGACATCATCCCCAACCTGGTGCTGAAGAAGCTTCCTCCGAAGAGCATAGCCTATCTGGCAAGTGTGTTCAACGCCTGTCTTCGCCACGGCTACTTTCCTGCAGACTGGAAAAACGCTGTTGTTCTAACATTTCACAAGCCAGGTAAGGCAAAAAACGATCCAGGCAGCTATAGACCAATAAGCCTTTTAAATAGCCTCTCAAAACTTCTTGAGAAAATAATTTACAAGAGGCTCCTCCGTCATCTGGAGACTGCAGGGACCATCCCTGCCCACCAGTTTGGGTTTAAATCAAACCACTCAGCCGTCCATCAGCTACAGAGAGTTGCTGAGACCATTGTGGGGGGCTTTGAGCGGAAGCAGTACACCGTAGCAGCCTTCTTGGACGTCGCAGCTGCCTTCGACACCGTCTGGCACGAGAGCTTGCTTTTCAAATTAAAACAGACCTGGCCTCCGCAATACATCCAGAATATCATTGGCTATTTTCTTCTTGACAGAACATTTCAAATAAGGGTGAACAACACACTGAGCTCCAGAAAGAAGATATCAGCGGGAGTCCCACAAGGTGCGATCCTCAGTCCACTCTTGTTTGATCTGTTCTGTCACGACATACCAGAACCAGTCTCTGCAACCCTGGCGACTTACGCTGACGACACGTTGATCCTCTGCCAAAACATAGCTCTGGAAGCGGCCATCGACTCCCTACAAATCCAGGTGGATGAGATCGGCCAGTGGTTTGGAAAATGGAAGCTTAAGTTGAACGGTGGGAAGACGGAGGCGAAGGTGTTCGCTTTACGCCGCTTCTCGATAGAACACCTCAGAAGGCTGCAAATCGACCAACTCCCAATTCCATGGAGTCCTAAAGACCAGGGTGTGCGCTATCTTGGAGTGCACCTTGACACAAGACTAACATGGCGCCTACATATCAACATAAAACTCCAACAAGCACACACACGACTCAGGCTCATCTACCCACTCATAAACAGAAATACACCACTCAGACACACATGCACATCCTTACTTTACAAAACACTAATACTTCCACTCTTAACCTACGCTTGCCCCGTATGGTTCTGCACTAGCCACACTAACATAACACGATTACAAACATTCCAAAACAAAGTCCTCCGGATAGCGGTGAACGCACCCTGGTTTATCAGGAACACCCAAATCCATTGGGAACTGGGAGTTGCTCCTTTTGCAGCCCACATTGAGAAACTCACCCGAAGCTTCCATCAAGGTCTGCCAGCCTGCTCTGGTGCGGTTCACTACAGTCTCGGCCAGCCTGTAGCTCGCAGGCTGCAACCAAGACTGTACCAAGACTTTTTGTTTTAATTATAATTTTCATGTTTATTTGCTCATTTTGTGTAAAGTACATATTTAGTACTGGTCCAAATAAAATGTTTTTCTTCTTCTTCTGTTAAATCATTGTTAAGAAAAAAGAGCGAATTTCTACAGATATGAGTTTTGTTTTTATTGAGTTTTGTTTGGGCACACAGGTCTCTCGAGAAACCTGATTTCTGACGGAATTCGTGTTTTAACTTCCCCAGCGTAAGTATAGCTGGGTACTTCGTACAGAAGTACAGAGAAAGTTAAGTAATCGGTAGAAATTCGATGCGAAGTTTTTAATGGAATTTCATGTTTTCCAACCTCCTGATACCAAAAATGAAAAAAACAATTATGTTTGTCCGTGTGTGTGTGTGAACGCGAGACCTCCCGATAGAATGAATGTATCAACATGAAATTTTATAACTGTATCCCACAAGGATGACACCTATTAATTGTCAGCAGAACTAGAAAATCCCAATCACTGCCGATGTAATGAATGTATCAACACACATTTTAATCTGAGGATTAAAGAAATCACTATATAAGTTAAATATTGATTTTTAGACCAAACAGGGGAAATTCATACACACAAACACACAAAGGACATCATCTCAAAAATTGTCAAAACCTATTCAGCGGATCTTGAATCGTAAAAATCCGTTGAGATGTCGAACTGAGATTTTCGCACGATTACAATACCTACTTCCTTACGCTATAAGCTATAAGAAGGAAAAATGCATTTTACAGACCATAGCAAGTTTCTCTCCTGAATAAAATTATTCAAGAATGCACTAAATATTAATAATAATAGATAAAGTTTCTTTATAATTACCGAAGTAAGGAGGTGGAGGAGAATCTGGCAGTTTAACTTTCTTGCTGGAACAGACAACAAATAATTATAAATATTACAGAACAATTATACCTTAGTTCTGTGGAACTATTTTAAAGCGAACAACTAAAAACTGACAAATATTATATGTTGACTATAAATATTAATTATTTAAAAAATAATACAGAGATGTGTGATCCGGCCATAGACTGAAAAAGGGACACTCTGGAGGAGCAGGTCCTTGATGAATGAATTAGTACACACTTAATAATTGACGGGGTTAGAATCAAAATGGTCCAAGTGACATTATTGAACTTTTTTCGTTAAGTGCATCATCTGGTACAAAAATGATAGTTCTGTTCAGGAAAAACGTTGTACAAGTGAAATCCTAGCCAGTGTTGAGTTCTAGTCGCAAATCAGTTATACCATTTTGGTGAGGTAAAAAAGTAACAAACATATCAATAGTGACCTTGAAATTAAGATTTTTATTCAATTTTATTGTTTGCTAACAGCAACTTTCACCACAAAAGCAGAAGACAAAATATTTCCAGTTTCGATAAATTATAGATTTTTGAAATTAGTTAAGAACTTAATGCACAGTTTCTTCAAAGTTTTAAAAATGTCACTTAGACCATTTTGATTCTAACCCGGTCAATTATAATATAATGAAAAATAGTTTCTGGCGAAGCTGCTCCATTGAATCATAAAAAGATTTCATGGTTTCTCGTTAACTACATATCAATTGATTAAAGAATAATATAAAAAAAAATAGCTAATCAATTTTGAGTTCCTTACTCCGACACTAGAGTACTACAAGAGTTCTAGAAATTTCAGTTGTATATCTTTCAAAGTTTCGTAAGATGTCGAAGTGTACGGGCGACAAACAGTTGTTAATACATTTTCGTAGACTGTGTTCGACATTGATCAAAAACAAAACTGATATAGAAGCCATAATAAAATGTCGCAAAAACTCTTATCAAACAGATTATCTTACCAGATAAATTTCCTTAATGACTTTTCTTGTTCCTTCTTCATGACCTCTTCATAGCTCGGTGGAGCCTCATAGAGTGGCGGGTCGTCATTCTCCATCTCCGAGACGTGAGCGACTTCTAAAACAAAATATAAAAAAACATTAACTACATTTTATTATTAGATATAAAAAGGTTATGCAATTTTAAAAATATGTTTTAATTCAATAGTTTCCCCAGATATCGGCCTTCGACCTTAATCCAAAACAAAACTGGTACTGAAGGTATATAAAATCTCTCACCAATTTACTTCCCCAGAACGAATTAATCAATAATAAGGTAAAATAAACTTAAGCACGTCGTCCTTCGAATGGGACGTTAAGCGATGGTCCCGAGCCTGTACGATGTCAGGTACTCGTTAAAGACCCCTGCCCTAGGTGAATAAAAAATTTAGGGTAGGCAATATTTAGGACACAGTAGAGTCGGGCTCATGTCCACCAGAGTGACGAAAGAGCGCTCTGGTAGTAGGCGATATGACCTCGTAGTTAAAGCCCGGGCATGAGTCATAAAAACCTAAACCAAACCTATATATATAACTTAATTACTTTAATGTGTGCTTTTATACATCACAGTCCATACATACATTACATCGGGAGTTATTGGGATTTTCGAGTTTAGCTCCCCTAATCCCCCCTTCCCGTTGATTGATTTGGCTGAAAATGAGTATCTGTTGTCCTTAGAAAGTTCTGGAAATACTAATAATAATTTCGTGTCGATATATTCATTCTATCGGGAGTAAACGTTTGCACAAACACAGACAGACATAGAATGAATGAATCGACACGAAATTTTGTATGTATATCCAGAACTTCATAAGGATGACACCTATTGATTTTCAGACAAATCGGGCAAATGAAAGGGGAAATTAGGGGGATGACAACACAAAAACGTCAATAACTGCCGTTGTAATAAATGTTTTGACAAGAAATTTCATATGTAAATTCAAAGCCCTCAGAACAACTCTCAATCGTCAGCAAAATCGTTCATTGTACTCACCAGGACGAACAAAAAATGTCCTCTGAACCATGGTTCGAATCACTCGTTTCCAGGTTATTGAATTTTTCCTTTTTTTTTTTTGTTTTAATACTCTATAACCCTTCACTTCTACACTTAGTTCAATGCGACCATCCAAAAACTCCTTGAATTCCCTATAAAAATATTCTATTCAAGTGTCTGAAACCGAAAAACATGAGTCACACAAGACTTACTGAAAGAATGAGGCGAAAAACATGAGTCACACAAGACTTACTGAAAGAATGAGGCGAAAAACATGAGTCACACAAGACTTACTCAAAGAATGAGGCGAAAAACATGAGTCACACAAGACTTACTGAAAGAATGAGGCGAAAAACATGAGTCACACAAGACTTACTCAAAGAATGAGGCGAAAAACATGAGTCACACAAGACTTACTGAAAGAATGAGGCGAAAAACATGAGTCACACAAGACTTACTGAAAGAATGAGGCGAAAAACATGAGTCACACAAGACTTACTGAAAGAATGAGGCGAAAAACATGAGTCACACAAGACTTACTCAAAGAATGAGGCGAAAAACATGAGTCACACAAGACTTACTGAAAGAATGAGGCGAAAAACATGAGTCACACAAGACTTACTCAAAGAATGAGGCGAAAAACATGAGTCACACAAGACTTACTGAAAGAATGAGGCGAAAAACATGAGTCACACAAGACTTACTCAAAGAATGAGGCGAAAAACATGAGTCACACAAGACTTACTCAAAGAATGAGGCGAAAAACATGAGTCACACAAGACTTACTCAAAGAATGAGGCGAAAACTCACCACTAACATTAATTAACACTCTTGAACAGAACTTGTCAAATTTCACAATAACTTCTCCAATAATGAAGCTATAAAACGCTATTATTAACAACCCAATTATTTCAATTGGTCATTTATTTTATTGTCGACGTTAACAATTGAAAAACAAGGTATTTTGAAGCTATTTTATAAAATTACTCCAACTAATACATAAATTCTCTTTCAATAAACTGCCATATCGAAAAACTCCGACTGCTAGCACAAATACGACTCCACAAAAGTTCTTTTGTCCCTCTTTGTGTACCGCAGACAAACATTTCTCCACAAATATCTCACTAATAGAACAAAATTCGAATTAGAACTAACTGTGGACTTTCTTGATTGGTTTTAGGTTCTAAAAAAATGAACAATTTATTTTTATTTTTTACTATAGGCTTAAAAATTAAGATTATAATTTAATTTATTAAATTATATATATATATATTGTATTATATATACTATAATATATATATATATTGTATAAATTATATATATATATATTGTATTATATATACTATAATATATATATATATTGTATAAATTATATATATATATATTGTATTATATATACTATAATATATATATATATTGTATAAATTATATATATATATATTGTATTATATATACTATAATATATATATATATTGTATAAATTATATATATATATATTGTATTATATATACTATAATATATATATATATTGTATAAATTATATATATATATATTGTATTATATATACTATAATATATATATATATATTGTATAAATTATATATATATATATATTGTATTATATATACTATAATATATATATATATTGTATAAATTATATATATATATATATATATATATATATTATTTTTTTTATTCAGTTTTATTTTTGCATTATGGCTACTACATTTTTACTATTTTCCCTTATCACAGGTCATATTTTATTTTATACAATTTTGAATTGCTTTTGTTTCCTAGTTGCTTGCACTATTTATATTAAAGTGCATGTCCATATTTATAATTTTAATGTTATTTGCACATTTTTATTTAGTTTCTATATTACTTATTTGTTACAATTATATATACTACTCAAAAATGAATAGGGATATGTTCTGAAAATCTGCTCACCGCCGTCGAAATACAAATTTTTTTTTGTACTTAAATAATTGAATAAAATACATAATATTTTATGAAGAGAAGAAATGTTTAAATGAATATTGGCTCGGATTATAAACAATAATCATTATTCTCTCCTAGTTAGGATTAAGTATGTTTGCTTTTATCTTTTTTTGTCTCACTTTTAATCAGAATGCTTTCAAACCATAAAAAGGCAACATCTTTCGTCGTGGTACACACGTATGTACTCGTGGGTTTTCTCAGACCGATATAGCGGGAATGATGGGGGTTTCCCAAAATGTGGTTTCTCGCACTTTAAGTCGTCACAGGGAGACTGGAACTGTTGCTCGAAGACCAGGAAGTGGACCCCAAAGGATAACAACACCTAGACAAGATTGAAATCTTGTAATTCTGGCAAGAAGAATTTTCGATAGCTCGGCAACTTGGTCAACAAATTCAGTGTGTAACTGAGCGTCCAATATCCGACCAAACGATTCGAAATCGTCTTTGGGGAGTTGGTTTAACTTCATATGCTCCCTTAAGGCGTCCGGCAATAACAGAACGTCATCGGCTGCAAAGATTAGCCTGGTGCACCAAGAGAGTGTCAGAGGATACCAACTGGTCAGCTGTAATGTTTGCAGATGAATACAGATTTTGCCTCACTAATGATAGCCGACGTCAAAGGGTGTACAGGGAGGCGGTGGAGGCGGCGTGGACAGGGATTTACTTAGGCGGCCATACAACCCCGAAAGAACCCTTACAGCTCAGCGATATTCCGAAGAAATTATCCGTGAATACATTCCAACTACCAGGGATTTGATTGGTCAACATTTTCGATTCTTGCATGACAACGCACGCCCACATAGAGGAAGAATTGTTTTGGACACTACGGCTGATTTGGGAATAAGACATCTCCCCTTGCCTCCACTTTCTCCAGATCTCAACCCAATCGAGCATATGTGGAATGCACTTCAAAGAAGGCTTTTTGACCGAAACCTTCAACCTCTCTCTCTTCGAGAATTAAGGGATGCTCCACCAGATCTTTGGGAAGAAATACCAACGCAGACCTGTGACATGATTAACAGTATGCTAGAAAGGTGCAGGGAGGTAATTACCAATAGAGAACACTTCACCAGATGTTAAAAACAATGATTATTTTGAAGAAAAATTGGATAAAGTTTTTTGGATATTTTTTTTTTCACAAGACATTTTCTATCTTGTATTGTATTTTTTTAATTTGTATTTTAATAAAATATTTAATTATAAAAAAAAATTTAATTTCTACGGCAGTGAGCAGATTTTCAGAACATATCCCTATTCATTTTTGAGTAGTATACATATTTTTGTAAATATATCTATGACAATGTCTTTTGTAAAAAAAAAAACATTCTTTGCCGTAGAGGTTGTATTCTTTAGTGCGATAAAAGGTTTATCTATCTATAAGAATTCTGAATAATTGATCGCAAAGCAATTTATTGATTAGAAAATCAACTTCTAGGTAAAAATAAAACATGAAAAACACAATAACCTGGAAAAAAAAGTAACAATCGGTCTGAAATTCGACGTTGAGTTTTCAACGGAATTTCATGACTGAGTCATAAAATGAAAAAAAAAATGGTTGTCTGTGAACACGATAACTCTCGATAGAATGAATACATCGACACAAAATTGTATATGTGTATCCAGAACCCCCTGAGGACAACACCTACTGATTGTCAGCCAAATCAGGCTAAAAGAAGGGAGGGTTTATTGGTGAGGCTTAACCCAAAAACTCAAATAACTGCCGTAGTAATGAATGTATAAACATGAAATTGTATATTTAAATTCAAAACTTTACAAAGACCATACTTATTAACTTTCCACAAATCGGCCGAAGGATAAGGGGGATTAGAGGAAGACGGATTCAAAAATCCTAATATTGCTGACGTAATGAATATACTATTAAGTGTACTATTGACTTTTAGCCCAAATGGTTTTGAAGGGAGAGCGAACATATACTTGATTACTAATAGAAATAATAGACGTTGTCTTCCCACTGTTTATACCAACAGTGGGAAGACAACGTCTATTATTTCTATTAGAAATATAGTCGCACAACATCTTATTATCACATATGTATACTTGATTAATTTATTAAGTACATTGCCGGTCTTTTTTGTTTTTTAAAAATCATCACCCTGAGGGAGCAGTACGAAATTTCTAAATTCTCCTCTCTTTTGCCTGAGCTCATTAAAAGCCCATTACGTGTCTTACGATCCCGTTTTTGTCCTATCATGGAGCTATACAAATAAAGAAATAAAAAAGTAGCTTTAGAGGCTTGCTATTTTTGTTAATTTCTAAATTTAAATTAAGATTTCACTGTTATCGAGACTCTAGATGCTATAGGTTACATTTCAAGACAATTCCCATATTTAAAATTACTAATGGGAATTATAAAATATTACGTTTGCCATAGTTTAAAAAAACAATTATTGCAGAACCTACCTTAACATTGTGAACACAACAGCTACCTACAGCATGACTAAACAAACATTATGAATTCAAAGTCTTTTTTTTCCCAACTGTACAAACTAGTATCTTGTTTACAACCAAACAATAAAAGTATACTGATAAGAATTATCACATATGTAAAATTTGAGCCATTATGTAAGAAGTTCTTGAAAACAAATGTAATACATAGTTATTAACTAAAGTTGGTTAACGAACTGTAATATGTATAGTGTAATGTAACGTAGTGATGTTTAACACTATGGCACTTCATCAAAAACTATGAGATATTCAAAAGGAGAAAACAACATTGATAAGGCTTATCACATAGTATAGGGAAGATAAATATTATTCATTATTTCCCACTTATTTTGAAACTACGACAATGTTTACCTAAAATAAAGCTAATGACCATGATTTTTTTTGATTTTTTTTAGTTTAAGTTTTATTATACTAATCCAAATGTTTCGATATATTCACTCGCGTAAAAAACATCGATATGATGAACCATATTTCATAAATGTACACTCTGAAAGAAATTGCACCACCAAAATTTAGGACAATAAAATATACTATAGAAATAATGGACATATAGTAATATATGATAAAAATATACAAGGACGTTATTCTCATATAACTTATGTGACATTTATTATTATCTGCGGGGGGAGAATCTATATGTTTCTGCTCTAGTTAGATAGTTATTATAGTTATGTACTGTATACTACTTATGAGGTCATATCGCCTACTACCAGACGGCTTTTTCGTAACTCGGGTGGACATGAGCCCGACTCTATTATGGGAGTCCTACATTTTGACATATCTAAATTGTTATTCACTTAGGGTAAGGTTCTTTAACGAGTACCTGATATCTTATAGGCTTGGGACAGTCGCTTAACGTCCCATGGGAAGGACGGCGTGCTTAAGTATATTTTACCTCCCAGATAAAATAAACTAAGGGTCTTGGGCGGGTTTCGAACCCGCTATCAATAGCTCAGAAGTAAGCGGAGTCCTCTTTATATACATATGTTTAACCGGAAAATAAATTAATTTTTTTTACAATTGTTTGTTCTAATTCATTTTATTAATTTTTTTTTTAATTTAGGAAATTCAGTGCCAATAATTTTAGATATGTAAGTGCAGTCGAGTGGCTACTCTCCAAGATTTGTTTAGTTAGTTCAGTTTCTTCTGAATTTCTCTCTCTTTAAGAATAATATCTGGCCTTGTCTAGTGCTTACAAAGGCTTTGAAACCAGCGACGCAAAAAAAAAAAACCCCAAAAAACAATTTAGTAGTTCTGTCAGCCATTTTATTGAGGCAATTGCAATTGCAGTTTCAAAACAGCCATTTAATTGAGGAATTAAATTTTTATGATTACCAAATAAATCAGTGATGGTTTGAAGTCTGTCCTGAAGATCGCGTTGTTGTCTCGTTCGAATTCCCATTTTGTACACCAGAAAAATGAGTGTTCCTAGTAGAAACATTAAGCCTAAGAAAGTGTAAATTAAATAAACTGATATGTAATTACATTATAAGACATCTTACCCAGCTATTTGTTTTTCAATACTCACCTAAGCAACTCAATATAAATATCAAAGTGGCAGTTTTAAGATCCACATATCGATCCGATTTCGGGAAATAATAATTTGGTGTTTGAGTGTACCATCTTCGGTCAACTGGCTCAGATTTCCAATCTTAAAAATTGTAAAAAAAATATTATTATAGAATAGAATAATTGTTATTAATCGGCGTCCAATGTCATAGATTTTTGACGCCGTATACTCGATTAAATTAAGTCATTGAGGTGGGTTGTCTTCATTGTGCTTAGGACAGCTTCGATAGATGAGTTGTCGTCTCCGAGCATCTCATGTAGGTCCCATTTTCGCAAACCCATGGCCTTTAGTATATTATCATATCCAGGGCATTCCTCCAGGATGTGGCTTACTGTGAGAGGCCAGGCCCCACACCCGCCACAGCCCGGGGCCATCGCCCTGGTTATGAGGTGGCCATGGGTTAAATGAGTGTGGCCTACACGGAGCCGCATCAGACATACCTCCTCCTGCCTATTCTGTCTTTCGGAGCTTTTCCATTTGTCGACATTTGCTTTGATGGACCTAAGTTTATTTGTTAGGTCCATTATATAATCACATATTAAGTAAGGTTATTGCTAATGCTACCTAACTCATAGAAAATCCATGTATTTTAAGTATATTGTTAATCCTTTCTTGGATTTTCCCTTAGTTATCTAATCATTGCCCATCACTTGCCTAATTATTAACCACACTTACCTAATAATTAACCATACTTTTTGAAATACTCGTGAATGTTGCCTCTCCAAATTTGAGCAAGTTGATTTAACCGAAAACACCTTCTTCACTTTGAATGGTCTGCCGTAGTGAATAAATGGTTAAATGCAGTTTCTCGTGAATGATTTCTCAAAGACATAGATTAAGTAGATTTAACCGAGAATATTCACAATTTTACAAGATACCAAGAAACCCACATCTTTATAATTCCGAAAGTATTAGAGTCCTGAGCTCCCAATTTCTTCACAGTGCGCAGATGGCTTGGGAGATCATCACAGTACACTTAACTCATTTTTGCCATTTTACGACTTAACTTATTCCCTGTGACCATACATATGTTTACCGCATACCTTTGGAGCAAGTGTCAGGTTCATCACTGTTATCGCCACAGTGATCGAACCCATCACAGTAGAGCTGCTTATTGATACACCTGTGATTGTGACACAAATACTCCGTTCCTCCTATACAATCTGTAAAATAATAAATAAAAATAACAGACATTACAGAAAACTGTTAATAATAATATTAGTAACTAATCGATTTCAGTTATCAGTGGTTTATAAACTGATCGATTGTATTTATGTTTTGGTTCCCCAGCTGTGGGAAATATGTATAGACCAAGTTATGTAATCGGTCAGAAAGACGATGTCGCTTTTTTCAAAGCGATTTTCCGTTTTCCAACATACTTATCCCCAGAACGAATTAATCAATTAACCTTTCCCTCCAAAACCAGTTGAGCGTTTGCGCTAATATTCAATATTTGACTTTCATAAGAGCTCCTTAATTCTCATACTCAGTGCCGGATTACCCTATAAGCAAACTAAGCAATTGTTTAGGGCATCACGTCTCGGGGGCACCAAGACCGCAATGCTATTTTTGAAATAGTTAATTATTTCTCGATTTTTATTTTTATTTTTTCGTAAAACTGCTATCATTTTTAATTAAAAATGGAACTAATATGTTAAATATAAAAACATTTATAGGTCGCATAGTTTTTTTTAAATTCTGCCTTAAACTTCGGATGGAAGACAAAATATCAAATCCTGATTATGATGATACTGAGGAAGAAGATGTATCTAGTAATAATATTGGAGGAAGTATGGAAGAAAATGGGGAGGGTGTGCAAGTATTGGCAACGCTGCACTCCTACCAACCAGCCCGTCTCAACTGACGTTTCATCAGCACTAGACTAATCTCCTGGTTTCCATGATGAATTCCAGAACCCTTCCGTAATTCAAGCTTCTCAACTCTTCTTCTGTCATCTTTTTGTACGGCTGAACCTTGGTCATTTACTCTACACCTGTTGAGCCTCTCCTAACCATAAAAGTCCTATATACATAAACAAAAAGATATCATGTAATGATTAAAATTTATAATTACCTAAATTGGAGAAAATCGAATAAGCAATAGCCAACTGGGACATATTCGAAAATTTAGCTTTTAGAGAAATATAGAGTCCCGAGAGGGTTGGAACGACGATTTGTGGTTTAGGCGAAATTCCAACAAAAGGTCTGACACTTTCCAGAAGTTTTCCTTCCGAGGTGAGTCCTTCGTGAACGAGGATTTCGGAACTTGGACCTGAAATTGAGGAAGAATAAAGAAATATTTAGTTTTTGTGAAAAAATAAATTAAATAAAATTGCTTTATTTTTATATTTATTTTAATATATTTCTGTATGGGAACCCCTATACAAAACTCCCATGGAAATGAGAGTTTCAACAATATTACTCAAAAAACAAGCTGCAGAGAAATATTTAAACAACTTAAAATCCTGCCTTTGCCATCGCTGTTTATATTTGAAACATTAATAGTTATTAGGAAAAATATAAATATTTTCCCTCTCAACTATACTAGTCATGTTTACGACACCAGGAAGAAAGAAGACTTTCGAATAACTAAACATTGCTCTTCTCTTTTTGAAAAAAAGTATAACTCATAAAAGAATTATTTTTTTTAATGCCCTTCCCCACTTCTTCAAATCAATAGATACAATGAAAAAATTTTAATTTCAACTAAAAATGTTTATGTTAGAGGAAACCCTTTATACGAAAACGGAATTTTATTCTCACTGTTAAAAAAGAATAAAATAATCACAATAAAGAATCGTGTTTCATATCCAAAAACATTATTTGATACAAAGCTTTCATTTTTATTTTTTGGACAGAGTTCCTCCACACCTTAAAGGTCAGTACAATGTACGTTACTGTTTTATTTATTCATTTACAATTGATTAATATATATATATATATGTTTACTTTTTTGTTTTTTTTGAGGGCGCCTGTAGCTCAGTGGTATGCGTGCTTGTCTTCTGAGCTCAAGATCGTGGGTTCGAAACTCAACCGAGGCCCTTAGTTTATTTTATCTGGGAGGTGAAGTAAACTTAAGCACGCCGTCCTTCGGATGGGACGTTAAGCGATGGTCCCGAGCCTGTACGATGTCAGGTACTCGTTAAAGACCCCTACCCTAGGTGAATAAAAATTTAGGGTAGGCAAAATTTACGACTCCCATAGTAGAGTCAGGCTCATGTCCAGCAGAGTGACGAAAGAGCGCTCTGGTAGTAGGCGATATGACCTCGTAGTTAAAGCCCGGACATTAGTCATAAAACCTAAACCTATATATTTTTATATATATATATTGTTATTGTTACGTTGTTTTCTTTTTCTTTTCTATATCTCGCACATTGGGACCTGATGAAGAATACTATCTGATAACTGCCGATGTAATGAATGTATTGACACGAAATTTTATATGTAAATTCAAAGCCTTATATGGACGACACCTCTTAATTTACAGGGAATCCGCGGAAGGAGAGGGGGAATCAGAGGAGAGGCTCAACTCAAAAATCCCAATAACTGCCAATGTAATGAATGTATCGACATGAAATTATATATTTAAATTCAAAATCCCATAAAGATGGCTCCGTTAAATTCTCCGCAAAATCGTTCGAAGGGATCAGTGAAGGAAGGTTCGACTCAAATTTCCTAACAACTACCAAATATAATGAATATATCGATATAAAATTTAGTATGAGGATACAGAAGCCTCCTCTCAACTATTGATTTTTTAGCCCAAACGGTCGATTGGCTTTGAAAAAGAGCGAAAAATTGATTAATTCATGCTGGAGAAGTCGATAGCCGGTGATTCACAGAAGACTTTTTATATTTCTATAACAGGTCGTGTACATAGAAACTTCTTTTCTTATTTTGGTTTCTAGAATACATTCACAAAGTAGGCAACCAATTTTGGTTACACCTAGAATACATTATATCATTTCCATACCCAATCAGATTTCAATGAAATTCTGAGTTGTTACAATTATTATTTATACTTAGTAGTATAAGAAAAAGTGTGGAATATTAGCTTTAAGCAGAGTTGGGCAAAAATCAGCTATAACTAATAGCTAAAAACTATAGCTAAATTAGCTGTAGTTGTAATGGACTAAGAGCTAAACATCAGTTGTTATCTGTTTGCCCATAGTTGATTCTTGTTACTAAATTAGCTATATGCTGAAATAGGTATCTTTACAACTACAAACTAATAAATAACATTGTTAATTGTACATTTTGGCATATTTTGAAGTAATAACTAAGCATTAAATATCAAATAGGAAGATAAAATATAATTACTGGTTACTTTATGGTTTTATATTTGGTTTGTGGACAGTTTAATTTCTCAGCATATCGTATTAATTAAAAAGTGGTTTAATTACAGATTTTTTTAAATAGAATTTTTCACGCTAGATAAAATGAAAGTCTCAACTTGCCACTTCAAATTATAAGCAATATAAGCGTTTCGAGTTTTATTACAAGCGAAAGAAATAACGAGTTATTTTTGAGTTAAATTTTTTCCCTCAACAATAATAATTATTATGAGGTGATCTTTAATCTATTGTCAAGTAACTCAGAGATATTTCTTGACAAAAATCACAAAATGATTTTCAAATTATAAAAATGATATGATTTTTTCCCCCAAAGCAAATAATTCTCACATTCAACCCCTTGCCCAAAAAACACACGTATGGAGATAATTAGTTGTTAGTTATTAGTTGGCAGCTAAAGCTAATTAGTTTAAGTTGCCATGACTGCTATAGCTTAAAACAATTAGCTGTTTATTTCAACTAAAAGCTAATTTAGTTGTAAAAATTAGCTGCTTGTCAACAGTTAATAGCTAAATTAACTGCATTTTTATCGCAACTAATGCTGTTTAAGCTATTAGCTGTAGTTACACCTTAGCTAACTAAAAATTAGCTAGCTAATGCCCAACTCTGGCTGTAAGCCATTGATCTTTTTACAGATTTTTTTATTTTTTTTTGCGCTCTTACCGACATTATTGAAGTTGGTGACAGACATGTGTACGTAAAGGTCGCTGTTAACCAGTTCTTTGGTAGGTTTAATGATCCAGACACAGTCGTAGTTCTTCAGTCTCTCACCTCGAATCATGTTTACCATCACAATAGCCCCTCCGAAATTTTCTATCTCTCCTCCACAATCTGCAAAAAAATTTTTATAAATATATAAAAAAATTGTTTATAAAAATATAAACGAAAAACAATATATGCCCCGCAGAGAGGCCAAATCGCCAATTCTAGAGCAATATCTTTAAAAAAAAAAAAAAAAAATTAACAAGGTACCTAATTGGGGCTCTAATATTTTGTACATCAAAATACATTATAAATGAGGACTCCAGTAGATCAGAGGCGTGCTAGTCTACTGAGCTCAAGATCGGGGATTCGAAACTCGGCTGCTCTGGTAGTAGGCGATATGGCATCTTAGTTAAAGTCAGGGCATGAGTCACAATAACTAACTATATATATATATATATATATATAATAAATTGGAAGAAGACTCAACTATGGGAGTCCTAAATTTTGCCTACCCTAAATTTTTATTCACCTAGGGCAGGAGTCTTTAACGAGTACCTGACATCGTATAGGCCCGGGACCATAGCTTAAAGTCCCATCCGAAGGATGGCGTGCTTAAGTTTATTTTACCTCCCAGATAAAATAAACTAAGGGCCTCGGCCGGGTTTCGAACCCACGATCTTGAGCTCAGAAGACAAGCACGCAAAATGTATTATATACTAGCCAAACCCGCCATGAGTTGCAACGGCTATTTTTGTAATTTAAAAAAAATATTAAAATTAAAAGTTGTCAAACCATTTTTTAAACCGTTCCAGTGATGTGCCAAACATAACCAATAAGTTTGAGCGCAATAGTTTCGACAGTTTCGCATCCTTTAAGCTTCACAAAGACGGACATTCATTTATATATATACATATATAAGATTTGTAAATGAAAATTCAATTTATTTTTTATTTTTACTTTATTGATAGTAAAAGATATTATTTATGTAATGACATAATTGCTCTATAGAATTCAATACAAAGCAATTTACGCCAATTCGTGTAATTATGAAGTTAATTATGAAACGTTTAGTGTAAACAAAAATCTAACAGTTTTATAAACAATGAATTGTCAATTCGATAACAAAAGGAAAAGACAATCTATATTAATAAAGCTGAAACGGGGTGTGTTTGTGTGTTTGTTTGTTCCAGCATCACGCCCAAACCGCTGGACGGATTTTTATGAAACTTCCCATGTAGCATTCTTTTGAGCCCGATTGAATAATAGGTTATGTGGCGTCCCAAAATTTTGATCGGGAGGGGGGGTTGTGGGGGGGGGCTAAGTATAAAAATAGTGCTAACTCATTAACTAATGGGCGAATTGTCATGAAATTTCACAGGTAGTCTTTTTAAAATCCAAACAGGAAAAAAAGGTGTGTGGCGTCCCAAAATTTTGATCGGGAGGGGGGGTTGTAAGGGGGGCCTAAGTATATAAATAGTGCTAACACATTAACTAATGGTCGAATTGTCATGAAATTTCACACGTAGTCTTTTTAAAAGCCAAACAAGAAAAAAAGGTGTGTGGCGTCCCAAAGTTTTGAACGGGAGGGGGGGTAGTGGGGGGGCCTAAGTATAAATATAGAGCTAACTCATTAACTAATGGGCGAATCGTCATGAAATTTCACATGTAGTATTTTTAAAAGCCAAATAGGAAAAAAAGGTGTGTGGCGTCCCAAAGTTTTGAACGGGAGGGGGGGTTGTAAGGGGGGCCTAAGTATAAATATAGAGCTAATTCTTTAACGGTTGGTCGGATTGTCACGAAATTTCACATGGGGTATTCCTGAAGGCCAAATAGAAAAATAGGCGGTGTGACGGCTCAAAATTTTTTACGGGAGGGGGGGGGGTAGTGGGGGGACCTAAGTATAAATACAGAGCTAACTCAATAACTAATGGGCGAATCGTCATGAAATTTCACATGTAGTATTTTTGAAAGCCAAATAGGAAAAAAAGGTGTGTGGCGTCCCAAAGTTTTGAACGGTAGGGGGGGTTGTGGAGGTACGCCTAAGTATAAATATAGTGCTAACTTTTTAACGATTGGTCGTATTGTCATGAAATTTCGCATGTAGTATTCCTGTAGGTCAAATAGAAAAATAAGGTGTGTGGCGTCCCGAAGTTTTGAACGGGAGGGGGGGTTGTGGGGGGGCCTAAGTATAAATATAGAGCTAACTCTTTAACAGTTGGTCGGATTGTCACGAAGTTTCACATGTAGTATTCCTGAAGACCAAATAAAAAAATAGGCGGTGTGACGGCCCAAAATTTTGAACAGGAAGGAGGGTTGTGGGGGGGGCTAAATATACATATAGAGTTAGCTCACTAACGGTTGGTCGTATTGTCACGAAATTTCGCATATATTATTCCTGAAGGCCAAATAGAAAAATAAGGAGTGTGGCGTCCCGAAGTTTTGAACGGGTGGCGGGGTTGAGGGGGGGGGGGACTAAGTATAAATATAGAGCTAGCTCACTAACGGTTGATCGTATTGTCATGAATCGGATTGTCATGAATTTCACATGTAGTAGTAGTAACTATGTATTCGCTGTGGGGTTCACTGTTGCAAGACATTTACTAGCTGTGATGTCCAGCGTTCCTAATATCGTACTAGCTGTGGGGTCCGCTGTTGCAAGGTACTTACTAGCTGTAGTGCTCAGCCCCAGCGTTCCTAACTATGTACTGGCTGTGGGGTTCGCTGTTGCAAGGCACCTATAAGACATTTACTAGCTGTAATGCCCAGCGTTTCTAATTACGTACTAGCTGTGGGGTCTGCTGTTGCATGGCGCTAGCAGTGTGGCCCAGCGTATTTCACTCGTAGGTACTAGCTGTGGGGTCCGCCGTTGCAAAACTCATACTAGCTGTGATGCCCTGTGGTTCTAACTACATACTATCTGTGGGGTTCGCAGTTGCAAGGCACCTACTACCTGTAGGGCCCAGCGTTCCTAAAAACGTACTAGCTGTGGGGTCCGTCGTTGCAAAAGCATACTAGCTGTGATGCCCAGGGTTCCTAATATCGTACTAGCTGTGGGGTCCGTTGTTGCAAGGCATTTACTAGCTGTAGTGCCCAGCGTTCCTAACTATGTACTAGCTGTGAAGTTCGCTGTTGCAAAGCACTTACTAACTGTAATGCCCAGCGTATTTAACTACATACTAGCTGTGGGGTCCGCTGTTGCAAGGCACTTAATAGCTGTGATGCCCAGCGTTCCTAACTTCGTACTAGCTGTGGGGTCCGCTGTTGCGAGGCACATACTAGCCGTGTTGACCAGCGTTCCTAACTACGTACTAGCTGTTGGGTCCGCCGTCGCAAGGCACATACTAGCTATGATGCCCAGCATTCCCAACTACGTACTAGCTGTGGTGCTCAGCGTTGCAAGCCACATACTAGCTGTGGTCACAAACGTTCTTAAGTACGCACTGACTAGGACGTCCAGCGATGCTAAGTATTCACTAGGTGTGGCTTCCGCCGTTGAAAGGCGCATACTAGCTGTGGTGCCCAGGGGTCCTAAAAACTTACTAGCGTTACAACAGCTGAAGGACTATAAGCCTTATTCCGTATGAATAATTGAAAATTATAACATCATGAATGTACTGTCGAGGACCCCCATCCGAAGGACGACGTGCTCAAAGTTATTTTTAGCTTCCCGATTAAAACATCTGACCTAAGTTCCTCAACTAGATTTCTAAGTGGCGATCCTGAGCTCGGTAGACTCCATTCTTGAAATTTCTCGCTTTTTAACTGTTTATAGATTTAATATTTGTTAAAACTGATAGAGAACGACCGGATAATCTGAATCCAACACAAAAATCAAAATAAAAATGTTTTTCAAAAAATTCACGCTATTTAACGGTTTATAGGCTTAATAATTGTTAAAACTGATACGACAGAATCAGATATATCCGAAAAGTCCCATCCGACGGACGACGTGCTCAAGGCTATTTTCAACCTAAGAGAAATTTCACCTAACCAGGTTTATTTACATAACATACGTCTCATTATCGAGTACCTCACATTCGAAAAAGCCCTGGATCATCGCTTAAAGTCCCATCCGAAGGACGACGTGCTCAAAGTGTTTTTTAACTTCCCGATTGAAACATCTGACCTAAGTGCCCCAACTAGATTTCTAAGTGGCGATCCTGAGCTCGGTAGACTCCATTCTTGAAATTTCTCGCTTTTTAACGGTTTATAGATTTAATATTTGTTAAAACTGATAGAGAACGACCGGATTATCTGAATCCTACACAAAAATCAAAATAAAAATGTTTTTCAAAAAATTTGCGCTATTTAACGGTTTATAGGCTTAATAATTGTTAAAACTGATACGAGAGATTCAGATTTATCCGGAAAGTCCCATCCGAAGGACGACGTGCTGAAGGCTATTTTCAACCTAAGTGATATTTCACCTACCCAGGTTTATTTACATAACATACGTCTCATTATCGAGTACCTCACATTTGAAAAAGCCCTGGATCATCGCTTAAAGTCCCATCCGAAGGACGACGTGCTCAAAGTGTTTTTTAACTTCCCGATTGAAACATCTGACCTAAGTGCCTCAACTAGATTTCTAAGTGGCGATCCTGAGCTCGGTAGACTCCATTCTTGAAATTTCTCGCTTTTTAACGGTTTATAGATTTAATATTTGTTAAAACTGATAGAGAACGACCGGATTATCTGAATCCTACACAAAAATCAAAATAAAAATGTTTTTCAAAAAATTTGCGCTATTTAACGGTTTATAGGCTTAATAATTGTTAAAACTGATACGACAGATTCAGATTTATCCGGAAAGTCCCATCCGAAGGACGACGTGCTCAAGGCTTTCAACCTAAGTAGAAATTGACCTACCCAGGTTTATTTACATAACATACGTCTCATTATCGAGTACCTCACATTCGAAAAAGCCCTGGATCATTGCTTAATGTCCCATCCGAAGGACGACGTGCTCAAAGTTATTTTTAGCTTCCCGATTAAAACATCTGACCTAAGTGCCTCAACTAGATTTCTAAGTGGCGATCCTGAGCTCGGTAGACTCCATTCTTGAAATTTCTCGCTTTTTAACGGTTTATAGATTTAATATTTGTTAAAACTGATAGAGAACGACCGGATTATCTGAATCCTACACAAAAATCAAAATAAAAATGTTTTTCGAAAAATTCACGCTATTTAACGGTTTATAGGCTTAATAATTGTTAAAACTGATACGACAGAATCAGATATATCCGAAAAGTCCCATCCGACGGACGACGTGCTCAAGGCTATTTTCAACCTAAGTGAAATTTCACCTAACCAGGTTTATTTACATAACATACGTCTCATTATCGAGTACCTCACATTCGAAAAAGCCCTGGATCATCGCTTAAAGTCCCATCCGAAGGACGAAGTGCTCAAAGTGTTTTTTAACTTCCCGATTGAAACATCTGACCTAAGTGCCTCAACTAGATTTCTAAGTGGCGATCCTGAGCTCGGTAGACTCCATTCTTCAAATTTCTTGCTTTTTAACGGTTTATAGATTTAATATTTGTTAACTGACAGAGCCATAGAGTGTGCTGGTTTCGGATTATGCCAACGTCAGCACAACGTTCAGACTGACTTTAAATATGGTGACACCGATCCACTATGGAAGAAAAATGCCAAAAAAAAAAAGATGTATGTATAGATATGAACACAAATTAAAACTTGTGTACATTGTGATATAATCTATATTAATAAAGCTGAAACGGGGTTTGTTTGTTTGTTTGTTTGTTTGTTTGTTTGTATGTATGTTAGTTCCAGCATCACGCCCAAACCGCTGGACGGATTTTTATGAAACTTCCCATGTAGCATTCTTTTGAGCCCGATTGAATAATAGGCTATGTGGCGTCCCAAAATTTTGATCGGGAGGAGGGGTTGTAAGGGGGGCCTAAGTATATAAATAGTTCTAACTCATTAACTAATGGTCAAATTGTCATGAAATTTCACACGTAGTCTTTTTAAAAGCCAAACAGGAAAAAAAGGTGTGTGGCGTCCCAATGTTTTGAACGGGAGGGGGGGTTGTGGGGGGGCCTAAGTATAAATATAGAGCTAACTCATTAACTAATGGGCGAATCGTCATGAAATTTCACATGTAGTATTTTTAAAAGCCAAATAGGAAAAAAAGGTGTGTGGTGTCCCAAAGTTTTGAACGGGAGGGGGGGTTGTGGGGGGGCCTAAGTATAAATATAGAGCTAACTCTTTAACAGTTGGTCGCATTGTCACGAAGTTACACATGTAGTATTCCTGAAGACCAAATAAAAAAATAGGCGGTGTGACGGCTCAAAATTTTTTACGGGAGGGGGGGTAGTGGGGGGGCCTAAGTATAAATATAGAGCTAACTCATTAACTAATGGGCGAATCGTCATGAAATTTCACATGTAGTATTTTTAAAAGCCAAATAGGAAAAAAAGGTGTGTGGCGTCCCAAAGTTTTGAACGGGAGAGGGGGTTGTGGGGGGTCTAAGTATAAATATAGAGCTAACTCTTTAACGGTTGGTCGGATTGTCACGAAATTTCACATGGAGTATTCCTGAAGGCCAAATAGAAAAATAAGGTGTGTGGCGTTCCAAAGTTTTGATCGGGAGGGGGTGTTGTAGGGGGGGCCTACGTATATAAATAGTGCTAACTCATTAACTAATGGTCGAATTGTCATGAAATTTCACATGTAGTATTCCTAAAGGTCAAATAGAAATATTAGGTGGGTGACGGCCCAAAATTTTGAACAGGAAGGAGGGTTGTTGGGGGGGCTAAATATACATATAGAGTTAGCTCATTAACGGTTGGTCGTATTGTCACGAAATTTCGCATATATTATTCCTGAAGGCCAAATAGAAAAATAAGGAGTGTGGCGTCCCGAAGTTTTGAACGGGTGGCGGGGTTGAGGGGGGGGGGACTAAGTATAAATATAGAGCTAGCTCATTAACGGTTGATCGTATTGTCATGAATCGGATTGTCATGAATTTCACATGTAGTAATAGTAACTATGTATTCGCTGTGGGGTTCACTGTTGCAAGACATTTACTAGCTGTGATGTCCAGCGTTCCTAATATCGTACTAGCTGTGGGGTCCGCTGTTGCAAGGTACTTACTAGCTGTAGTGCTCAGCCCCAGCGTTCCTAACTATGTACTGGCTGTGGGGTTCGCTGTTGCAAGGCACCTATAAGACATTTACTAGCTGTAATGCCCAGCGTTTCTAATTACGTACTAGCTGTGGGGTCTGCTGTTGCAAGGCGCTAGAAGTGTGGCCCAGCGTATTTCACTCGTAGGTACTAGCTGTGGGGTCCGCCGTTGCAAAACACATACTAGCTGTGATGCCCTGTGGTTCTAACTACATACAATCTGTGGGGTTCGCAGTTGCAAGGCACCTACTACCTGTAGGGCCCAGCGTTCCTAAAAACGTACTAGCTGTGGGGTCCGTCGTTGCAAAAGCATACTAGGTGTGATGCCCAGGGTTCCTAATATCGTACTAGCTGTGGGGTCCGTTTTTGCAAGGCATTTACTAGCTGTAGTGCCCAGCGTTCCTAACTTCGTACTAGCTGTGGGGTCAGTTGTTGCAAGGCATTTACTAGCTGTAGTGCCCAGCGTTCCTAACTATGTACTAGCTGTGAAGTTCGCTGTTGCAAAGCACTTACTAACTGTAATGCCCAGCGTATTTAACTACATACTAGCTGTGGGGTCCGCTGTTGCAAGGCACTTAATAGCTGTGATGCCCAGCGTTCCTAACTTCGTACTAGCTGTGGGGTCCACTGTTGCGAGGCACATACTAGCTGTGGTGACCAGCGTTCCTAACTACGTACTAGCTGTGGTGCTCAGCGTTGCAAGCCACATACTAGCTGTGGTCACAAACGTTCTTAAGTACGCACTGACTAGGACGTCCAGCGATGCTAAGTATTCACTAGGTGTGGCTTCCGCCGTTGAAATGCGCATACTAGCTGTGGTGCCCAGGAGTCCTAAAAACTTACTAGCGTTACAACAGCTGAAGGACTATAAGCCTTATTCCGTATGAATAATTGAAAATTATAACATCATGAATGTACTGTCGAGGAACTGAATAGCGTTATAGAAGATATTGGGAGAAAAATCAAAGTTCCCCGGGCAACGCCGGGTATAACTGCTATAGATTTAATATTTGTTAAAACTGATAGAGAACGACCGGATTATCTGAATCCTACACAAAAATCAAAATAAAAATGTTTTTCAAAAAATTCACGCTATTTAACGGTTTATAGGCTTAATAATTGTTAAAACTGATACGACAGAATCCGACGGACGACGTGCTCAAGGCTATTTTGAACCTAAGTGAAATTTCACCTAACCAGGTTTATTTACATAACATACGTCTCATTATCGAGTACCTCACATTCGAAAAAGCCCTGGATCATCGCTTAAAGTCCCATCCGAAGGACGACGTGCTCAAAGTGTTTTTTAATTTCCCGTTTGAAACATCTGACCTAAGTGCCTCAGCTAGATTTCTAAGTGGCGATCCTGAGCTCGGTAGACTCCATTCTTCAAATTTCTCGCTTTTTAACGGTTTATAGATTTAATATTTGTTGAAACTGATAGAGAACGACCGGATTATCTGAATCCTACACAAAAATCAAAATAAATATGTTTTTCAAAAAATTTGCGCTATTTAACGGTTTATATAGGCTTAATAATTGTTAAAACTGATACGAGAGATTCAGATTTATCCGGAAAGTCCCATCCGAAGGACGACGTGCTGAAGGCTATTTTCAACCTAAGTGATATTTCACCTACCCAGGTTTATTTACATAACATACGTCTCATTATCGAGTACCTCACATTCGAAAAAGTCCTGGAACATCGCTTAAAGTCCCATCCGAAGGACGACGTGCTCATAGTTATTTTTCACTTCCCGATTAAAACATCTGACCTAAGTGCCTCAGCTAGATTTCTAAGTGGCGATCCTGAGCTCGGTAGACTCCATTCTTCAAATTTCTCGCTTTTTAACGGTTTATAGATTAAATATTTGTTAAAACTGATAGAGAACGACCGGATTATCTGAATCCTACACAAAAATCAAAATAAAAATGTTTTTCAAAAAATTTGCGCTATTTAACGGTTTATAGGCTTAATAATTGTTAAAACTGATACGACAGATTCAGATTTATCCGGAAAGTCCCATCCGAAGGACGACGTGCTCAAGACTATTTTCAACCTAAGTGATATTTCACCTACCCAGGTTTATTTACATAACATACGTCTCATTATCGAGTACCTCACATTCGAAAAAGCCCTGGATCATCGCTTAAAGTCCCATCCGAAGGACGACGTGCTCAAAGTGTTTTTTAACTTCCCGATTGAAACATCTGACCTAAGTGCCTCAACTAGATTTCTAAGTGGCGATCCTGAGCTCGGTAGACTCCATTCTTGAAATTTCTCGCTTTTTAACGGTTTATAGATTTAATATTTGTTAAAACTGATAGAGAACGACCGGATTATCTGAATCCTACACAAAAATCAAAATAAAAATGTTTTCAACAAATTTGCGCTATTTAACGGTTTATAGGCTTAATAATTGTTAAAACTGATACGACAGATTCAGATTTATCCGGAAAGTCCCATCCGAAGGACGACGTGCTGAAGGCTATTTTCAACCTAAGTGAAATTTCACCTATCCAGGTTTATTTACATAACATACGTCTCATTATCGAGTACCTCACATTCGAAAAAGTCCTGGAACATCGTTTAAAGTCCCATCCGAAGGACGAAGTGCTCAAAGTTATTTTTAACTTCCCGATTAAAACATCTGACCTAAGTGCCTCAGCTAGATTTCTAAGTGGCGATCCTGAGCTCGGTAGACTCCATTCTTCAAATTTCTTGCTTTTTAACGGTTTATAGATTTAATATTTGTTAACTGACAGAGCCATAGAGTGTGCTGGTTTCGGATTATGCCAACGTCAGCACAACGTTCAGACTGACTTTAAATATGGTGACACCGATCCACTATGGAAGAGAAATGCCAAAAAAAAAAAGATGTATGTATAGATATGAACACAAATTAAAACTTGTGTACATTGTGATATAATCTATATTAATAAAGCTGAAACGGGGTTTGTTTGTTTGTTTGTTTGTTTGTTTGTTTGTTTGTATGTATGTTTGTTCCAGCATCACGCCCAAACCGCTGGACGGATTTTTATGAAACTTCCCATGTAGCATTCTTTTGAGCCCGATTGAATAATAGGCTATGTGGCGTCCCAAAATTTTGATCGGGAGGGGGGGTTGTAAGGAGGGCCTAAGTATATAAATAGTGCTAACTCATTAACTAATGGTCAAATTGTCATGAAATTTCACACGTAGTCTTTTTAAAAGCCAAACAGGAAAAAAAGGTGTGTGGCGTCCCAAAGTTTTGAACGGGAGGGGGGGTTGTGGGGGGGCCTAAGTATAAATATAGAGCTAACTCATTAACTAATGGGCGAATCGTCATGAAATTTCACATGTAGTATTTTTAAAAGCCAAATAGGAAAAAAAGGTGTGTAGCGTCCCAATCTTTCGAACGGGAGGGGGGGTTGTGGGGGGGCCTAAGTATAAATATAGAGCTAACTCATTAACTAATGGGCGAATCGTCATGAAATTTCACATGTAGTATTTTTAAAAGCCAAATAGGAAAAAAAGGTGTGTGGCGTCCCAAAGTTTTGAACGGGAGGGGGGGTTGTGGGGGGGCCTAAGTATAAATATAGAGCTAACTCTTTAACGGTTGGTCGGATTGTCACGAAGTTACACATGTAGTATTCCTGAAGACCAAATAAAAAAATAGGCGGTGTGGCGTCCCAAAGTTTTGAACGGGAGGGGGGGTAGTGGGGGGGCCTAAGTATAAATATAGAGCTAACTCATCAACTAATGGGCGAATCGTCATGAAATTTCACATGTAGTATTTTTAAAAGCCAAATAGGAAAAAAAGGTGTGTGGCGTCCCAAAGTTTTGAACGGCAGGGGGGGTTGTGGGGGGGCCTAAGTATAAATATAGAGCTAACTCTTTAACGGTTGGTCGGATTGTCACGAAATTTCACATGGAGTATTCCTGAAGACCAAATAGAAAAATAGGCGGTGTGACGGCTCAAAATTTTTTACGGGAGGGGGGGTTGTGGGGGGGCCCAAGTATAAATATAGAGCTAACTCATTAACTAATGGGCGAATCGTCATGAAATTTCACATGTAGTATTTTTAAAAGACAAATAGGGAAAAAAGGTGTGTGGCGTCCCAAAGTTTTGAACGGGAGGAGGGGTTGTGGGGGGGCCTAAGTATAAATATAGAGCTAACTCTTTAACGGTTGGTCGGATTGTCACGAAATTTCACATGGAGTATTCCTGAAGGCCAAATAGAAAAATAAAGTGTGTGGCGTTCCAAAGTTTTGATCGGGAGGGGGTGTTGTAGGGGGGGCCTACGTATATAAATAGTGCTAACTCATTAACTAATGGTCGAATTGTCATGAAATTTCACATGTAGTATTCCTAAAGGTCAAATAGAAATATTAGGTGGGTGACGGCCCAAAATTTTGAACAGGAAGGAGGGTTGTTGGGGGGGCTAAATATACATATAGAGTTAGCTCATTAACGATTGGTCGTATTGTCACGAAATTTCGCATATATTATTCCTGAAGGCCAAATAGAAAAATAAGGAGTGTGGCGTCCCGAAGTTTTGAACGGGTGGCGGGGTTGAGGGGGGGGGGGGGGGGGGACTAAGTATAAATATAGAGCTAGCTCATTAACGGTTGATCGTATTGTCATGAATCGGATTGTCATGAATTTTACATGGAGTAATAGTAACTATGTATTCGCTGTGGGGTTCACTGTTGCAAGACATTTACTAGCTGTGATGTCCAGCGTTCCTAATATCGTACTAGCTGTGGGGTCCGCTGTTGCAAGGTACTTACTAGCTGTAGTGCTCAGCCCCAGCGTTCCTAACTATGTACTGGCTGTGGGGTTCGCTGTTGCAAGGCACCTATAAGACATTTACTAGCTGTAATGCCCAGCGTTTCTAATTACGTACTAGCTGTGGGGTCTGCTGTTGCAAGGCATCTACTACCTGTAGGGCCCAGCGTTCCTAAAAACGTACTAGCTGTGGGGTCCGTCGTTGCAAAAGCATACTAGCTGTGATGCCCAGCGTTTCTAACTAGGTACTAGCGGTGGGGTCCGCCGTTGCAAAAACATACTAGCTGGGATGCCCAGCGTTTCTAACTACGTACTAGCGGTGGGGTCTGCCGTTGCAAAACACATACTAGCTGTGATGCCCAGTGGTTCTAACTACGTACCAGCTGTGGGGTCCGCTGTTGCAAGGCACTTACTCGATGTGATGCCCAGCGTTCCAAACTTCGTACTAGCGGTGGGGTCCGCCGTTGCAGAACACATACTAGCTGTGATGCTCAGCGTTTCCAACTACGTACTAGCTGTGGGGTCCGCCGTTGCAAAACACATACTAGATGTGATGCCCAGTGGTTCTAACTACGTACCAGCTGTGGGTCCGCTGTTGCAAGACACTTACTAGCTGTGGTGACCAGCGTTCCAAACTACGTACTAGCTGTGGGGTCCGCCGTTGCAAGGCATATACTACCTGTGGTGCCCAGCGTTCCTAACTACGTACTAGCTGTGGTGCCGAGGGTTGCAAGGCACATACTAGCTGTGGTCACAAACGTTCCTAAGTACGCACTGGCTAGGACGTCCAGCGATGCTAAGTATTCACTAGCTGTGGTTTCCGCCTTTGAAAGGCGCATACTAGTGTGGTGCCCAGGGGTCCTAAAAACATACTACCATTACTACAGTTGAAGGACTATAAGCCTTATTCCGTATGAATATTTGAAAATTATAACATCATGAATGTACTGTCGAGGAACTGAATAGCCTTATAGGAGATATTGGGAGAAAAGTCAAAGTTCCCCGGGCAACGCCGGGCATTACTGCTAGTCTATATTAATAAAGCTGAAACGGGGTTTGTTTGTTTGTTTGTTTGTTTGTATGTATGTTTGTTCCAGCATCACGCCCAAACGGCTGGACGGATTTTTATGAAACTACCCATGTAGCATCCTTTTGAGCCCGATTGAATAATAGGCTATGTGGCGTCCCAAAATTTTGATCGGGAGGGGGGGTTGTAAGGGGCCTAAGTATAAAAATAGTGCTAACTCATTAACTAATGGGCGAATTGTCATGAAATTTCACAGGTAGTCTTTTTAAAATCCAAACAGGAAAAAAAGGTGTGTGGCGTCCCAAAGTTTTGATCGGGAGGGGGGGTTGTAAGGGGGGCCTAAGTATATAAATAGTGCTAACACATTAACTAATAGTCGAATTGTCATGAAATTTCACACGTAGTCTTTTTAAAAGCCAAACAAGAAAAAAAGGTGTGTGGCGTCCCAAAGTTTTGAACGGGAGGGGGGGGGGGTTGTGGGGGGGCCTAAGTATAAATATAGAGCTAACTCATTAACTAATGGGCGAATCGTCATGAAATTTCACATGTAGTATTTTTAAAAGCCAAATAGGAAAAAAAGGTGTGTGGCGTCCCAAAGTTTTGATCGGGAGGGGGGGTTGTAAGGGGCGCCTAAGTATATAAATAGTGCTAACACATTAACTAATGGTCGAATTGTCATGAAATTTCACACGTAGTCTTTTTAAAAGCCAAACAGGAAAAAAAGGTGTGTGGCGTCCCAAAGTTTTGAACAGGAGGGGGGGTTGTGGGGGGGCCTAAGTATAAATATAGAGCTAACTCATTAACTAATGGGTGAATCGTCATGAAATTTCACATGTAGTATTTTTAAAAGCCAAATAGAAAAAAAAGGTGTGTGGCGTCCCAAAGTTTTGAACGGGAGGGGGGGTTGTGGGGGGGCCTAAGTATAAATATAGAGCTAACTCATTAACTAATGGTCGAATTGTCATGAAATTTCACACGTAGTCTTTTTAAAAGCCAAACAGGAAAAAAAGGTGTGTGGCGTCCCAAAGTTTTGAACGGGAGGGGGGGTTGTGGGGGGCCTAAGTATAAATATAGAGCTAGCTCATTAACGGTTGGTCGAATTGTCATGGAGTTTCACATGTAGTATTCTTAAAAGACAAATAGAAATATAGGGTGTATATGTCACAAAATTTTGAACGGGAGGGTGGGTTGATGGGAGCCTAAGTTTCACATGTAGTATTCCTGAAGACCAAATAAAAAAATAGGCGGTGTAACGGCTCAAAGCTTTGTACGGGAGGGGGGGGGGGGGGGGGGGGTAGTGGCGGGGGGGCCTAAGTATAAATCTGGTGCTAGCTCAATAACGGTTTGTCGTATTGTCATGGAGTTTCACATGTAGTATTCTTAAAAGACAAATAGAAATATAGGGTGTATATGTCACTAAATTTTGAACGGGAGGGTGGGTTGATGGGAGCCTAAGTATAAGTATAGTGATAAGTCATTAACGGATGATTGGATTGTCACGAAATTTCACATGTAGTATTCTTGATGGTCAAATAAAAAAATACACTATGTGACATTTTAAAAATTTGGGAGGGGGGGCTAAGCATAAAAATAATGCTGAATCATTGGAGGGTAATCGGATTGTCATGAATTTCACATGTAGTAGTAGTAACTATGTATTCGCTGTGGGGTTCACTGTTGCAAGACATTTACTAGCTGTGATGCCCAGCGTTCCTAATATCGTACTAGCTGTGGGGTCCGCTGTTGCAAGGCACTTACTAGCTGTAGTGCTCAGCCCCAGCGTTCCTAACTATGTACTGGCTGTGGGGTTCGCTGTTGCAAGGCACCTACAAGACATTTACTAGCTGTGATGCCCAGCGTTCCTAATTACGTACTAGCTGTGGGGTCTGCTGTTGCAAGACGCTAGCAGTGTGGCCCAGCGTATTTAACTACGTAGGTACTAGCTGTGGGGTCCGCCGTTGCTAAACTCATACCAGCTATGATGCCCTGTGGTTCTAACTACATACGTTGAAAGGCGCATACTAGCTGTGGTGCCCAGGGGTCCTAAAAACTTACTAGCGTTGCTATAGTTGAAGGACTATAAGCCTTATTCCGTATGAATAATTGAAAATTATAACATCATGAATGTACTGTTAAAGGGTAAGCGGATTGGCATGAATTTCACATGTAGTAGTAGTAACTATGTATTCGCTGTGGGGTCCGCTGTTGCAAGGCATTTACTAGCTTCGGTCAATAGCGTTCTTAAGTACGCACTGGCTAGGATGTCCAGCGATGCTAAGTATTCACTATCTGTGGTTTCCGCTGTTGAAAGACGCATACTAGCTGTGATGCCCAGGGGTCTTACTTGAAAACTTACTAGCTGGGGTGTTTGACGTTGAAGGACTATAAGCCTTATTCCGTATGAATAATTGAAAATTATAACATCATGAATGTACTGTTGAAGAATTTAAAAGACTTTTAGGAGATATTAGTAGAAAAGTCAAAGTTCCCCGGGCAACGCCGGGTATTACTGCTAGTATATGAATAAAAATAAAATAAAAAGTTTTATAAAATAAAATATACAGTTTTTTGAGAGAGTAGGTACGTATACACAGAGACTGGAGGATTATATTATTGGTGATAAAAGGGGTGAGTATTTGAGATTGGTCCTTGAGGTTGAATTTCAGTCCTTTTTCTAATAGTCCAGTTTCTTCCACAGTTAGTTGTACGTCCGTTAAATTCTTTACTTTTTCGTGAAACGTAAAAACTTCCTCTTTCTTTATAGGTAGGTTTGGTATTTCTTTCCTTCTGTTCTTCATAAGTAAACATTTCAGCTTTTCTTCCTGTTTTTTGGTCTTTTGTTTACTTAATTCCCAAACCTTTTCCCTAACTGAACTTTCTATTAAATCCATTTCTATATTGCTGTACTGCCTGCCCAGTTCTTGTCTTAGATAGTATAAAGTTTGACTGAGTCTGTCTCTTACCTCGTACCATCTTTTTATTTCCAGTTTCAGCCATTCCAGTTCCGCTCGTTTCACTGCTCTATTTGCTTCTTTGCTTCTGTTCCTCGTGTTAATCTTGAAGTAATTGGGTATGACTTGTTCTCTCAAACACTGTTTATTGAACCAGATGTTTCTATTGGCTTTAGCGAACTTCACATTTAATTTGTTAAATGTTCAGTATCATTAAAAATGTTTAATACTGCTGAAACGAAATTTTTTTTTCAAAACAAAAAAATATGTATATAAACATTCTCGGTGACTCGACGAACATAATTGCTGAACATAAGAACAAAATGGGATCGAAGTTTAGGAGTCTGTAAAACACAAACATACAGACATTATATATATATAGATAAATGTAGAGACCCCAATGGCCCTAATCAAATTACGAATTTATTTATTGCTTGTGTGATTGATAATAATGGGGTGTATCAAAAAAAGTGACCGTTTCGTCGAATGCCTGAATCCCAAAAGCTGTAAACACATTAATCCTATTTATAGTTTACCAACAACTTGTTCTTTCTTTAGAACACTAATCTAAGCTTGTTTATCAACACTGACTGGCTCCATATGGATTTAGTTTAAAATGTTTATGCAAAAAATAAGATGACGTTGTCTTACGAGATTCTCGTTATTTTAAAACATTATTGGAAAAAATCTTCTACAGCCGCCGAAGCGACTCGTGAAATCAACAAAACTGAAGGAGAAGGTGTGCTTGACGAGCGAACCCCCCGAAGAAGGGCTCAGGGCGGCCATCATTGGCGATTAATGAGGTTCTGCAGCAAGCTGTAGAATCAAATCCAGCCACGAGTACTCGTGACCTTGCCAGGGAGTGTGGAGTGTCAAAAGACTGTGTGTCGCCATCTACACGCCATGGGGAAGGTGAAAAGGAGCTGCAGATTCGTTCCGCACGAGCTTACACCCCAGTAGTCTGCTCAGAGGATAGAGATTTGCACAAATCTCTTGAAAAACTCTTCCGATTTGCGGTTTTACCTAAAAATCGTCACTTGTGATGAAAAGTGGGTTTACTGGCAAAATCCTGAAACCAGTGGCCAATGGTTAGATCGAGGTCAAACGGCTTTTCCGGTTGCTGTAAGGGGAAAGTTCGAAAAAAAATCAATGCTGTGCGTTTTTTGGAACTACGAAGGAGTGGTCCACCATGAATTTGTTCTTGATGGTTGCACAATAAATTGTGACCTCTATTGCGAACTGTCACAGCGTTATCCAGCTTTGGTCAACAAATTTTGTTCCAGCATGACAACGCCCGACAGCACATATCCCGTAAGACCAAGGAAAAAGTCAAACATCTTGATGGGATCGAACTTCTACTACACCCACCATACAGTCCGGACCTAGCTCCATCAGATTTTAATTTTTTTCGGTTCATAGCACTTCCTGCAAGGGAAAAAATTTAATACTTTTCAAGAAGTTGAATCAGATGTGCAAGAATTTGTTTGTGCCCATCCCAAGGAGTGGTACCTGCGTGGGATCAAGGAGCTGGCTGAGAGATGACAAAAGACAGTGGACCATAATGGGTTATATTTTGAATATTAATTTTATTGTGGTTTAAAGAAAAAAATATATTAATTTTTTGTGGAAAAACTGTCACTTTTTTTGATACACCCCACTTACATCACATAGGAAGCAAATTGTTCCTTGCATAAGTAAGTTATGCAAGGAACAATTTGCTTCCATGTGATGTATTATCAATCTTACCAGCAATAAATAAATTTGTAATTTGATTAGGGTCACTGTCAAAACAGAAGACGTAGATGTGGCAACATGGCCACAAAGAGAGGTAGGGCGAGCAGGCTACTTGCAGGTGGTGTGAGATAGCGGCAGGGAGACTGTTTTGAGGGTTTACAGTTCTGCGCGGGGATTGTTGATTTAGGTTTCATGACTCATGCCCGGGCTTTAACTACGAGGTCATATCGCCTACTACCAGAGCGCTCTTTCGTCACCCTGGTGGACATGAGCCCGACTCTACTATGGGAGTCCTGAATTTTGCCTACCCTAAATTTTTATTCACCTAGGGTAGGGGTCTTTAACGAGTACCTGACATCGTACAGGCTCGGGACCATCGCTTAACGTCCCATCAGAAGGACGGCGTGCTTAAGTTTATTTTACCTCCCAGATAAAATAAACTAAGGGCCTCGGTCGGGTTTCGGACCCACGATCTTGAGCTCAGAAGACAAGCACGTATACCACTGAGCTACCGGCGCCCTCTGCGCGGGGATTGTCTCTTTACGCTCACTATTTTAAGTGTTCTTACCAGTGATAGGCACCTGTGATATTTGGTCTCTGTTGGCTGTGACGAACTTGTACCATGCCTTGTACCCTAGTCCAACACCACCGTTGGCGAGGAACCTTATCAGTAGTGAGGGACCAGAACTGAGGATCACCGGAGGCCGGGGTTTTATTCCATTACTTAGCCGCATCCTTTGACCATTCCAGTCGTAGAACTGAAACAAAGAAGAACTGAAACTAGCTGTTTTACAGGGACATTGCGTAAAATCGTATGTTGAATTTTTGACGAGAAACGTCTTTCATTTCTGTCAATTTTGGGTCACTTGCTGGAACCGCATGTAACGAAATATATATATATATATATCTTTGCAAGCGTACTACCCGCGCGACTTACTTTGGTGTAGTTGTGTAGAGGAAAGAAGCCATTACTAGATCACGCATGTGTCTCGCGTGCAAAAATGGCGCCGTTGTTGCGCCACGCATGATGCAATCGGAGCTAAATTTAGCCTCGAGCGCGGCGTTCACACACGCGTGCAGTCGATCTTTGTCGATCTTTGCAGTACCTTTGTCGATCCGAGCGGGAGTGGTCTCGTTTCAGAGATCTCACTCTGTCATCGGTATAATCCAACGAACTCAAACTGGTGCTCTTCAGGAGTTATAAGACTTACAAGTGTGTTTATTTGTTGCAGAAACTTGACGCTTGCTCGGCTATGGCGGCCTCATGTTCGACACGTTGTGTATTTGGTTACGTCATACACCCTCTGCAGCATGCACAAGACGTTTCACGTACTCCACTGCGACTGCGTCCCCGATACAGCCTATGTTTTTTTAAATTTAAATTAAATATTACCAATAAATATAAGTAGACAGGAGGCAGTGATAAATTATGGCTCTTCCCTCCGTCCCACATCCTTCCGTTATTTATAACGTTATCATAAAAATGTTTAGAAAAAAATTCTTAAAATGAAAATGAAGCACGGAAATGGAAAAAAGCTGTAAGTCCCAAAACGACGATATTCTTGGAACTTTCCTAAGTACCATCCGAAGCTCGGCGTGCTCAATATTTTTATCTCCAAAATATTACGCGCCCTCTATTAAAAACCATAATTTGTTATATAATGAAGATAGGCGTAATATAGTTGAAATAATATAATCATTTTTCCAGATAAACTGTTTAGATTTGGTCTTACCTCCATGACAGACTGTGTGGAGATGAGAAAGTCAGGAAAGATGACTTTAATCCGGCAATTTTCGACAGGTTTGATGCAATTGATGACGTACTCAACCCCGAGGTCTGAGGGGTAGAGAGAGGGGAAGAAAGGTGAATTCAGCTGACCCTCTACAGTGGCGTTGTCTATCGGTGAGCCTTTGAAATATTGTCTGTTTCCTAGAGAAAGAGGATAAAAGTATGTAAATCAGGGACAGTGTACTTCCCCACTCCAATTAATAAAATAAGTTTTCACTCTCGCTCGAAATTAATTCATCTCGTTCATATAATAATACATTATACAAACATCTCAACAGCACTAAAGAAAAAAGAAAAACAGAAGAAAAAAGTGGGGTTTACTATCTAAAATGTATTTTTTGTATTTTTCTTTATGTAAGTCAAACTGGGAGACAATTTAAAAAATAGGGTACAAGAACACGTGTCAGAAATAGGCTTAAACATTGATACACCACACCTCAGTGAAATTAAATCGTAAAAAAATTTAATTTTTACAAATTTTTAGTTAGGATTTTCAGATTCTTCACAAAACGACTAGGTTTCCCGGTATTTTTAGTTTTCTTGTACGAGCAATAGTTTTCGAGTTATTGGTTTTTGAATGTTGTGTTCTATGTAAAATCAATTGGGAGTGGATTCATAGTGATCTCAGCCCGCAAGCCGGGCGAAGAGTGGGGGCACCCCCCCCCCTCACCCTTCTCAAAATCCTGGCTACGCTCCTTTCAATTTCCCATGTATCTTTTCATATTGAACCAATTATGTACTTTTATACTTCCCCAGTTAAACTCGATACTTTAACTTTCTAAGGGAACTTAACATTTTTAGCCGAGATATTTTGAAACACTTAATAGAAAATAAAATAAAACGTATGTTTAAAAAAAAAAATATATTGTCTATTTCACAAAATTTATATAATATGGGAGTACTTTCGGTATTGCTACCATCTTCAGAGGCGATGTACTTAAAAAAGAGGACTGTTGGGTAGGTTCCAGAACAAATAATACATTATACAAACATCTCAACAGCACTAAAGAAAAAATAAAAACAGAAGAAAAAAGTGGGGGTTACTATCTAAAATGTAGTTTTTGTAATTTGGTTTATGTAAGTCAAACTGGGAGACAATTTAAAAATAGGGTACAAGAACACGTTTCAGAAACAGGCTTAAACATTGATACAACACACACCTCAGTGAAATTAAATCGTAAAAAAATTTAATTTTTACAAATTTTTAGTTAGGATTTTCAGATTCTTCACAAAACGACTAGGTTTTCCGGTATTTTTAGTTTTCTTGTACGAGCAATAGTTTTCGAGTTATTGGTTTTTGAATGTTGTGTTCTATGTAAAATCAATTGGGAGTGGATTCATAGTGATCTCAGTCCGCTGACCGGGCGAAGACTGGGGGCTTTTAATTTTTTTGACGATAACCACGTTTTTTAGCAAAATTTTTTTTTTTTTTTTTTTTTTTTTTTTTTTTTATTTTATTCTATTTGCAATCTATATACAATATATACATAATAAGCAAATATGTGGTAAAAGAAAAATATAACGTCACTTGATGGGAGAAGCCAGCCAGCGCTGACACTCCCTCGAAAGTTAATTGTCATTATTCACTATCCTCCGAGAGAAGATCGCGAGGCCACCTCCTGTTCAAGCGGCGGGGAGGATTGTCAGGATGGGAATGAGAGGAAAGGTCTTGTGCGAGAGGATTTGAATGGGAAGAAAGGTTTCGGTGGAATGATTGGAATCGGGATTTGATTAATTCATTTACAGTGGGAATACTGAGATCTCTGTGTAGGACTTTATTGGTGACATAGAAAGGAGCATTGACAATTCGTCGGAGGAGTTTGGACTGGAATGCTTGGATACGATTGATGTTGGATTGTTTAGCTGTACCCCAAAGTTCGAGTCCGTAAATCCAAATTGGACGTATAATGGTCTTGTAAATCGTAAGTTTGTTGTTAGTCGTCAGTTTCGATTTTGGTCCAAGTAGTCGACGTAACAGTCCGTATCTTCGATTCAGTTCTTGTCGTTTAAGTCGTGTATGTGGGTTCCACGTAAGTCTACTGTCTAGGTAAAACCCGAGATAGCGGACTTGGTTTGAAGAGGGAATCAGGATGTTGTTAATGATAACGGGAGGACAGGATTGACGGCGTTGGGTAAATGTGACTTGAACACATTTCTGCTCATTTAATTTAATTCTCCAGAGGTTGCACCACCTCTCTATTTCAGTGAGGTGCTCCTGGAGGATGAGTGAGGCTACAGCAGGATCAGGATTGGTGGAAAGGATTGCTGTGTCGTCAGCGTAAGTCGTCAGTAATGTCTGAGGATGGATAGGAATGTCGGCAGTATATGTATTGTAAAGGATGGGACCTAGGATGCTACCCTGTGGGACACCGGCCCGAATAGGTTTGAGTTCTGAGTACTCAGAGCCTACTCGGACCTTGAAATGGCGATCACTAAGGTAAGATTTCAGGATGAGGTAGTAGGTACTGGGAAGGAAGTGTTTCAGTTTGAAGAGCAGCCCCGGGTGCCAGACTCGATCAAAGGCTTGCGCCACGTCGAGAAAGGCGCCCGTGCAATACTCCTTGCATTCTAATGCATTAGATATGCAATCGACAACCCGAAAACACTGTTGGGTAGTGGAATGTTCAGGACGAAATCCAAACTGGTGTTTAGGTAAAATGGATTGAGATTCAAGGATTGGGATAAAACGTTTCAACAAGAGTTTTTCAAGGATTTTAGAGAAGATTGGGAGCAAGCTAATAGGACGGTAGGAAGAGACATCAGAGAGAGGTTTGTTGGGTTTGGGAATAACAGAAAGGATGGAATACTTCCATTGGACAGGAAAGTAGGTAGTTCTGAGGACTGAGTTGTATATAAGGGTGAGGAATAGGACAGCTTTGCGGGGAAGGTTTCGTAGGATTTTCCCTGTGATCAGGTCAAATCCAGGAGACTTACGGATTGGAATTTTATTTAGAATGTGTTGTACATCAGAGGGATGAAAGGCCTTTGGCGGAGGAGAGAGAGGCAAAGGACTGGTAAGGAACTCTTCAACTTCTGAAGTATGAAGGGCGTTATAATCAGGATGGGGTGTGAACGTATTTTTGAGGTGAGAGGCAAAGAGCTGAGCCTTCTCCTCGTCGGATCTGACCCAGGAGCCATTTTTAGCAAAATGTCCGTGAATATCACTTTTTGGTTAAGGTAAATTGAAATCTGACTACACTGTCGTAATCTACGTTAAATTTCCTAATAGGTGACATGTTTGTTGACATGAAAATCGAAAAGATAGAAATAGGAGGCTAACGTTTATTTCAAAAGGAACACCTGTTTAAATTGTTTGGCAAATTTTCAGTTTACCGTAATTTGTTTTCTTTATTCGCTAGGATGTCCCGAATTCACCAAAAGTTAGCAAAAACATGACTCTTTAAAAATACCTAATGTTGTCCTTCCTTTGAAAGTTGAGTTTTATGTAAAATCAATTGTGAGTGTATTCATAGAGACCTCCGCGACCCCCCCCCTGCTCAATACACATTTATCTTCATATTGAACCAATTTCAATATTTGACTTGTATAGTGGTTTCTGTATCATTACATTACACTTTGTGTCGATACATTCAATACATCGGCCGTTATTAGGGCATTTGATCGAGTCTTCCTTCCCTTCGACCGATTTCGCAGAAAATTGGTGCCATCCTCACGGGGTTTTGACTCTAAATATAAAATGTTGTGCCGATATATTAACTACAAAGGCTGTTATTAGAGTTTTTGTGTTAAGCCTCCCTCTTATCTCCCTCCCCCTGGCCGATTTGACTGAAAATCAATAGTCGGCGTCCTTAGAGGTTTCTAGTTACATATATAAAATTTCGGATCGATATTCTCATTTTATCGGGAGTTATCGTGTTCACAGACAGCCATGACTTTCCCTACACTTCGCATAGCTGGGAAAGTTAACGAAAAGAAAATTATTATGAAAATTCACTACTCACTTTCAGAAATATATTCGATATTAAAAGGTCGCCCATGGTAGCTGCTATACTCAAAATGTACATCCAAATATCTGGTCAAGCTTTGATAGGTGAGAGTTGTGTTGGTACGAGAGATACTGGTCTGATTTGTACAGAAGTAGGCCCGAGGCAACTGGTCCTGTTCAGAGGCCCACACATAGTCACAGGGACATGGCGACGAAGGTGTCTCCTTCAGAGAACTGTGACCATCAGGCATAGCGTCGGCAGGCTCCTGAGGCAGGTCAATGTGATGGAAAATGATGAACATGACACAAGTTGAACAGGTGATGAGTCGGATGGAACACTTGTGAAGAGGAGGGTGCTCACACCACTGAAACATATACAAATATTACAAAAGATCACCAGACAGGTTATGTCCTCGTTGGGTTTTGACTTCAAATAAAAAATTTCATCTCGATACATTCATTACATCGGCAGTTATTGGAGTTTTTTGAATTAAGCCCCCTCTGATCCCCCCCCCCCCCCCTTACCTCCTGCCGATTCTGCTGAAAATTAATAAGTGTCGACCTTGTGGGATTTTGAATTCACATATGAAATTACGTATCGATAAATTAATTTCAATGGCAGTTATTAGAGTTTTAATCTAGATGTCAAAAACATGGAATTCCGTTGAAAACTCCGCATCGAATGTTTGATCGATTACATGTATAAAAATACATACATTCAAAGTATTAATATTATAAAAATTAATTATATTTATTTCTATAAAAAAAACAAAGAACCAACTAAGTTAGTAAACAAATATATGAATGCATTTTGGTTTAAAACAACCCATGAATGAAAAACAAAACACGACCATCAGCTGTTTTTAATTAGTGTCGAGGAGTCAAAGGTTGGAGACGGTCTGAGTTGAGATGGAGTGAGAATTTAGGCTTAAGATGTGATGAACTAAGTAGGTGTGAATTAACAGTAAAATTGATGCGCAAAGAAGGTACTGTTATTTATTTATAATTACAAAATATATATATATACACCCAAAAATATATAACTTTGAATTTGAAGAATGGCCAAAATATAAAACAAAAAAAAAAAGGATTGAAATAGTTTTAAGAATTTAGTTTGTACGATCTTTCTTTTGATTTTTGTTTCAATGTTTAGTTTTTAATTTTATAATGTAGGTTTAAGAAAATAAACCCAAATATTTGTTCTCTAAACTCTATACTATTAATTTTCCCTGTTGACCCAGTAAGATAATTTAAAAACCTTTGTTTTAGATTTAATATTATTGAAACATTTAGAAAAACAATATGGCATCTCTGTTAGAAATCCAAATGAAAAGTTTGTTGATTGATTTTTTTTTTTAATTACGTGCACTTTTTTAAAAATTGCACGTCTTGAACTTTTGATATTTTTTAGGGGCCTTTTCGTAAATTATTGTAAAAATCAAAATTTAGTAAAAGACCAGAGATAAAATTTCTACAGAAAATGTGGTAATTTTCTTTATCACAATATATAGCTTTCATATATAAAAATATATGTAACAGCGCAGCTACCAGCTTTTATTTGACACTCGTAACACATTTCATAGTAGAGGCTTTAAGTGCATCTGTCAACGCCTTATACTCACGGGTGTTGTGTTGAGAACGGCCGCTTTGTCTGCAGTCAGCATCCCCCGTTCCCCCAAGACTACATACAGAGGGCTGGGCAGTTTGGCAGCGCAGATGTCTCTTCGTGGGATGGAAAGTGGCCAAACTGCGCAAATCAAATTCACAGCCAACAATATCCCTGAACAACCTGAAAAAAAAAGAAAAAAAAAATTAATCAGTGATATTTACCGTTAGCGCTTAAAATTTATTTATTTTATTACTACAAATAAGCCTATTAAGGCTTATTGTAGAGAGTTGGGGTAAAATTTGAATATACATTCTATATAATAATAAAGTAAGAATATTACAGCTTAATAAATTTCTAAATATTAAAATAAATGCGCACATTTACTTGTAACAAACAGCCAAGAGAAATGCAAAACAGAAAAAATATATACTTTTATATACATACACATATACATATGATAATGACTTTAAATAAAAAACCAAAGTATAAACATGAAGTCAAACCATTTTGTACTTAACTGTAAATAACAAGTATTTAACAAAAACTTAATATGAAAATCTCAACTTTAATTCATTTCCCATGAATTAAAGTTGAGATTTTCATATTAAGTTTTTTTAAATTTTTTTTTTGTCCTCTATTCTTAATTGTAATTTCTTTTCTTTTTTTTTCTTTTTTTTTTGTCCTCTATTCTCAATTTTAATTCCATATATATATATATATATATATATATATTTTTTTTTTTTTTTTTTTTTTTTTTTTTTTTTTTTTTTTTTTTTAAGCGCTAAAAATTAATAAGTGACACTGGACATTTCTGAATCCTCACATTAAATTTTGTCCATACATTCATTACATCGACACTTATTAGGGTTTTTGACTCAAGCCCCGCTCTGATCCCCTTTCCCTTCAGTGGATTTGACTGAAAATCGATAGGTGTCGTCCTTATGCGGTTCTGTCGTCCCTGTACAAAGTATAAGGGAAGTTATGAAATCGGACAAAAATTCTATTTGGAGTTTTCAACGGAATTTCATGTTTACCGACCTCAAAATTCTGTCTGTCTGTCTGTGAACACGATAACACCCGGTAGAATGAATGTATCGACACAAAATTTTACATGTGTGACCAAAACCTCATAAGGACCACAAAGGTCAATTTTCAGTCAAATCGGCCAATACGAAGGGGGGAATTAGAAGAGAGGCTTAATACAAAAACACTAATAACTGCCATTGTATTTAAAATATTGACACAAAATTTCATATGTGAATTTAAAACCACATAATATGATATTAAATGAAAAATAATCTTTATTCTAGCACATCCGTCCCCTAAGAATAATAACATGAAGAATAAACAAGAGTATAAAAATATCGACCAGTTGAGAAGAATAAAGATAAAAGAAAAGAGATCTCTAGGAATAAATATTAAATGTTAAAAACTGGCAATGAGTAAAACTATATAATAAACTAGTGTAAAAATAATGAAGAGAAATAAAAATAAAAAATATTAGAAAAACAAGTATGAATAATAATGTGAAACATGATAACAGTTAGTTATTATGAGTCATGTCCTGGCTTTAACTACGAGGTCATATCGCCTACTAACACTCTGATGGACATAAGCCCGACTCTACTGTGGGAGTCCTAAATTTTTATTCAACTAGGGTAGGGGTCTTAAACGAGTAACTGACATCGTGCAGGCTCGGGACAATCGCTGAACGTTCCGTCCGAAGGACGGCATGCTGAAGTTTATTTTACCTCCCAGATAAAATAAACTAAGGCCTCGACTGGGTTTCGAACTCGCTGTGTTTAGCTCAGTAAGCAAGCACGCATACCACTGAGCTACCGGCGCCCTCTCAACATTATAACAATAATGACTTAATACTAACATAATATGTAAGACAACTGTTGAATATTAACGCAAACGATAGACTAGTTTTGGAGGCGAGGGGGGGGGGGGGGGGGGGGGGGCAAAAAGTTAATAAATTCGTTCTGGGGAAGTATATGTCGTCTTTCACAGACGATTTTTTTTTGCTTTTTTTTTCATTCTTGAAGGAGAAATCGAAAAATTTTAAATTCTGGTGAAAACTCAACATCGAGTTTCTGATCGATTACTTCGTTTAGCTACGGAAGTATAATGAAAGTGATATAGTAACAACAGTGCTGCAGCCAATGTACAAATCCTCGCCTAAAATCCAACATTGTGCATCTCAAATTTCGTTATTTCACAAGGAAAGCAAAAAAAACTCCTATCATGAGATGAACAATGTTGCCCAGACGTTTTGAGACGCCCAGTGTTGGCAAAAATGTTTTTAGTGATGCTCCTGGTGGTGAAAACCTACAACATATTATTTGGCGTAAAAATTTCAATCCAGTAATGTGCATTGTTGATTTTCGATAAAAATTGAAACCCACAATGTTGCATCTTAGGCGACAAAATGTAGAACTACGTCAAACTGTCACTATTTCATGGCACTATCTCATATGGTATACGTCATCAAAGGACAGTTGACGTCACTCTGACGTTATAGCTTGCATCACATTTGCTAAAGTGCCTGGCTGACTTTACTTCACCGCATTGGAGTTTTCAACGGAATTTTAAGTTTTCCAACCTCTAGACTTCGAAAGTGAAAAATAAAATCTGTCTGTGTGTCTGTAAACACGATAACTCCTGATAGAATAAATATATCGAAATGTTCTATGTGAAGCCAAATCATTTAACGACGACACCTCTGTATTGTTAAATCGGAGAGGGGGAATAGGGAAGAGGTTTAACTCAAAAACTCTGATAACTGCCGACGTAATGAAGTTATATACACAAAATGAAGTATGAGCATTTAGGAGCCCTTTGTAAATCAAATGTTTAGTATTAAAGCAAACGGTCGACTGGTTTTGGAGGAGGAGCAAAAAATTAATAGATTAATTCGTTCTGGGGAAGTAGTTTTTTTTCAGAAATACGATAAATAATAAATCGATCAGTAATCGAAATTACTTTATTTAAAAGCAATTTATACTATATAAAAGCTAAGGACATCGGCCAGGTTACGAAACTGCGGACTACTCAGCTGAAGATCGCGGATACGAAACCCGGTCAAAACCCTTAGGATTGTTATGTGTGAGGTAAAAAAACCCTGAGCACGCCGTCCTTCGGATTGTATGTTGAGCGTTGGTCCCGAGCCTCAACGATGTCAGGTATTCGTTTAAAGACCCCTACCCTGGGAAAATAAACGTAGCTTACCATAGCTTACTACATGACTTCGTAGTTAAAAGCCCGGACATGAGTCACAATAGAATCTAGGTTAGGTTAGGTTTTATGACTCATGCCCGGGCTTTAACTACTATGTTGCCTACTACCAGAGCGCTCTTTCGTCACTCTGGTGGACATGAGCCCGACTCTATTATGGGAGTCCTAAATTTTGCCTACCCTAAATTTTTATTCACCTAGGGCAGGGGTCTTTAACGAGTACCTAACATCGAACAGGCTCGGGACCATCGCTTATCGTCCCATCCGAAGGACGGAGTGCTTAAGTTTATTTTACCACCGAGATAAAATAAACTAAGGGTCTCGGTCGGGTTTCGAATCCACGATCTTGAACTCAGAAGACAAGCACTCATACCAATGAGCTACCGGCGCCCTCTCAATAGGGTCTATAAACCCAACTAGTAGAAGCGTGGTATCATCGTTATCAATAGTTATTGCTAGTATTGGTTTGTTAGTTGGTTATTGTAACTCATGCCCGGGCTTTAACTACGAGGTTGTATCGCCTACTACCAGACAGAGCGCTCTTTTGTGACTCTGGTAGACATTGACCGTGGAAATTCTTTTTTTTATTACATAAAAACCAAATAATAAATAAATATATTTTTTTTCTTACTATCCCAAAAATTTTATTTAAACTTCACAGTGCAAACTTAAAATTCATTTTATAAAAAAAATATTTGGACTACTAACAAAAGTGCAAGAAAAAACAGCATATGCCAAATTTATTCATATTTCATACATTAAAAAAAAAATAGAATATTTTATTTTATTGAATTGTAGTTAAAGCAACATCAAATGAAAATAATTCTAAAATTCTTTTGTTTTTTATACAACAGTGTGTTGTAACCTACAAAACGTATTTTAACAATCACGCTATTGTATTCAAGACAAAATGAAGGTGTTCACAAAATTGTAAGTAATTTTATATGAATATGAGGTATTTCAGTGAAATTTATTATACCTACGTATATAATAAAGTGTGGGATCACTATTATTGTTTACATCCACATTTAATGTATTTCCCATTGGGGCAGAAAATACGAGCTCTCTGCCATTTTCTAGCTCTAAAATTGTCTCAGTTGCAACGGCTGTTTTATGTACTTCACAAGCTAAAAGACGTATAGGGGAAGTTATGTAATCGGTCAGAAATTCAATGTTGAAGCCACAATAGAATTTAATGTTTTTCGAACCACTTATTCCAAAAATAAAAATATTAAAAAATCCTGTTTATATGTAAACACTACAACTCCCAATAAAAATAATTTATCAACACAATATATGTATAGAGAGAGAGAGGGCGTCGGTAGCTCAATGGTATGCGTGCTTGTCTTCTGAGCTCAACAACGTGGGTTCGAAACTCGACCGAGGCCCTTAGTTTATTTTATCTGGGAGGTAAAATAAACTTAAGCACGCCGTCCTTCGGATGTGACGTTAAGCGATGATCCCGAGCCTGTACGATGTCAGGTACTCGTTAAAGACCCCTGCCCTAGGTGAATAAAAATTTAGGGTAGGCAAAATTTAGGACTCCCACAGTAGAGTCGGGCTCATATCCACCAGAGTGACAAAAGAGCTCTGGTAGTGGGCGATATTACCACATAGTTAAAGCCCGGACATGAGCCATACAACCTAACCTAAAAAATTATATATAAAAATATAATATATAAAACTAAATAATTTTCCTGTAATCTGGGTCATATATGTACATTCATGAATTTTTCAAGGGCATATATCTTTAGGTGGTTTTTATCAAAACCCGTTGAAAAAAAAACCAGTCAAACGTTAGCGGTTATATTAAACAGTTGACTCACATAGGGGCTCCTAAATCCTCATACTAAATTTTGTATAGATACATTCATTACATCGGCAGTTATTAGGGTTTTTGAATAGAGACACCCCCCTGAAACCCGTCCCTTGACCTGATAATGCTGATATTTGACAGGTTATGTCCTCATTGGGTTTTCACCTTAAATATGAAATGTTATGTCGATACATTCATTACAACTGCAGTTATTGCAGTGTTTTAATCTAGAGGTCGGAAAACATGGAATTCCGTTGAAAACGTTTATGATCTCTCTTCATCAAGAATTTTGAAACGAAATTTTATCCAACATTTTGTAAAAATAATAAAAATGAGTCTTGGTTAAATCTATCTATTTTACCGAATCGCTATGAAAATTTCAGGACTTTTAATATCATGTTTCCTCCTATTTTCATGACCCCTGATTCAAAAATGAAAGAAAAAAGTCTGCATGTGAACACGATAACTCCCCATAGATTGAATTTAACACCTATTGATTTTCACTCAAATTGACCAAAAAGTTGAAGGCGATTGAGGGAGTGGCTAAACACAAAAACACTAATAACTTCCGTTGTAACGAAAATATTGACATATTTTTTATGAGGATTCACGATAGTGGGAGAGCGAAAACTTAATTAATTAGTGCTACGTTTCCGGTGATTAACGACTGTAAAAAAAATATAAATGTTGGAAATTTGATTTTTAAACTTTTTGTTTCTACACTCGAAAAGGCAACAGTTATACCGAGCGATATACATATATATTATGGCAATCCAAACCCCCCTCCACCATTCGACTTTTAGAGATTAACTTCATGAAACTCCGATGAGCCGTTTATGCGTGAATAAGAATAAGATAGGTAATTTTTGTGTTTTTGGGATCAAAAAAATTATTATTAATTACTCACAAAGGATACGGCAAGCTTTCGCCATATTAAACTAGACTGAATCCTTAAAAATATAGGTGTCCCTTATTACATTAAGAAAAAATCTACCACTTATAAGGTTTCTCGAATCACGTATGCAGTTTAGAATGAACTTTTTTGCATTAGGAGCTAATAATACATAAAGAGTTTAACGAATCTAGTACTCTTGTAAAAAAAAGACTATTAATTATTTTTAGTTTGAATTAAATGAAAACTTAATGAGGACTACATAAATGTTGATCTTTCATTTGTGGTTGTTGAAAGAAATACGTTTCATCTAATTTATACACAATATAATTTTAATAATATTCACGGCCATACGTATAATTTACAAAGTAACATTCCAATTTTTTTACCATCTTACTAATCTTGTACTTTTGGAAAATATATCAGGAAGATTATTGATAAATAAAATCAAGTTTGAAAATGGCTCTCTCACTGCCACATTGATATGTTTTCAGAGTAATGATTTACAAAATGAATTCTTTTATGAATTATTTTGAGGCAAATGCAAAAACATAAAATATTCTTTCATAAAAGAGTTTTCTTATTAATATTTTTTGTGAGAAGTTATTATAAATAATATTTCCTCATATATTGTAAATTAGCATGATGCAAACGTCACTGTTCAGGAGTTATCCGTGTTACGTGTCTCGTTGAAGAAGAGTCTAGGTCACTTCAGTGAAATTTTTGTGCAGTTTTTACTGATTTCATTTGTAGTTGAATACTGTTAAGAAGTTGTTTAGGAGTTTTGTGTAGTATTATTTCATTTCTGTGTGTCCTTAATCGTTTAAAAAGTTATTTTAGAAACTTGTTATCATGGCGTCGATGGTAACATCTTTCATCACATCTTTCAATAATAAAATGTAGGTTTTCTTGTTGTTTTATAGTAATTTGTGGCTTATTATTTAACTTACTTAGTTCAATTTGATGTTTATTCTTAATATTTCTTCAACGGATGCTATTTACATGTATTTTCATTTGCTTTTAAAGTATAGGCCTTGAATTCAATGCTTTGATGAAATACATTAGTATCGTATTTCCGCTATATATATGTATCTTTTTCTATTAAAATTACCTTGATAATGGTGTGATTTTTTTCCATGACATGGTATTAGACTAGTCTAATTTGTATGCAATTATTTCCAATATAGTGTGATTAATTGCACTAAACTCAATATTTATTTTTTAACTTTTTTTTTGTTTTATTTCAGAGAGGAACCGGTTAGACTTCATCTGAAAAATGTCTACGCTTGTTTGACGCTTGCCACATTATCAGCTGCCGCCGGAGCCTACATAGATTTGTACACCAATGTATTTTCAAATAGTTTATTTACAGTTTTGGCTGCTATTGGATTTTTGTGCGCTCTTCATGGCACAAAAGATAATGGGAAAAATCAATTTTTGCGCTTGTCATTTCTCCTTGGTTTCACCTTCTGTTCAGGTAAGATCTTTTGGATAGTTGGAAGTATTGCCCAAAATGTTTATAATACTTTTTGTCAAGAATTGTATAAATATTTTTTTTAAAAACCTTGAGCCCATGCGATGTTTTTATTTTTAGTTTAAATTTGATTAAATCGTAGACATTCCTACATTTTAGGCTTATGCGACATATTGTGAACATACTTACATTTTATTATTGATAGAGTTGTTGATTATTATAATATTCGGGGTAGTTTACGCGCATATTCTATATATAATATGTCTTGTTATTCGAGTCTTCAAAAATATTCCACTCGCATAGAGTCTCTGAAGAAATGTCTGACTCAATCCATTCCTTGGGGTGTCCGAATACATTTCTACGGTCTGTGTTGATATAGTAGAAAGTTAATAAAATAAATAAAAACTTGTTCAACTTTTATATTGCCTAATTCCACAAAATTGTATACATAAAGTGTACCATAGTTTTGTCTTATGCTATCGTCTGATAATGGTGTAAGCGCTCCTGTCCTTTTGAAATAGTTGGAAAAAAAACTTGAGGTAATTTTGTTAGTTGTTATTATTTGTTATAATATAATTTTGTTATACATATTAAAGTATAATTTTTTTTATATTTGTTTAATTGTAAAATAAAGCAACAGAATCTATCTAACTACAGCTGGAAACAGATAGCAACTTGTAGAGAGCACGATATGGCGTTTTGAGTTTAAATATAAAATTTCGTGTCATTATTTCGGCAGTTATTGGGGTTTTTGAGCTAAAAATTTGGCTAAAAAAATATATGTGTCCTTAAGAGATTTTGATTTTATATACAAAATTTCGTGTCAACTCATTCATTATAATAGTAGTAATAGGCCTTTTTTTCTTTTAAGGTGTCCTTATGGGGTTCTGAATACTTATATAAAATTTCGTGTATGTATATTTATTCTATTGACTGTTCACGTGTGTACAGATAGACAGCATTTTTCGAATGAGCGAGAAAAACATGGAAATTCTGGTAAAAACTCAATATGGACATTCTGACGGATTGCATAACTCACATCAGAGTATCTTATATATCAGAGCAATCACTGTGTTTACTTTTTAATAGAATTTTATACTCAGTTTATTTTATCTGGGAGGTAAAATAAACTTATGCACGTCGTCCTTCGGATGGGACGTTAAGCGATAGTCCCCGAGCTTGTACGATGTCAGGTACTCGTTAAAGACCCCTGCCATAAGTGAATACAAATTTAGGGTAGGCAAAATTTAGGACTCCCACAGTAGAGTCGCGATCATGTCCACTAGAGTGACGAAAGAGCGCTCTGGTAGTAGGCGATATGACCTCGTAGTGGAAGCCTGGGCATGAGTCATTATAACTAACTCTAGAAAGTTTTTTTGTTAATTCAGCCTAAAATAATGAAAGTTTCACATATTTTGTTTGTCATAGGCCAGTTTACTTAATTACAATTCAACACGTAATCATGACGTGCTGTTTTCAGGGTCATTTTAACTGGCATATTTAATTCAGTGAATCGATTATATATAAATTCAATTTTAAACAATTTTTACTGTATAAAGTATAAGAGTAGTTATGTAATCTGTCGGGAATTCGATGTTGAGTTTTCAATGGAATTTCATGTTCCCCTTGATTATAAAAATGTAAAAAAAATAAAAATCCTAACACGATAACTCCCAGTAGAATGGATGTGCTGACACGAAAATTCATATGTAAACTCAGAACCATATAAGGACATTACTTATCAATTTTCAAGGAAATCGGTCGATTGGAACGGGGGAATCAGTGGGGGGCTCAAGTTGATTAATTCGTGCTGGGGACGTACATTGTCGATGATTAACCGACGCCATTTTTTTTTTTTTAGTGTCAATGATTATGACAATAACGTATCCAGTCTAAGTTTATATTTTCGTCTTCAAACTTATATAATATTTATGTCTAATCATTCTTCACCATGCGACAACGATAATTCTACTTATTGATACATGATATAGAGGGCGTCGATATATCAGAGATAGCGTGTTGACTGAGCTCTGAGATGGCGGGTTTGAAACCCGGTCGAGGCCCTTATATTTTTTTATCTAGATAGTGGAAAAACCTTGACCACGCCGTCCTTCGGATGGGACGTTATTTTCATCTTGGTAATTTGTTCATTATTATTATATTTTATCTAGAAGGTTGTCCAAGAGAAAATTATTATATTACTTCACCTGAAACTGATCTTGTGCGATGTCAGAACCCTCGTTTCGTTGAATCCTTTGAAATGATATGCCACACAACATTGTTATTTCAACAAATCTTATAAGTCTTATCCTCAAACAGCTTCTTAAAAATGTTTCTCGTCAAAAAAAAAAAAAAAAATTAATAATATTGAGCTGAATGAAGGTCGTTGTTTGCCTTTATTCCCAAAATATTTATTTTTTTTGAGCTGAGTTTACGAAGCTCTTTCTTGTGCGATGCATGTATTTCGTTGTACTCATACTCCTCCTAGACCCCTTTACCGATCACATTGAAATTTGCCACGATAGTAGTGGACACGGCGACGTAGTAAACGTGACGATGGTTTACTACTAAAAAAATCTGAAATCGAACATACCTCGGAGGAATAATCACCGAAAAACGAAATCCCCAATGATATCAATTGAAAGACAAAATTTTCGCGCAAAATAGAATTTTTCGATTTCAAATGTAAAAATCCTGGCGAAGCCCTTTTCGGTTTATCATCGGACACCACTTTTTTTGAGCCGTTTTTTTTTCGGTGTTCTAACGTACAAACTTCGACTTTTTTTCGATAAACGATTCAACATACAAAGAACACATAGTAAAAATAAGAGGGCTCCGGTAGCTCAGTGGTATGCGTGCTTGACTTCTGAGCTCAAGGTCGTGGGTTCGTAGCCCGACCGAGGCCCTTAGTTTATTTTATCTGGGAGGTAAAACAAACTTAAGCACGCCGTCCTTCGGATGGGACGTTAAGCGATGGTCCCGAGCCTGTACGATGTCAGGTACTCGTTAAAGACCCCTACCCTAGATGAATAAAAATTTAGGGTAGGCAAAATTTAGGACTCCCACAGTAGAGTCGGGCTCATGTCCACCAGAGTGACGAAAGAGCGCTCTGGTAGTAGGCGATATGACCTCGTAGTTAAAGCCCGGGCATGAGTCATAAAACCTAACCTAACCTAGTAAAAATAATTTTGTGCAAAAACAGCTGTTATTGTCCACAAAAAGACTAGAAAAAATCCATTGAATTCAATTGAAAAGTATTAATATATTCATAAAGAACGTACAAGGTGAGAAGTTACTGATAATTATTAAAACATTAACTGAGTTTTTTATACAGATATACCTGACTCAGCTCAGATTCTGCTTTGTAAACAGCAGCATGTATTGCACACCTGGTTTTATTTAGTTTACATTTCGCCCATTCGGGTATTTTCAAAACTTTTCCATGTATACAATAAGTATATAAAATATAATTTTATAGTTATTGTGACTCATGCTCGGGCCTCATGTATGTGGGGTAATATCGCCTACTACCTGACTACTGTTGCAGTTTGAAATGTCTATCTAGACTAAGAGGGTCTTAACAAGTACCCGTCATCGCACAGACTCCATCGCTTAATTTAACTTCCCAACTGAAATGGGCGCAAATTAATTACGTTTTCTCTCTCCCTCCACAATCGACCGTTTGAGCTAAATCTCAATATTTTACTTACATTGTGGCTTCTGAATACTAATATTGAATTTTCTGTCGATTTATTGCATCGGTAGTTATTGAGATTTGAGTCCTAGCCTCCTTCTCTGGCCTCCTCTCTTTCCATTCGATCGATTTCATGTCGATACATGAAACTTTATGTCGATACGTCGGCAGTTATTGGGATATTTGTGTTGAGCCTCCCCTCTGAACTCTTTCTTCCGAAATACTGATTTTTTAAAATAATTTTTTGCTTCTTGTGTTCGTAAAACATGAATTTTCGTTGAATATACCGCATCAAATTTCTGACCGGTTATATAACTTCCCCTATACTTCATATTAGAAAAAATTAAATATTTTGAGAGACTTAAAGGCCAAACGAGTGCCAATGAAGGACATCTTCCCTCAACCTTACAATATTGTGCTGCTAAATTAAAATTTTCGTGAAATTAAATATTTTTTTATCTTGATAATGCCCCTTAAGTAGATGTGTTCTCGAGTTTCAGAAGATTCTAGTATGAGAAGGCAGTTTTTCTGTTATCTTCTATAAATAGAAAGATCAACCTTGAGTTGAACTATACTTATGTATATAGACATTATTATTATTGTCTTATCACAAATAGCAGCAACATGTAAATATCAACTACGTTATGTGAAAAAGATAAAAAAAGATTTTTTTCAATTTAAAAAAAAAAAAAATTGGGAAGAGTTTCATTACGAAATTATTTTGTAAGAATCATATCGAATGCCTCTTGTATGTATTTACTATGAAAATATTTCATAATATATTATCGATATCTCGTAATCTAGAATGAAATAAACAAGACATTGTATTTCCATAATTATACGAAGTATAGGGGAAGTTGTGTAATCGATCAGAAATTGGATGCGGATTTTTCAATGGAATTTCATGTTTTCTTATCTCCAGATTCCAAAAATGAAAAAAAAAGAAAATTTTTATGTGTATTCAGAACCCTCGAAGAATGACACATATTGATTTTCAGCCAAGTCGACCAATGAAAGTAAAGGTGGGAACTATAGAGACGCTTAATACAAAAATTCTAATAACTGCCTATGTAATGAATGTATCGACATGAAATTTCATAGGGGTGGTTTCATGATTATTAGCGCAAACGGTCGACTAGTTTTGGAGGTGGAATAAAAAGGTAAATAAATTCGTTCTGGGGAAATACATCGGTGGTTCACCAACAACTTATTCTTGTAATGTTCCGCTGGTCAAAGACCGTAAACTGAAACCCTGTTTACGAGTGTATTACGTCTTACATACTAGAGTAGTCGCTTGAAATTGTTGCCCTCGTCGATGTTGATGTTACTCCCCGAGATGTGCGTAGTATAGGGAATGTTACGTAATCTGTCAACAACTATTTGTTTGTTTTATTTTCACCATTTTCGTGTTTCCCAATCTCTTGTATACTAATGAATGTGGGTGTCTGGAAGAAGGGCCTATGTCAGGTTTTTCAAATTTTACAGGAGCGCAATTTTAAACTGAAACAGCTGCAATATAATAAAAAACCAGCTGAAAATGACATAGGCCCTTTTTCCATTGGAAAAAGACTGAAAACAGAAATACTTTTTTTACGATTTGTTTATTCCAAAATAAGGTCGGAACATCAAACAAAATGATTGATTATTGCAAAATACTATAAAAGTAGTAAGTGACTACTGTGAAGGTAACTACGTATAGAATTTTAATTATTTTAAATAATTTTCTTTATCACACTACTAAAGATAACATAGGCCCTTCTTCCAAGTGACCTCCGTTCGCGCCTTCATTAATGAAGGTTCATGGCATCTAATGGCAGAGTATTGAACTTAAAACTATGCAGGTGCTTGCTCCACATCACATAGGTCCTTCTTCCATGAAAAAAAGTTTTTTTCAAAAAATCACGATGTTGGCCCTTTTTCCAGACACCCATTCAAATATAAAATATTAAAAACAATTTCAGATGTATTTGTGGATTACTGACTTTACTCGCAAAGGGAATGGTTACTTCCAAACGAAATTTTCACTTGAGCCGGTCAAAGGGGATGGGGGCTCAACTTCTAAACCCTAATAATTCACTATAGAATAAATATACAGGGTGTTCGAGTCCATAACTCCCGGTGTGGTTTGTTGGGTCAAAAATAAGAAGAAAAGTCAATATAAACCTCTGGGAATTGCTTCTTTAAAAACGTATTTAGAGAAAAAGAAAAAAATGTTTTTACTTCCCCAGCTATACGATGTATAGGGGAAGTTATGTAATCAGTCAGAAATTCGATGCAGAGTTTTCAATGGAATTTCATGTTTATTTCCAAAAATAAAAACGTATGGTGTGTTGGTCTGAGAACACGATTACTTCCAATAGAACGAATGTATCGACACGAAATTTTATGTGAACCCAAAACCCCATAAGGACCACACTTATTGATTTTCAGCCAAATCGGCCAAAGGGAAGGGGGGATTAGGGGGAGGCTTAACACAAAAACTCCAATAACTACCGATGTAATGGATGTATCGACATAAAATTTCGGAGGATTCGTAAGTGAGCCAAAACAGTCATTTGGCTTTGAATAGAGAGCATAACCTTAATTGATTAGTTTTTGTGCTGAGGATAAACATTTTTTGTCCATTTTTAATTAATTTCATAAGCGAATCGCTTATGCAGGGTAAAGATTTTTTTAAAATAGAAAACTAAAAAATAGGATCTTGCAAAATAGCCAATATCTTTGTTCATAAGGACTTATTTCAAGTAAATGTTAATGATTGCAAGACTGATCTGTGCACCTCCACTGGCACTCATGCCCGGGCATTAACTATGAGGTCTTTTCGCCTACTGACAGACCGCTCTTTCCTCTGGTGGATATGAACCCGATTCTAACGTGGAAGTCCTAAATGTTACCTACTCAGGTTTTGTTACCTAGTGTGGGTGTCTTTAACGAGAACCTGACATCGTCTCATCCGAAGGACGACATGCTCATCAAGGTTTTTTCACTACTAAGGTAACTTTATATGTAGATTGAAACGTCTATAAGCAACACAATTAATTGGAGCTGGGGAAATTGGCGGGAATTCAATCTCTTTTTGCATGGTGACTGATGTGTAATGAATCTACTAAAACCTAGATCTGACGATGATGTTGTTTTGCAGGTCTAGGACTGGGTCCTCTTGTTGAGCAGGTGATCGCTATTGATCCCAGTATCATCCCGACTGCCCTCATCAGCACCTCCATTATCTTCGTCTCCTTCTCCTTGTCGGCTCTTCTGGCACGTCGTGGCTCTTGGCTTTTCCTTGGAGGAACCATCACCACCATCCTCTCTGCTCTTCTCATCTTCTCACTGGCCAGTATCTTCGTCTCTTCAACACTACTCTATCAGGTAAAGTTAAAGGCACCTTTCTTTTCATAATTTAAATGATAGTAGTTGACGTCCGGGTGGTCATTAAGGTAGATGATTCTGGTAATAAATTGAAATTCTTTAGATCGCAGAAGTGTTGTTACTTACCCGTTGATCATTAATTTAGGGACTTTCGAGGAGTAGCGTTACTAACCCAGCATCTCGGCGTATATAAATGTTCAGTCTCCAGGATCTATGTTTTAAGTAAATTGTGATGAATCCAGTGACTTTCTGAAATTTTAATATTTCTTAATGATTTAGCTAGGGTGTCGATGATTAAAATCAACGATTTAAATCAAATCATTTTTTTTTTTAATTCATGATTTAAATCAAAAACATTAAAATAAATAAATAAGTGATTAAAATTTTGCAAATATAAAAAAACAAAAACAAAAAATAACAAAACGCACAAAACTGACCGCAGTTTGCAAACTATTGAAACATAATTTATGAAAATCTGTCAAGCAAACCACCAAATGATTACGTCAAAGCGTAATTATTTGAAAAAAGACAAAAAACTCGTCAGTTTAAAATAGTTTAATTGGAAAAGATACAACTCAAAATGGTTAGCATATATATTAAATGGCTGAGATCAATGAAAATGTTTACATAGTGTAATGTTCGTAATCACATTAATATATTGTGATTCGAAACGATATATCTCCAAATGGCCAACATAAGATAAATGCCAACAATAGACCAAGCAATATATTTAGGAGTTTAAATGTTTGTACAGAAACACCAGTTTGCTAGCCTTCTCTACTCCTAAGCGATTCCTCAGTTTGGAATGAACTAGTCCGAAAGTCGAGAAAACACGTTCAGTGGGAGCTGAAGATGCAACAGCGGTCAAGTGTTGCATGATGATTAATTCCTCTTCTGCAGTGAAGATTTCTTTCATCTCCTGAATCGACTTCCACCACTGGACAGCAGTCAACGATTTTGTTATTTTTGTTTTTGGTTTTTAAGTTTGTGGAAAATATTCGCTTTGTGAAATTTCGGTTAGTTTTGTTCGTTTTGTTATTTTTTTGTTTTTGTTTTTTAAAATTGTGAAATTGTGGTCTGTTTTGTTAATTTTAGTTAAGTTTTCAGTTGATTTAAATCAAAAAAATCTATTTTTTTGATTTTTTTAAAAAATCATGATTTCTATAAACCCTAGATTTAGCCAATGTCTTCGATTTTGTCTAAACTTCAGGTTACATTTTCATACATAATTTTATAATGTATTTTTAAGTATTGTATTTCGCAAGTGTGAAGGACCAGTAACAATATGATAATGGCGTAATTTCATTTATTTTCCGATTATAATTTTTGCCTGAATATGTGCTCTTAATGGACATTAAACTCCCCATGAGAAAAATGTAAGGAATTGCCTCAGGAATGTTTTTCAAGATTATGAAAATAATATTAGAAGATAATGTATTTTGTGCCGGGAGGACGCAGGATCCTGCGGCGATCTCATGTCTAAGGATAGCCATTGATGTTAATTAATTTTGAGGGTTCATTCTTCTGAAATTTATATATTTTTGCACATAAAGTTCATATTTCCTCTTTGTAAATCTGCTCTACATACAGTCTCGGCGTATATAAATGTTCAGTCTCCAGGATCATAATGAATCCAGTGATTTTCTGAAATTTTAACAATTGAAGACTCATTTACCCAGTCTACTCGACAATAGTTACTCACACATGTTTGTAACAACCTAAGGGCCTCTCGGCCGGGTGAGTTGAGCTCAGTAGGCAAGCATGCTAAAAGCGTCCTCCCCGTACACATTTATGTATACCAGATATCCTGTCATTCATAGATAAATGTGGTATTCACTAGTGAATGTCACATCGAAATAGATTCGGTATTTCAGACTACAGGAAGTACACAACGCCCGAACACAATACCCTCCCCTCCTTCGATAGCCGGGTAACTGACCAAAATATGACAATGTTCCTATTGTCATAAAAAATGTGAGGTTCAGTACAATGACGAACAAACAATTAATATTTATCTTTTTACATCTACTGAAAATGATTATTTTTGATATAGTGTGATTGTTCTTTCGGGAACAGCACAGATATGTAGTTGGATTAGCGTTAAGCGAGTTCACATTGAAGTGAAAGTACCCGTTTAATTGTGTATATACCATAATAATGGTAAAATAAAATCAAAACGTACCATTCATGGTAATTTATCATTTATTATCCCAATTTTTTCTGTAGCTGTTAGTTATTGTGACTCAAGCCCGGGCATTAACAACGAGGTCATATCGCCTACTACCAGAGGGCTCTCTGATCTACATGAGCCCAACTCTACTATGGGAGTCCTAAATTTTGCCAACCCAGATTTATTCATTTAGGATAGAGGGGTCTTTAACGAGTACTTGACATTGTACAGGCTCGGGAGTATGGCTTAACGTCCGATCCGATGGATGGCGTGCTTAAGTTTATTTTATTTCCCAGATAAAATAAACTATGGGCCTCGGCCGGGTCTATGAGTTCAGTAAGTAAGCACGCATACCACTGAGCTACCGGCGCTCTCCACAATAGCAGATATATTTTGCCTAATTTTCTTCCTTGCTCCACATATATTCTATGACGTTGTATAACTTGTGTTGAAAAATAAAGTTTTTTCCTTATAATGAGCGGAACATGACCTCCTGTGTAGTACAGTGGAGCGTCATTAATCCGGATCGATCGGGACCGGGACCCATCCGGATTACTGAATTGTCCGGATTTTCAAATGTGCTTTCAATAACTGTATTCATACATACATACGTAGTATGTATCGACTAGAGGATACAAGACGTTCGGGAGTCTACTGTATTGCAAAATAGAGGCTGAAGGGTTCGAAAAATGCAGTACTCAAAATATTTCAATAAAGTATATTGAATAAAAACATATACATTATGTAATTTAGATTAGTAACTCTACAATACTTAAAAAAAAAAAATCTACAGTAATTAATGAAAACTGACTAGGTAAAAAACCGCCCACTCCCTCCCACATCCCACCTGCTCTCACCGCCGAGTCGCTCCGGATTTTTGACGTCCAGATTTCCGACGCTCTACTGTAGTTACCTTGTGTGTTGAGCTAGTGAAGCCCTGACAATATGTACAATCAGTTGACTCAATATTTATGTCTTGTCTCCAGGCTCATCTGTACGTCGGACTGGTGCTCATGTGCGCATTCGTCCTTTATGATACCCAGCTGATTATGGAAAAACGTCGTCATGGAGACAAGGACTTCATTGCTCACTCTGTCGATCTCTTCATTGACTTTATCGGCATCTTTCGTCGTATCCTCATCATCCTCGCTCAGAAGGTAATCAATATTTTTTTTTTTCCAATTTATCTACCGCAACGTACATGCCAAGTATTTAAAATTTTGGGAGTAAGAATGAGGCGAAAAAAATAACTATACTATATTTTTTTCAATGTATTCCAAGAGACCAATTCGGAATTTTTTTTTGGGAGGCATTTAAAAAGAAAGTTGTTTACCTTGTCGGATCCCTTGAATTTGGCTAAATGTATATTTCACAGGTTATTTTCAAGTATAGGTGAGCTTAAATTCTAGACATTCTGATATTCATAAATGTTAATTGCGAGGCACTAATGGAGGAGTGGTGTCAATTTTCATTTGAAAGAATGTCATTTCGAAGACTTGGAGAAGGCAAATGCAGATGCATTTTTTTGTTGGGTGTTAGACCGGATTTTTATGCAATTGCATATTTTGTTTACCATCACATACGACCCAGGAGATCGATTATCTTTCCGAATCATGCATATAAGATACCATAGACTAAATTGTATAATATATATTAGTAATGTTTTATCAGTAATGTACTTAAAACAAGGAATGATGTACTAAAAAAAAATTTGTGTTAACAAAATAGAGAACCATAATTAAAATCTTTCCAGGCAAGAAAGACACCGAACTAAATGAAAATTACATGTGGGACCCAAAAATTTTAAGTTCCTTCAAATTTGCGCCCAATACGTCTGTGGATGTGGAACGCTCTTTTTCATTGTATAAAATAATTTTAAGGAACCGCAAACATAACTTTACGGAAGAGAATTTAGAATAATACTTGTTTGTTAACCTAAATGATTCGCAATTGCAATAAAACTTTAAATATTCTATATTAATTTTTTTGTTTTTATGTATTATTACATACGTATTAATTCAAAATGTTAATATAAAACTATTATAAATCGTGTCTTTAATAAAAATGCGTGTTTCGACATGTTTTACAGCTTACAATACAGCTTATTTTAATGTATTATGTTGCATATTTCAGAATTTTATACTGCATATTTTGGCAGTTTTTACTGCATAAAAATCTGGTGTCTTGTGATATAGGGGAGATAGGAAATTGTTTGTTTTTTGTGCATCGCAGATAAACTCGGTTTCATAATATGAGTTAGTAATTTAAAAATGAGGACGATTCTGTTTTACAATATTTTTAAATAAAAAGTTGTTAGGTTTTTCAAATGTGATTTTATCAAATACCTTTTTTTTGTTCCCAGGAAAATGACAAGCGTGATAAGAAGAGATAAACACTACTTGATTGATATATTTATCCCACAACAAGATAATTATTACTTTTGAGGTTGAATAAAAAAAATATATATATAATAAATCATAATATTATATTATTAAAAAATAATATATATAGTTGGTGTTTTTTGAATAAAATAAAATAAAAAAAACTTTCTGAAGAAAATTAATTTTAAAAAAAATTTACATGAATAAAATTTACACGTTTCATACTTTCTTCTTTTTTTTTTAATCAAAATTTTTTCGTGGTGGCATTGATTGAAGCTTGTACGCCAATTGCATTTAAATTTGTTTCCTTTGTAGCAACCAACAAAAAATAAATAAAAAATATATTATTGATATTGTAATGTGATAGAAATTTTTTGTAAAAGGTACCTGGGAAGATGCAAAAAGTACTGATATCGAATTACATCTGATCCTCTTTTGTCCAAAATTTCGCTTTATATATTACTTATTAGTAAATATGTAAATACATTAACAGACTGTATTTTTTTTTTTATTATTATTAAAATATTGTTTTTTTTTTGTTTTATTGTTCCTTCTTTTTTTCTTTTACTAAGTTTTGGTAATCCCTTAATAGCTTTAATAATAACGAAATTTTCTTTTTATTCAATAAAAATAGTCCTTCATAATAGATTCAATTTTTAAATGTATATAACAATTATTTTTATTATTTTCTATTATTAGTTTCTTATTATTAGTTAAATATAATATAAAAAGATGGCTAGAAGTGAAAAGTAATTGTAATGTTTATATTGATATTGTAATGGAATTTTTTTTTTTATTAGAATAAACTATTAATGGAATTTGTTAATGTTGCCCCTTGCGTTGTTAATGTCCCTGATTGCATTCGGACACTGAGGAGATGTGAGGGTTACTGGATCTAGTACCATATGACGTATTACTTCTCCAGTTATACAAAGTATAGGGGGAGTTATGTAATCGGTCAAAAATGCGATGGACTTTTCTCTGGATGTTATCCACCCCTGATTCCAAAAATTTAAAAGAAAAAAAGTCCTGTCCGTCTGTGGGTCCAGAACACCGTAAGGGCGACACCTTCGTGTTGAGGGAATGTTGAGTTTTTACAATTTTTAAAATTGCAGTATTTTTTTGAACCTAGGTAGTTAAATGTCTACCATTAAAGAAAGTTATGAGGTACGCCTTTTGATTGTTACGAAAATCCGCGTTGTTGAAAATTCACATTTTCTCACCCTTTTGGGGTGGGTCAAATTGTGGCCAAATTCTTTTAGGACTTTCTGAACTGCCTTGAATCATTTTTGGAATCAGAACTCGGAAAACATGAATTTCCAGTTAATAAATCCAATTTCTGACCGATTACAAATTTTCCCGAAATTAACTGAGGTATCATGCTCTCCTACTGAGATCAAGATCGCAAGTTCGAAGCTCTTCGATTTTTTCACCTGAGAGGTGAAGAAATCTAAAGCACGCTGTCCTTCGGATGGGTTGTTAAGCAATGATCTCGAGCCTGTACGATGTTAAGGACGAGGTAAGCAAAATGTTGGACTCCCCAGAGTAGAGTCGGGCTCATGTCCACTAGAGCGACGAAAGAGCGCTCCGGTAATAGGCGATATGACTTCGTAGTTAAAGCTCGACATGAGTCAGATAAAGTTGGCTATAGTTAACCCTTTTTCCAATAATTAAATTATTTTTAATAAGGTGATAGTGAAAAGAGTGACAGTAGTACCGACAGTTCAGGAGGGCGTATGCCAAGAGTGTCGAGACCGTGAAAAAGGTAAGTTGGAGAAGCTTTGTTGAGGAGGAACCCATAGGGAATACCTTGGGTACACTCCTTAGCGTACACTTGTACGCTATTATATCCCTGGAGGAGATGAACAAGTTGTTCCTGACAAAGGCTTGGTCGGCGGTTTCCGAGGCCCATAGATTTTTTTATCTGGGAGGTGAAAAAATCTTTAGCAAGCCGTCCTTCGAATGCCTGTACGATGTCAGGTACTCCTTAAAGACCCCTACCCGAAGTGAATAAACCAGGGTTAGGGCTCTCACAGTAGACCTCCAGAGTAACGAAAGAGTGCTCTGGTAGTAGGCGATATGACCTCGTCATATCGTCACAGTAGCTAACTATTATGAGTAATTTCCATTTACATTTTTTGTATTAAACTCTTAAAATAATACGTGCATTTTCGTTAAAAGTCTGAAGGTTATCGAATAAAGACAGTTGGTAGTGTATCAGATGAAAGAGCATCAAGATAGTTCACAATTTTACGGCGAACTCCCGAATCGGTTGTAAGGAAGACTACAAACCTGTAGAACGTTCCTCAATGGCCGTAAGTAAATGAATGAATAAGCTTATTGCTCATAAAGAATTATCTTACAGCAAGGAGTTCGACACATAAATACAACAATTTCTGAATAATAATAAATGAAATAAGATAAAACAAAGCAGATAATATTAACTAGCAAAACAATGATTTCTTCATACTAAAATTAAATATAATTATATACTAATAAAAAGGTCAAATCAAAATAAAGCCACAGGTAACTTTAGTTAGCAATGCAAGGCGCACCCTCTTTTAAAAGCAAATATAAAAAATGTAACTTTAGTCTTTAAGAGTTTTTCTTAACTTGAAGCTTGTTAGGACAAACGAATAAATATGATGAAGCTTCTGTTCATCTGAAACTAATAGTAAGTTGTGGAGATGTGCCCTCTGCAGAGAGACAACTACCGGAACATCCCCCAAATAGCTAGCCAGGTATTTGTCTCTAATCATGGCATAGATGGGGCAGTCAGAAAATAGGCCAGGAAGTAAATGAAACAACAAAGGGTTGTAATATGGAAGGGAATTAATAATTGTTATTTTATTCTTCTCTTGTTTTAAGGCAAAGGCAGTATGTTTCGGTTGGTACCACTTTTGGGGGTAAAATTGGCTCCCCTTCTTTCAAATCAACCAATTTTTAATCTAAAAACTGCATTTGTCTCAGTATGATGAAGGATCATAATTTCGATTATGCATAACTTCGATGTTTAATTTTTATGTATTTGATTTATGCAGAATACGGACGGAAAAAAAGTGAATTACCCTTTTCTGATTTGAAATTGGTTCAGTATTTCAAATAAATAAATAAGGAAACATACATATGACTCGAGGTGTAGCTTGAAAATCAGAGATCGATGGACCCACAAAAGAGCAATAACTGAAGGTAAGTTGAAGCGAATGAAGATGTAGGAGAGAAGAAACTTCTAAGTTAAAGGTTAAAGTTTGGGTGTAGCCTATTTAGCTTATAAAAACATTTTAATGCAGGAATGTTAGTAGAAAGGTTTCAACCAGATACGATTAAAGTAAACCCTAAGAAAAGATGAAAAGTTCTGGTTCTAGCAAAAATAGCCGAGGAAGAAATATAGAATATAGGTGGTCAACGATTCTTCATATTTTCTGAAAAAACTTTAATACAGCAATGGTAGATAGGAATCAACCAGATACCGTGATGGTTTACCATAACTAAAGATGAAAAGCATATTCTGGTTGGTCCTGAATAAATAGGCGAAGAAGAAATATAGAATAAGTTCATTAGTAGAGCAGGCTGACGATTCTGGATGAACTTCAGAGCCGGACCCTGAACCACGGTTCCTGAACCAGACTCGGGTGAACTGTTTCCACCTAAGTAAATGTTGGCGATTTTTAGCGCTCTCACGTAAGTTTTCGCTCTCCCTCCAAATCTTTGCTATCTTCATTTGGTGGAGCCTTACCTTTTGTTATTGCTTTTTTGAGGGTCCTTCGATCTCTGAATTTGAGGCTACACCCCGACTGCAGAACCGAATATTTAAATTTTCGGTTACCAAGATCAGATTCTAGACTCGACCTCGGGTAGACAGTTCCAGAGCCTAGGGAGAGATATGGAGAGAGAGACAGAGGAAAGGGATTTTTACTTTTAAAAAAAGGACTATTCTATAATTATTTATTTGTCAAAAAACAAAATAGATCATATTTAACCGAAATCAGGTGAACTGGGGGGGAACTATTTATTTAAAAAAATTGAAAACATGAATAAGAAAGTTGTTTACTTAATATTTGTACAAGAAACCTGAAAAATGAAATTTATAACAAAAAATTGCATTATTTTATTATTATTATATATTTTTTTTTAATAAGAAAACTAAATATTTAAAATTGACAAAATGACTAAATCTTTATCACATGGTAACGGTAGCATTGGTTTGTAATTATTGTTATTATTTTCCTAAAAAAAGGGAAACTTTTATTTCATTATAGAAAAGATTTTTTTCTAGTATTAATACTTGTGATGTTTAGATTAATAAATAATTTTGAAATTATATTGTAAAAAGTTGGGTCCACTGCTTACGTGGTCATTTCGTTGTGTGTGGCCGCCATTGTAGCTTGTACTTTGGCGTCGGTTTTCAACAATGGGAGATAATCGTAAGTACACTCTTCACTTAGTCACTTTTAATAAATAGAAGTAAAATTTTGTTAATAATATTCTTTAAGACTTTTCCTTTTTGAAATGAAATATTACTGTTGAGTTGTTTTTATTCAGTGTAAAAAGAAAGCCGGGAGGGTCACATTGATCGGTCACATTAGGCTTGGAGTGTGTCCTACATTTTCTTTGTAATTTGAATGTATTTTGCTTTTTAGAATACGGAAACTACGGTGGTTACGGAAACTACGGCTATTCGCAGGGTGGATCTACAGTATCTACGAATTATCCGCCTCCACCGACATACGATCAGTCAACATACAGCCAGCCGCCGCCCGGCCAGTGGCAGCAGCCAGCCTACAACGAACCAAATCCGCCTCCATACCAGCCACCTCAACCTGCTGGTTTGTATTTTACTTTTTTCTAATTATATATGAACATTTCCTTATATATTATCTTGTTTAACGCAAAATGGACTGTGATCGTGAATTCCACCTTTTTTTTCCGTTGTAAATTTTAAACGCTATTGGTTATTATGTCCATGAGTTATAAGTTATTAAACGCTACTAGAGACTCAAAATGCAACCGATAAGTTCGTTAGGGTTATTTTCATTTAACTTTAACTATGCATTGTTTCGGTAAATTATATTTCTTTTCACCAATATTTTTGTTCTTGCTCCATTATTCGTGTTGCAAAATAATTCGGTGTGCAATTTTAAGTTTATAAACTGTACATGGTATCCAAAAATTATGTCACTGCGTTACCAATTCAAACTTCAGTCAATTATATATGAACATTTCGTTGTATATTATCTTGATTAACGCAAAATGAACTGTTCGTGAATGCTATCTTTTTCTTCCCTTCTAAATTTTAAACGCTATTAGAGACTCAACTTGGCAGTGTCGGTAAGTTCGTTAGGGTTATTTTCATTTAATCTTAATATATGCATTGTTTCGGTAAATTATATTTATTTTTACTAGAATTTTTGTTCTTGTTGCAAAATATTTCAGCGTACCATTTTAAGTTCATGAACTGTACAAGGTGTCAACAAATTCTTCAGTCAGAATAAAATGAAAAAAATAACCCCATGGTTAGGGTCCCACACAATCCAATTTAGCGTCAAAAGTTAAGGACCATTTGTTGTATTTTTTATGTCGATTGTACTCATTGGAAAGAATACGAGTCTCAAGTGGACCATATTAGGTTAGGTTTTATCACTCATGTCCAGGCATTAAGTACGAGGTCTTATCGCCTACTACCAGAGTGCTCTTTCGTCACTATTGGACATGAGCCCGACTACTATGGGAGTCATATACCATCGCTTAATGTCCCATCCGAAGGACGATATAATAAAGTTTATTTGACCTCCCAGATAAAATAAACTAAGGGCCTCGGTCGGGTTTCGAACCCACGTTCTTGAGTTCAGAAGACAAGCACGCATACCACTGAGCTACCGGTGCCCTCAAAAAGACCATATTAAATCATTTTCATCTGTCATAATGTCGCCCTCAGTCGAAAAGCCATTGATAATATCGATACTACTTTTCGATAGTAAACATTTTCATGGTAACATGTAGTCGGATGTCAACCGTCCCGCCGAGTAACGGATCATTTCTGTTTGTGGTAGGAAGAGAGGGGGCTGAATTGACCCGGAGACTAATTTCAAAAATAATTCCCAAGATACTTTGGGGTTCGGCTTTCCCTTTAGGGCAATTAGGCGCTCAGGGTTGTTGGCGTTTCTCCTCTCTGGGCTCTAAAACTTCCAGTTTAACCTTCTTGTTGGACGATACATCGCGCTGCCCTTTTGACGCCCTGTCCTTTCCAATGCTAGCCTTCGATCGACAATCCAGAAGTTGAAATTCCCCTGGTCATAGCTTCCGAAGACTTGGGTCTGTCTCCTGAAGCATTCGACATTGATCTGGATCGTCTCCGACTGCTCAGCTGACCTGATTTCCAGTTATCAGTAACAGCTGCTAGCCGTTTTTAGTATTTTTTCATAGTGTTATCACTAGTCAGGCTCGCTACCAGCACACCCACCACCATGACGCAGGGAAAGGTAACCTCCCATTTTTTACATCTTGCCACATATATTGAGATAAGGAAAGCGATATGAAATATACCTCATCATCAGAAGGGGGTTTCAATGAATTTGTCTTTCTGACAGAGGGAAGCGGAAAATTTCAACTTATCCGAGCCAGAACATTTTTCGAGAAAACTACATCAAATGTCTGTGCGAGGAAAGAAGAAAAGTGTTGAGGGTGGGTATCTCAGGAGGGAGGGGAGGATCCGGACCCATTGTCTCCCCTGCGCCACTCCCTTGCACCCCATTCCCACTTTGTTCTCTTCATATGGCCTATTTATATTTAAACAATTCCGACCTATGATCCCTTTGTCTTTAAGACTTTGAATCTTGACCCCCCATTAATTTTGCGGGATCTGCTATGGGGGTTATTTTTTTTGGAAAATTGAAAAAAAAAACTGGTGATGTGGCAGCAATACTTTTGGTACACCCTGTACGGAAGAAAAAATTGTATTCTTGAAATGGACGTCATTGTGAACATTGTCCTAAAAAAGACAATAACTCCAAAACTACACAAAATAGAAAAAAAACAATTTTTTTTAAAATGTAGATTCCAAGCATACAGACAATTTTTTAAACAGTTGTTTTAGAAAATATTTTGTCTTCTGCCAACCGGAGAGTTCGAAAAGGCGTTAAAATGAAAGAACATTTTAAAACTGTTGAAAATAAATTACGAACTTTTTTTATTTGTTGGGTAATATTTCAGTTAAGTCATGAGTCTCACTGTAAGTTCTTGAGTAGTATACCAACTGAAGACGCCTTAACTTGCTTGATGTTCGCAGGTGGAGCTCCAGCGCCCAACTACAGCCAACCACCGCCAGCAGCCCCTCCAACCAACTACGGCTCTCAACCCCCACCCAGCTACGATAACAACATGAGTGGGGGTGGTGGCGGAGGATATGGGGGAGGCCCAGGGGGTGGCTATCAAGGAGGTGGAGGGGGTAGTTACGGAGGCGGCGGCGGTGGATACCAGGGAGGCGGTGGATACTCTGGTGAGTAAAAATATTCTGTCTAGGATAGAAACGGGATAACAAATGGTCGGGAATGCTAAATTTAAAAAATAGGTGTTTAAATGTAGGTGTCGACTCAATAAATATGTTCTATAAAAGGAAGATGCTGGTTAACAGAAGGAATATGTACAGAACACATTTCTTCTACCTTCTTGCGGGCTTGTTACTCTTGTAAATTAAATTTTTAAACCTGTGTTGTACTAATGTGTTCAATATTTCATTATATCTTGAAACTGTATTTTGACCAGGTATATAAATCGTTGAGCCATAGTTAGCCTTAATGGTCAAAATTCCACATTGAATTAAGGTGATCTTGTCTCAAACAAGTCCATTTTTTCGGAGGTACGTTGAGTGTTGGTACCGAGCCTGTACGCTGTCAGGTACTTGTTAAATACTAGGTACGAAAGGTAGAAAAAATGTAGGATTCGCACAGTCGAATCAGGCTCATTTCCAACAGAGCGACGAAAGAACCATAAGGTAGTAGGTGATATGAGCTCATAGTTTACTGAATTTCAACCAAATCGTCCAAAACTTAAGGAGGGGATTGAGGGAGGGCTTAACTCAAAAATTGAATAGTAACTGGCGATGGAATGTAGTATGTTTGGTTTTGGAGGTAGTCAAAACTATTTGTTAGAATATTTAAGTCTAGTAAATATGTTTTATAAAAGTAAGATGCTGATTGACAAAAGACCATATTTGAGTCGCCCAGATGCAAACCCTGCTAAGTCATAAAATAAAAAAAAATGAGTTAGTGGTATCACTGGATTTAGTTTTTCAATTGCTGCACGTCTGAACTAAAATCAGGGATGAAAACCTGTTAAAACCCTCTGAAAAATCAAAAAGAAAACCTCGAACGGCTGCAAAACCTGCTAAGTTCTCAAGATGGTAGGATGCAAAACTTGCCAAGTGTTTAAAGGGTGCAAAACGTGTTAAATGATGTGGGCCAAGATGGCCGCCTCACAACTTGGGATGCAAAACCTGATAAGTATGAGTACTACATAGCAAGGTGAAGCAATGAAAGGCGCAAAAATAAAATATGTTAATAAACTTTTATTGTTGCATTTTGGAAATGAGTGGGAAGAAAATGGAAATTTGAACAACAAGAACGTCTTGAGAACAAGGATGCTTTAACTCCGGAGGAAGAGGACTTTGATCTAATGAACCAAGAAGAGGAAGAACCAAATTAATTAAGTTATAGAGAAAAACCAAAATTTATTTTAAGAAACTGCTCTGTACTACAATTTTATTCTTTTAGATTGTAGCTACCTAATGCTTTTAATGTAGGTAGTTAGTTAATTAATTTTCTCGAACAATATCAGTAAACATTTACTGAATTGTTTTAAAAAATAACAAATTATTATAAATATACTACTTTTATTACTTAGCGCTTGTGATTTATTTCAAAACCAAATTGTAAAATAAATGAGGAACCTACATCGTTTCAAAGAGGGCTGCCAAAAAGTTTACAAAACCTGATAACTTTGGCGTGCGGTTGCAAAACCTGCTAAGTAGGATTTAAATATCAGAATAACTAATTATTAATAATTCTGAGATTATACACAGATAGAAGGAAAGTTGCGTTTGATTTTAACAGTTTTTCGCTCTTTGCCAAAATTTTCTTAACATTGACTTAGCAGGGTTTGCATCTGGATAACTCATTTCTTGGGAGCAGATTACTTATATTATATGCTTGTAATTTGAATTTTTTAACCTGTGTTGTACTAACGTGTTCCCCAAGATTTCAGTATATCTTGAAACTATATTTCTGACCAGGTATATAAATTGTTGAGGCGCAGTTAGCCTTAATGGTCAAACTTCCACATTGAATTAGGGTGATCTCGTCTCAAACAGATCCATTAATAATACTGTGGGTTGAGTAGCCCCTGCGTGGTTAGTCACTCAATTTCAACCAATCGGGCAAAACTTATATAGTGAGGGCTTAATAACTCAAAAATCCGAATAACTACCGTATTTGAACACTGCAAATAATAAAACCTGAGATGTTAAGGTTGAGGTTCCTGTATCTTAAACCTAATATTTATTTCAGGAATATTATTGAGAAAAAAATGAGAACCTTATTAATTGTTATTATAATTTTTGAGAGGTTATTTTTTCTAACAGTTATCTGTTTTATTTTAGAACCCCGGACAATATACTGCAATTTCTCCTGAATACTGACGTTTATTTATTTATTTTTCTGTTTTCAGGAGGCGGTGGAGGAGGAGGAGGTTATGGAGGTGGTAGAGACAGTGGTGGCTACGGAGGAGGCGGTGGTCGCGATGGTGGATATAAGTAAGTTATATATAACTTAAATATAATTCATTTTTTATTTTTTTCTCCATTTAATTAATTTTTTTTTTCATATTAAATTAAAGTTTCTCGAAAATCTTCGATTAAATAAAGATAATAATATCCCCCCCCCCCCCCCCCCCCCCCCCCCCCCCATTAATTACTTCATTACTTTCTGTGCCGAATTTGTAACTGAAACAAAGTTAGATTAGGTGAAGCAAACACAAAACGTTTTGTAAGAAACAGAATAAATTAAGAGTTAGGGAATAAAAAAATGATCAGCTTCATAAAGTGAAACATTTTATGCTAAATAGCGATAAGGCAAAATATAGTTATTTCAGGGGGCTACCATGTTTCGTATCATCTCACATCAGATATTTAGTTTGAGCAATTCTTCAGCGCAAAGAAAAGATCTTAATAAGAATAATGATCAAATAAGGTTATGGAAAATATCAATAATAGTGTTATAAAAATGAGGTTTTGTACAGTAAATTTTGATATTTTGTAGTTATGATTTTGGTGGTTGTGATTCACATCATGGTTTTTAGTGTTATTTTATTTATTTATTTTTTTCTTTTTGTACGGGGAAGAATAGTTTACCTGTCTTTTTATTATGATATTTACTAAGACGCTTATATATTCGAGCGAGGATATTTGAATCCTCATAATGCGGAATCGTGGCAAAAGAGGATTTTCAGAGGGACGTAAGAAAAACTGGATTTGTAAGGCAGGAAAAGAGCTTTTCACGGTGACAGTAATAAGTAAAGGTTTCCACGGATTATTTATTTAAAAAATAATGAAGTAATTTTTTCGTTAATTTTCATGCGATGGAACTTGACACTAAAAAATGAGATTAACAAATGCTCATTTTACATATTCGAGCGACATATTCCTCCGTTTATTTTATATTTAAATAGAGATTTTATTATGTTATAAAAATATCGTTTGAGTATGTAATAAACATAATTTATATTATGGAAGCGAGGTTTCAATGATACGATATATTGGTTCGATGATTTTATAACGAAAAACTCGTAAAACAAAAGAGTTCTCCTTTATTATGTTGTTAAAAATAAATTCAGATAAAAACATTTTTTAATTTTTAAGCGTAACGATCTGTAGAGAGGCTCGTCCTTTTTGCCTTATTTGAGTGTAAACATGGATGTAAAACTACTAAGGTGTTGAAACAGCCGAAAAAGCATTTAGATGAACGTAAGAATGGTATTCGTTTTTGTCTATGTGAGATTGTTGATAACGTACGTGTAGTATCTACTGTAGTGTCCGATATCAACAATTCTCATGTTTTTATTTATTTTTTCCCCCGTTATTTTATTTTCTCTCTCATTTGTTTTGCTGTTGGCTCTCAATTGAAGTGTTGAAAGTTTATGAATCATGGATGTCCGATTTCATAATAAATAAAGCTCGATAATACATTTTGATTGAAGGAATTTTTTTTTTTCCAAAATTACTAGATATAACTACTGACTATCAAAAACTAGAGGTAGGTTTGAGAAATGATGATTCATTTGAAATGTCAAGTTATCGGACATTCATATTTCAAAAAACTATAACTTCTTGATTGGGAGCTAACATTGTGTGTGTACAATACAAGGAAAGGAAGTTAACGAAATAACTAATGCCCGGGCTTTAACTATGAGGTCATATAGCCTACTACCAGAGCGCTCTTTCGTCGCTCTGTTGGACATGAGCCCGACTCTGTGGAAATCCTATCCTAAATGTTGTCTACCCTATATTTTTATTCACCTAGGGTAGTAGGGGTCTTAAATCGATACCTGAAATCGGCCGGGTTTCCAACCCGTGATCTTGAGCTCAATTAGCAAGCTACCTCTGAGCGCCCTCTAAAGAAAGGAATTATCGCAGACAATTCCCGTCAGTTTTTCTTGTTATCGCAGTTCAATTTCCATCATTGTTTTTTTTTATTATTAACGCAGTCCATTTTCCTTCATCATTTTATATTATTATTATATTAATTTAACATCGCATGTTATTATCCTCGTAGACGATTTGCCATTACTGCGGTCAAACTAACATATTTCTGCATCAAAGTTAAATATATAATTTCTTTTTTTCTTGTATGTACACTTATTTTTTGTTAGATTAAGATTTTTTTGAATTTCCTCTTTCTATTTGTATATTTATTTATGTTGTTTTTATTTTGGATTCTATTTTACCATATTTTATAATGACAAGTGGTTGAAGTGTTGACAGGTTTTTGAAATGTTAATGACACGAGACTATTTTTGAGATGGTAATTTCAAAATTAAGGTATAACGTATATATTATAAATTTATTTTGCTAATTTGTAGCAGTTAAAATGTGGTTCTTCTCATATAAAATATTTATAAGTATTTGTGTTGTGGGTTTGTGGTTTTCGAAATAAAAGAACAAATAAAAAAACTGTCATGACTGACTGGCTTTTTGAAAAATTAAGAAAAGGTTTTGTGCCCAGCGAGGGTTTATTTTAATTTTAAAAGAAGCAATTTATTAAATAAAATACATATCCGCTTACACACACTGCGCCATACAATGTATAAAAATTAACAATTTTATTTTTAAAATATTTTTGGTATGTATCATTTAAATGGTGATTAGGTGAATAGGCAACAAGAGCTGTATGGTTAAAACAAAAAATGAAGTATATCATTTTGATGTAATTTCTTGACTGGTTTTGCAAAAATATTGCAGTAACACTGGCAGATATTAGTAAAAATGATCCAGTTCGTGAGGAATGTTAACAACAAGGGATACACCACTTCTTAAATAAAAAGGTTTACACCAAACCATCTCCAGAGCTTTTATTTTTTTTAATGGAAAAAGGAAACACGGTTTTCTGTTACCAACTTAACAAATCCTAATGAAGGAAAAATGTTAATTGCCAGGAGTGGGGAAGACAGAATATGGGTTTTAGGACATAAAGGTTCTTGAGCCCTGATATTTTGGTTAATAATATGAAAAAGACTCTACATAAGAGTATGTACTGGAGAGTCAAATTTGTTAATTTTTTTGACATCACAAAATCTCATTGAGTTTGATTTTGTTGACTCGACGCTTTACATAAATACACATAGCGAAACTCATTCGAAAGGAAATGCTACAATTTTGATCCTATAATCTGTTTTATAAATATTGCACTACAATAATCATTTTGATATGTTATATTGTATCTGTAGTGGTTTACGAGCTAACAGCGAAAAAAAAAAAAAGTCGCACCAAATTTTTTAACGGGTATCTTCCAAAAAATATTGGTATTTTGAAAAATTCGTAGAGGTCCAAATTTTATGGAACGGTCTTATTATGGGCTTAAATTTAGGTTGGGTATATTTTAGGCGTCAGAAGTATAGGGGAAGTTATGTAATCGATAGTCAAAAAAAATCAAAAATTCTATACGCAGTCTTCAACGGAATTCTATGTCTTTCCGACCTCCAGATACCAAATGTGAACCCAATACCCTCTAACGACGACACCTACTGTTTTTCAGCCAAATTGACCAAAGGAAAGGGGGGGAGGCATAACTCAGTTTTATAACTGCCGTTGTAATGAATGTATCAACACAAAAATTTATATGTCAATTCGAAATCCCATAAGGACGACATTTATTTTCAGCAGAATCGGCAGAAGGGAGGGGGGAGTTCAGAAGAGGGCGCTAAATTCAAAAACCCTATAATACCTGCTGACGTAATGAATTTATCTGCACAAAAGTTGGTATGAGGCGTATATTAACGTGAATTGGTTAATTCGTTCTGGGGAAGTACATTGCCGGAGATTTACAGACGACTTTTTTGTAAGTACTATGGGTATCCTAATATCATTGGGATTTTTTTTTTTTTTGAAGAAAAAGAATTGGGAAATGGGATTTTCTGCAAATTGCTCATGTATTTGCTTTGGAAAGCACTGCTTTTGGTATTCAACAGCGGAGGTTGTCCCTTTGTCCACACCACATGGAAGTGGGATTTGAAATTAATGAACCTACATTTTATTTTTGAGAACCATGTTTTTTCTATTGTTTAACTTTTTTTGTGTCTGTATTATGAAGTTTATGTATATTGCTCTCTATAGGAAGGGCATATTTAACCCATATTGTGTATGTTGCCTCAGTTGGTAAGGTTTCATAAGGTTCAGACTCAAGCTTCAAGTTGACCGAGAGGGAAGACCATGGCACACATTTCCATCTCACATCTCACCTCGTTATTTTCTCTCTGTTTTAGCTCTGGGGGTCGAGGTGGTTATAATAAAGGTAAATGCACCAATTTAAAATTGGTGCTATTCATTCAAAACATTTCAAATTTTATTATTATGTGCAAAATTTTATATATTTATTTTATAAAATGTACATTTATTTTTTTAATTTTATGTTTGTATTTTAAAACCATTCGACCAAATAGTGATTTTTTTATGATCATTTAACACTTTAACATTTTGAAAATCAAATTTATTAGGAGGAGAGATCATCAGGCTTGTGGTCGAAGAAAACTAACTTGTGAAATTTCTGCCAATCTTTCGGCACTGAGTGTATTGATTGACATACACTACCGGTCAAAAGTATTTGCCCACCTTTATATTCTTAGAAAATACATATTTTAAGAGTTGAAACAATATTTTTTAAAGCAAAAAATAAATATTTATAATAATAAGTTGCTGATATAATATAATTTAAAACTTAAACAGCTGATTGGTTGATATGGCAGCTATTACAGCTCTACATATTCTAGGCATTCTTTTAATAAGTTCTTACATAAATTAATGAGTTGATGTATGCTAGATTTGAGTATAAGATATCGCTCATTTGCTGCAACATTGACGCAAAAACTTTGGTTTCCAGGAAAATCCAAACTTTTGACGTAATAACGATGCATTCATTCGAAACTAATTTAGCATGTTTTATTGAATATAAAATAAGAGAAAATGTACAGTAACAGACAGCTATAGGCCTTACTGAGGTTTCTCCCTTAACCTCTTAACCACCCTCACTTTGAATTAGGACATTTTTGTAACAATAATTGTTTTCTCGTTAGGCAGTCGAAGCCCAGATGTGTCGTCTACGCTTTAAAAGTTTGTGAGAGAATGGTTCTTCCTATGCACATAACTCAAAAACCCCCATTTTTAAGTTAGTCGTTTGTCGCAGCAAAAGAGCAATATGACAAAACTAATTGTGATTAAACCAACAAAATAATATTAAAATTACTTACTCCAAAACAAACTGAAATATTATATCTGAACAAAAACAATTATAAACTAAATATAAAATAGTTTATAATTAGTTTCAGTTTGTTTTGATGTAAATAATTTGAATGTTATTTATTGGTTTAGTCACAATTAGTTTTAATGACATATCTTATGGTCAAATCTAGGACAGATCAAGTCATTAATAATGTATATATGTCAATATAGGCCCTGAAGAAGGCACACTCAGTGCCGAAAGCGTGGCAGGAATTCTACTAGTTTGTTTTGTTCGACCTACATTATTATTACATCGTCTGTCAATCCCTCCCTAATTTATAAGTCAGGGTCCAAGATTGTTGCGTTTCATCCCCTTCAGAATGTATTGATTAAAACAGGGGATTATGTTCAGAGGGTGTAACGATCAGCTCTCAAGTTTCATGAAATTTTGACAAGGAAAATTCGGCGCTCTCTTGGAAAAATGGCGTCGAAAATGGATCTATATTAGGTATCAGAAACATTGTTTCTGTCAAAAGGATATCAAAGAATACATATTCAACATAGTTAATATTTTCTCTATGGTTGGTCAAAAGTCATTATTCGTATTATAATAACGCATTATCTAGTGTACTTTACAGAATTTCTCTAAAGCACAAGTCAGCACATTCCATTCAGCTGCTCTTTTGAATCAGTATATAACATTTGTTTGATGGTGTTAGCAATTATCATAGAAACGTGTAAAATATTTAAAAAAATACACAATGTACTGATTATCCATTACCGTCACAATTATATAATAAACCTAAATAATAAATCAGTATATAACATTTGGTTGATGGTGTTAGCAATTATCATAGAAACGTGTAAAATATTTTAAAAAATACACAATGTACTGATTATCCATTACCGTTACAATTATATAATAAACCTAAATAATAAATCAGTATATAACATTTGGTTGATGGTGTTAGCAATTATCATAGAAACGTGTAAAATATTTAAAAAAATACACAATGTACTGATTATCCATTACCGTCACAATTATATAATAAACCTAAATAATAAATCAGTATATAACATTTGGTTGATGGTGTTAGCAATTATCATAGAAACGTGTAAAATATTTAAAAAAATACACAATGTACTGATTATCCATTACCGTCACAATTATATAATAAACCTAAATAATAAATCAGTATATAACATTTGGTTGATGGTGTTAGCAATTATCATAGAAACGTGTAAAATATTTAAAAAAATACACAATGTACTGATTATCCATTACCGTCACAATTATATAATAAACCTAAATAATAAATCAGTATATAACATTTGGTTGATGGTGTTAGCAATTATCATAGAAACGTGTAAAATATTTTAAAAAATACACAATGTACTGATTATCCATTACCGTTACAATTATATAATAAACCTAAATAATAAATCAGTATATAACATTTGTTTGATGGTGTTAGCAATTATCATAGAAACGTGTAAAATATTTAAAAAAATACACAATGTACTGATTATCCATTACCGTCACAATTATATAATAAACCTAAATAATAAATCAGTATATAACATTTGGTTGATGGTGTTAGCAATTATCATAGAAACGTGTAAAATATTTAAAAAAATACACAATGTACTGATTATCCATTACCGTCACAATTATATAATAAACCTAAATAATAAATCAGTATATAACATTTGTTTGATGGTGTTAGCAATTATCATAGAAACGTGTAAAATATTTAAAAAAATACACAATGTACTGATTATCCATTACCGTCACAATTATATAATAAACCTAAATAATAAATCAGTATATAACATTTGGTTGATGGTGTTAGCAATTATCATAGAAACGTGTAAAATATTTAAAAAAATACACAATGTACTGATTATCCATTACCGTCACAATTATATAATAAACCTAAATAATAAATCAGTATATAACATTTGGTTGATGGTGTTAGCAATTATCATAGAAACGTGTAAAATATTTAAAAAAATACACAATGTACTGATTATCCATTACCGTCACAATTATATAATAAACCTAAATAATAAATCAGTATATAACATTTGGTTGATGGTGTTAGCAATTATCATAGAAACGTGTAAAATATTTAAAAAAATACACAATGTACTGATTATCCATTACCGTCACAATTATATAATAAACCTAAATAATAAATCAGTATATAACATTTGGTTGATGGTGTTAGCAATTATCATAGAAACGTGTAAAATATTTAAAAAAATACACAATGTACTGATTATCCATTACCGTCACAATTATATAATAAACCTAAATAATAAATCAGTATATAACATTTGGTTGATGGTGTTAGCAATTATCATAGAAACGTGTAAAATATTTAAAAAAATACACAATGTACTGATTATCCATTACCGTCACAATTATATAATAAACCTAAATAATAAATCAGTATATAACATTTGTTTGATGGTGTTAGCAATTATCATAGAAACGTGTAAAATATTTAAAAAAATACACAATGTACTGATTATCCATTACCGTCACAATTATATAATAAACCTAAATAATAAATCAGTATATAACATTTGGTTGATGGTGTTAGCAATTATCATAGAAACGTGTAAAATATTTAAAAAAATACACAATGTACTGATTATCCATTACCGTCACAATTATATAATAAACCTAAATAATAAATCAGTATATAACATTTGGTTGATGGTGTTAGCAATTATCATAGAAACGTGTAAAATATTTAAAAAAATACACAATGTACTGATTATCCATTACCGTCACAATTATATAATAAACCTAAATAATAAATCAGTATATAACATTTGGTTGATGGTGTTAGCAATTATCATAGAAACGTGTAAAATATTTAAAAAAATACACAATGTACTGATTATCCATTACCGTCACAATTATATAATAAACCTAAATAATAAATCAGTATATAACATTTGGTTGATGGTGTTAGCAATTATCATAGAAACGTGTAAAATATTTAAAAAAATACACAATGTACTGATTATCCATTACCGTCACAATTATATAATAAACCTAAATAATAAATCAGTATATAACATTTGGTTGATGGTGTTAGCAATTATCATAGAAACGTGTAAAATATTTAAAAAAATACACAATGTACTGATTATCCATTACCGTCACAATTATATAATAAACCTAAATAATAAATCAGTATATAACATTTGGTTGATGGTGTTAGCAATTATCATAGAAACGTGTAAAATATTTAAAAAAATACACAATGTACTGATTATCCATTACCGTCACAATTATATAATAAACCTAAATAATAAATCAGTATATAACATTTGGTTGATGGTGTTAGCAATTATCATAGAAACGTGTAAAATATTTAAAAAAATACACAATGTACTGATTATCCATTACCGTCACAATTATATAATAAACCTAAATAATAAATCAGTATATAACATTTGGTTGATGGTGTTAGCAATTATCATAGAAACGTGTAAAATATTTAAAAAAATACACAATGTACTGATTATCCATTACCGTCACAATTATATAATAAACCTCTTTTTGAAATATTGTTTATTCCGCAAAAATGTATACATAAAACATCGATTTCGGCATTACGCCATCGTTAGGTTTAGTTATAGGCTAAGACAAGTTTGCTGAGTACTTGTAGGTTCCCCAGTTACGTAAGGATGGAATTGTAATTTCAATTAATTCTTATGCTTTTACTTTACTGTTAGCAATTTGTTTGTTCTGAAATAGTTTCTATCCTTTTTTTCAATAACTAAAATTAAATATACAATTATTTTAGTTTTACCACTATTATCGTTAAAAAAAAAAAAAAGGAGAAAATATTTCACAACTTTCAAATCCCTAACTGTAAAGTCACGAGGATTTTGTTTGGTACACTAGATGCTGTAAGAGGCGAAACTATATTCTAATTCCTTCTGACTAACAATATATTCTAATTCTAGAAATGACTTGGTTGTGTGTGTATTCTAAAAGTATTCTCTTCTGACTGTAATTAAGGTACATACAGTTACAGTATATTTCACTTGTTTGAGCTGCGATTATCGAGAATGTTTTTTTATCTTGTGTGAAGTATATCATTACAAATGGTTTTAAAATACAACAAATGGAAGGCCTGAGATTATTGTATTTAAAAAATTTTCGAAGTCAATATTTATTGGTGTTTATCTAAAATGATACAAAACAAAATGGTTTAAGAGTATAGGGGAAGTTACGTAATGTGTTGACAATTCTATGCGAAGTTTTCAACGGAATTTCATGTAACTCCCGATAGAATGAATGTATCGACTCGGAATTTTATGTGTATCCAGAACCTAAGGACGACACCTAGACACCTATTGATTTAAAGCCAAATTTGATAAATGGAAGGGGGAGACTTGTAACTCAACTTAGACCCAAATGAGAAAGACTCAACATTTCGGTTCTCTCTGTCGTGTGCGTGTTTTTAATCACAGTACAACTCACTTCTGATTTGTTTAGCGAACAACAGTAGAACGACAAGACGATATTCTGTTCAGATAGTCAGTTCTTGAAATATGCAGGCTGCCGGTAGCTCAGTAGTAGCGTGTTTGCCTTTTGAGCTCAAGATCGCGGGTTCCCGGTCGAGACTTGAGTTTTTTAGTTGTGGGATGATAAAAGTTTGAGGACACGGTTTGGACTTTATGAGCCTGTACGTTGTCAGATACTCGTTAAAGACCCCCCTCCTATCCTAGGTAAATTAAAATTTAGGATTCACAAAGTAGTCTGTCTCATGTCCACCAGAGCAATGAAAGAGCGCTCTAGTAGCAGGCGATATGACCTCGTAGCCCGGGCATGAGTCTTAATAACTAACTCTTGAAATATATAAACAAATTTATGTTATTTGCAGCTTTACCTGTTTTCATGTCAGTCTCCTGTAGAAATGTATAGTTCGCGTTGGCTATCGCTCGCTCGCTCGACAATGAGTTTTGAAACATGTTATTATGATGAATCCTGCCTTCCATTTGACTAATTATAGTACATAGTCTTGTCATTTGATACTTTAACAAATAGATTTCACTGTTTCTTTTCTTATGCATTTATGTAGTGTTTTGTATATTTTTTTTGTTTTTTATTTATTTTTTCTGTGGGCACAAAACTGATAGGAACAAAAGAGTAAAAAAAATTGGTTGTTCAAAAATAATTGAATAATATAATATGAATAAACATGAAAAAATGTGTTATTCAACGTAGGTACATAGGTGTTGGTTTTGATAGAAATTTGGTAAATTGGTGATAATTTGGAAAAGTTATTAAGTGTTATTGAAAAACCAAAAAAAGGGTGATGGCGTGTTGTGTTCAGGAAAATAACTTAGAAATAGATGTTTGTTTTTTTTGGTAGAATACAAAACTATTTTTCTCTGTATAAGAACATTCTAGAACAATGGTCATGACAGGTTCAACAGACCACAAAAATAAAAATTGAAGTACAGGAATAGATATGTATATATAAAGTGGTAATATATTGATAATTAACATAGATAAACTTCGTTCCTGGTTTTCGAAAGCATATTTTGGAGTAAATTTGTTTCAAATGGTTTGATATAATAATTATAAGGAAAAAGAAAAATTTTTTTTTTTTTTTTTTACTGGTTTCTTATGGTACATAGACTTAAAATGGTACTTCGGATGAAAGAACAAAAAACACCAATGGTTTTAAAATTACGTTTTAAAGTGTATATTGAGGTTTTCAGATGAATTAGGCTGATAAGTAAAACAACACTCATGATTGTCGTATAAAGGTGAAAATTAAAAAAAAAAAAAAATAGGAATAAATTATTGAATAGTTGAGAAGTTTTAAGGTGCTCATTATAGTGAATAGAATTGAGGCAAAATTGGTATTCATATGAATTATTTAGAATGTCTAGTATTTATTTAATAAAAAAAATACAATTTTTTTGTGGTTTGAAAAAAATATTTGTGAACACGATAGCGTTCGATTTTGAGTAAAAAATTAGGAGAACTAAATAAAATTAACCGTTAATGTTGAAGGGGCTCGGAAAAATAATTTTGTGTGATTTAGCATGTTTTTTTAAATATTTATTTTAGATAAATACATTATTTATTTTCTCCCAACGTTTTCTACTAAATAGTTGTAATATTATTTAAAAAAAATTTATTTGAAAAGAAAAAAATGTATAAATTATATGATTGCCTTCGGAACTGCCTGGTATGATGTTGCTCAGATATGAGGTTACGCAAGATTGTTTGGTTAATTATATTGCGAAATAGTTTAACGTTGGAAATAAACAAAAACCTGTGTAGTGTCTTCTATACTCGTCAGTTTGTTTATATATTTTCAGGGGCTTCATTATATATTTTAAATTTTACCCCTCATGCATACATTTTTTTCCCTCTTTTCTATTTTTGACTAAATTGATCAGTGAGTTTTTTTTTTGTTTTTTTTAAATTAAATACTATTTTTTTAGGTTTGTTTGGGTCAAATCGAAAGAAAAATAGTATTCACATAAGCCGATTAAAAAAATTGTTAAGAACTGTCGGTATTTCAATTTTTTTTTTACAATGTTGGTGTTTGTACATATTTAGAGACAATGAAAGCAATCTTACAGCCGAATACGTATATCGGAATTTCATGTGATTTACTAAAATAACCATTGTGTGGTAGGAATTCTTATTTATTTACTAATAAATCAAAATACATATAATTTCCTTAGCCTTGCGAAAGTATATTCAAAATAAATGAGCGTAGCTTTGGTCGTATGGTCTCACCATGGTCGCGGGTTCAAATCCTGTCCAGGAGTTTTATTTCGTAGATAAAACTCCCTCTCGGGGCCATGGATGTTGTAAATAACTAGATAAAACCGTAATAGAGACATGGTACATAAGCCCTATACAAAAAAACCTTGTAGGACGTTAGGCTAGATTATCGTCTTCTCATTTTCCTTCTTTCCCTTTCTTTTCTTTCAATTATTTTCCTACATATTTATATTTTCCATTTTATTTATTTAGTTTTCAAGTTTTATTTTTCTGCCCGAAGATCATGTTTTTAACAGTTTATTTTGCACAGGGGGTGGAGGCAGCTATGGAGGTGGGAATAGTGACTATATTGTCCAGGAGGACACAGTATTCGTCTCTGGAATGAACCCAACCACCTCTGAAGGGGAAATTCAACAACATTTTGGTGCTATTGGAGTTATTAAGGTAAACAGTTATCATGAATTGGGAGTATAGCGTTCTTTTATTTTGGAGATCCTTCGGATGGGATGTTGAGTAATGGTCCCGAGCCGATTAACATACGAAATTCCGTGTCTATACATTCATTACATTGGGAGTTTTTAGAGATTTGTGTTATGCCCCCCCCCCCCCCCCCCCCCCCTTCTCCTTCCCTTTGGACCGTCTGGCTGAAAATCAGTAGGTGTCGTCCTGGTCTTCTGGTCTATAAAAGTTTGTGTTGATACATTAATTCTATTATGTTCACAGATTTTTTTTTTTTTCATTTTTTAAATCAGGAGGTTGGAAAACGTGAAATTCCATTGTAAACTCCACACCGAATTTTAGAACAATTACATTACTTCGTATAGCTGGCGAAGTAAAATTTTCGTCCGTGAACACGATAACTCCCGATAGAATGAATGTATCAACAAGAAATTGTATGTATCTAAAACCCTCTCTAAGGACGACACCGAATCGAGTTGCGGCTCAACCAATACAGTCGATGTAATGAATGTATCGACCTAAATTTTTGTATTTAAATTCAAAACCCCATAATGGCACCTTCTGATTTTCCGCCAATATCGGTCGGAGGGAAAGAAGAGCTCGACTGAAATACCTTAATAACTGCCGATGTAATGAATATATCGACACAAAATTTAGTATGACTCAGAAGCCACTAAATAAGTCAAATATTGAGTTTTAGCCCAAACGGTCGATTGTCTTTAGAGGGAGAGCGAAAACGTCATGATTAATATATATTGAGCATTTCGACAAATAAAAAGGAATGATTTACTGTTTTTAGATTGATAAGAGGACTGGGAAGCCCAAAATTTGGATGTACAACGACAAGTCGACAGGACAGCCGAAGGGGGAAGCTACAGTGACCTACGATGACTCGAATGCAGCTCGCTCCGCCATCAAGTGGTTCGATAGTGAGTTTATACATATTTACTATATTATTTTTTTTTTAAATAATAATTTCGTGAAAAATGAAGTTGAAATATTTCATATAATATTGGTAGAACGTACGGCACATTGTATGGCAAAAATTCTATGTTAAGTGTTCCAACCTCCTGGATCTCAGTTCGTTTTAGTTAAATCAAGTTTTTTTTTTTTAAACTTTCGACTTTTACTAGTTTATAATTTTTCGGACGAAGAGAAGAAGGGTTAAGATGTAGAGCGAAAACACCGTTGATTACAAATTCAAATTGGCGAAATATATATATGGCCGGAGATTCACCGCCAAAATTCCAAAAATGACATCACTATAGAGGAAATGGAAAGGCACAAATATGTATAGTTAGCTATGTCAGATCTATATCACAGCGCGCCTTCGTAGCGTTGTGAAAATAGTGTTTGCTCCTTGAAATTTGAAATTATGTAGTTATGTAAAACAGCTTTGTCTATAGAAAAAAATTGTCATACTTCATTTTTATTACTTTTAATTTATTTCTGGTTTTTGTATTCAGATTACGCAACAAAACTATTAATTTCATGAGTGAAAAAAGAAAAAAAAAATCAAGTTTGTCGATGGTAAAATAAAAAATACAAAACTATATTTTTTTAAACCTTGAACTGTCTCAAGATAATTAAAAAAATAATTAGGGCGTGAAATGACCTAGATTTTAAAACGATTTTATATAATAAATAATACATTTTATTATAACATTTGTAGTGTTGAATATTTGCATTATGTCACAGAGTTTAGAATTCGTTACCTGAAAAATTTTGATATTGACTTAAGACACTTTCCGCACCCATCACAGAATTTAAATCAATTGTATGTTAATATTAAACATTTTTTTTTGTTTTTTTAATTTTTCAGATAAGGAGTTCAATGGATCCACAATCAAGGTGCAAATGGCCACAAAGCGTGACAACTACCTGGGCGGGCGAGGTGGAGGCCGTGGTGGGGGTGGCGGCGGAGGTGGTCCTCCTGGGGGTGGCATGAGAGGAACTGGTGGGGGTGGACCCGGAGGTGGTGGTGGCGGTGGCGGCAGGGACTATGGTGGAGACCACCGTGGGGGTGGAGGACCCAGAGGTGGGGGTGGTCGTGGAGGAGGTCCTAGAGGAGGCGGCTCTGGCGGACCGCCCGGCTCTGCAGGTGACTAGAAAAAACACATTATTATATTATTAATTATTATAATAATATCGTGACTATTTTCTTTAAGTAAATTAAACTTTCTCCTCTTTATTTCACGGAACTAACAACCATTGTATAAACGAGGGAATAATATTCCACTTTTAACAAAACTTATTGTAATTTTGTAACTCACCCGAAGAGTGCAATGTTTCGTTAGGGCACTATTCATGCTAAATTGTAAACTAACATTCTTAAAATATTAGTTTCACTGTTGTGAAGTCTGCAGAAAAAAAAAAATATATTTAAATCAAAATTATGTCAGAGAAAAATTAAAGAAAGTCGACGATGAATCAATTAAGTTATTTCTCATCTTCCAAAACCAATAGACGACCATTTGGGGTAAAGATCCTACGAAGGGCTCGACTTTTTTTTTTTCCTTTATTGACATGTACGAGATGCTTATTATCCATCTCTCTATAATGGATTTATCTAGTTATTTACAACATCCATGGCCCCGTATATCTACGAAATAAAACTTACTCCCGGACGGGATTCGACCCGCAAAAGTGAGACCATGTGACCAAAACCCTTAGCTCCAACCATGGCCTCAAGGGCTCGTCTTTAAAACTTTTAACTGCCGAATGTAATTAAGTCCCTGTGTAAGTCAACTTTTGATTTTTTTTCGCCCAAAACGATCTATTGGTTTTAGAAGGAGAGTGAGAAAATTCAATATCGAATTTCTGACTAATTATATAACTTCTCCTATACTTTGTATACATGGGCTATGTATAATAGTGGAGGTGTACCAAGTGCACTCCGTCTATTCATGAAACTACTTTGCTTATAAAAAGAAATTCGTGAAATGAAACAGTTTACTAAACAGTAATTTTAATAATGACTGAAAACTTAACAAATATAAGATTTGCGAAGTAACAGTAATTTCTGGGAGCGTCTTATATAATACAGTAGAGTCCCGCTAATCCGGACTAGATGGGACCTAACCCCGTCCGGATCACTAAAAGTCCACATTAAACGGAATTTGCAATAAAATGCACATGATAAATATTTTAACGATTTTTTTTTTCTCATAAATACACCTTTTTCTTCAGCTTAATTTTATTTTCAATACTACATAATGTGTATGTATGTAGATATAAGTTTTCGACCTACGGGTTAACAAAACGAAACATTTTGTGATTAAAACTCAAAATGTATTTATTGTACAGTACAGTATTACTGTACAAAACAAACCACAGTACATTAATGTTATAATTGTAAAAAATTACGAATTTTAAAAACGAAATATGTAAACGTTAAATTCTGAACAGGACTATAAAATAAAACAATATACAGTACGTAATGAAAACAAGAATAATATTTTTAGACTCACTAAAAAAAGTCTGTAATGTTTTTTTGCTTTAAAGAAGACCGACGTCATTTTGCCTTACGATTTTGTAGGCGCCTCAAGGTCAGTAGTCAAACCTTCTCTTTGAATTATTTTCGTACTTACTGCTCGCTAAATTAAATTTTTAGTTCACTAAATCTTAATTTTTTTTTTTTAAATCCCGTCCGGATTAACCGGAGGTCAGGATTAGCGGGACTCTACTGTATACATAAACCTAATGGAACTTCAACTGGTACTCGGTACCGTTACATTTACAGGTTCTTATAACGGAAGGCTGTAAAAATATATATTGTTATAATTTAAGGCTAGTTTAGTATACAAACGATATTTAACTGTGTCCTTTCCACCTGTTCGTACAGGTGGGAGCGGCCGTGAAGGTGATTGGAAGTGTACAAACTTAGACTGTGGAAACACCAACTTCGCCTGGAGACAACAGTGCAACCGGTGTAATGCAGACAAACCTCTTGGCGGAGGAGACGGACCCCCACCACCTTCTGGAGGTAAGCAAACAACGACCAAACTTGCGATTTTGGAACAATTTTATTTCTATAAACATGGAGAGGCATGGAAGTTCATTTAACCTCCTTTGAGCCTGCAGAACGCTAGTCCCAGAGCTTCTACCATTTCTGGAAACAGTTTCCAAATTTATTTTTCTGATGACAAAAAGAAGTTCCTGGAAGGAGACAGCTGGCGAGTACGGTGGTGACTCCGAAAACTGCTTGACTGCCAACACAAGAGTCACCACCAAGCTTCATGTTTAATTTCACTGCTTTTTCACACAAAATGGGCTACCCAGAAGCCCGTTTTTGCAAAAACCAAGTGAATGCAGCATCTTCCAACAATTCGAATTTCTGTTTTTTCATACTTTACGATATGAACTGCCCTGCTCACTGTCAAGATTAAGTGCATACCTAGTGATTGAATCAGAATTTTTTTTTAATTCCCGTTATCGTTGATTTTCCAACACCGAACTTGATAGTTAATGCCTGACCCGTTTCACCTTTTCTTCAACCGCATAATAATTTCCTTTTTATCTTTTAACTAGCAGTAATACCCGGCGTTGCCCGGGGAACTTCGACTTTTCTCCCAATATCTCCTATAAGGCTATTCAGTTCCTCGACAGTACATTCATGATGTTATAATTTTCAATTATTCATACGGAATAAGGCTTATAGTCCTTCAACTGTAGTAACGCTAGCTTTGGAGCTAAAACTAATTTATTCAAAAAGATTTCTCATTAATCGTTGCAGTGGTTTTTGAGTTACAAAGATTGAGTGGGTGGATGCTGGGATGGACCAGATATTGAGGTACTAATACGCCTATAACCTTCCACAGACGATGACGAACAAATTAAAAAAAAAATTAATCAAATCCATCAAGTCGTTCGTGAGTTATAGCGGTACAACGCACAGACATTTTCAGCTTTATATGTATGATGAAAGCACTACTCGTTTCTTTTTTGTTAACATGTAAGTTTTATTAAAATATGTGACCACTAACTAATTCAATGTACACTTCACAATGAATGATTTGAAACTCCATTGTAGAGCATTGACTGGTAACCGACCATACGAATGGAAAGGGATTCAGTGGAAAAATCCAATGAAGAAATTACATACATAGACATCATACACATATCCCTTATACAGCTAACAACGCTCTTTTTAAGAATTAATTAGACTTCCCTCTTGGAAGTTCATGGAAAAACTAATTTGATTTTTTTCCCATGAAGTTTAGATAACTTACGTTCGGATAATGGACGCTCTACTGTATATATATTTTTTAAATAAATTAGGTACCCCCAATTACCGACAGTTACAATATATCCTCCTCCATTGGTTGAACAACATTGCTCCATTTATTTGAATTCAATTTTTCATATTTAAAAAATACATGGATATTTATTTTTCCTCGGCTTAATTTTTAGCTTACCAGAGTATCACATTGGTCACCATGTAATGAAATGTTACCTTTTTGTTACAGGTCGTCGTGGAGGCGGAGGCATGGATCGTGGTGGTGGCGGAGGTGGCCGTGGAGGCGGTGGTGGCCGAGGTGGTTTCGGGGGTGGCGGGTTTGGTGGAGGCCGAGGTGGCGGAGGAGGCATGGACCGGGGTCGAGGCCGAGGTGGACCAATGCGAGGATCTGGGTAAGTCCATGTTTTCATTCTGTATTCTTGTACTACTTCCGCCGCTGAAAAGCCAAATGAACTGCATATATGATAATAATAAATTAAGTATAAAGTAATAAAAACTGAAATAATAAATACTTGAAAATATATGAGTATATAAACAATATTGATACATGATACGTTTATAATGAGTTGACACATTTTTCAATTTAATAAAAAGTAAGATAACTATTTTTCAAAAAAAACTCTTCGGAAATGTCTTCATCCCAACGATGTTTCGGGACGTTCTTACGTCCCATCATCAGGTCCCAATGTGCGAGATATAGAAAAGAAAGAAAACAATGTAACTATAACGATATATGAACAATAATATATATATATATATATATATATATAGATTAATCAATTATAAATGAATGTATAAAAAAGTCTAAATAAATAAAACAATAACGTACATTGGACTGACCTTTAACGTGTGGAAGAACTCTTCCCAAAAAATAAAAATGAAAGCTTTGTATCAAATTATGTTTTTGGATATGAAACACGATTCTTTATTGTATTTATTTGTACTAATATTAATCTTTCGAGGGCGCGCACGTCCTTCGGATGGGATGTCAAGGGATGATCTCTGATTGGGTAGGCAACATTTAAGACTCCCATAGTAGAGCTAACGAAAAAGATAAAAGCACTGGATGCTTAGGTCCCTAGGTGCACACTCCCAGCCCTCCCAAAAATCTAATATTCTTTTTATTTATTTATTTATTTGTTTCAGAAGAGGCGGACGTGACAGGAGTCGACCATATTAACTCTAAATTACTCTTTCTATCTCACCTTTTCTAGTAATATTATTTCGTATAGTTTTGTATTAAAAAGTCAATGAAAAACAATCATATTATCTACAAATAAAGAGAACGGTGGAATATATTTATTTTTATGGAATTTTTCAAATGGCTACGAACTCCGGAGAAAATATCAATTAAAAATTGTAACTTATTTTTTTAAGTTACGGAGACAATTTTGACATGTGAGAGCAATGAAAGGTTGTGATTTTCGTTGCTTTCGCCAATTTCATAAGATAGGCTTTGCACCAATTTATTTGTATATTATTTTTACCAATATAATGTTTAAAAAGAAATTAATAAAAAATACATCTTTTTTAATATAAGTTAGGTTTTTGTAAAAAATTGTTGCCCTAAGATAATTAATTTTCTAAGTTCATGTTTTTATCTAACGCTGAAATTAAAGTAATTTTTCACTTGGATATTTATGCTTGATCCATTTTTTTTTTGTATTTATATTTTCATAATCAATTGTAAATTTAGAAAAAAAAATGGTATATAATAATTTCATGATATATATATATATATTTTTTTTTTTTGTAATTTTCTTATATTTCTGATATATGTCAGCTGTATGTTGTATTTTGATAACATAATGTCGTTTGTGCAACTTGAAGCGAACAATTTTTAAATAATTATGAACTTACTAATGAAAATAGTATTTATTTCTAAGTTTCCATTTTGGCCAGCTCTAGACTATAAAATTCATCTTCAAATTGAATGTGTTTTACTTGTTGATATCATGTAAAAAATATAAGTTTTAAAGTGAAATGTATTGTAATTTTCACAATAATACGATATATATGAACAAGTTAATAAAAGGAACATTTAAGGCTGCCATTTCTTGTTTTATACAATTTTCCATTTCTCCTTTATTTTTATTGTCAATATTCACTTTCAGAATTGAGATTTTTAATGGTTTCAGAGATCTGTAGATAATTAATGAAAAAAAAATGTATTTTTTAAATTATTGTCTTTGACGAAAAGTTGTACATACATACGTTAACTACCGATTTACAACAGCCTCAGGTTTAGACAAGTTTGCTTTTGAGTGCGGAATCGTTCTTATAGGTAAATCAGGTAAGTAATAAGGCAGGAAATTGAACTAAGGATATTTATTTAATTATTATTATATTATAGAAATATTTACCATTTTTTCAAAAATAAATAGTTGCAAAACTAGGATAAAAATACATTTACATATACATAAGTGAGAAGCATGAAATATTAATTGACGTATTCAACAAAATGATTATTGAGGAGATTAATAAATGAGTAACAATAAACTTTTTTTTTTTTTTTTAAATTGTACAAATAGTAGATATTTACAATGTATAAAAAATAAATACAAGCAAATGTGCTAAGTGATAAAATGTCAAGAGGGAGAAAAAAAATAATTATATTGTAACCCAGAGGAGTATGAATTTAATTGAGGTATATTTCAGAATTTTTACATTTATATTTTCTTTGTTCTCTTGAGAATACTGCGAAGATCATATATTGATAGATCATATTAACGAGGGTTTGATATATTGGGCTCTATTGAAGTTAATATAACTGAAACTCCATAGATCGATTGGGATAAATAAATATCTTAACCTCCTTTTTTTGTTTTTACAAATAGATATTTACAACTTGTATAAAAAATAAATACAAGAAGCAAATGTGCTAGGAGAGAGAGATAATGGCAATGTCAAGAGTGGAGAAAACACCCAGTGGTGACACTCCTCACTTCTGCTGCTAAGGAGGTCTCTAGGCCATTGACGCTTAGGGGAAGTTTGGCAGAATGAAGGGCACGGACTAGAGAATCTTAAGAAAAGCTTATTTATTTTAATTTATTAATATTCTCATGTAGTCATCACAATCATTATTTCATGGAAATATAAATTAGTTTAACCTTCATAATATTTAATAGTTTTACCACTGTTAGTTACTGTTATGGAAAAAAAAAGGAAGTAAATATTCTTAACTGCGAAACAAGGGATTATTTCCTAATTTAAATAACTACCGTTCCTAGCTGATTTTTCTGTAAGAACGGGTTCGCACTCAGCAAAGTTGTTTTGGTTTATGACTAAACCTGAGATGATAGTGCAATATCGAAATAGTACTACAACTGTTTGATTTTTTTTTTTTTTTTCAATTTCCAAGGGAAAAATAAACAATATTTGATACTGTCGACCTGGAAAATGACGAATAATCGAATACAGCGTGGGTTTGTGATAATGAACCAGAAGAAAGGCTTAATTTTTTACAACCTAATGACACTGATTTGAGGGCGAGCTCAGGGTCGAACGCACGTCGTCCTTTAGAAGTGAATAAACCTAGATAGATAAAATTCATTGAGTCGGGCTCATGTCCACCAAAGCGACGATAGACGTATTTTTAATGTCATCTTGTATATTACTCCTAACTGGAGCTGATCGTAACTTAATTACGAGCAAAATAAATAAATTATGTTTGCATCATTAATCTATACCTTCCAAATCCATAGGAGTGAATGAAAATGAGTATTGTTAATCCTTTCTTGGATTTTCCCTTAGTTACCTAATCATTGCCCATCACTTACCTAATTATTAACCGCTTTTTTAAATACTCGTGAATGATGCCTCTCTAAAGTTGATTTAACCGAAAACGCCATCTTCACTTGGAATAGTCTGCCGTAGTGAATAAATGGTTAAATACAGTTAGTTATCTCGTGGATGATTCCTCAAAGAAGTAGATTAAGTTGATTTAACCGAGAACATACACAATTTTACGTGATACCAAGAAACCCACATCTTTATAATTCCGAGTTCTGAGCTCCCAACTTCTACACAGTGCGCAGATGGCTTGGGAGATGATCACAGTACACTCATTTTGCCCATTTTACGACTTAGCAACTCATTCCCCATGACCATAGAAATAATCTATAAGCGTGGAAAGTCTGGTGATTCATCGACGACTTATTCAATAAGATATTTATGATTCATAATTTAATTGATGGCTGGAAGAACGTAGTATGTAGTTTTTATCAACTTTACACCAAGCCCCCATTTTTTTTTACAAAACTTACATAAAGCAGTCTCGCTATAATTCATTGGATCCATACCACGTTCTTCCATTTCTTTTTAAATTTGTATTTATTTATTTGTATAATTTCATATCTTCAGTTATTTTTAGTTGTAGTCGACAAAAATTCTAGGTTATTATAGGAAGGAGGCTAGTTAGGAAGGTATTATGTACTTGTAAACAGATTTAGATACATCCATTGCTTAATCATGCATGATAACACCACGTTTTTCCGTTAACAAAACCTTTATATATATATATTTTTTATTGGCCTATGTACGATGAATATTAGCCATGTCTCTATGATGAGTTTATTTGTTAGTTACAACATCCAGTTGTTCTATCTACAAAATAAAACTCACTCCCGGACGAGATTCGAACCGCAAACCATGAGACCATTCGACCAAAACCCTACGCACTAGCCTGCACGGCCCCCAACCTATACTCTAGGCTACATTTCTTTGCTCCAGCCATCTATTGGACATTAGTAGAACTATTATTTGTGTTTCTTTGACTAAAGCAGCTGCATACCTCACTATTCAGCGCTCAAAAAAAAAAAAAAAAATCGACACCACGTTCTTGCAGGCATCCATTCAATTGTATAAAGGTATGTTCATTGTCTTAAAAAATAAAATACGCCATAACAGAGAAAGTTTATTTATACATAAAGAAATATTATAAATATATGTAAGATTGTATATAATAGACGAGTAAATTATTATAATTGATATAATAAAAATTATAATAATACTGAATCACAGACACCAAAAAAGTGCAAATAGCAACAAAAAATAAAATGAAATGTGCTCTCGTTCCTTCATTTGAACAGTTTTTAGTTATATGGATATTAAATCATCTCTGCTTTAAAAAATATAATGAAACTTTACAATAGTTAAGAATTAAATTTAATTATAGTACGTAATAAGGTAGCAACATTGAACAATAAACAAAATTATACGAGACTAAAAGATGAAATAAAAACAATTGGAAATAATAATTTTGATACACTTGACTAAAATTTATTATTTAAAAAAAATGTAAACATCTTTACATATTTTACAGTACAAACATATACATTTTATCTTTCAAAACATTTACTTACACCCAAAATAAAATAACTAGTTAAAAAATTCTAAACAAAATACTTATGTACACAAGTAGGTAGCTATGATTAAAATTAAAGAATTGAATTAAGATATGGTTAACAATATTGTTTTATAGTGAAGAAACACACATGGCATTGTAATGAAAGGACTCATGCCCGGGCTTTAAGTAGGTCATATCGCCTACTACCAGAGCGCTCTTTCGTCGCTCTCGTGGACTGTGCTTTTGCCTACCCATGTTTATTTACCAGGGGATGGGGTCTTTTACGAGTGTCTGAAATTAAAAAGACGAAGGACGGCGTGCTCAAACTTTTTTGTAATAAAAGTGAACAGTAAAAATATTATAGTAAATTTTTTCTCAAAAAATGTGGGTGTTTTTTGTCGCAACTGTTATATATAAAAAAATAAATATGGATTTATAGAGAATATTGTTTTATTGAAAAACAGAATAACGATTCTCGATGCTCTTTTTTCAAATGATTGCGAAAAGACTGATGATCGCTGACTGCAAACTTTAAAGAAAATAAAACAATTACACGCTAACTGCTGGACAGTTTTGAGTGGTCTTAGTTACAAGTTTCGGAGCGTAATGTTATTGATCATTGATAGGCAAAATTTAGAACACCCATAGTAGAGTTGGGCTCATTTCCACCAGAGCAACGAAAGAGCGCTCTGGTAGTAGGCGATATGACCTCGTATTCAAAGCCCGGGCATGAGCCACAAAAACGACTAATATAATAGTTTTAATGATATATAAAGAACTAATAAGTACCTAAATCATGGCAATATAATTTGTTTGAGGGCGCTGGTAGCTCAGTGGTATGAGTGCTTGCTTACTGAGCTCAAGAGGGTTCGAAATGCGGCCGAGACCCTCAGTTTATTTAATATGGGAGGTAAAATAAACTTAAGCATGCCGTCCTTCGGATGAGACATTAAGCGATGGTCCTGAGCCTGTACAATGTCAGGTACTCGTTAAAGACCCATACCCTAGGTGAATACAAATTTAGGGTAGGCAAAATTTTGGACTCCCATAGTACAGTCGAGGTCATGTCTACCAGAGGGATGAAAGAACGCTCTGGTAGGCGATATAACCTCGTAGTTCAAGCCCGGGTCTGGGACATAATAAGTAACTAACTAAAACAATTTCCATACGTGATAACAAGATGTTGTGAGACGACAATTTCAGTTATCACTAACAATTTTTTATAAAATTATACCATTTGTATATAGTTTTATTCAAAAGATAAAAATTATATATATTGGATTGTTTACATGGCTTGGAACTGTACAAATAATGAATCAGTATGGACACGGATAGATTTTAAAATGGCCGAATGAGTGAAAAGTATACAAACAAGTAAAAATTAAACGAAATTTTAAAACCAATTCTAATTTACAACTGCCTTGAAATCTTCAATTTATATGTTAATATAAAAAAAAAGGTAAAGTGAAAAAATTATTGACTCATTTTTAAACTATATCAAACTGACTCAACCGACAACTGTACGTAAAAATACTACAATATCATTTTCAGGGGTTGACTAGACGGGGGAAGGTGTCACGACCAAGTAACGTTGGACCCGGTGGCCTAATGAGTATGAACATATCGATATGAAATTTTTTAAGAAAACCCTAAAGCCCATAGGGGAAGACATATATAAATTTTTAGCCGAATCGGCCAAAGGTTGAAGGAGGATCAGAAAACAAGCCAAGGAGGCATGCAATTTTGAAATATAGTAATGTGGTTTCAGTAGAGTAAAAAATTGGTTAATTCACTCTTACATTTTTTTTTTTTTTTGTTTTTTAATAATTAATTTCTTTAATGAAAAATATGTTGAATAAAGAACAGAAAAAAAATTGCGGCTGGAGTGGTATATTTCAGAATTTGAGAAGAATGAGTAAGAGTTGTTCTTTCTGCCCGAATTGAGAGAATACGAGGACAGTAAACCGAAACAAAGAAGGTAAAGACATTGAGACGTTAAGTTGTTACAGCAGGACATCATTTTAGGAATCTATTTGTAGACAAACAGCCAATAGAAATCCACCTTATCTCATCCCTTCACACTGCGGTCCAATGACAACTCTGTATCATGATGATGATCCCCGCCCATTTCAATCCATGAAAATAACACTCAAAATTTAGGTAATATACAAAACACTTCTAATATTCCATATATTTTCGGACACATCAACTAACAATATCTACTTTTTTAAATTAATATATTTTTTTTAACGTATACGATTTAAATAAACAAATTAAGGAAAAAAAATAATAATAAACCTTATAAATCTACTACAAGATGAACATCAATAAGAAAATGTTTAACTATTCAATATTCGAATATTGATGCTATCACAGCCTCTAAAGAGACTTTATATATTCGAATATTGATGCCATCACAGTCTCTAAAGAGACGTTATATATTCAATATTCGAATATTGATGCTATCAAAGCCTCTAAAGAGACTTTATATATTCAATATCATACATTTATAATATATAAAAACAAATTTCCTAATGAATAAAAAACACCAATACTACAAATTGGTAATCAGAAAAGTGCATTATTAACATGAAACATTAAAGACTATTATAAATATTTTTTCTTGTTTAATGTAACCTTTTTTGGGGCTTTATGTTATGTGAAAATCCATAATCTACACGTGATTCCATTATTTTAATTAATGAAAAAAAAAATTTATATCAACTTCAAAAAAGAAAAAAAAAATGTCATTGTTAGTTTAAATATATATTTATATACAATATTTAAATATTAACAAAATATATAATATATTTGTAATTAAAATGACTAATACAAAATATAATAATATAAAACAGCAAATGATTAAATTGTCAGTTTGGAGGATTAGACATGATAAAAAATGGCGAATTTATAGTCAAGCTTTGTGTGCAATAGAAGTAATTTTGTGTTTACACTGAATAGAAACAAACAAAAATTTAATTTTTGGGGTAAAAATATTATAATTTAAATTAAAAAAATTCCAAAAAGTGAAAAAAAAAATAGGTCTGTTGAAAGAGAATGTGTATCCAGAATCTCATAAGAACATTTATTGATATTCAGTCCGAAATGAATAATAAAATGTTACAAATTTTGGATGTGGCAACTGCTAGCGTCTCAAGTGCTAAAGTGAGGTCCTCTCAATAGATCCCAGATTGAAAGACGAATAATGAATAATAGCCATTCCATAATTCCACCAATTACCGGATTTGTACGTTGAAAGTTGGTATCAACCAAGCTATGTCCTTATCCGCAGCGTAAAAAATGTGTATAAATTAAGTGAGATGATCCTTTTCACAACCATGTACAGAGCATATAAAATATATTTCAACTCTACGAGTAAACATTAAAAGCAAAAATGGAGCTCACTTTTAATATGACAACATTTATATTATAATTCTCCTATAGTCATTATATAAAAAAAATGCTTTAGAGATAAAAAAAAAAATCTTTTAAAAGAAAATCTTAAGAATTCTTTAAATTTAATCAATCTTCAGAGCTTGTGTATTATATTATCTATTCTGTAAAAAAAAATATATATATATTTATATAATATGGTTATATATGAACGGGTGTATGGAAGAAGGGCATATGTCAGGTTTGTCAAATTTTACAGGAGCGCAATTTTGAACTGAAACAATTGCAATATAATAAAAATCAGCTGAAAATGACATAGGCCCTTTTTCTATTGGAAAAAGACTGAAAACAGAATTTTTAACGATTTGTTTGTTCCAAAATAAGGTCGGAACATAAAAAAAATTATTGATTATACAAAATACCGCAAAAGTAGTATGTGCCTACTATGAAGTTAATGACGTATATAGAATTTTATTTATTTAAATAATTTTGTTTCATCACACTACTAAAGATAACATAGGCCTTTCTCCGTTCGCGCCTTCATTAGTTAAGGTTCATGGCATCTAGTGGCAGAGTATTGAACTTAAAACTATGCAGGTGCTTGCTCCACATCACATAGGTCTTCCTTCAATGAAAAAACGGTTTTTCAAAAAATCACGACATAAGCTTTTTCCAGACATCCATTCATATTTTTTTCTCTATTTTTCATGTTTAGTAACTCCTAATTTTAAAATGCCTTGTGTACAATTATTTTGTACTCTTATTAAAAAAGTATAAATTTTAGAATTACAAATCTAGCTAAATGTTGTACTTTGAATGTAAAAAAAAAAAAAATGACCATATTTTGGCCTACAATCATGCCGTCAGAATAGTCCAATGTTAAAAAAATAAAATACAAATAAATTTTGTTATTACAATAAAATTAATTAATGAATTATATTCCTTAGAAAGCACCTATCGATATTTTGCATTTAAAAAAAAATCAACAAATTATTATCATTAACCAAATAAATCTTATGGATAATAACGTTTCAATCATTTGCTTCTCATAATTATAATAATAATAATAATAATAAAAAAGAAATATACAACTATCCAAAATACATATAATATATACTAATACTAGGAATATAATAATGTAACTTATACTCTCTTCATTGACAATTCGACTACCGAGGAATGTTGATCTTAAATAAATGTAAAAATGAAAGATCATGTATTATTAATTAAAACACGTTTATCTATTTATTAATAACAGTTTTATGTATTTACTAATAACACTTTAATACACAGGGTGTCGGTGAGACTGGACATGCGTTGAATACATTGGAGACAGAAAAGTAGATGGAGTGTAAAAGGTCCTGTCAACGTAGCTGAAGAAAGTAAAATGGTTTTCGGTGAATCACCGGGCTAGATACTTCCCCAACATGAATTTATCAATTAAATGTTGGTTCTCTTTAAAGCCAATCGAATGTTTGGGCTAAATATTTAACGACATAGTGACTTGTGAATTCTCATAATTTTGTGTCAATAAATTCATTACATCCGCAGGTTAATGTGATTTTTGAGTTGCGACCATCTATGATCCTTCCTGAGTATAAATATGAAATTTCATGTCGATACATTCATTACAACGGCAGTTATATTCATCACAACTCCTGATAGAATGAATGTATCGATACAAAATTATTATTATAAAACGAACCGATTCTTCTTAAGAAGGCATTATCTAATGCTCTACAATATTTATTTCAAAAAACGAATGATTCAGAAAATAAATCTGTGAGAAATGAGTTTGCTTTTGTTTCTAAAAATTAACTAAATATTTTTATTATATTTTCTTTGATACGTATGAATAGAAATGTTTCTATATTCGAAAAAAATAATTGTTTGAGTGGTTTCACCCGAAGTTTTACTTTCCAACACGAAGTTCATGGGAACTTAATCGCTCCATTTGACCTTTTGTGCCAGCTGTATTAGACTGTCCGCAAATGTCACAGAAATCCTGTAAATAAATTAATTTTTTTTTTAATTTCATTTTTTTTAATATCCTTCCGTCTATTTAGGCCTTTTAAAAAATCACTGACAATAAGAACCACATTTATATGTATATAAAATAGTAATAATTAATTAATTTTTAAAATTACTATATAGATAATAATAAAAAGATTAGAATATAATTTTTTTTTTCTTCAGGTATGTTTTTATCATAACACATATAATATTGCTGAAATTGTACACACTGAATCGACAAAAACGGTGACAAAAGGGTTCTTCTGGTGTAGGTGACTAGCTGCAAAAACAAAAATATAAAATAAAATAGCGTTAATATGAGTCAAAATAAATCCATAAAAACAAAAAAAAAGTAATTGTGGTCAGATCACACATTATAGAGATTCGTAGGGGCACATTTACAGTAATAATAGTGGCAAAATGAGGGCGCCGGTAGCTCAGAAGTAGTGTGTGACTTGAGCACGTCGTCCTTCGGATGGGACGTTAAGCGTTGATCCCGAGCCTGTACAATGTCAGGTACACATACAAAAAGAATTTAGAGTAGGCTAAATTTAGGACTCCCAAAGTAGTGTCGGGCTCATGTCCACCAGAGTGACGAAAGAGAGCTTCTTGTAGTAGGCGATATGACCTCGCAGTTTAAGCCCGGGCATGAGTCATAATAACTAACTATATATATATATATATTTGCTTGCCGCCCCATGCAAAAAGACGTGAAATATCGTCGTTAGAGTCAGCGACTAGGCTTCTATAACTACGAAAGTGTTGGAAAAAAACTAAACATCTAGAAGAAATATCTGTAATATAATATATATTACAGATATACAACAACGTCATAACTCAAAAAACTTAGTTTCTACAAAATCCCAGTTTAAAGTTTTGAATTACTCTCATTCAGGTACCAAATATTTAAGCTTACATTCAAAGCAATACAATTTTAACACACAATATGACTCCCTTGCAAGGAATTTTTACACAGAAGAGTACCAGGGTAAACTCACAACTGAAATAATACTCTATTGCCGTAAACTGAAACTACAAAACCCACTAGCACAAGAACGACACTATTGCTCTCTGCAGGCGAGTTTCTTGAGTTACAAATATGACGTTCTACCAGTTAAAAGTTCATACAAAGTGCAGTCCATCTGTATAAATAACTCAAAATTGACGTTTTTTGAGATATGACATTGTTGTATTTAATGAGCGATATGTTAACTTTAAAATTTCCTATAGAGATAATTTTTTACGGCAATAGTATATAAACACAATAACAATTATTGTTTTTTTAAATTTATTAATTATAATGAATAAAAATTGTGATTACTTTCAACTTTGGAAGAAGGATTTTCTCGAACTTACTTGAAGATTTCTCGTACTTTCCTATATTTTAATTTTTTTTTAAAGCATACCACTTTTTTCGGCAAATTTTCGAGGGCACTTGTTTACTACGCTCAAAATCGCGGGTTCGATATCCAAAACCTTAGGTTTTTTTCTGAAATAGAATAAAACCTTGAGCAGGCCATCCTTCGGATGGGACGTGAAGCGATGGTCCCGAGCCTGTACTGTACATATGACCTTGCAGTTAAAGTCCGGGCTACAGGAGGTTAGGCTCTAAGACTACCTAGGTTGCAGGTGTCCATGTGGGGTGGGGGTATGTAGTCTATAGTTAATGGGAGGGGGGGCCCTGAACGTTCAACTTTATTATAATTAATCATATATATAAAGCTGAAAATGTCTGTGCGTTGTACCGCTATAACTCACGAAGGGCTTGATGGATTTGATTAATTTTTTTTAAAAATTTGTTCGTCTTCTTCTGTGGAAGGTTATAGGCATATTAGTACCTCAATATCTGGTCCATCCCAGCATCCACCCACGCAATCTTTGTAACTCAAAAACCACTGCAATGATTAATGAGGAATCTTTTTGAATAGATAAGTTTTATCTACCGGAAGGTTAAGGTCTATTTTTTAATCAACCCCTGGTCCATCCCAGCATCCACTCACGCAATCTTTGTAACTCGAAAACCACTGCAATGATTAATGAGAAATCTTTTTGAATAGATAAGTTTTATCTACCGGAAGGTTAAGGTCTATTTTTTAATCAACCCCTGGTCCATCCCAGCATCCACTCACGCAATCTTTGTAACTCGAAAACCATTGCAACGATTAATGAGAAATCTTTTTGAATAAATTAGTTTTAGCTCCAAAGCTAGCGTTACTACAGTTGAAGGACTATAAGCCTTATTCCGTATGAATAATTGAAAATTATAACATCATGAATGTACTGTCGAGGAACTGAATAGCCTTATAGGAGATATTGGGAGAAAAGTCAAAGTTCCCCGGGCAACGCCGGGTATTACTGCTAGTATAAGATAAATTACCAGACTAAATGTTAGGGTTCCTCTGTTTGAACAAAACTGTCTCCTCAAAAATATATTCTTTGAGAGTTTCTTTTGGTAGGTCGTCCAACTCCATGGCGAACCGAAACGGCTCCTCGGCTACTGGCTGTCAACATACAAGTAACAATTTAGAAAATGCTGCCACAAAATGCAAAAATGTACAACTATGGCTAATTTTATCAGCTCTAGAAAATACTGTTTTAATGGTAATTTTTCTTTAATTTATTCAACATATTTTCAATTGAACGAGTTAGAAGAAAAATAACCGGCATCTTGGGAAATCAATGAGGGAATCTTAGCTAAGTGTCACTACGCCATGAGGAGCCTCATGGCTACGTCGCTTATCAAGAATGTTACTTCTCTAGGTATGACAAGTATAGGGGAAGTTATAACTTCGGTAGAAATATAAAATTTAGTTTTCATGGCATTTCTTGATTACAAAAATAAAAATATAAATTTTTGTCCCCCTGTTTGTCTGAGAACACGATTACTCCTGAGAGAATGTATCGACACGAAATTGTATATGTATCCAGAATTCTATAAGGATGACATCTATTGATTTCCAAATCAGGCAAAGGGAAGGGGGGGAGGGGGGGGGGGGGGGGGGGGGGGGGCTCAACGCAAAAACCGCAACAACTGCTGATGTAATGAATGTATCGACGTGAAATTTCACATTTAAAGTCAAAACCCGATGAGGACAATACCTGTTAATTTTTAACGAAATCAGTCGAAAGGAAGGGGGGGGGGGGGGGGGTTTAGATGTAATAAATGTATCGATATAAAATTTAGTATGAGGATTTAGAAGCCCCTATGTAAGTCAACTATTGATTATTAGCCCAAAGAATCGACTTTTTTTTTTTTTTTTTTTTGGGGGGGGGGGAGCGGAAAGTAATGGATTAATTCTTTCTGGGGAAGTACATCGCTTGTAATTCACCGACGACTTTTTTTTTACCTTGAATTTCAAAACTCTCTTCACAACTTCGCGTTCCAAGTAAAACCAAATATATTTTGTTTCACGGTCGCCCTCTAAATCCTTGTCACATGCTTAAATCAAGAACCACTGAACAGATTTTCATGAAACTTGGTATTTAAGTTCACTTTGCCATGCAGATAATCCCACATAAAATTATGCAACATTAGATAATGCATAAGTTAAACTATAGGGGTTTTTGAAAAACTAATTATTTTGCCAAAAATCACAATGTTTTTAATAACAGACGTTCGTCCATTTTGAATGTTTGCTACATGAAAATCTTATTGCTTCTTAAATATAGTTTCCCAAAGTCGGACTATTATTGGTGTGGATGCCTTATATGTGTAACCATGGAGATTGGTTCCAACCCCCTGCAACCTTGGGTGAACCTCTTACGGTATAGACATATATTAGGTAAGATATGTGTTACCTCATCGGCGGGATCATAGTATTGCTCCAGATAGGGGTGAGCGAGCGCATCGTCCACGACTATCCTGTTGTGTGGGTTGAAGGTGAGCATCTTATCTAGGAGGTCGAGGGCCTTAGGATCAGCGTTAGGGAACAGTTTGGTCCAGGGCACCTTGGGTTTGTAGGGCAGCGACTGGAGGTAACTACGGGCCTAGTACAAACAAAGAACTCATCCAGTCATGTCGTGTATTAACTGATAATCTCCATTAGTAAACTTACAATTAGAAATAACTATATCTTATTTCGTTAGATAATAATCGATTTATTGTGTCCTTGGTTGCAATTCTCTTTCCCCATTTTATTGAACTTTTTTTAAAAATTCCCCAGTTATACAAAGTATGGGTTATTGTGTTCGATGCATGCTCAAGATCGCGGGTTCGAACTCCAGCCGAGGCCATGAAAAAAACTTGAAAAAAAAAACTGCCGTCTTTCGGATGAGATGTCACTTATTCGTTAAAGACCTCTAGGAGAATAAAAATTTAGTAATCTCATAATAGAGTCGAGCTCACGTCCACCAAAGCGACGAAAGAGCGCTCTGGTAGTAGGCGATATGATCTCGTAGTTAAAGCCCGGGCATGAGTCACAATAACTGAATATATTTTTTCTTAGGCTTCTCTAAAATTGTTGATGTTTTCGGCATATCTTCCAGAGAGTGAAGTATCGTTAGGAAAACGTGGACACCTCTAGAAAATATATTTTTTGATTAAAATATCATTGAAACTACAGACAATTATTATTTTTATATAATAGTAATGCAATGAAAAATGAAAATCTGACAAAGATGTCTCCAATTTAATCCCCTGAAAAAATAATCTATGATATTCATTATTATTAAGACTTAAAGAGAGAATATCCGCACCTTCTGTTTCACAACTAAACAATCCAATTAACAAAATAAATTTCGTTTGTAAACAGGTATAAATGGCGTAAAGATGGAGCCTCTAGCAGTTACCTTCTCATTGATGATACTCTCAAGATCGTCAGGGGTGGGGGAGCCGAGGACCCCCAGGATGTGGTTGAGCTGGTCCAGGTAATGTTTGCCGGGGAAGATGGGTCGGTTGGAGAGCATCTCAGCCAGGATACAACCCACCGACCAGATGTCTATAGACTTGGTGTAGCCCTAACAGAAAATATTAATTCACAACAATTTTTGGATAAGGAAGAGTCAAGTAGTAACTCTGATGTTCTTATTTGGAATATAATCACAAAGAAAAACAGTGGTATTTCTGTTTTTCTTTGTGATTATATTTCCTTGTTGTGATATATTTCATAGTTGGAAATTATGTAATAAAGGTGAAAAAAAAAAAAAAAAAAGAATTTACAATACAATATGAGAGGGGGGGAGGGGGGTCAACAGAACAGTAAATTAACATTTAGCAGACACACCACATCCGCTACATATTTTTAGCAAGCACAATCTAGAGCAGGAGTGGCCAAACCGAGGCCCGCCTTGAATAATTTTACGGCTCGCGATATTCATCACAATTTTACAAAATATTTTTTAATTTGAGAAATGTGGCACAAAAAGTTGTGAGCGCTTTTGGATCAACTTACACCTGCGAATCATTTTTTTCGAAAATTAAATTTACCAAACATAAATCACGCTCGAACTTAACGGACGAAAACCTGCAACATCAATTAGGATGTGCAAATACACGCATTGAGATCGACTTGCAAAAGCTAATTGAAAGAGTTGAGAAGCAAATATCTCACTAATTAAATAAATTAAATATTATTCGATCATTTCATTATTATATCATCTACGTATGAACAACAATAATAATTCATTCTGTTTTAAATTTTCACTCCAAAAACTTTTTGTAGTGGGTCCAAGTCTAATATGGGGGTATATAATTTTATATGCGGCCCGCGGGATTATAATGCATTTCGAAAGTGGTCCGCAACATCATTTGGGTTGGCCACCCCTGATCTGTCGGTAGATCGAGCTGTGTGCCCATCGCTCCTACTATTTCTCCACAATCCACCCCCAGCCAGGCCAGTCCATGTCTCTCTTCATCCAGGGCTGGACGTAAGCGGGCTAGGCAGCTAAGAGTGTTGTGTCAGAGGAGGGAGGTTGTGAGTGTATACTGTGATCCCATTTCTCGACGTTATGGAGCCGCCCGTCGAAGTTCGAGTGTCAGGCCGATCCCAGGGCAGAGCCTCTTGTGACTTCCAATGTAGTGTGGCTATACTGTTGACTTAGAGCAGCAGATCGGTCGCTAAAGAAGCTAGAAATCAGCGTAAATAAGTGCCTGGGCAGTTCATACATTTGCTTCTACGGCGTTGAAGAAGAGAGTCTCTAGTACCTTGCCAAAGACAGGAAACAAGCTGATTGATTTCAAGTTATGGGAAAGTGGTCTCACCTAAGAATTAAAAAGGAGCAGAAAACCAAATTCGATGGCTGGGAATGCCTTCTTAATCATGGTGGCGTTGATGAGATCTCTGCCAGAGGCGCCATTTTTCCTTTGTCTCCCGACAGCTAAGAGCAGATATAGTTCGTCCCAATCAGGGCTTTCCCCTGTTTTCAGCAAGGTACGGGCAGTGTTGATTGGGTGAATTCTAAGCCGGATCCTCCGGGAAGATCCCTTTCATTTAGGAACATAGTTGGTCCCCTCCAGAGACATGGCGTATAAACGCCTCCCCGCTCTGAGCCAAGGTAAGATATTCCCCATGAGTTCCTCCTTCTCTCCTTCTCCAACTTACCTTTTTCGCGTCCTTCTTACTCCTGCCATACGCCCTGCTCAGCTGACGGTACTCCTCTCTTCGCACGATCTTCAGAAGTGGGTTTCCGCACCGCTGAAATCTCCTCCTGGCACGACGAACGGCACTCCTGGCCAGGGCTAGGTCCGCGTTCTACCAGGGTCGTCCGATATTTTTGGGGTTACCCATCTGTAGAGAATAACTTAGTATCGTTAGTTCCAATCAACTTTCGTCATGGATGAACATAGCTTCCGAGACTGTGGACCTTGCTACCGCCATCCTGCCCCCTACTCACGACTTATGATAACGAGGCAGTGTGGGGGTAGCAAGGCCGGTCCAGAGCCTCAGACTGAGGATTCGTCTATGAAGAAAGCAAGTTGAAACAGTTTATGGTCTACAAAATGTTGGGTCTCCTTGTCGTGTTCTATGATGAACTATGCACTAATTGATTACCCTCCATATTACAAAATTTTATACAAATTCTTTTTAACGAAACAAACCTTTGAGTTGAGCATGATTTCCGGTGCTCGGTACCATCTGGTGGCCACATACTCAGTCAAAAATCCGGTATGGTCGTGATCCGGGTCTGCAACTCTTGCCAGTCCAAAATCACAAATCTGAAACAAACAATAATTTTTTATTGTTTTGTTGTATAATTTTTATACATATATATTTATTTTTTTAAATATTAAATTAAATACTTCAATACTTATTTATAATAACCTAGCCTGGCCTGAAAGCGTGCTCATATTTTATTACTATCAATTACACGAAAAAAACCCTGCAAAAATGTTACTCATTAGCTATAAAAAAGATCATTAATTTCAGTTGACAAAATTAAGATGAGTGTAGTGAAAGTTTTAAAACCAAATCAGTTTGAAATTTCCAATCTTGAGAATATATCGATTGAGAATTATTCATGATATAACCTTGAATCTTTCCAACACATAACTAGGCGATATTAAGTAGAAAATATATATTTTTTAAAGAGATTTTTTAAAATAAAACTATTGATGAATATTTGAAGTATTCAGAAAGCCTTCAAGATTGCGGATTCGAAACTCAGTGAGATGACGGGTACTTGACTTGTTAAAGACCCCTACTAAACCTGGGTAGGCAAAATGCAGGACACCCATAGTCGGGCTCATGTCCACCATAGCGACAAAAGAGCCCCCAATTATAGCAATTTTTCGGATTTCGAAAGTAGTTTCTTCTATTTAGAGATATACGTGCAACATTTCATGGATATCGCCCCGGTAACTTTGAAAAATTAAGATGAAAACACGAGCCAACTGACTATAACTTCTATAACCCACTTTAAAAATATTTTAAGTACTAGCAGTAATACCCGGCGTTGCCCGGGGAACTTTGACTTTTCTCCCAATATCTCCTATAAGGCTATTCAGTTCCTCGACAGTACATTCATGATGTTATAATTTTCAATTATTCATACCGAATAAGGCTTATAGTCCTTCAACTGTAGTAACGCTAGTTTTGGCTTTGCTAGCTTAACTAATTTATTCAAAAAGATTTCTCATTAATCGTTGCAATGGTTTTCGAGTTACAAAGATTGCGTGAGTGGATGCTGGGATGGACCAGGGGTTGATTAAAAAATAGACCTTAACCTTCCGGTAGATAAAACTTATCTATTCAAAAAGATTCCTCATTAATCATTGCAGTGGTTTTTGAGTTACAAAGATTGCGTGGGTGGATGCTGGGATGGACCAGATATTGAGGTACTAATACGCCTATAACCTTCCACAGAAGAAAACGAACAAATTAAAAAAAAAAATTAATCAAATCCATCAAGCCGTTCGTGAGTTATAGCGGTACAACGCACAGACATTTTCAGCGTTATATATATGATAATGGTGTGAATTCACCACTGATTCTGAGCCATGTTAGTTCCCAGTTTTGTCAAGAGATGGCATTATGTTATTTCTTTGTATATTGCACTTTTACATGATTTCAACTATTATTTTGGTAGCTCTGAATTTGATACAGGCACTCCGCCATCTGTTCGATGTCCGATGATCGAATTTGATTACCTTCAAGTCGCAGGTGGTGTTGAGGAGAAGGTTGCTCGGTTTGAGGTCCCTATGAAGAACATTGGCTGAGTGGATGTACTTGAGACCCCTCAAGATCTGGTAGAGAAAGTAGCAGATGTGATCATTACTTAACCTCTGAAAACAATAACACATATCAATGTTTATATAGGCAGCAATAACAGGAGGAATATATCGAGGGAAACTTGGGGTATACGTGAAAGAGATTGAGCTATGTACAAACAATAACAATTATTGTTTTTTAAAAAGTATTTATTATAATGAACAAAAATTATTTAAAAGATAATTTTGTTATAATAATTTGGCTACTCTCATAGCTTCATCTAAACAAAGTTCAATTTCCTTTGTCTCCTTAACTCTACATAATTGAGTGTTTATCGGATTTTGTCGGAAGGTGTCAGAATACAAATTAAGAATTTGAAAACGTGATTTTTTGGACTAATCCTAACTTGGCAAACCTACAATTATAAATAAGAAATTTGTTAATGAGACCTATAAGAAGACAATTTTTTTTTGTCACTTTTGAATTAAGGAATGAGAAGTAATTTCCCCCCTTTTTTAAAAAAATCATATTTTTTGACTAATCCGTTACAATTATCTATCAGTTTACAATTTTGGAGTACAATACAAGACAATATTGAAAATTGATATACCTGGGTTTTGAGAAGTTTGTACAAGTCAGTTTCCATGAGACACTGTACAATGTACACATCCCTCATCTGGTCGATCGAATTCGCTCGCAGGATGTCTCGGATATCGATGATCTACAGAGGAAGCACAAAACAGAAGAACATTTGAGACAAATATATATGTTGATAGTCCTCTGGAAAAAAACACATAACGTCATTAGTAGAGTCAATGGTAAATAAGGTTAGGTTAGGTTCTATGACTCATGCCCGGGCTTTAACTACGAGGTCATATCGCCTACTACCAGAACTCTCTTCCTTTACTTTGGTGGACATGAGCCCGACTCTACTGTGGGAGTCCAACATTTTGCCTACTCTAAATTTTTATTCAGCTAGGGTAGGGGTCTTTAACGAGTACCTGACATCGTGCAGGCTCGGGAAAATAGCTTAATGTCCCATCCGAAGGACGGCGTGCTTAAGTTTATTTTCCCGCACAGATAAAAGAATCTAAGGACCTCGGTCGGGTTACGAACCCATGTTCTTGAGCTCAGAAGACAAGCACGCATACCACTGAGCTACCGGCGCCCTCTAATGGGAAATAATATATAATTATAAGAGAAATAACGACATTATGAATATGCTGTTATTCCAGTAACAGTTACAACTCGAGTACAAAATGTAAAAATATTGTACACAATTATAAACAAAACAAACTTTTTCTATCTCTAGTTAATTAGTTTTAATTCCTCATCTATACGAAGTATAGGGGAAGTTATGTAATCGGTCAACAATTCGATTTTCCTTATTACATATTTTATATGTGTATCCAAATCCGGTCAAAATCCTATTATCATGACACCTATTAATTTTCAGCGGAACCGCTTGAGGGGAAAGGGGTTATCATAGGGGGAACTCAGCTCAAAAAAAACCCCAATAACACCCGATATAATGATTAGTTAGTTAATAATTTATGGTTTCCAGATTTACTTTGTGAAGCTCCATTCTAGGAATAGATAATTAAAATACACAATTTCTTTGTCAAACTTCACTATATATTCTCAAATACTCAACTAGTTTCGCCGTGTTAAGGCATTATCAAGAGTCACTTATAAACTGACAGAATTGGTTGACAGGGTAGAAGGTACAGTTATGGAGGGTTTTTTTAGGTAGTGACGGGGAATCCCTTGTTTTTTGTTTTTGTAAATATATCTTGTAAATATCTGTTTATTGGAATGTATAGAGTAACAAAAACAAGATATTCCCCGTCACTACCTAAAAAACCCCCCTCCATAACTGTACCTTCTACCCTGTCAACCAATTCTGTCAGTTTATAAATGACTCTTGATAATGCCATAACACGGCGAAACTAGTTGAGTATTTGAGAATATATAGTGAAGTTTGACAAAGAAATTGTGTATTTTAATTATCTATTCCTCGATTAGTTAGTTATTATGAGTTTAACTACTAGGTCATATCGCCTCTTTCGTCACTCTGGTGGACATAAGGCCGAGTCTATTGTGGGAGTCCTAAATTTTGCCTGCCCTAAATTTTCATTCACCTAGGGTCGCTTTACGTCCCATCCGAAGGACGAGGATTCAGAAGCCCCAGTGTATGTCAACTATTGATTTTTACTCCAAAGGTTCGATTGGTTGGTTTTGGAATGAGAGTGAAAACGTTAAGATACGTTGGCAATATCATAACAGATACGACGGTTAAATTCAATAGCGACAGAATTCAATTTTTTTGACATTTTCTGAGAATTATAACGTTTTGCACTTAAGCAATTGATTTCATGAAATTTTATCTAATAGAGGTAGATAAAAAGCAACAAGAGACAGATGGATTCCTCCTTCTCTTTTATTATTCATGTAAAGCCTCACATTCATAAATTCATGTATCCCTTGTTATCCCCTAAAACGGAAAAAATACCAACCCTTAGGGGCTGTTCGAGGTATATTTACATCTCTGGTTATGGCTGACAGCTTAGTTTACATGTCCTCAAGGACTAGATTTACAGGCTTCACGTTAACATTAGTATTAATTTATTGAATAAAAATAGTATGTAATCATTTTCATATTAGAAAGCTTTTACAGCAGAGAACAGATATTTTGCCACGTACCATAACATTTTATACTTTTTACTAGGCTCAGTTTTAGTAACGGCAAAAATAAAACTGAAAGAAAAAGGTAACTTCCTTCTCTCCCTTTCCTAATTTTCAAGAAATGTGCTGCCACGAAATTCGGAGAAAGGCTCAGAAAAAGCAACAGGCGAAGAGAAAAGAAACACAGGAGGCCTCTATGTTAATTGATTCATAGAAAAATAGATTCGGAAGCAAGAGGAGAATGAAACTGGCGAACTGCCTCCCTCTCACCCTATTTAGGTCTTCTCTGGTCCCTCCTACCCTTTATCCCATTTTGCAGAAATATAATATATACCATCCTTTTGGGGGATGTTATATGTTGAAAATATTGAGTCGATACATTCATTCTATCGGGAGTTATCGTGTTTATAGACACATTCACACACACAGACTGACATTTTTTATTTTCATTTTTGGAAATATAAATTTCTGTTGAAAGCTCAATACCGATTATATAACTTCCTCTATACTTGGTATTGCTGGGGAAGTAAAATATTAAATAATAAATGATTGCTTTAAATATTAATAAATCGATTAAATATCAATACCTCTTGCAATGAAAGGAATTAACCCCATGGATATTTATATTCTAGGTTAAGTATTTAACCCCTCGCAAACAAGTCAAGAAGCAAGATCCTCGGGGTGAGGACCCTTTAGTTTAAACCCAAACCTCATTAACCTTAAAATCTTATTAAAAATATATAAAATTTTAAACCTTACATCGCTGAAAATTGACAATTTATAAATAAAATTTTGGAGGGCGCTGGTAGCTCAGTGGTATGCGTGCTTGTCTTCTGAGCTCAAGATCGTGGGTTCGAAACCCGACCGAGACGCTTAGTTTATTTTATCTGGGAGGTAAAATAAACTTAAGCATGCCGTCCTTCGGATGGGACGTTAAGCAATGGTCCCGAGCCTGTACGATGTCAGGTACTCGTTAAAGAGCCAAGACCCTTATCCTAGGTGAATAAAAATTTAGGGTAGGCAAAACTTAGGACTCCCATAGTAGAGTCGGGCTCATGTCCACCAGAGTGACGAAAGAGCGTTCTGGTAGTAGGAGATATGACCTCGTAGTTAAAGCCCGGGCATGAGTCATAAAACCTAACCTAACCTATAAAATGTTGTGCCAATATGGTCATTCTATCAGGAAATATCTTTTTCACAGACAATTGTTTTTTACAGGGTATATAATTTCACATATAATTCTGTACCCTGGGGAAGTAACAAAAGGAAAGGATTTGTAAAACAAGGATATGAGAATTATATAATACTGTTGAAAGGGGGGGGGGGGGGGATTATAAATTTAATATACAGCGCCCCCTCCGGGAAACCCATCATTCTCAACCACCAACCTTCTCCAGTATTAACTTATTAATGTAGTTATTAAAAATGTTATCCTCAAATTAAGTGAAATTTCATGTCACTTTGTACTTTATTAAAACACTCACTCTCTGACTTTTTTAAAATGTTTTTATACATCAAATAATCACATCTAATAATTATTATTTAATTATTATGGTATATAAAACACACAACAATAATTTTGTGATTAGGTCCATTTAGGAACTGGTAGTGCGAATATAACATTAAGATATCCTTATGAATACTTATAAATTATAAATTATATTTATAAAAAATCGTCGGTCATCATTCGCTCTCCCTCCAATGCCAATAGAGCGTTTAGTCTATATATTGATTGAGCTGAGTTTATGAAGCGACTCATGTATTTCGTCGTACTCGTACTCCTCCTAAACCCCTTTACCGATCACATTGAAATTTGCCACGATGGTAGTGGACACGGTAACGATGATTTACTACTAAAAAAATCTGAAATCGAACATACCACGGAGGAATAATCACCGAAAAACGAAATCCCCATTGAAATCAATTGAGAGACAAAATTCTTGCAAAATAGTATTTTTCTATTTCAAATGTAAAAAGAAGCCCTTTTCGGTTCGACTTTTTTTCGATAAAAATATTCTTCAACATACAAAGAACACATAGTAAAAAGAATTTTATGCAAAAACAGCCGTTGTTGTCTACAAAAAGGCTAGAAAAAATCCATTAAATTCAATTGAAATCTATTTAAAGTATTAATATATTCATGAAGAAATGAATAAAACAAACTTATTTTTTGAAATATTGTTTATTCCACTAAAGAAAGATATATATATACATATAACTACCGGTTTCGGCTTTATACCATCGTCAGGTCTAGTTATGAACTATTTCAAAAAATAAGTTTGTTTTATTCATTTATTACAAATTTCCACAATATGTCCGCGTTCCTCAACTTAGAAGTTATTCATAAAGAACATACAAGGTGAGAAGTTACTGATAATTATTAAAACATTAACTATATAGGTATTGCACACCTAGTTTATTCATTATATCGGCAGTTATTGGAGTATTCGAGTCGAGCCTCCCTTCTCTCATCCCTTCCTTCCCTCAGCCGATTTCGCGGGAAATTAAAATAGGTGCCCTCCTTATGGGGTTTAGAATTTAAATATAAAATTTCATGTCGATACATTCTTTATATTGGCAATTATTGAGATTTTTGAGTTGAACCTCTCCTCTGATTCCCCAGAAAAACTAATAGGTCCTTATGGGGGTTTTGAATTTAAATAGGAAAAAAATCTCGTGTCGATACATTCAATTGTTCATTTTTTGGGACCAGGCGGTTGGAAAACAAGAAATTCTGCAGTTAATATGTACTAAACTTCTAAAAATAACACCAAAACTCGAGAAAACTGCATTTCAATAACATAAAAATAAAATAAAAAAAATAAATAACTTACGTTTTCATGTTTGAACCTGGTGAGAATTTTGATTTCTCTGAGTGTTCGCTGGCAGTAGGTCTGGTGCTCAAATGGTGAAATTTTCTTAATGGCAACTTTTGTTTTCGTTACATTATCATAAGCCGATCTGAAAAAAAAATATATATAATAATAAACTAATTTTTCCATTTAAATATATAAATAAATACTTTCACATTATAGCATTAAAATATATCAGGGATACATATATTTAGAAAACAATTCTAAATTTACTTTATTTAAAAGCACAAAGGAATCCGCTTATATAAGTTAATTCAACCGAAGAAAAATATTTGAGCACGCTGTCCTTTGAATGGGACGTTAAGGGATGGTCTCGAGCCTGTGGGATGTCAGGTACTCGTTTAAGACCCCTAATATTTATTATATCTTTATATTTGATACAAGAAGCATATTTAAGGGAGGTGTGGCAGGTGTGGGGCTAGCAACAATTTATATGAAGCTTACATAAAATCAATCTTCCCTTAATCCAGCCTCCTAATGCTCAGTCAAGCTTTCCAACACCAACGGATTATATAATACATTTATATTATATATATATATATATATATATATATATATATTTATATCGTGACAATCCTCCTGGTGGAACAAACAAACTAAACAGGGACCAGGAAAAAACATAATAAGAGACAAACAAGTAAAAGGAAGGAACTATGCTATGGAACTATGCTGTGGAACTTAGAATATCCCATCGAAAAAATTTGCAAAAGTTGCCAAGGAAATAACGGGGAAAAAATGAACAGTTGCCACTTGAGCCGCTGTCCCAAAATACGCCCCCAGGGACTATCAGAGAGACCTCCTGAGGACTGATAGACGTGTGCTGCACACCGAGATAGGAGGGGTGCAAGACTGTGCAATAGGGTGGAACGAAAAAATCACCTTTTGATTTTTAATTTGGAATAGAGCGGAAAAGTTACCTTTTAGTGTAGATAAGATAAATTAAAAATATGAAAAATATTGGAGTACGTCTTGAGGTGCCGCAAGGACCTCAAAGTTTCATAAAAACACACTTTTTTGGAACTTTTTCAAAGATTTTTGCGTGTCTCGATTATGTGATTTTTAATTTGGAATAGCGCAGAAAAGTTGCCTTTTAGTGTAGATAAGATAAATTAAAAATATGAAAAATATTGGAGTACGTCTTGAGGTGCCGCAAGGACCAGTTTAATGTGGCGATGAAGTAGAAACAAACATTTTGCAGCTGTAACATTTGTAATTATTAAGGATACAGAAGTAAGAAATACAAAGTTTGACATTACAAAATATTTTTTATTTTTATTATATTTTATAATTAATAATTTTTTCCAATTCTAATGCTTATATATGTATTTAAAACCATCTTTTGTAACATTATATGTACGAGAAATTCATAAAAAATAATTTATCAAAGTTTAAAATTTTTCAATTTTTTTACAAACTTTAAGCTTTTTGCGGCACCTCAAGATGTTGTAGTATTGCAACCAATTTTTTTTTTTATTCTTTTTGAACTTAAAAGGCAACTTTTCTCCACTATTACCAAACTAATAACTAAAAAAATTTTAAAAGGCCATTTTCGTTCCACCCTACTGTGCAACATTGCACCCCTAACAGCTCAACATGCCCGCCTACCCAGCTCCACACCAATGCTTTCATAGCACCTACACTGTTGTTATGAAAAACATTTATTGCACCACCAGCAATCCATTTCCCCAGAACGAATTAATCAATTGACTTTTCGCTTTTTTTACTTTTTTGAATTTACATATGAAATTTTGTGTTTAATATTAATATTAAATATTCATTACAATGACAGTTATTAGAGTTTTTGGCTAAGCATATCTTCTAATCTTTCCCTTCCCTTTGGCCGATTTAGCTGAAAATCGATAGGTGTTGTCCTTACGGGGTATTGGGTTCACATATAAAATTTAGAGTCGATTCATTCACTCAATCGGGAGTTATCGAGACATGAAATTCCGTTGAAAACTCCACATCGAATTTTTGACCGAAAATATAACTTCTGTTATACTTCGTAAAGCTGGGGAAATTAAAACCATCCACAGAACAGAAACTTGAAATGGTCACCGCAAAGAACTGTATTCTTTATCTAGTATTTAGCCCCATATTATGGACCATGTATTGAGTAGGTTCACAGGCCATTTCTTGCCACTGTTAGTCACTTAATACATATTTTAGTCAAATAGGAAATCATTAATGGAAGATATTAATCACTCGGGTCAGAGAGAGAGAGAGAGAGAGAGAGAGAGAGAGAGAGAACAGAGAGAGGAGTAAATTTCATTAAGGTAAATTGTGGATGTGATGTTTGTAGCAAATCAGGCGAATCAGGACATCACCCCCCTCCCTGGGCCAGGCCAATTAATTTTCTCTTTGTATTGACACAAAGCCAATAGAGAGAAGGTACATTACCTGTAGCTAGGTGTGGAAATTTTGAGAAATTTCCCATAGAGGGGGAAATATAGACTAGTTATATGCTGATATTGGGATTCCTTTCCAGCCATCCTCCAGAAGATAGCTCTTTTAATTAAATCAAAATTGAATTAATATCGAAGTATAAAATTACTTTTTTTTAAGTAAAGGTCTGTTTCTACATCACTGGCCCCGTTCTTCTCCAGACAGATAACTTTGTGAAAAACAATTCTCATTGTAAATGATTTAGTGTAGTGCCATTGATGGCAGCTTGGATTCTAGGAGAAAGGGGGCGTGGTGAGAGGGAGCCAATGGGTGGGATGCTATATTGCCACTTCTCTTGCCTGTCTGTGGCTAGTCTCTCACTTAATTTGCAGCTGGTCTCCGAGGCAGGGAGAGGATGCAAGTTTGGCAACGCTGCACCCCTACTACTTTAACTAGCAGTAGTAGAGCTTTGGTCGCCCCTCGGTTGCGAGTTTTATTTCATAGAAAGGACTCCCCTCCCTCCCGGGACATGGATATTGTGTAAATTACCAATAAAACCGTCATACAGGTAAGGCAATGTACATAAGGCCAAAAAAATATATATATTTATTAATATTATTCGGTTGACTTTATAATTTATAATCTATTATGATGTACAAAACGTCGTGTACAATTACCATGTTATGGTTTAACCAGAATAAATATTATTATTACATATAAAGAATTTCGAGGGCGCCGGTAGGTCAATGGTATGCGTGCTTGCATTCTGAGCTCGAGATCGTGGGTTCGAAACCCGACCGAGGCCCTTAGTTTATTTTATCTGGGAGGTAAAATAAACTTAAGCACGCCATCCTTCGGATGGGACGTTAAGCGATGGTCCCGAGCCTGTACGATGTCAGGTATTCGTTAAAGAACCCTGCCCTAGGTGAATAAAAATTTAGGGTAGGCAAAATTTAGGACTCCCACAGTGGAGTCGGGCTCATGTCCACTAGAGTGACGAAAGAGCGCTCTGGTAGTAGGCGATATGACCCCGTAGTTAAAGCCCGAGTCATAGAAAATATCCTATAAGGAATTTACTGGTCAACGCCGGATAAAATAGCTAGTAATAATAAAGCGAGCAGGGTAAGAGTTGGCAAGTGCGCACAAAATCGCGGGTTCGAAACCCTAAAGATCTTAGGTTTTTTTATCTGGGAGATGAAAAAACCTTGAGTGCGCCGTCCTTCTGATAGGACATTATGCGATGGTCCCGAGCATGTACGATGTCACTCGTTAAAGACTAGGGACTCCCACAGTAGGATACGGCTCATGCTCACCAGAGCGATGAAAGAGCGCTCTGTTAGGTGATTTCGTAGATAAGCCCGGGCATGAGTCATAATAACTAACTTATTGAAACATTGTACACACAAAAAAAAAAAAAAGAAAAAAAAAAAAGAAGGACTTTGGAACATATCAAGCAATTAGAGGTGATGGAATAATAACAGGTTTGATAAACTGTTACTCTAATAACGTCATTTGCCAGAAGCGTCAGCCTCACCGAGCTTATAACCTTTATTGATATTAGATAATGATCGAGAGATTGATATCCTTTCCAAATCACTGCTACTAAATCATTCACTGATTGGGGCCATCATTCTACCTTTAATAATTCTCTGTTCCTCACTCACCCTCTTCTCTGCCTTTATCGATGTTCCTCGTGCTAAACTGATCTTTGAGAGGACCTTGGTTAAATATATATAACTACTGGATGATGGGACTCAAGAAATGGGCAGTAAATACTTCAGAGGGCACACAAATTGTAGGTGAATCACTACTTCCCCAGCGCGAATAAATTAAGTAAATGTTCGCTCTCCCTCGAAACACAATTTAACGATTTGGTTGAAAATTCAAAAGAGGACATACTTAGAGACTTCTGAATAATCATATTAAATTTCATGTTGACCCATTTATTAATATTTTACTGATGAATGAATAGCATCCTGGCTGAATGAAGCCCTGAATAGGTATAAATCCAGATTATCATAAAGAGGACACCTAAAGATTTTTAGCCAAATCAACCAAAGGCGAATGAAGGAAGAGAGGAGGGGAGGAGGTTGGGCCAACTCAAAAACTCTAATTAATTGTCGATGTAACGGATCATCTGTTGACTTTCAGCAAAATTGGTTTCAGAGAGAGAGCGAAAACTTAGTTGGTTAGTTATTATGACTCATGCCCGGGCTTTAACTACGAGGTCATAACGCCCGCTCATAAACAGAGTGCTCTTTCGGTGGACATGAGCCCAGCCCGACTCTACTATGGGAGTCCTAAATTTTGCCAAACCCTAAATTTTTATTCCCCTAGAATAGGTAATCTTTAACGAGCACCTGACATCGAACAAGCTCGGGGACCATCCTTTAACGTTCTATCCAAAGGACAACGTGCTCAAGTTTTTTTTTCACCTCTCATATTAACCCGCGGTCTTGAGCTCAGTAGGCTACCAATGCACAGTGTGAAATTTATGAGTTTTGATTTTCAAAATTCGAGCCCCCGCTCAATTTTTGATCAATTTGGATTAAACTAGGTGCAAAATATTTGTGAAAGCTGGCTTTTTATCAGGTAACTGGGGTTTCACAATTAATGAATCCATTAAAACCACCAAACGTGGCAAAAATAGCCAATATATTGAATTTGGACCACTTTAGGGCAAAATGACTACATTAAGACCACTTTTGGCTAAAATAAATATTGAATTCGTAATCAGCGACCCAACAAACATTCATTTAAGTTGTAAAAATCCGTTAACAAAATCTTCGACAAAAAAAATTAAATTTTTTAAAATTTTCGCGGGGTTTTGGCAGCTGTCAATTGGCATATAATACCTTGATTGTGAAACCCGCAGTTACCTGATAAAAAGCCAGCTTTCACAAATATTTTGCACCTAGTTTCATCCAAATTGATCAGAAATTGAGCGGGGGCTCGAATTTTGAAAATCAAAACTCATAAATTTCACACTGACGCCCTCTAACCCACAAAAGTTGTTTCACTTTCATTGCGGCTACTATTAGTTTCACATTAGAAATGTCAATAAAGCTCTTTTATCTGATATCTTAATGACTATTTCTACCTTTCATCAAGTCGGTTTGATGCTTTTTACCTAATTGAATATGTTATCACATTAATTACAAATATTGATTACTTCTCTCTTTGTACATTTCAAACTAATTAAAACTTCAAGTAACTTTGAAATAATATAATGAAAATGTTTAACTTAACAATTTCATTTCAATTGACTTCAGTACATAATACCTTGTAATGTAAACATAAGGTCACCATGGCAACCACTGAAGAAACGAAGTTAATATAAAAAGAACCCATTTAGAGAATCAAAATTACATAAAGATTAATTTTAAGGAGCAAAAGGAATAGTAATTTTCAAATTTGAAAAATGAAAAGTACAAAAACAAGTTTTGAAAGTTGAACTACCATAGAAGTAATTCAGTATAACCTAAAAAGGCTTATCAGAGAACAAGTTTCAACACTGATTAAAACTCAAATCAATAAAACATTGTGAAGAGGATGCAAAAAGAAGAAAGGAAATTTAATAATAACTTCAAAATAAATATAAAAGAAACATGGAAAGATATCAGTTTAATAACGAATTTTATAAAGGAACGCAAGGAATAGAGGTCCACAGGTTGGAGTCTTTTTAAACACGAAAGATTCTTGGAAGGTAAACATCAAATTGGAACCAAATGAAGTTTAAAAATAAAAGGAACATCGAACAATAATATAGAATCAATAAAACAAGATAATTATTGAAGAAAAAGGGAATAATCAAGAAGAAGAAGAAGAAGTGAAAGACGGTAAAAAGAACAACGATCCGTTGACAATTTTTAAGAAAAAACAAATAATTATTTAAAGAATTTTGAGAAAGAAAAATAAAAAATTGTTGGTAAATCCCCGGCTATGTAATTCCTCTGCATGAATTATTCGAGTAAGTTTTTCTCCCTCCAAAATTAATCGACACTTGACTTACAAAGGATACTTAGGTCCCTAGGTGTAAAACACCAGCCGGGATTTCTGAATCACTATAATACATTTTGTGGGTATTTAAGTCGAGCTCCCCCTTTTTTTTTTATTCTCTCCTTTCCTCGACAGATTTCATAGAAAATAAACAGGTGCTGACATTATGGGGATATGAATTTAAGTATAAAATTTTATGTCAATACATTCATTCATCTACAGTTATTGGAATGTTTGAGATAATCCCTCCTTTAATCGCCCCCTCCAAGTCGGCTGATTCCGCTCAACATAACCAAGTGTCTTCCTTATGGGGTTTGGAATTTACATATAAAATTTCGTCTCGATACATCTATTTTTTTTATTTTTGGAATTTGTAGATTGAAAAACATGAAATTCCGTTGAAAACTCAACATCAAATTTCTGACCGATTACATGACTCCGCCTGAAGAGGTAAAAAAACGCTGGTGTTCAAATACGTTTTTTACTTATATATTTTTTGAGTGTATTGAAAATTTGTTGGTTATAGATTCTTGTTCAAGGGCTTCGATACCTTCACCTTGATACGCCATTTGTATTTTTGTAAAAACATTATTTTTGAAGTGTAGCGCCATATTTTTGGCACAGATTGGGACATGGACCTTGGATGTATTCTTTCTGTCTCTGCACGACATGACAGTTATTAGATCAATCCTCCCTTCACTTTGCCCGATTTGGCTGATAATTGATAGATGTCCTTATGGGATTCTGGATATACATATATTCATTGTTATACCCATATATCTAAATACACATATATTCATTGTTATAAACATAAATCTGGATGTACATATATATTCATTGTTATATACATATATCTGAATATACATATATTCATTGTACTATGCATATATCTGGATATACATACACTCATTGTTATATACATATATAAATAAATCAGGAGTTACCATGTTCACAGACATACTTCTAGGAATAATGTTTTTCATTTTTATTTATCAGGTCAGAAATTATTATATTACCCTCATTACATAACTTCCCCTATGTATACGAAGGAAATTAAGAATACTAAGGAACTAAAATAAAAATAAATGTGGCGAATGTTAAGTCAGTGAACAATGAATGAATTGTGAATAATGAATTCGTGAATGTGTACTAAAATTTACCAATTTGGGTGTAATTGTTTCGTTTGCCCTGAGGCAAACTAAAACAGAATAAACACAATTATATTGTAACCCAGAGGAGTATGAATTTAATTGAGGTATATTTCAGAATTTTTACATTTATATTTTTTTTGTTCTCTTGAGAATACTGCGAAGATCATATACAAAACTCTATTAACGAGGGTTTGACATCTTTTGATATCTTGGACTGTATTGAAGTTAATATAACTGAATCTTTACACAAAGCTGAAGATAATACGAAGACCCAGCTATAGATCGATTGGGTTATACAAATATTTTAATTTTTTTTAAAATATAATTTTAAAAATAGATATTTACAACTGTATAAAAAATAAATACAAGAAGCAAATGTGCTATGAGAGAGAGATAATGGCAATGTCAAGAGGAGAGAAAACACCCAGTGGTGACACTCCCTAGTCACTGAGTTATTCTCATTTAATCACTCGCACTGCTTCTGTTAAGAAGGTCTCTAGGCCATTGATGCTTAAGCCGTTGTTGGGGAAGTATGGCAGAATGGAGGGCACGGACTAGAGGATTATTGTGGCAACTAAGAAGGGAAAATAATTTTTTATACTTGGATTTAGCAACTTCGGTGACAAAAGGTGCGTTAAGGTCAGTGTGAAGAGTTTTGTTGGAGTCGTAGTAAGGAGCATCGGCTATTTTAAGAAGGATTTTGGATTGAAAGGATTGGAAGCCTTGGCAGAACCCACATAGGTTTGAGTACTGCGTTGAATATAAGCAGTTTTGGTTTGAAAGTTAATTTGAATCTTTTGTCTTAGTAACAGTTTATATCTGTTCATTTTTGTTTTTCATCTCCCTTAAAAACAAAGTTTTTAATTCAAAAGCAGACAAAAGTAATAGTGCGATGCTGGAGGTTTCATCGGGCGTGGGCGAGCCGGAGCGGAGGTCCGGAGTGGCTTACGAAAAACAAAGAGTTTACAGTTAATTAATTGTATACACAATAGAATGAATGAGCTTTCCGCGGCAAAATGTAAACAGCTGAACCTGGGTACCACATTGTTTATACTACTCCAGAGGGAAATAAATATTTAACTTTTCACTCCTCTTCCAAAACCAGTCAAACGTTTGCGCTAAAATTCAACAGTTGTCTTACATTAATTAGGGACTCCTAAATCCTCAAACTAAATTTTGTGTCGATAAATTCATTACGTCGACAGTTATGAGGTTTTTTGAATTGAACCAACTCCTCTGATCCTCCTTCCCTTCAGCCGATATCCCTGAAATTCGACAAGTAATGTCCACATTGGTTTTTGACTTCAAATAAGAAATTTCATGTCGATACATTCATTACATCGGCATTTATTGGGTTTTTTTCAGTTCTGCTTCAAATATCTTTGTGAGCAATATCCAACTTACTGAGGCCAAGTTGAAGGAGGGTGCTTTGTAGGTCCTGACATCAGAAGGGTTATGATGGACAAAAACTTCATGCTGACCATGAAAACGGTTGAAAAAGAGGCTTGGGCTGCTTTCAAAAATGTCGTTATCAAGTTTTTGGGTAACACTAAGGACCCTGATTACGGAACAATCGTGGAAACTATGTTACAGAAGTTCAAAACCTTGGGATGCTCGATGAGCCTCAAGCTACATTTTTTGAACGCACATTTGAATTTTTTTTCCGGAAAACCTTGGTGATGTGAGTGAAGAGCAGGGAGGAAGATTACATGAAGACATAAAGGAAATGGAAAAACGTTACCAGGGTCGCTGGAACGTTAACAAGATGGGCGACTACTGCTGGACTATCTACACCGCGAGAGAACCGAAATGTTACACACAAGCGAAAAAGCTACACTCGGTCCTTCACGACAAAGAGAAAAAGGGAGTAAGTGCCGATGTAATGAATGTGTCGACCCAAAATATAGTATCAAGATTCAGAAATCACTATGTAAGTGAAATATTAACTTTTGGTTCGGTTGACTTCGAAGGGAGAGCATAATCGTGGTTGATTCATTCTAACTTGGGGAAGTTCATAGTCAGTGATTCACCCACAACTTTTATTAATTCAGAATCTCCTTTACACAACCCAAAAATAATTTTTCTAAACTATTTTTCCCGAGCTTCAAAAACGCTTCTTAGAGAGCCGATCTAACCGATACCTCTAACGATAGCTCTCTTTATATCAATGTTCCACTGTTTATACACAAGACCCCATTTCTGCGTTCCTATTTTTGTTCACTACTGGAAAAAGAAATTATCTGTGTTTGTACGACAAAATTGTGTTTTTGTAACTGTTGCCGACAGTTCTTTGTTCAAGGTAGAAGGAAGCTACAGGTAAAGTGGGTTAAAATAGCAACGTTGAAGGTTAACACAAGACTGGCAACCGACATGAATCGCCAGCGTCAAAAAGAGCACTTCCCCACGCGAACTTATGTGTTTTTAACTTGTTTTTTTATTTTTTTGTTTTTATTGTTTTCCGAACCCCTGATTCCAAAATAAAAAAACAAAAAAATGCCGTTTGTGTGTGTATGTCTGTACGGTAACATGGTAACTCTCGATAGAATTAATGTATCGACATGAAATTTTATATATGTATCCAGAAGCAAGCCTGCTCGGCCGCAGGGGCAGAACAGAGGGGCTCAACTAAAAAACCTCATTTACAGCTGTTTTTTGTAATCAGAGGCTCGAAAAACACGAAATTACGTTGAAAATACAACATCGAATTTCTGACCAATTATGTAACTTCTCCTATACTTCCTTTATCTGGGGACATAAGGTACATTTTATATCTCAGCAGCATTACATAACTACTTTGTGAAATATCTTGTCCAGCCAGATATGAGACAATGTATGGGTTTAGCAATAAACTGATAGAACAGAACTTCTGACTTCGAAAGTTAGAAGTACCAGAAAATGGTTTTACCATAATCGGAGAAAGAAAAGTTCAGGACTTCAATATCATATCAAAGTATACTTAAGTTGTACTTGAGTTGCCTGAGGGCAACAATGGAGCCAAGCGTTTTGTGTAACATATTCAGTCAAAATCGTTTATAACGACACCCATGAAATAACATACAAAAAAAAGCATAAATGTCGCTTACAACGAACACGTCGGTTAAAGCGAACACATTTCTCGAAACAGTAGCTGTTGAAATATCGGTTAGAGCGCACAGTTCAGGTTTTTTATTCTACAAAAGCTTTCTTGACTTTACATTTAATCGCCCAACAGTTTTTCAATTTCAGTTGTGTCCTGTCTTTATACACGAAAACATGCCACGGCAACAATTTACAATTAAGGAGCAGTTCGGAATAATTTGCCGAGTCGATTCCGGTGATTCCGCAAGGTCAATCGCCCGTGAATTTTAAACATAGCGCTCAACGATTGCTGGAATGATGAAGTACCGGGAGAAAATTATTACACAATTTAATAAGTACGAAAAGGCAAAACAACGCTCAAACATAAGTGGGCCCATGCTTCAGGCAAAGCGTTTGCCTGAAAAGCGTTACAGATTGTCTGTACCAAACTATAAAGTACTCTGGATTTTTCTAAAGGTATCTAAATTCATCATAATTCAGCTTTTTCATCTGAATTTCTACGATGTTCACTTTAAAAAAATTACGAAAATGATATATTTCCATTTGGGAAAAACCAAAAAAACACGATAGTTAGGGGAAGAGGGTATAAGAGCACTCGGCGGGATTAAACCAGAAGTAATATTTCTAGAGTAGATGTCCAAAGTAAGCCACATCTATCATGGAGCAGTTCATACCGTGAAGAGATGAGACACCAGACCCTAGAGATGTAGGGTCCTTGAACCGGAAGCTTGACGAGGCAGTCATAGAGATGAAGGCCCATAAGGAAGGTTAGGGCAGCTTCCGTCTCTATAGACAGCACTGTAATTGTGGCATCCAACTGTAGGGCAGCTCCCGTCTCTATAGACAGCACTGTAACTGTGGCATCCAACTTCGTGACCAGGGTCCATTCCTTCCACATCCACCATGAAGTCTTGGCCCTCCTCTTCTTCCCTCCAGGCTTAGTCCGTAGTTAGAGTCAGCTGAAGTGAGCACAATGATAGCCTGTTCCTGAAGTGAGTACTAACTCACAGTGTCTGAATCTAACCTGGAACTTGGATGCTAAACCCACTCAATCTCAACACAAAGCTAGCCTTAATAAATGATTGATATATCTGATTATTCCCTTTAACCAGTATTCGAACCCCAAGTTGGTTTTGATTCCGAGTTGTTTTAACGTGAATTATTCTCCTTATTATTAGCCTGCTTATCTTATCATCATCATTTGGAGCGTCAGTTACAATAAAATTAAATAATAAAAAGTCTTCTGAGAATCACAAGCAATGTAGTTCTCCAGAGCGAATTGATCAGCTGTTTTTCTAAAAGCAAGTGACCGATTTGGCTAAAAATCAATACATCTCACTGAGGGCCTTCTCATATAAAATTTCGTGTCGATACATTCATAACTAAGTAGTTATTGGGTTTTTACTTTTTACTGTAAGCTTGAAAATTAAGAATAATATAATTTAATTTATTGCTTATAAGATATATATATATATATTTTTTTTTTTTTCAGTTTTTATTTTTGTATTAAGGTTACTACAATTTTACTATTTTCCTTTATCAAAGGTCATATTTTGCTTTATATAATTTTTCAACTTTTTTTGTTTCCTACTTGCTTGCACTATTTATATTAAAGAGCATGTCTATATTTATTATTTTAATATTATTTGTATATTTTATTTAGTTACTATACTGCTTATTTGTTACAATTATATATATATAACAATTGTATATTTTATTTTATTTTCTGAAATTATATGAATATATTTTTTGAAGAAAAAAACTCTACTCATTGCCATAAATTTTGAGTGACATAAAAAGTCTTATTGGGTTTTTGTGTTAAGTCGCTTCCCCCCTTTGAGATTGTCCAATTACTGGAAATGTATTTACCCAGCGCTAATTAGTCAACTCAGTTTTCGCTCTCCAACCATACTACAGAAAATACTAGAGTGATCTGTAAGCGTGTTAGGTGCAAGAAAAACCATTTCCTGTAATGGTCACATCACATATATTCTTTTTTTCATTTTTCTATTCAAGGAGTCGTAAAACATGAAATTCCGATAAAATTATACAACTTTCCCTATACTACGTTTATTACTAATACTGTTTGCAAATAATATTTGCATATTATGCACATATGTACATATTATGTACTAGATTAGATTGTGCAAATTTCAGTCGGCAAATGGGATATGGGTGGATCCTGGCGAGATTCCTAGAATTTCAATTCCTGGTTCAATATAATTGGCTTTTACGCTTCCAAGAAGGATTAACTACAGAGGTCAATGTTGAGGATTTTCATAAAACCCATTGATAATGTAAAACATCCCTTAAAAATTGAGGGCGTCGATAGCTCACGAGTTAACGTGTTTGCCTTCTTAGCTCAAAATCGCGAGTACCAGAACTCTCTTTCGTCACTCTGGTGGACATGAGCCCGACTCTACTGTGGGTGTCCAAAGGAGTACCTGACATCTTACAAGCTCGGGACGGCGTGCTTAAGTTTAATTTATCTTCCAGATAAAATGAAATAAGGGCCTCAACCTGGTTTCGAACCCAAGAATGTTCAGTAAGCAAACACACATATAAACCAGGTCGGAGGCGAAAAAATATTGAGCACGACGTCCATTGGATGAGACGTTAAGCGATTGTCCCGAGTCTAAGTGAATCAATCTAGGAAAATAAAATTTAAGACTCCCACTGAAGAGTCGGGCTCATGTCCACAAGAGTGACGAAAGAGCGCTTCAATAATAGGCGATAGACCTCGTAGTTAAAACCCGGGCATGAGTCACAATAACTAGCTGTAAGGAAAAGATAAATTTATCTCTAATGATAGATCTGTAAAATCCAAAGGAAAATATTACTAGATGTAGAATTTCTCTAGGTTTTGATGAGGTAGATAGAAGGTACCTTGACTCAGCTATCCAGAAGGCACTGACATCATTTCTCGCTTGATGGCACCACCGTCGAGAAAGTGATTTTCAGATTTGATGGAGGGGGGGATCTATAAGTAATAACGTTTTCAATCAAAGCGACACAGGGAGAGGAGAGATCTCAGCTTTCCTACCACACCAAGATGCTCCGGGTATTCCGATTACATGGAGTTCCTGCAGTAAGATATAATTGTAAAGGTGTCAGTGAATCATTAGCAATAAACTTCCCCAGACCGAAACCTTTTTTGTAATTTTGAATTGTAATGCGCAGGGTCTGCAAGGTTCTACCCCAACATTTTCGCCGATTTGTCTAATATCAAAATGTTCCTTATATGTTGACAACTGAACTATAATATAATATTACTTTCCCAGATATACAAAGTATAAGGAAACTTATGTAATAAGTCAGAAATTCGAAGTTGAGTTTTCACAGGACTTTCATGTTTACCAACTTCCTGCTTCCAAAAAACAAAAACCAAAAAAAAACGGGTTACGGGGAGGCGATCCACACAAAAACATTAATTGTCGTTCTAATAAAGGTAAAATTCCATTTGTAATTCAAAACACCATGAAGACAGCAGCTATTCATTTTCAGCAAAATCGTCTGAAGGGAAGGGGGGGATGAGAGGAGAGAGGAGGACTTACAACAAAAAGCCTAATAACTACCGATGTAATAATGAATGGATTAACACACAGGAAGTTAAGCTACAGTGCCGAGCGTGTATGATGTCACATATTAAAGACCACTACCCTACGTGAATAAACTTGGCTAGGCAAAATTTAGGACTCTCAGAGTAGATTCGGTATCAAAAATTCGATGCGGAGTTTTCAACGGAATTTCATGTTTTCAGACCCCTTGATTCCAAAAATGGACATACACTTTTTGTCTCATTGTCCCTTCCATGTGTATCCCCAGGCAAGCATTTCTCCACAATTATCTCACTAATAGACCAGAATATTACTCAGAAACATTTGTACATATATTAAATCATTTAGAAGTTAGAAAAAATTAACAATTTATTTTTATTTTTTATTGTTGCCTTGAAAATAAAGAATAACATAATTTAATTTGTTGCATTGTAAGATGGATATCGTCGCTTAAGCAGCAACATGGCATATCTCAATTTTGAGAGGTTTACAGGAAAGAGGAAAAACTTATTTTAAATAACTTCTAAGTTGAGAAACGCGGACATATTGTGGAAACTTGTAATAAATAAATAAAACAAACTTATTTTTGAAATATTGTCTATTCCACTAAAGATATATATATACATATATAACTACCGGTTTCGGCTTTATACCATCTGAACTCGAGTTCATAACTAGACCTGACGATGGTATAAAGCCGAAACCGGTAGTTATATATGTATATATATCTTTAGTGGAATAGACAATATTTCAAAAATAAGTTTGTCTTATTTAAATGATTATTGTAGTAATTTTACTTTATCAACGAGTGATCCAAAAGTAATTCAATTGAAAAGGCTGGTATTTATGGTGTTGAGTTATGCGCTGTTTGCATGAAAGGTTGAGGTGTGTTGGTGTTGTCTTTTTTACATTTTTCACGCTCCTAGTGGCCGGTAGAGTGAAACTAGTAATCTGAGCTTGTTTCCCGCGAAAATACGAATCCAACGATTTGCAAAAATTGAGTTATGCGGTGTTGCTGCTTAAGTGACGATATATATAATTTTTATTATTATTTATTTTATTTTATTTATATTTATTCATGTTCACGTCATATCTTGTTTTATATAATTTTTGAATTGTTTCTTTTACCCTGGTTGCTTGCACTATTCATATTTAAAGATCATGTCCATTTTTACTATTTCAATATTATTGGTATCTTTTTATTTGGTTGTTATATTGTTTATTATTTACAATTCTTTGTATAGATATTTTTAATTTTATTTTATTTTATATACCTACTTATAACTATAAAAATATTTATTTTGTAAAAAAAAAAAATAATAAAATAAAAAAAAAACTTTTGCCATAGCGGTTGTAATCTTTTGTGTAATGAAAGTTTATCTATCTATCTGATTCCAAAAATGAAAAAAAACGTCTATGTGTCTGTGAACACGATAACTCCCGAAGAACGTGTGTCTTTATGTGTGTGTGTGTGAATATGACGACTCCCAATAGGATGAAGGTATCAACACGAAATTTTATATGTAAGTCCAAAAACCCATAAGGACGAGATTTATTGATTTTCGGCCAAAAGGGAGGGGGGAGGCTTAACTCAAAAACCCCAATAAACTACCGATGTATCAACATGCAATTAAATATAATGATGCAGATGTAAGTTAAATATTGAATTTCTTCGGAGGGAGACCATATATGTAATTGATTAATTCGTGTTGGGGAAGTATATAGCTGGTGATTTACCGACAACTTTTTAATTTTGTGTAAAATTTCATAAATATATCATTCATAGTTTTCAAGGTATTGGGTAGGACGGACAGTCAGTCAGATGTCGAACACTCCTTAATAGAGTTTTGTATATATTCTTCAAACCCTAGAAAAACCATCCACCAACACCAGAAAAAAAAAAAAATGTATATATACATATAAATTGAAATTGTCAAAATGTTGATGGATGAGGAAAACACAATAGAAGAGAAAAAATAAAAATGAAAAATGAAGGTTTTCTCCCTAACAAGTGAAATATGAGAGGATTAAAAAGAAAATAACGTGGAATATTTCAGTGGAAAACCTAACCTGGACCTTTCTCTTAATGCCAATGAGTTTATATTATCCGTCTTCCGTTGTTGGAACAACGTAGGAACCCTAATAACAAGGATAAGATGTCTGTCCCTTAGTGAAACTACTCTGGCTAACAGAACTTTTGAACAAAGTTTAGGAAGTTATTTATAGAAGCTCATTGTGCAACATAATATACATTTTCAAGAAAAAACAAACAAAATTTCAAGTAGAAACGAAATTCAGAAAGAAAATGTAGATGCAAAAAAAAAGTAGTACGCGAATTACTAATACTACTACCAGTATTTATGAAACGCGAAGTTTAGGAAGGAGTTTCGTGTTACTTCTCTGTCATGAAGCTACTACTGTCGCATTTGCCCGAAAATCAATAGATATCTTATTTAGGCACTTTTCAATCCTCATATAAAATTTCTTGTCACAAATACTTCAGTCATTTTTAGTTGAGCCCACCTACTCCCCCTTCCCTTTGGCCGATTTAGCTGAAAATCAATCTGGTAACAAGCATACAATTTTGTTATTATATATATAATTCTATTGAGAGTTATCCTTTCCACAAACACACAGGCAGAACTAGAGGCTCGGAAAATATGAAATTCAGAGGAAAATTAAAATAGAATTTCTGACAGATTATATTAGTTCTCGTACACCATGAATAGCTCCAGCAACGGGAATGGGACGAGGACGGAACCCGGGTGTTTCACTGTACTTGGTACTTGAAACTCGTTACTCAACATGGGATAGGCTTTCCGTCTCAACATACAGAGGAAACAAAGTCCCTGAATCACCGTGTGCTTCCTCAGCAGGTCAACTGTTTGGGCTAAAACTCCCTTTTTGTCTTATATAATGGCTTCTGAATCCGCTAACTAAATTTTGTGTCGATACATTCATTATATCGGCAATTAGTTATTATGACTCACGCCCAGGCTTTAACTACTAGATCGTATCGCCTACTACCAGAGCGCTCTTTCGTCGGTGAACAAGAGCCCGACTCTACATTTTCCCTACGGCTGATTCCCCTGAAAATTAATAGGTCCTTATACGTCCTTAGAGTGTTCTGGATACAAATATAAAATTGTGTGTCGATACATTCATTGTATCGGCAGCTAACGTGTTCACAGACACACACACACACAGATAGACAGCATTAATTTTTTTATTTTTGGTGCAGGATCAGGAGCAAATTTCGTTGAAAACTCTCCATCGAGTTTCAAACCGATTACATAATTTCCCCTATACTTCGTATATCTGGGGAATGAAAACATAAAGAAAACTACTTTTAAACACAAAACACGTAATTTGAACGAAATCAAACAAATGAACGTATGGGTAAACTCAATAAATCGATGAACAATGAATGTTAAGTTCGAGCCCTGTCGAGGATCCTGAAGGTTCATGATAAAGTCAGACCTGAACCATTGGTGTGAAGCCTGGGCCCTGACGTCACATCTGGAGAAGCGTTTCCAAATGTTCGAAGATGAAGTGTGGAAGTTCGAAGATGAAATTATAATTATTAAAATATCCTATAATTAATTATTATTTTTTTAAAGAAAATAATCAAAAAAGTGTGGATTTTTAATTGAAGTTTTCATAAAAACAGCTGTTACATTAATAAATTAATTAGTAAATATAAATACACAAAGATTGGACCATTCGCTTTTGTTTAAAAATGAATGGAGAACAACCAACGATCGAAACAAATGCCGGCGATCAGCTGTTTTATATAGACAAGAACAGTCAAAGGAGAGTGAGGTTAGCGTTGACAGTCAGAGTGAGGGAGATGAAGCGACCAGTTCAAGTGTTAACTTGTGTTAAAGAGTGTGCTAAATGTGTTAAAGAGTGTGCTAAATGTGTTAAAGAGTGTGCTAAATGTGCTAAAAAGAGAAGGTACTTTTTATTTATATATATATATATATATATATATATATATATATATATATATATATATATATATATATATATATAGATGCCCAGTATATAAAATTAAAGAGTGGCCACAGAAAAAAGACTGATGTAATTTTAGAAATTATGTAGTAAAAATTTCATAATATAATTAAACTATTTTATTTTCCAAATTTTTTTTTTTTTTATTATGTAAGTTAACTTTTAATACCTTTGGATTAGATTGAACATTTTTTGAAAATTTAGGAAAATTTGATGGCATCTCAGAATTATATATTTAAAAGAATCCAAATGAAGAATTGTTAATTAAAAATTCTTTTAAATACTTGCACTTTCTTCAAAATTGCATGTCATAAACTTTCTAAATATTTTTATTAGGGCCCTTTTTGGAAAAAACTGAAGAAAGCAAAATTTACTAGAAGACCAGCAAACAATTTCTACAGGAAGTGTGACAATTTTATTATTTGTTAATTTGTTTATTTTAATTATTAATTTTTTTTAATTAACTAAATTTTTTTAAAATTATTACAGGGCATACATATGGAGAGAAGCGGAGCGCAGACATCCATAGGACGCAACATAGAAGATGAGGTCCATGGGTGAACTGGCGACTGGTGCAGCAGAACAGATGGCGGTGTGGGCGACTAAGGATCTTGAGAGTGGTGTTAGTACTAGTTTCCTGTTTCCTAGTAGGTATGTAATCTGTAAGATTGGCCATCTCTCGGACTAACTAACTTGGATCTTCTGACTGACACTGCCTCATAGATTACATCCACCAAACTGGCTCCTAGTTATATGATAAGTGGAATTCAGGGATTCCATCAGGTACCCCTTACCTACATGGTTTACATGTGAATTCTATTTAAATTACTGAGCGGGTAAAGCGAGGTCCTGCATCCAAGCAGACTCGCCTGGATCCAAGTAAGTTTGTACATAACACGAATCTCCCCAATAAAAACAATAAGTTCTTTTAGATTGAAGGTAGAAGTGTACTTAACTATAACTAAAAATACTTATAGACTATTATTGTTCATTTTAATTTAATTTAATAATTATTATTTATTTACTCTCATTTATTGCTAATACTATTCAACCTAATAATTGTTATTAGGATCCATTTTAACAAGAAAAAGGGTATCATCATGAGTGTGATAAAATTTAATATTTCATTTGAACATTAAATTATTTTTGTTTATTTTATTAATTATTTTATTTATTTATTTTATTTTCTATATATGCCAACTATGTGTAACTTTTTTTTAAATTTATCTGAAAAAAAAAAAGAAAAAAAAAAGAACAATTAGAGATATAAAAAGAATTATATTTGACTATGTCCAAGATAAATAAATTTGACTATGTCCAAGATAAATAAATTCGACTATATCCACGATAAATAAATTTGACTATGTCCAAGCTAATTAAATTTGACTATATCCAAGATAATTAATGATTAAATTGACAGAAAGTGATTTGAAGGCTTGTTATTTAAATAAAATAAAGAAAAAAAAAAAACATTTCGAGATATAAAAAGAATTATATTTGACTATGTCCAAGATAATTAAATTTGACTATATCCAAGATAAATAAATTTGACTAGGTATATCCAAGATAAATAAATTTGACTATGTTCAAGATAAATAAATTTAACTATATCCAAGATGAATACATTTGATTATATTCAAGATAAATAAATTAGACTATGTCCAAGATAAATAAGTTTGACTATGCCAAGATAATTAATGATTAAATTGACAGAAAGTGATTTGAAGGCTTGTTATTTAAACAAAATAAAGAGAAGTTAGTAAAGAAGTGAAAATTAAAGACTTCTGTACTTGGAAAGACAATTTAAATTATTTAGAAAATAAAGTAATTGGGAGAAGTGGTACTTGACCTACATTTTTGTATGACTTTTAAGAAGATAACGAACCATGTAAATTAACCATTTTCAGTAGAGAACTTAAGAAGCCCTCCACTTTGCTGAAAGTGGTCAAGTGACACATCATTTGAAAGCTATCTTCAAGGTCTTTTAGAAAATAGGGAATGTTTTATCTCTTTGGCATTTAGGGGGATTTAGGGAGATTATCATAAAATAAATATTTAATTTCTCTTGAAACGGTTAGTGTAAAAAAAAAAAGTGTCGGTGAATCAACGGCATAGAACTTCTCCAATCAATTAATGTTTGGACTAATAATAAATAGTTGACTTACATAGGGACTTCTGAATCCTCATACTAAATATCGTATCGATACATTCATTACATCGATAGTTATTAGGGTTTTGAGTCAAGTCCCTCCTTCCATTGGGCGGAAACCGCTGAAAATATATGGAATTTTCTGTCAATGCATTCATTACAATGGCAATGATTACAGTTTTTGTATCAGTCCCCCCCCCTCCCTAATCGCCCGTTCCCGGGCCCATTTGGCTGAAAATAATATGTATCGTCCTTATGTGGTTCAGGGCACACATGTAAAATTTCGCATCGATACATTCATTCTATCAGGAGAGAAGAGAGTGTTCACAGACCAACATAATTTTTTTTTTTTAATTTTTGGAATCAAGGGTTCGGAAATTTCGGTGAAAAATCAACATAGAATTTCTGACCGATTACATAACTTCTTCTATACTTCTCAAAGTTGGGAAAATGAAAATCTTTTCTTTTTTTCGTGATATGTTAGAAATGAGATACAAATCGACTCCAGTTTAAATAACCCCTCACCCCAAAAAAAATAATTTTGACTGAAGAATATTTTTAAGTTGAAGAATTGATCGAGTTTAGCAAAAAATAAGAAAAAAAGTTATTTTTTTTGATATGGTTTGTCTTTAGTTTTGAAGGACAAGCCAATGTGTTCATATGGAGATTTTGTTTATTTTTGTAGCAAGGAATTCACCCCAATAACAATTAGTTATTGTGTTTATGTATGGGCTTTAACTATGAGGTCATATCGCCTACTACACGAGCGCTCTGTTAGACATAATAAGCCCGACTCAACAGTGGGAGTCTTAAATGTTGCCTACCTAAGTTTATTCTCCTAGGATAAGAGTCTTCAACGTGTCATTTTGAGCTCAGTAGACAAGCATGTTAGCAACCTGCGCCCTATATATATATGTATATACAATTCCATTCGTTTTTAGTTCAATTTTTTTGTAAACTCTGGGACAGAAACTCAAATACAAAAAATTAATTATCCGAACACATTTGAGAAAAACTGACACAAAGTATAATGAATTCGTTTTCTAGATCACATCCAATTAAAAATGATGAAAATTGTTTCTGAAAACAAAAATTAATTACAACTCCAATATATAGGAGGTTAAAGTTTGTCTTGTCAAATTGAAATTGTTACATAACAGGTTAAAATTGAGGGGGAAAAACAGTGACCGAACCAGGAAAATAAATTTTACCAAATAAGTTACGCGAGTGTTTTATAACGTTTTTTTTTAAATGGAATTTCTATAGTTTCGTCATTCAGTTTGCTCGCGTTTCGTCATAATTGTTACGTATATGTGAATCCAGAACCCTCTAACAACGACATTATTCTTTTTCAGCCAAATCCACCAAAGGAAAGGGGGGATTAGGGAGAAGGCTTAAGATAAATACTGTAATAACTGCCGATTTTATATGTGTGACCATATATAGAACAAAACCTATGGATTTTCAGTCAAACCGGTCGAAGGGGGTGGTGGTGGGGGATTAGGGGAGGAGCTTAAATCAAAAAACTATAATAACTGCCGATGTAATGAATTTATGGACCACTCAGTGCACTTATCTACTGAGCTTATATCGACCCCAAACCTCATCTTTCCCTTCCAATCAGTTGGTCAATCCTGTTACATATTAATTTAGTAGATCAGTATATTTTACCAAACAAATCTGCGAATTTATCTACTGAGCTTTTAGCGAAATTCTTTCAGAATTCCTAGCGAGGCATGAGCCAGGATTGGCGAGGGAAGCAAGGAAGGGCGAGGCATGAGCCAGGATTGGCGAGTGAAGCAAGGAAGGGCGAGGGAAGCAAGGAAGGGCGAGGCATGAGCCAGGATTGGCGAGGAAAGAAAGGAAGGGCGAGGGAAGCAAGGAAGGGCGAGGGAAGCAAGGAAGGGCGAGGCCCCCCTCCTATAAACTATTTGTGTAAATTCGTTACTCCATGGTTAATGGTGCATGAAAACATCCATTTGGTGTTATTCAATAGCTCCCCCCGGGGGTGGTATGGGATACTGGCTCCCAGTTGACGGGTCGTTACCGTCCTAAAGATCAGTTGAAGGGGGGAGGAGACACTCGGGTTACCAAGAGTCCTATGTCAGATACCAGAGAGGGACATAGGATCCTCCGAACCACATGTATCATAGCTGCCTTGAGACAGGGGGTGCATCAACCCTTTTAAAATTGTCTTGGTCAACTTTCATTCTGTCTTCGTCCGGATAAACGAGGCTTTTTTCTTTCTTATTTAAAAAAATTCGTAAAGAAAACCAAAATGTCGTCGGTGAATCACTGACAAAGTAGTTCCCAATTGCGAATTAATCATTTAACTTTTCGCTCCGCCTCCAAAACCAGTTATCGATAAATTCATTCGATTATAAATAATCTTTAGTTATTTGATGTTTTATAGCAATAATGTGTTCCAAACCAAGCCAAGGACCGTAGGTTTTTTATCTGGCAAGTGAAAAAACCTTGAGCACGCCGTCCTTCGAATGAGACATTAAGCGGTGGTCCCGAACCTGTGCGATGTCAGCTAATTAGGCAAAATTTAGGAATCCTAGAGAAGAGTTGGACTCAAATACACCAGAGTGACGAAAGAGAATTCTGCTAGTAGGCGATGTTAAAACCCAGACATGAGTCATATTAACTACAGAATTTGTTCAACAAACTTTCAGGTTAGGACATCTTAGCGCAATTTACAATATTGTTATTAGTAAAAATGTAAATGTATCTAAATACATAAAAAAATAATAAACAATTTTTTATGCCATTTCACGTCATAGAAATTGTATCATGAATTTCCTAGGCAACACCATCTAACCCAGCTAATGGTTAATAAAACAGAACTTGTGCTGGGTCCACGAAGATTCATGATGATTCTTGCCTCAGAAAACAGGAAATTGGTTGCTGTAAATTACACTTAAAAAAAAAACTACCCCTAATCCTCTGATACAGTAAATAAGAGACTATTAGGATTTTGCCTGAAAAAAAAAAAAAAAAATAAAAAATAAGAGGGTAAAAATAAAAACTAATCGCGGAAAGTCTGAGAAATATTGTTAAAATAAAAAGGGGAAGAAATAAGCCACCCCTTTCATACCAGTCAACGTCATTGGCGATGAGCACACACTGAAAGGACAAGATATTCAACCCTCATTTCAATTAAAGGGATTTTTATCACTTTTTTCTATGAAATCCTAGTGATTTCCAAGTATGCCAATAGAATCGTCGCGAAACCGAACGGATATAAACAAATTTAACATGGATTATATTGTTAATTTGCACTAAATATGACAAAGTGACTTCGTTAACTTGACCAGTATATTAATTTAATTTACCCCAAAAAAAGAAAACTGAAAACTTTTTCTGCCCCACCAAAAACAGTCTACTGTTTGAACTAGGTAATAATTATCTTCATACTAAATTTTGTGTCGATAAATTCATTACATCCAGTTATTAGGGTTTTTGAGATTCCGCTGAAAATTAACAAGTGTTGCCCTTATGAGGTTTTGAATTTACATAAAAAATTTAGTGCCGAAACATTCATTCTATCGGGAGTTATCGTTGTTCACAGATACAGACATTTTTTTTCTTTTCATTTTTGGAATATGGAGGTCGAAAAACATGAAATTCCGTTGAAAATTGAACATCGAATTTCTAACTGGCTACATAACTTCCCCTCAACTTCATATAGCAGGGAAAGTAAAAAACACCTTTTTTTACTAATATATATCATATTTCAATACGCGTAAAATATATACAGTGTATTGAGGACGCCGGTAGCTCAGTGGTATGCGTGCTTGTCTTCTGAGCTCAAGATCGTGGGTTCGAAACCCGACCGAGGCCCTTAGTTTATCTTATCTGGTAGGTAAAATAAACTAAAGCACGCCGTCCTTCGGATGGGACGTTCATCGATGGTCCCGAGCCTGTACAATGTCAGGTATTCGTTAATGACCCCTGCCCTAGGTGAATAAAAATTTAAGTTGAAGGTGACAAAAGAGCGCTCAGGTAGTAGACGATATGACCTCGTAATTAAAGCCCGGGCATGAGTCATAAAACCTAACCTAACCTATATAGTGTATTGACATTTTGTTTCGAAAATTGAATCCAGATTCTTGTTAAGGGCTTCGACACCTTAATTTTGATATGTCGTTTGTATTTTTTGGAGTATTTTTCCTGTGATGTGCGCATGACTATGCTCACGGCCCAAATTATATGACTCTAGGCAGGTATTTCATATGTTCATATTTTCCTTGAAAATACATTTTTTAAAACAACACTTTAAAAAAGGATCCATTTTGACGTATTTAATTAAATAAAAATATACATGTAAAAAAAATAATAATTTAACCAACTCAAAACCAGTTTTTGTCCACATCCCAAATATATTCATTACTGTAAGTTGTGTACTTTCAAAGACATGAAGAAACATACAAAATACACAGAATGTATTTTCATAGAACCCATTACCTGAATCTTCTCAAAATTAATAATTTATTAGTACAGATGGGTCTTTGAAGAGGCCAAACGACTAAATCAGTTTTAAATTTTTAAGTAGGCTTGGATACTGTGCTTCTCAACAGAATTAACAACAAACCTCTGGCTCTAGATTTACTTTATCTCTTCAGATATATAGCAGCATCCTAAAAGGTCTCTCTCTCCAGACTAGAGTTCATTATCTCGGGAAACAGGAATCCCGACAAAAATATCAGTCTCGAAAATAACAGAATCCCAATTTTTTTTTTTTTTTTTTCAATTTTAATAAGAAGGTCACAAACTGGAGAATGTATAAGATTTGAAAATTCAAAGAAAACAGAATGTGGCATTGTTGCACGAGGGTACCAAGGGAAGACGTACAGATATCCTAGAAGACTTGGAGATCCGACTTTCGTTATATGAGGATACGAACAGTCTTAACAAAAAAATAGAGGTTAAGAACTCCCTTCTCCCGCCTGACCTACCTGGTGTGAGAGACTGGTTCAAAATTAAGGCAAGTAGCTGTCCTGTGAGAGATGTAGTGTAAATATGTTTTGGCTGGTTTTTATAAAGATATTTATTATGTGTATTTTATTTCAACTCTGTGATAATATTTTCAATATTGTATTTATTTTTATAAATAAATTTTTTTGTGTTATATATAAATATATATTATGTACAGACTTGTTTTAGTTATTGTATTTATTGGAATGAATGGTTTTTGCATGTTGAGAGAGTGAGTGAACCTGGCTATCCCCACCCCTTAGAGCTATGCCAGTTGTCTTCTAACCGCTGTGCTGTGTGTAAGTAAATTTTATAATTTTTATTTTCTTGCTCTGTACCCTGATGCTTTAAGAGTTATTTATACTTTTTATTATTTGTATGTTTTGTTATTCTATAATAGATGTACCACTGATGATGACGCTGTTGCGTCGAAAACCAGTTCTGGTGTAAAATAAAACAGTGGGAAGACAACATCTTTTATTTCTATGGGAAAGCAGAATGTAATTTGAGTTGTAACCAAAATATATTACAATTTACAGAAAATATCAACAGTTGACTTACACATTCTGAATTGTGTGTGGTTACATTCATTACATCGCCAGTTATAATGATTTAAGTTTTGCTTTCTTCTCTACCCCCCCCCCCCCCCCCCCCCCCCCCCCCCCGTCTATGGTTGATTTTGCTGAAAATTGGTGGAGACCTTATGGAGTTTTGAAGAAACTAATTAAATTGCATGTTGATGCACTCATTCCTTAAGGAGCTTTCGAGTTCACATGACACACTTTTTTTTCTTTTTTTTTGGAATAAGAGGTTCGAAAAAAATGAAATTCGGGTGAAAACTCAACATCGAATCTCTGAGTGATTACGTAACTTCTCTTCTACTTATAGCTGGGGAAGTAACTTTATTAAGTTCCCTAATTTTATATTTTTTTTAGACAATAAAAACCTCCACGAAGAACGAGTTAGTACCAAAAATATCCTCCAGGTCGATAGGGAAACTCAGGATAGTCAAACTCTCTCCATTCCAAATTCAATTAGTCAAACTGTGTTTCACAGTGATGTATAGCATGTAAACATTGAATCATTTGTAATTAAAATTAAACATAATTAATCAAACCAACGACGGCAATACCAGAATTGGAAATTCAACTGCCATCAGTACCTGCAGTATGTGTTTCCGATATTACTGCTGTCTCCAAGTATAGGGGAAGTTATGTAATCAGTCAACAATTATATGTTCAGTTTTCTCAGGAACTTCATGTTTTCCGACCTTCCTTTCCTATTCGAAAAATGAAAAGACTGAAATTTTATAAGTATAAGTCAATAAATAATAAAAATAATAAAAGAATCCGACGAAGAAAAATGGGTGATCAGAGCGAAGCTCAATAAAAAAAAAAAAGTAATAATAATAATAATAACTGCCGGAGTAATGAACGTATCAGCATGAAATTGTATATTCAATTTCAAAACCCCATAAAGACAACACATTAACTTCCAGTGTAATCGGCCGAACGGAAGGATGGGATCAGAGGAGGGGGTCTCCACTCAAAAACCCTAATAACTACCCCTCTATGTAAGTCAACTATTGATTTTTAACTTATATGTAAGTCAACTATTGATTTTTAACTTATATGTAAGTCAACTATTGATTTTTAACTTATATGTAAATCAACTATTGATTTTTAACTTATATGTAAGTCAACTATGGATTTTTTAACTTATATGTAAGTCAACTATTGATTTTTATCTTATATGTAAGTCAACTATTGATTTTTAACTTATATGTAAGTCAACTATGGATTTTTAACTTATATGTAAGTCAACTATTGATATTAATGGATGGATGAATTTAGAAATAAATGCAAATGGGTAAACGAATTTAGGTAAATAAATGTAAGAGGGATGAGTATAGAAAAAAAAGAAGAAATGAAGTAAGGAATGAATATAAGTAGAAGCAAATGAAGGCTAAAGCTTAAAAAAAAGAAGGTGATTGAAGGTTTTGATAACAGTGAACAGTGTCACGGCTCTGATAACAGTTTAGCCCGTTCTAAGAATGTGATGAGGAAATGCAAAAAGGGGAGAAGTCTTTCCAATTGGGCCTTTTGCCTGAAAATCAAGGCCATGGTGGCCGTGCGGGCGAGAGCGTAGGGCTTTGGTCACATAGTCTCACTATGTTTTGAGAGTTCGAATCCCGTCCGGGAGTAAGTTTTATTTCGTAGATAGATCTCCCTCCCGAGGTGTCGTAAATATAACTATATAACTAGATTAACACATGGACATGGCTAAAATGCACCGTACATAAGGCCAAAAAAAAAAAAAAACTATTGATTTTTAACTCAAACGATCGATTGGTTTTTGTCATATGATAGAAAAGGACATATGTTAATATATGATAGAAAAGAACAGATGTATGAGAAAGACACATTGTAAATACAGCAGTCAAGTAAATTTCAAAATGCCCTTTGAACTCCTTCCAATTACTCCTCCCTCACCTTATTCTTCATATTTGGGATCTTCATAAATTTAGCCACCTTTTCAAAATCCATTGTGGTACAAAAATCCAGGTTCAATCCAAAGTATAATAATATAAATTATGAAATTCTAATTCACCAAATTTCCGACTGCGCCATGGTAACTTATTAATTGAAATATGAAAAATAGAACATTTTTACTTAACTACTGTAGAGAGGTAAAATAAAGAAGCACGCCGTCCTTCGAATGGGAAATTAAGCGATGGTAGCGAGCCTGTACGATGCCAGGTTAAATTATTCGTTAAATACCCCTGGCCCTAGGTGAATAAAAATTTAGGACTCCCACAGTAGAGTCGGGCTCATGTCCAGAGTGACGAAAGAGCGCTCTGGTAGTAGGCGATATGATCTCGTAATTAAAGCCCAGGCATGACTTAACTACTGTATTTACAATGTGCCTTCCTCATACATATGTCCTTTTCTACCATATGACAGTTTTGGAGGGAGAGCAAAAATTCAAATAATTTAATCGTGCTGGGGAAGTAGATTGATTGGTGATCCACCGACGACTTTTTGTCTCTGGAACTACGCATAAAGAAGTAAAAAACAAATTTCAGGTGAGTGTTCTGAATGATTGTGTTTTCATTTTTTTTTTTTTGGATCAGAGAAAAAGTAAATAAAAGAGAACCCAAACCCCTAGCAATTGGAAAAATATTTGTATATTTGGATAGGGCGGATATATCCCTTCTTCTACTTTTTTTAAAAATCTAATCCATTAGACACGGAACATTTTTATAAAAAAAAAGTATCGATTCACCTAGAATTATAATAATATAAGTTTTCGCTCTCCCTCTAAATGCTACTCTGTTGTCGATTTGGTTCAAACCAGCAAGGTTCATCAGGTTCCATATATTTTATATCGGTTATAGTTAGTGTGACTCATTCCCTTAACTATGAGGTCATATCGCCTACTACCAGAGCGCTCTTTTGTCGCACTTGAGAGTCTTAAACTTTGCCTACCCATGTTTAGTTAACTAGGATAAGAAATCTTTAACGAGTAGCTGACTTTCTACAGACTCAAGCGACTTTTAAGAGATGTCCAAAGTAAGAACCTCGGCCTTGTTTAGAACCCGCAATCTTGAGCTCAGTAGGTGGTAAAGGTGGAGGTACATAAGGTGGTAGATGAAGGTAGAAGTGAAAATGAAATAAAAAATGAAAATGAAATGAAAAATAATACGTCCCCTAAGAATAATAACATAAAAAATAAACAAGAGTATACAAATATCAGCCAGTTGAGAAGAATAAATATAAAATAAAATAAAAGAGGTCTCTGGAAGTAAATACTAAATGTTAAATACAGGCAATCAGTAGAACAATATAATAAAGTAGTGAAATATAATGAAGAGAAATAAAAAAATAAAAATAGAAAAATTAGAAAAACAAGTATGAACAATAATGTGAAACATGATAACAATAATGAATTGTAAAAAACTGGACTGATGAAACAGAAGAGTGACAATCTGTCCAGTTGGAGTGAGAGACTTATAGGAAGACGAGAACTATCTCATAGGAGCCAGCCTTAGGAATCAGAGGTTTGCTGAGTTAGGAGATAATGGAAAAGTAGGGACTTAAATGAAAGGAGAGTAGGAGCATGGCGAATCTGGAGAGGGAGAGAGTTCCAGAGGGAGTTAGCCTGGATAAGGAAGGAGTTGTGGTAGGTTGTTGTCCTGTGGGAAGGGAGCTAAAGATCAGAGGGACGGGATCTGGAGAGGGAGAGAGTTCCAGAGGGAGTTAGCCTGGATAAGGAAGGAGTTGTGGTAGGTTGTTGTCCTGTGGGAAGGGAGGTAAAGATCAGAGGGACGGGATCTGGAGGGGGAGAGAGTTCCAGAGGGAGTTAGCCTGGATAAGGAAGGAGTTGTGGTAGGTTGTTGTCCTGTGGGAAGGGAGCTAAAGATCAGAGGGACGGGATCTAGTGACTTTCAGGTGGATATGGGATTTAAATTGGAACATTTGGAAGATATAGGAGGGCTTTTGGGAAGATATGGTTTGATAGAGAAAGGAGGAAGTGGAGGTGGCGGTAAAGAAGAAGGCAGTAAAAGTGGCGGTAGAGGATGACGTGCGATGGTTGCTGAAAAAGGAGAACTTCAGAAAAGTAGAAGGGCCGAAGCCCCTTAACAGATGGTTACCTGAAGAATGTCTAGACTTAATGGGGGTAGAGTATTACCTCATTTTGAAGGTCTTATAGATAAACGTTTTTCCGACAAATAAGGTCTTCAAAATGACCTACTCTTCTTAAGATAAAGAATGAGACCTATAAAAAAATACGTCCGTGAATCACCGACTATGTACTTCCACATCACGAATTAATCAACTACGTCCTATCTCTCCTTCCAACACCACTTACACAGAGGGAACTGAATCAATCCACTTACTAAAGTTTATATCGATACATTCTTTACATCAATTATAAAGTTTTTTTTGTGTTGTGGCCCCTCTTCTGAATTCATTCTATACAGAATTCGGTTCACACAGACTGGAATATATATATTTTTTTTCATTTTTAAAATCAGGATGTTGGAAAACATGAAACTACGGTGAACATTCAACATCGAATTTCTATATCGAATATCGTGAGCAATCTCACAAATTTTCTGTAGTCGTCACGTAACAAATCCTTCGAATTCTTATTTCAGGGGCTACAAAAGAGTTCACTTTAATTGTGAAACATATTATTACAAATTATGTTAACATATCGTCGGTCTAAACGTGATACCTCGTATGTGCAAAAAGCCAACTTTACAGGAGAGACAAAAAACTGATAAAAAAAATAATCTTTATAAGAAACCTAAATTTTTTTGACATTTGTATTAAGTGAGATGTATATGCATGCCATGAATTGTTTTTAAGCTAGTTTTCAAATCCAAGTGAAGAATTAACGTACTTGACGGAGTTACCAGGTTTCACCAGAATTTCATTCCCATTTCTTTTGCAACGTACGGTTCTTCAAACCGTATTTCATGTTTTTTTCGTTTTATGTCGTATACGAGGTCCCACAAGATCAATAGAGTTTTTTTTTCCTTATTTTTTGGTAATAAAAAACGATTATCAGAAAAAATGTCGCTTACGAGGTATCACGTTTAGGCCGACGACATTTATTAATATTATTATTGTTCAATATATTTTCAAGTATCTATTTATTATTTTCATTTTATTTTTTAGTAGTATTGTTATTACATATTAGGGGTTGGCCGGCGAGAGCGCAAAGCTGATTTTTATTATGAGAGTCATTATACGACGAGAGCGCAAATTGGGAAATTAATTAATTCTTTATCACAGAACTTCAAACAAAGCCGTTGGCCGGCGAGAGCACAAAGCTGATTTTAATTATCAATAAGACCGCTGTATTTTAAAGCTAAGGTAAGATCGCTGTATGTTAAAGCTAGAACCTGTACTACTTCAAATATAGGAACGACGGGAGGGGCAGATATATCGTCCCGCCGGCGGAACGCCGGCAAATACGCCCCCAAATTTTGTAATATTTCTATTTATGTTTGTTCTAGGAATTTATGTACCTAGATGAATGATTATCGCTGTTAGACAGCTTACAACAATGGAAATTGAGATGGCCGAGTAATCAGTAGGCCTTTGCAGTGGCGGCCTCTGTGGCGGGCGAGACGGGCAACTTCAAAATAAATTAAAAACTTAATTAAAACCATTGCGCTCTCGCCGTATAGAGGCTTTGCGCTCTCGACGTATAAAAATGGGATTAATTTTTATTATCTGCGCTCTGGTCGTACATGGCCACATATTATTAATCACATGGGTAGAGGGCGCCGGTAGCTCAGTCATAAACCCTAACCCTATTAATCACATGGGTGTCCGACTTTCATTTCCAGTAGCTCAGTATCGATTTTTAAATAGGTCGATATTTTTACTTTGGCAGGAATTTTTACTTATTTTTACTATATACACTCTGGAATATTTAAATATCGATATTGCAAAATCGATAACTAGTAAGTGCGTGGGGTTAGCAGACCAGTACCAATATCTGTTTATCTATCTTAATTATGACGTATCCTATTACCATGTTATGGATTAACGGATAATAATATTATTAGATTACTCATTCCTGGGACATACTGTATCCCGTTTAGTCCCGTTAAACCATGCTAATCCCAATTCGGGCTAATTCGAACACAAAATTGGACCAAATTAACCACTGCAGAGTTGGACTGTACAGAGTAGAGTTTGGGTGAACTAACTGTGTCAAGTTAATTGGGGATGAAACTCATATGTACTTACAGTTTGATGTTTTGCAGTAGGATCATTGATGAAACACAGAACAATATATACGGGGAATGACTATGGTAAATTGAGTGTGTACAGTGCCTGGGCAAGCGTAGTGTGAGAAAATACAGGGAGGGGACTCATGGTAATTCTCTCTGTCCAAATACAAAATGGAAATCTATCGAACTCAGGTTGGGGATGGACACTGTTTTCCCACAAATTGGAAACTCCAGAACTTTGAACAAGAGAGGAACCCCACAAGGGTCTTGTACACAAGGTTGAGGCCAGGGTCTAACAGAACAGACAACCGCTCCAAGAGGTAAAATCACAGGGTAGCTATCAAAATCACAGGGTAGCTATCACAAAATAAATGAATACAAAAATAATAAAAGGGGGGTAGAGGGTTGGTATAGGAGAGGGGAAGGCGAAAATTATACAGAATTTGTAGGAGCGACGCAGTGTAAAATTTATGAGTTTTGATTATCAAAATTCGAGCCCCCGCTCAATTTTTGATCAATTTGGATGAAACTAGGTACAAAATATTTGTGAAAGCTGGCTTTTTATCAGGTAACTGCGGGTTTCACAATCAATGAATTCATTAAAACCACCAAAAGTGGCAAAAATAGCCAATATATTGAATTTGGACCACTTTAGGTCAAAATGACAACATTAGGACCACTTTTGGCTAAAATAAATATTGAATTCGTAATCAGCGACCCAAAAAAAATTTATTTAAGTTGTAAAAATCCGTTAACAAAAACTTAGACAAAAAAAATTAAATTTTTTAAAAATTTCGCGGGGTTTTGGCAGCTGTCAATTGGCATATAATACCTTGATTGTGAAACCCTAGTTTCATCCAAATTGATCAAAAATTGAGCGGGGGCTCGATTTTTGAAAATCAAAACTCATAAATTTCACACTGTGCGGCGGTAGTTCAGAGGTAGCATGCTAGTCCTCCGGATGGTTCCCGAGCCTGTACGATGTCAGGTACTCTACTTGTAGGAAAAATTTAGGGTCCCCACAGTAGAGTCGGGCTCATGTCCACTAGAGTAACGAAAGAGGGCTCTGGCAGTAGGCGATATGAGCTTGCAGTTAAAGCCCGGGCATGAGCCGTTATGTATTTACAGTTTGAGGTTGAACAACAACTGTATCATTGATGAAATACTGCACAATACATACGGGGAGTAATTATGTTAATTGAGTGTGTACAATGCCTGTGGGCAGGCCACTGCTACTACTCAGGCTCGGGCATGAGACATAATAACTATTAATTAATGAATACTGTAGATACAGTTTTTAATTATAATTTAAATTATGATACATGTTTGTTATGCTTCTTCCAGAAGGGCAAAATATGAGAAATAAAGAAAATAGAAGATAAAATAAAATAAATAATAATAATGTATAATAAATAAATAAACCAATAGAAAATAAATATAATATATAAAGAGAGCGCCGGTAGCTCAGTGGTATGCGTGTTTGCCTTCTGAGCTCAAGATCGCGGGTTCGAAACCCGACTGAGGCCCTTAATTAATTTTACCTGGGAGGTAAAATAAATTTAAGCACGCCGTCCTTCGGATGGGACGTTAAGCGATGGTCCCGAGCCTGTACAATGTCAGTTACTCGTTAAAGACCCCTACCCGAGGTGAATAAAAATTTAGGGTAGGCAAAATTTAGGACTCCCACAGTAGAGTCGGGCTCATGTCCACCAGAGTGACGAAAGAGCGCTCTGGTAGTAGGCTATATGACCTCGTAGTTAAAGCCCGGGCATGAGTCATAAAACCTAACCTAACCTATAATATATAATATTAAAGAAAAAGTAGATTCGATAGAGCTTACGGGAAGATATGAACTTAGCCAAGGAAATAAAAATGAAAGCTAAGAATGAAATAATGTTTTTGTACATGAAACACGACTTTTATATCAGGTTTTCATTATTTTTGAAAAATTAGAAGAAAAAAATCCGTTTCCTCTAACAAAAACATTTTTAATGCCTTCAACAATGAGGAAGGGCATTAAAAAAAGTTGATTTTTTTATGAGTCCCTTTACTTTAAAAAAAAGAGGAACAATGTTTAGTTATTTGAAAAGCTGCTTTCTTCCTGGTATCATAATTATGTTGTCGAGAGGGAATTTGGTATGTCTCATTTGCAGAACATGAGAAGAAATCATTTTAAATTGTTTGATAATCGCCTTTTTGAAGGCGAGCCTTTCTTACCTGGTTCCTGTCAAAAGGAAAGCAGATATCAGAGGATATTAAACGTGAAAAAGCAATCCAATTTTATGAGAAAATTTAACAAAGAAATTACTTTAGAGCAATTTCAGTATAAAAAATTACCATTGATGTATAAATTACCGTTTTAAATTTCCCCCTAACCCGAACAACCCTTTGCAATCATTAGAGGGGTGCAGAGATTTTAGATAAAATTAACCAGCTGGGGATCTTGAGGCTAGATTCCAGTTGGAAAACCCTCTTGCTTTAAGACCTTCCATTCAGATCCTTGAGCAAGGTCTGTCTAAGAAATAAGCCACAGGATTGAGGGCTCTAGATTTCATATAGGGAAGAATTATGAAGGAACATTCAGCAAAAGGTAGGAACATTATATGACGTTTTTAGTTTAATTTCTATTTTCATAACGATGCCGGGAAGTTATGTAATCGGTCAAAAATTCGAGGTCGAGGTTTCACCAGAATTTCATGTTCACAACCCTTTCTGGTTTTTGGCCAAATACGCCAAAGAAAATGGGGAGCGTACAGTTCAAATATCAATAACTGGCACTGAATGCATAAACACCAAATTTAATATTAGGATTGAGAAGTTCCTGAGTAAGACTACTGTACTGATTTGTAACCAAAGTCGAAGAGAAAACAAGTTTAGAGGGAGAGTGAAAACTTAGTTGGTCATGAATTCGAGCTGGGGAAAAATTCGTCGCCGGTGAATCATTTTAATTGAAAATTTTGCTCAACTTATCGTTGCTATAACGTGACGACTTCTTTCTTATGGGATTTTTCAAACCATAAATCACACTATATACGATCGGTTTGGTTAGAAAATCCAGTTTTCAGTGAGAAAGAATCTATCGTAAAGGGAAGTTGAATGGGGGCGATGGAGGTAGAAGAAGGGGGTTAAGATGGCGAGGTGGAGAAGACGCTCATGGTGGAGATGGAAGAGGGGGTTAAGATGGCGAGGTGGAGGTAGAGATAGAGGATATGGAGGAGACGCTCATGGTGGCGGTGGAGGTGGAGGAGGGGGTTAAGATGGGTAGATGGAGGAGATGCTCATGGTGGCGGTGAAGATGGAAGAGGGGATGAAGGAATATGGAAGACATGGAGAAGGCGGTCTAGAGGTCGAGACTTAAACTTAGACGACCAATACAATAATTGAACTATTCAAACAAAACTATGAACTAAACATTTTTAAAAAATTACCCCCCTCTCCTAATAAAAATAATGAAGAAAATACTATTCAAATGCCAACGTTTCGATATATTTCATATCATCATCAGGGCCTAACAAACATGGGGGTATCAAGATTAGAAAAATATAATGGGTGATCGATTAAAATTATATATAGGTACATAAATATACATTCACTTATACAACTCCACATAAATACATATATACATCCTAATACATTCACATACATATACACATTGATGAACAACAAGGAAACTTACTATGAATATAGATGGTTGAGGAGAAGGCATGAAGACTGTGAGGTCTTACGTTCAACTAAGGGTACAGAAGGGTCGAGGGTAACAGATAATAAATCCGGGGAAAACCCCAGTTAACGGGACTTAAATTTGAAGAGAACTACTTACTGGCTAACAGATATTTTACTATGTTGAGAAAAAATAAAATAAAATAAAAACTCTATAATTATATAAATAGTAACATAATTTAACTTATTAATTAAATGAAGAATTTTAGACAGAAGTGACACTAACCAAAAATGAAATAATACGTTAGGCCCTGATGATGATATGAAATATATCGAAACGTTGGCATTTGAATAGTATTTTCTTCATTGACTGACCCTCAATACCCCCAGAATTTTGAATTCTACAGTCGCTAGCAAACATCTACAATAAAAATAATGTTTAGATTTGACAAGAAACAATTATATTGAAAATTCTAAACAAGAAAAAATACTATGTAGAATTTGAATAAAAAAAAAGAATACGTCTCACACAGCATTTTATAAGGCGAAGAAAAGAAAACCTTGATACAAGTGTAAATTACATTGGAGGAAGGGGTACGTGGGGGGAATATACAGGAGAAGGGACACAAATTGAACAATAGAAGCGAATGAATAACTGAAGGACGGCTATAAAGAACACCCTCCATACATACATAGGTAACAGCTTAAATAGGTCATTGACAAGTAACCTTGGCGGCACTCAAACCTATCAATTTATTTTCACTTTACCACAGGAATTAATTAGTGAAAAAATAGTTTATTATTAATATATATATAATTTTAAGTACAAAAAATACCCCTGATAGTACACAAGGAATTTTTATTTGATGACCTGCTTTTTCAAATACACAGAAAAAAAATAAATAAAAAAAAATAATGATAAATAGTTCAGTTATAAAGTGTCCTGGTAAAGGCGAGGTTTTAGCCTCCTGTTTTGGGTTGGTTGCCCCAATCGATAAAATTCAGCATCCGATACCAAAGATAGCCCTTAGTGATGAGACATGGTGATTTTTTTCAAGAAGTATGCGATATCTGCAAGGCCAGTTTCTCGACGAATTTGGGTGTTCCGGACGAACCAGAGTGCGGTTACTGCCTAATAGTGAACCTTGTTTTCAAATCTTCGAAGTTTTTGTATGTTTGTTTTGTTTGTGCCCAGCCAGATGGGTGCTTCATATTTGAATAGTGGTAATTTTAAGTACAGAAAATACAAACAGGAGCACAGAAGGAATTCTTATTTGATGACCTGCAAAACCCTGTAAACCCAACCGAGGCCTTCATGTTTTTTATTTGGGAGGTAAAAAAACCTTGAGCATGCCGTCCTTCGGATGTGACGTTAAACGATGGTCCGAGCCTGTCCAATGTCAGGTACTCGTTAAAGATTCCTACCTTTAGTCGGGCTCTTTCATTTCTATGAGATTATCAACATCTTTCCTAGATCCAAGAAACTTTGCAACATTTTGCTCTGTTAATGTTTAAAAAATGAAAAAATCCATGGTTCCAATTTTGAAAATTATCTCATTTGTCGACTTACGTATTTGAACTTTCAGTTTTCAAGTTTGAAGTCGCCCTATTCACCGTACCGTTTGTGTACACTATTTTTATTTTTTTTAAATTATCATTCGTATTTAACAGTGATATGATCAAATTAACATATGCTCCATTGTGATGCATAATGGATATCGATACGCTAATTTTAGGAATTTATAATTCTACTTTACATATTGTCTCATTTTTCAATACTCATATATTTTTTTTTTAATTTTTCTTTTCATACCATTTTTAGCATCCCTGAAAAGGGCTTAACCTAACAATATCACCTTATTTCGGTTGATTTAACGTTCTCCCAATTCTAGCAGAAAGGGCGAGCTCTATGTTTCGCTTGAAAATTACTGGAAAAACAAATAGTTGCTGTATAAAGGAAGGTACCGTAAGACCTTAACTTATGCGCGGCCTGGAATTTCACGCGTGATTCCAACTATCGCAAATTGCAAATAGTTCAAAATACATTTTTAAGATTGGCCATAGACGTGCAAACTCCACGATATTAAAATATAAATGTCGACTCAGTAAACATGTTCTATAAAAGGAAGATTCTGATTGACAGCAGGAATGGTTAACATGAAGAACTGATAAATTTTAAATTAGAGATGTTTTCGCCAGAGATCTTGTGGAAATTTATTGTAAATACTACTGAATAAAACACTTAGAACCTGGTACCACCAGTCATAAGTCTGTATCCTGTACACTTAACAATGCTCTAACCAGCGAAATATATTGTGTATTTTATATAAATATAGTATAATTTTTTGACTTGTTCTGTTTTATTCAGTAGTATTTGATAAACATTAGTAATTGATGTCAGGGGTGCTCCCGAAACGTCTATAATTGCTATTTTGAAAATAATAATACTAAATAAATAGAAGCCATGTGATAAATATGATATATAAATTTTTCGAACTTTGTACTGCAAACGATCTTTACCTCAACTCAAGTTTTAATTTAATTTATTCTACTCAACAACTATTTACTAAACAAATTTTTTTTTTCTTTGTTTTTAATTTATAAGGATGCAATTGTTGTTGGGTGCAACAACCAGCTATGATGTACAAGTAGGTAGATATGTTGGCGTCAATGGCGTGAGAGGAAGGCCACCCAGTGGTAGGTCCTCGGGAAGAAAATTTATCTTATTTATGACACTGCAAGTGTGAGCATATCACAATAAGAAAAAAATAAATAAATAAATAAAAAGGAATTGAAATACAATTTTGATGGATGGGTAGCAAAAGCGTTGTAATAAAAATAAGGAAATTAGTGTTGAGGAATATTATTTAAGGAGGCAATAAGTGGCGGAACAAATTTAAGAAAAAAAACATTAACACCACTAGACACCACACCTTTGCAGATGATACTGCAATCCTCTCTCCCCATCCCGACCCTGTCCTATCATCCAGACACCTACAAGAACACCTGATAACCCTTCAGTCCTGGTACAAAAAGTGGAGAGTGAAGGTGAACGACACAAAATCAGTTCACATCGTCTTCACCCTTCGTCGAAAATATACCTGCCCTCCAGTGTACCTTAACCAAAATCCCATCCCTTTAAAAAACGAAGTCCGCTATCTAGGCCTCATACTTGACAAACGACTAACTTGGAATCCTCACACGAGACTGAAAAGACAAGAAATGAACAGACGTTATAAACTTCTACTAAGACTACTAGACAAAAGATACAAACTAACTTTGACAACAAAACGACTTATATACAACTCAATACTCAAACCTATGTGGACTTACGGACTTGAACTCTGGGGTTCTGCCAAGGCTTCCAATCTCCAGCGCATCCAATCCCTTCAATCGAAAATCCTTCGTACACTAGCCAATGCTCCTTACTACGTCTCCAACAAAACCCTTCATACTGACCTTAAAGTACCTTTCATTACTGAAGTCGCTAAATCCAAATATAAAAAATTATTTTCCCTTCTTAGTTCCCACAATAATCCTCTAGTCCGTGCCCTCCATTCTGCCATACTTCCCCAACGACGGCTTAAGCGTCAATGGCCTAGAGATCTCCTGATCAGAAGCAGTGACAGTGACAGTGATTAGTTAAAAACGAGAGAAAAGCAGTGACTAGGGAGTGTCACCACTGGGTGATTTCTCCCCTCATGACATTTTGACATTGCCATTACCTCTTTATCAGCACATTTGCTTGTTGTATTCATGTGAATACAGTTGTAAATAGCTATTTGTAAAAAAAAAAAAAAAAAAAAAACCACTAGAGATAGTGAGATGTTGTGGGACGAGATTTCTCATAGAAATAAAATACTTTCTCTTCCTACTGTTTTATCAATTAATAATTTAATTTTTATTATTTTACAAACAGGTAACTCAAAAGTAAAACAATAGAGCAGTGACAGCCATTAAATAATAATATCAAAAATGGCTGCTCCCTCAATCTAATTGGCTAACAATAACGAAATTTTATAAGCGTATCCAGAACCCCATAAAGGAAAACACCTACTAATTTGCAGCCAAGTCGGCCAAGGGTAAAGGTGGATTGGGAGGCTAAACACAAAAATTCTAATAACTGCCGAAGTAATGAATGTATCAATTAAAATGGCATCTATTAATATTCCGCAGAATTAGCCAAAGGGACTGGAGGAGGTGTAAATAACTGCCAATGTAATGAATGTATCGAGACAAAATTTAGTATGAGAAATCAAAAGTCTATATGTATGTCAACTCTCGACTTTTAGCTCAAAAATTCGATTGGTTTTGGCAGATGAGTAATTAGAATTTAATTCGTGCAGGGGAAGTACATCGCCAGTGTTTGGATGGGGCCTAGTTATGGTTAGTTAGTTATTATGGTCGTATCGCCTACTACAAGAGAGCTCGTTCGTCGCTCTGGTGGACATGAGCCCAACTCTACTATGGGAGTCCTAACCTGACATCGTATAACATGCAAAGGACGGCATGCTCAAGGTTTCTTCACCTCCCAGATAAAAACGGCCGGTGGTCGGTTTCGGTCCCGCCATCTTAAGCACAGTAAGCAGGCACGCTATCTCATAGCCACCGGCGCTACCAGCTAGTTACATTGACAGCCTTGCCTATAGCGCATATACATGCTGTGAAGTGTCACATTTCAGGTCAAATCCTCTACGAACGGAGGATAAAAGAATCTTCATTGGTGGACAGTTTCCAACAGTACCAATTAACCCTTCACTTGTAGAAATCAAATAAAAAAACAAAACGTGGCATAAACGATCCGAAGGGAAAATAAAATAAAAAAAAACAACGGAAAAAACAGGAAATTAATTTATTTTCCAGATTTAATTGTATGGATTCAGATAATTGAATTTTTCCTCTGAAGCCCCGTTTGATGGTTTTTATTTTTATTTTCAATATCTTTTATCGCAGTTTTTTTGTAGTGTATGGAGGACCAGTTACTGCAGTCAACAGCTGGACCAATAACTTCAAAACTTCAATCCCATCGAACTCTCATCTGGCTGAATGCGGTAACTCCCGATAGAATGAATGACTCATTTCGAAATTTTATATATGTTCCAAGAAGTCCTTAAGGACATCACCTACTGATTTTCAGCTAAATCGGTCAAATGGGAAGGAGGGATTAAAGGGACGGGGGAGGGGGGGAACAATTTGAATTTTTTTTTAAAATTTGTAAGGACGATACCTGTTAATTTTCAGCGATATCGGATGTCTATATATTTCTGAACACGATCACTCCCGATTGAATAAACATATCAACTCGAAATTTGATAGGTGTATACAGAAGAATAAGACGACACCTATTGACTTTAAGACAAGTAAATCGGCCAAAAAGTAGAGAGGCTCAGCGAAACAAAACCATTGACTATCGAAATAATGAATGTATCGATAGGGAATTTTATATGTAAATCCAAAACCCTATATAGACGACATATCGTCGGTGATAGTACAAGACCGCGTAAGAGCAGTTTGTAGATACAGCGTAACAGCTTTTTCACGATTTTACAGGACGAAGAAAAAAGGTAATATATTGACCATTTGAATGTACTTTTCTGACTGAACTTGTTTGCTACTACTTTAGGGCTACTTTCCTAAGTATGTCACATAAATTTACCAATAGCTTGTTTAGATTCTGTGTAAAGTCATTTATTCATTTATTATTTATTGCAATACCGTGTAAGTGACTATAATACCAAAACTCCGTAATATCAAGACAGCGGAACTACATCTTAAACTGAAATTATCAAATGATTTAACCTCCTAAGACCCAGAGTCCCATAGAAAGGATATAAGGGTAATTTTAATTTAAACTCTCCATATCACTTAGGCATAGTAATAATACTAAAAATACGATAAACACAATGTACATACTTGATAACTATTCAGGACAAAATAATTATATTTGGGAACACGCACTAACCGTGTTTGTTCTAGAATAACGTAAATACGCGGATTTGCTGGCAACTTCAGGTCTGCGACTGGTACGCGGTATTGTTTCAATAGCAAAAACGAGGTTCTCTATTGGCTATTTCAAATCGCTTGAGATCTAATATAAGTGAATCAGCGTTAGGAATCTATTGGCGCGATATTTAAATTTTACGACTTTTGCTATTATGCGGTTTTTACAACCTGCTCTTACGCGGTCTTGAACATCACCGACGATATACCAATCTTCCGCCGAGACAAAGAGAATGGGGAGGGATTAAGGGTAACTCAACACAAATACCCCCCCCCCCCCCCCCCCCCCAATAACTGGTTATCAATATTCAGCCAAATCGTTCCAGGGGCTATGACATCTTGTCATGTTTACTTATAAATTTCCAAGCAAATCGGTAAGTTCGCTTCAGAGGGAGAGCGAAAATTTAGCTGATTAATTCAGACTGGGGATGTACACTGCCGGTAATACACCGAAGACTCCCCCCCCCCCCCCCCCCCCCCCCTCATGCTCGTCTTCACCAGAAGAATCCATTATCTTATGACCTCTAATATTTAATCAAGACTAAAATTCAAAGAAATACTTTATAACTTAAGTATTATTATTGATATAATGGGATTCTGGGTTTAGTTTAGGACTGAAACTTTATAACAATTTCATAAAACTTTTGAAATAAATATTTAAAATGTTGTTAGATTTATTCTTATACTTAACACAATACATAATGAAGACATTCTTCAGAGTAGCACATAGAAATGTAATAAGTACCTACTATAATGAATCAGTAATAATACGAATACCTTAATGGAACAGAGAAGTTTGATAATATACATCTCGAGTTATCAGTTGGAAGTTATTAGGGTAAGTATAGCAACTCCTCAAGTACGATTATTACACCATGTTCCTTGAAGGTAGAGAATAACTTTAGTGTCTCAAGGTTTTGAATTATCAGATCTATATCAAGTTAATTCAGGAGTTCCACAAGTCTCATAAGTCCATTGTTATACACATTTTACAAAGCTAATTGTTTTCAGGAATATGTTACATATATTATAATTATCACAGCTAAATTTTTACCTATTTTTTTCTTGCTTCCCGAAACGTCTGTAATTGCCAGGTTTTAAATACCAAAAAATAAATGGGAGAAATGTAGTTGTGCCCAAAAAAAATACGGTTTACATTATTTAGGGGGAAAAAGTAAACATAATCCACTAAAGTTTCGCTCTCCCATTAAACCCTTCTTCTACGAGCCAATTTGATGACGAGCCAATGACTTCTAAATCTCATAAATATATATAAATATACATCGATATATTCGTTACAATAGCAGGCGTTATGATTTAATCTCTTACAGTACCTGCCCGAGTATATTTCCAGGGTAGAGCGAGATCTCGCATGACGCAATCGGAGCTACATTTAGTCTCGCGCGCGGCGTTCACAGAGGCGTAGTTCGGTAGTGTTTGTCGATCCGAGCGGGAGCAGTCGAGTCTGCCATCGGTACCCCTCTGCGGCTGTGTCTGCGATACAGCCTGTATTTTTTTTACTTATTTTATTTCAATTTTGCAATCAGGGGGTCGATTTCGGATGCCTGGGGAAGAAAAATCACAGTGAATTTCAAAACCATTGAAATGGCAGGAAAGATAAATATAAATAAACCGGACTTATGAAAGTTTGAAGAATATGAATTATAATACAGTAGAACCTTTTTAAGTCGAAATTCGATAAGTCGAAAACCTCCAAAACTCGAAAAAAAGTTTTGTTCCTTTCCCTTCAAGCCCCAAAACCTCCATTACTCGAAATCTCAACCCTCTATTAGTCGAAATAATCAGTGAGTCCCTTACAACCCATTTTGGTACATATTTTCCCTCTATAACTCGAAAAAATAAATCTCGAACATAGCAATGTTTTACTTTACAACTTGATTATTTGAAACTTATTACCTCTATAGCTCGAAGAAAAATAAGTTACCGACTTTAAGAATTTGCCGACAATGTACACCATTGTTTCTTAGAAAACAATTTAGGAGTATACAATAAATAGGATTACCAATTATCTAAAGCAAAAAAAAATTACTGACATTTTTTAATACCTACATATACTACGCATTTTTTATTTTAAGGATGTTTTGAAATAATGTTGATTTATAATAAATATAAATATGTTTGTTACCTCTGTAACTTGAATTTTTATTTATTTCACCTCTCTAACTCAAAATTAGTTAGAATGAATCTTAACCTCTACAGGTCGAATCAAAATCCGCCTAAGTCGAAAACTCTATAACTCGAATTTTTTGGCGTCTCCCTTGATGTTCGACTTATAAAGGTTCTACTGTATAATATAAATTATATTAGCAAATAGATAAAATCTAGTTTTATCTTCTCGATAAAGACAATGTTATAAAATGAGAAAGGAAGAGAGTTAGAGATAAGAGAGATGGAGATATACATTATGAAAACAGGTTATGGAGAAGGAGGCAGAGACATGGCAAAGCCCTTAGTGGATGGGTAATGGAGGGCAAACATAACACGCCACACATAACACATTTAAAGCAAGGGTAAACTTCTTCCATAGTGTCTCATTCCATCCCAACACTTCTTTACTATCAAAATATACATACTGGCCCTCACAAGGGATGCCACAAGTTTAATTCTATCTAATCCCAATGGCTTAGACAACTTCTCTCAAATATTTTATGGCAAAGGGAGCAAAATTATTATTTATCCGGAATAAAAATAGAGTTTGTCACGTTTCTCTATATTCAAAATGGCAAAATCTCCAAAAAAAATAAATTTGGAACCAAAAGGAATGGAGAAGTGAAAAATTAAAAGATATTAATTACTTGCACAAAAATATTATTTTAAATCAAACCAAAAATAAGTCAAAACAGAAAATAGAACGAAACATTTACTTGAAATATGTATATCGAGAAGTAAGGAGCGAAAAAAATTATTAACACCGCTGTCTGGGTGGGATGTACCACTGATGATGACGCTGTTGCATTGAAAACTGGTTTTTGATCAAAAATAAAACATATATAAAAAATCATATAGGTAGTAAGTTTTTTTTTTTTTTTAGTTAATAGAAGAACTATTCGTTTCAATGATGAACAAATAACAGTGTAATTTTACTTACGGACAGATCCAAAATACAATTCAATGATACATACCTGTAACAAAAACAAAAATAAATAAATAAAACATGTTTTTCAATTTTTAATAGGGGGTCGGAAAACATGAAATTTCGTTGATAATGCAACATCGAATTTCTGAGGGCGCCGGTTGATCAGTGCTTGTCTTCTGAGCTCAAGGTCGTGGGTTCGAAACAAGGACGAGGCCCTTATTTTTTTTTATCTGGGAGGTAAAATAAACTTAAGCACGCCTATTACGATGTCAGGTACTCTTTAAAGACCCCTGCCCTAGATAAATAAAAAATTTAGGATTCCCACACAGTAGAGTCGGGCTCATGTCCACCAGAGTGACGAAAGAGCGCTCTGGTAGTAGGCGATATGACCTCGTAGTTAAAGCCCGGGCATGAGTCATAATAACTGATTCCGTAGGTTCAGTAAAGCTGGGGAAGTACAATTTTGTCCTTGGACATTAGTCAGAGTCCAATTAATTTCTTTAAAAAAATAAATAAAAAAGAACAGCATGGAAAACACGAAGTCCTCGTTAAAGGAATCCTATTTTAAAAAATGAATTAAACAAACGTAAAAATGTTTAAACAAAATAAATGGTTAACAATAGAAGGTTCAGAATCTAGAATGGTTCACTGTTTTTCCTTAAGGTACATGTTTGTTAAAATAACATTCAGATAATATGAAAAATAAAAGAGATGACAAGAATTATGAAGGGGAAAAATAAAGGTACTTTACTATCTACCTCTTTACCTTTAATTAGGACATGTATCTATTAGAGATGAATTCTGACAATAGGAGCTCATAGAGCTATATAAAGGGGTTTTGAGTGAAGACAGTAAGAGCTCATAGAGCTATATAAGGGGAGATGACAGTAAGAGCTCATAGAGCTATATAAGGGGAGATGACAGAAGGAGCTTATAGAGCTATATAAGGGGTGATGACAATAGGAGCTTATAGAGCTATATAAGGGGTGATGACAATAGGAGCTCATAGAGTGGTGAAGACAGTAAGAGCTTATAGAGCTGTATAAGGGGAGATAACAGTTAGAGCTCATAGAGCTATATAAGGGGAGATGTCAGTAAGAGTTCATAGAGCTATATAAGGGGTGATGACAGTAGGAGCTTATAGAGCTATATAAGGGGTGTTGACAATAGGAGCTCATAAAGTGGTGAAGACAGTAAGAGCTTATAGATCTATATAAGGGGAGTTTAGAGTGATGACAGTAAGAGCTCATAGAGCTATATAAGGGGAGAAGTCAGTAAGAGCTCATAGAGCTATATAAGGGGTGATGACAGTAGGAGCTTATAGAGCTATATAAGGGGTGATGACAATAGGAGCTCATAGAGTGGTGAAGACAGTAAGAGCTTATAGAGCTATATAAGGGGAGATGACAGTTAGAGCTCATAGAGCTATATAAGGGGAGATGTCAGTAAGAGTTCATAGAGCTATATAAGGGGAGATGACAGTTAGAGCTCATAGTGCTATATAAGGGGTGATGACAGTAGGAGCTATATAAGGGGTGATGACAATAGGAGTTCATAGAGGGGTGAAGACAGTAAGAGCTTATAGAGCTATATAAGGGGTGTTTAGAGTGATGACAGTAAGAGCTCATGGAGCTAGATAAGGGGAGATGACAGTAAGAGCTTATAGAGCTATTATATAAGGGGTGTTTCTACATGACAGCCCGGAAAAATGAGATATTGTTTGAAAACTAATTTTAAAAACAGTATTCAATAGAAAAATCCAAGTGGGCCGGTAGCTAAGAGGTATGAGTGCTTGTTTACTGGGCTCAAGGTAGCTGTTTCGAAACCCGGTCGAGAATAAAATAAACTTAAACATACCGTCCTTCCAATGGGACGTTAAGCGATGGTCCCGAGCCAGTATGTCAGATACTCGTTTACTCAAGGTGAATAAAATTTTTTTTTTTTTTTTTTTTAATATATATATTTTTTTTTCTTTATTTGCAATCTATATACATTTTATATAATGAGCAAATATGTTAACTCTATGCCACATGTTGGGAGGTCAGCCAGCGCTGACACTCCCTAGAAACTAGTACAATGTTTAGATTTCCCTTAGAAGATCTCGAGGCCACCTCCTATTCAGACGGCGTGGAGGATTGTCAGGATGGGATTGAGAGGATAGGACTTGTGCAAATGGGTTAGGATGGGATGAAAGTTTATTGTGGAAATTTAAGAATCGGGATTGGACGAGTTCTTGGACGGTTGGGAAATAAAAATTTAGCGTAGGCAAAATTTAGGACTTAGAGTTGGCTCATGTCCACCAGAGTGATGAAAGAGCGCTCTGGTAGTAGGCGATATGACCTTGTAGTTAAAGCCCGGGCATGAGACATAATAACTAATTATAACAAGGCAAATATAATAATGTTTTTTTTTTCAACATTATAATTCCATTGACCAAAGAAGGGTAGAAGGATATTTTCATTGTATAATATTGGAAAATAAAAAAATTCTTTTGTTGATTACAAAAGTATCTTGGGAGACAAAATAAATGAATAGGAAGTGGGAAAAAATATAGAAGGGATTGAGAGGGGGAAAAAAATAATAGAGGATCTTGGGAACAGATGGAATGGAGGGAGCGGAATACAGAAACAGGATGTAAGCCTACCAAAACGGATTGGAAGGTGGATGGATAACGTGGAAGGGATGGAGTAGGAGGAACCAGCTTACCTAGGAGGCAATGTATAGTAGCAGGCATGAAACTAAATGTAGTGCTATTATAACTTTGGATGGATTGGCCAACGATGTAATAAGAAGAGGGGTAGTAATATAGTATTATCGATAGTACTATCGATTAATCAGTATGATTCGACTATCAAATATTATCGATAAATATATTCAATATTGTTCGTAATATCTAATTTGAAATTGTGATTTAAAATTAACGGTCTTGCACTTTCCAATTTCTCACCTATATTCTCTATATTTTATAAGTTTAATAAATTTTCGTAAACATTGACAGAACTCAAGTAAAGTTTAAAGAACCTTGGCATTGTCGTGACTGATCTGAATGTTTGAGTGGATCGTTTCCATCGTCTTCAGTAGTATTAAAATATTGAAGTTCGGTATTCCTTTTTGCATTTTTTAAATCGCGCCTTCTTAGGTCCAACATCTCTATTGAAATGCTCCCACACATCCGAATCATTTTTCCGTTTCATAACCGCTCATGTCTCACACTAGTAATAAAATTAAAAAGAAAACGAAGCAAAATCAAACTAAGAATAATACAAAACAAAATCCAGTTAGTAAACAAAGTAGGTTAAAGGAACTGATAATACTGATTAGGACGAAACCTCTTTTCTTGTTTACTGACAGAATAGCCAGCCGTACGGAAACTGAACTCTTTTCCCGACAGCGGCGATTGCTTTTCTTGTTAGAAATTCATATTTCAGAATTTCGATAGTACTATCGATTAATCGATATTTTGACATGACTACAAGGGGGAGATCAGGCTTATGGTCAATAAAAACCAACTCGAGTGTTCCTTTCTTCAGAGCCTGTATTGACAATATACACATGTCTATAAGCTTTCAGAGGGTGCCGCGGTAGCTCAGAGGTAGCATGCTATTCTATTCAGTTCAAGATCACGGGTTCGAAACCCGGCCGAGGGTAAAACGTCGTAGAATATAATCAATGTATCGTCACAAAATCTAGTTTGAGGATTCAGAAGCCACTGTATACGTCAAATATTGAGTTTTATTGTTGGAATACATTTCTACGATCTGTGTCGATATAGTGGAAAGCTTATATATATATATATATATATATATATATATGAGAAAATATAATTTATATATATGAGAAAAAATATATCAATTAAAGCATAAAAAAATTGTTTTTAGGTGAGCTAAGGAATAACACGTATGTATTTTGTTGATAACATTTATTAAATTGACAAATATGTACATACTGAACATTGATTTATTATATGTACGTACATATGTATATTTATCCAAGCATTAAAAAGATAATTTGAAATCTGCGTTTAATTACATACATATTTAAAACAAAACCTAAAATTCTAAAACTATTATTTGTTAAAAAAAATACGTGATTTTATTTTGTTTCGCTAACACAACACTGTTCCGTGTTGCATAGTCCCACCATTTCTTTAGTGTTAAGACGTCTGAAAAACGATTCAACGATTCTTTTCACTATCACAGTGAATCAAATGAAAACTGAGAAAAATAGAACTGGTGTAAAGGAAAAATAAATAGGAGGAGAGGGTTTCTGTGGAAAAAAATTAAACTTTGACTTTACTAGATAAGTGTTCATTTCCCGATAAGACGATATTGTTGTGCCACGGACGGGACGGTACCTTTGTTTTTCTATTCTAGGAAACATTTTTTATAAATGTTTGATTTTCAACTATGTATTTATTATAATTTATTTATTGGATATTAGTGAAGCAATAAAATATTGTATTAGCGTTCCCGTCATTATAAATACAATGTACCTACATATGTATGTACAATAAAAATACATAAAAGATATGTGAGTTACGGAATCATTATGTGCTCGTAAATACATCTGGCCCTATATATAATCTAATAATTGAATGTTAATTTTAGTTTAACAAATTTGATATTATTTTGCGAGCACCGGATAAGGGAGCGCGCCGGTTAACAGTATATACATAAAGTGTACCGATTTCGGTTTACGCCAGCGTCTACTTTGTGCTGAAAATGGAGCAAGTCGAAACCAGAAGTAAAGTAAAGAACAATATAAAATAATCGTGCTGGGGAAGTACACTGATGATTCACCGACTTTGTTTCTTTAAATTGAAATCTGAATCCTGTCTATAGAGTATTCATCTAACTTTGTAGTTAAAGCAACCTGAAAACAATAAGATGAGTTTACATCGGAAAAGTCTTCAAATATTACTGGAAAAACTTTTCACTTAGACACTTTAATTATTAAGATGCCGAGATTTTTTATTTTTAATAATACAAAAGTTGTGACGGGTATTGTTTTTTTTTTGTTTAACCCAACTTCCTGAAGGAAAGAAAACGTCACAAGTGAATGGAAGACCATGAATGTACTTCGACAGCCGAATTCATCAAATAAGTTTACACTCTCCCTCTGAAACAATCTACCGATTTCATTGAAAATCAATAAGTGTCTTACTCAGGAACTTCTGAATCTTCATACTAAATTTCATTCTGATCTACATATAAATAAAATTTTATATCGATACATTATTACATAGACTTTTTTTACGCTGTCTCTAAGTTTAGGTAATTTTATGTATGTGTAATTATTAATATATAATATATTATAATGAATGTACCAACACGATCCACATTCTATATGTGGATCCAGAACCCTCTAACGACGACATCTATTGATTCTCAGCCAAATCAATCAAAATAAGGGAGGATTTAGAGGGGAGGTTTAATATAAAAACGCTAGTAACTGCCGATGAATGAATATATTGAGATGACATTTCATATTTAAAGACAATGAGCACATAACCTAAAGAATTTATTGACACAACATTTAGTTTGAGGATTTAGGAACCCCTATGAAAGTCAACGATTGAATATTAAAGCAAACCATTGACTGGTTTTTGAAATGGGGAGCGAAAATTTAATTAATTATTCGTTCTGGGGAAGTACATTGCCGGTAATTCACCGATTTTTTTTTTTCATTTTTGAATCTGAGTTTCGGAAAAGATGACATTTTTGACATTTTACATACGAGTATATTCCGCTACACTTCATATAACTGGGGTAATAAAAAGATCAGTCCGTAAGTCCCATTGAACAAATTTTCATAATCATTTACATTTATGAGTGTTTTACACAAAAGCCAGCTATTCCATTGTTTTATATTTTATTTTTCGAAAAGCCTTATGAAGTGAAATTTTGACTTTTTATTTGACTTTTAACCTCAGATCAGGCCTCTAATTAATTCTTCAGCTTGATCAAACAAGGCGGTAAAATTAGAATAATAAAGTTTCTACCAAATTTTAAGGGGTTTATATAATTTTTACTTCCCCAGATATACGAAGTATAGAGAAAATATTGTAATCGGTCATAACGGTTTCAATGGAAATTTATGTTTTCCGACCTCCGGATTCCAAATTTGAGGGAAAAAATTCTGTCGTGAACAAGATAACTCCCGATAGAAGTATCGACACGAAATTTTATATGTGTGACTAGAACCCAATTATGACAACTATCGACTTTCAGCCAAATCGGCCAAAGAGAAGGGTGGCATTAGGGGCTTATCTCAAAAACTGTAATAACTGACATTTTAATGAATGTATCGACACAAAATTTCATATGTGAATTCAAAACTCCATAAGGACGACAATTATTAATTTTCAGTGGAAACTATAGAAGGGAAGGGAAAGATCAGAGGGGGCTCAACTTTAAAATTCATGTAATTCACCGAATTTTTATGAACTTCTAAATTATCCCTGGGGGATAGTTACGTTAAAAATTCTTACAAAATAGGGTACGTCTTAATAACAGACCGTTAATGGCTAATTTTATTATAGAGAAAGTGTAGGATGTAGATGTATCGAATGGAACAGTAATTGAAGGACCCAGGGACAGGAAGTGGAGCCAGTAAGAAGACATGGACTGAGCATAAACGGAAACGAAACGAAGTACATGAAGACTACCATAAGGATAAAGAGGAGGAAATCAGATTTAAAGGAAGACTGAGTTAAAGCCGGAGATGGAAGCTACTTTACCATGCGAAACTCCCGTTGTCTGAGGACTTCCAGAGAGGCGAAGCTATTTGAAGAGTCAGGCCGGTGAATCATGCTCCTCAGACAGTTGGGGAAGAGCTGCCATGTTGCCACGTGCTCTTGCCAATTCCCTCTCGTCACACCAAATCCCACCGAATTATAAATGAAAACAAAAAAAAAAGTTTCGCTAATATCCAACAGTTGACTTAACTAAAGCTATTAATCGGAGGCAACGGTGTTCCGACGAATAAAATTCGTGCGAATATGCCGAAATTGATGAGGGCTCCATGCTCTGACAAAGTTGAATGATTTTTCTATAATGGCTCATTATGTTAATATGAAGATGGCTGATGTAATGAGAAGTGATTATTTCGCAGGATGTCAAAAATAAGGTAGTCTGACTTCTCACAGATTTTTTATTTAAGTAAGCTAGCCGGCTTTCGAGGTTTCCCTCTTCCTCCTTTCCAATTCCAAGAGAGAGTCCCCCCTCCTCAACTCTAGAGAGGGGATGGGAGGTTTGTCCAGTCTCACGTACACCGTTCTCCCAGTTGTGACTCAGATGGTGGACAGGAATAACTCGTCTGTCCCCATCCATGATATTTTAAATTGTTAATGTTTGTTGTAGATTTTTATTTATTTATTTTTATTATTTAGTTTATTCAAATTTTTTATCAGGTATGTTTTATCAAAAATTGTGTTTTTAATTATTTATTTGCTATTCATATTACATATTAAGGATGGTTCTTTTGTAGACTGCCTGATGATGAGGGAAACCTCGAAAGCCGGCTAGCTTACTTAAATAAAAAATCTGTGAGAAGTCAGACTACCTTATTTTTGACATCCTGCGAAGCTCATTATGTTATGTTCGGTGTTTAGCTGACATTGAAATACATTCCGAATTTCTAGCTCTTAAACATTTTTGTATGGAAGCTAGAGGACAGTCACATTATTTAAAAAATCTATCGGAATTTGACCTACAAAACACTTCAAAAAGATAAGGTAAATTAAAAAAAAAAAAAAAATCTATCTTGTTCTCACTCAATTAGCGTATCTTTACATTGCAGAGGGATGGTGGAGGGGGGCGAGGGGAGGGGAGGGGGGGAGCACTCAGAAAACCAGCTCCAAAAATATTATTTCAACATTTAATTTTTACTAAGTGTTTATTATAATTACTTTGGTCAACAATTTCCCTCAATATAAAAACTGAAATAATTAGATAAACAACTTAAAATTACAAACATTTCACTGCTAGAGAAGGGAGGAGAAATTTTGGAACAGTTTCATACTATGGTTTATCAAAATCATTAAATAAAAAAATGTCTAGTATGGAGACCAACCACTTGTCTACAACCCCAGCTGAGATTGACTGAAGCGACCGGTCAGGGGTCACCACATCAGGCTAAGAAGAGTGGTCGGTCTCTCTCTTATCGTTAAATCTCCTTATTTTGGTTATACACATATTTCCTTTGTTTTCTTATCATAAACATTCTCCCTTGTATTTTCTTTGCTTCTGAATCCTCATACTAAACTTTGTGTCGATACATGCACTCTACCGGCGTTTCAGAAAACATGAAATTTCGTTGAAAAATCCACATCGAATTTTTGATAGATTACATAACTTCCCCTATACTTCGTATTGCGAAACACAATTTTTATATCATATCATATTTTATTATTTTTGAACAATCAGAATATTATATAATTATAATTTTTTATGAAAATATATGAAAAATAAATATTGAAGTGAGAGAGAATTTCTGCGATATAGGCTGAAGGGAATGCCTAATGAATTTATTGACACAACATTTAGTTTGAGGATATAGGAAACCCTATGAAAGTCAACGATTGAATATTAAAGCAAACAATTGACTGGTTTTGAAATGGTCAGCGAAAATTTAATTCATTATTCGTTCTGGGGAAGTACATTTTCCGGTGTTTCACCGATTTTTTTATTTTTTGGATCTGAGTTTCGGAAAATATGAAAACTGGGGTAATAAGATCAGTCCGTATGTCCCATTGAACAGATTTTCAAAATCATTTACATTTATGGGTGTTTTACATAACAGCCAGCAATTTCATTGTCTTATTTTTTATTTTTTGAAAATCCTTCATAAAGTGAAATTTTGACTTTTTTCGAAAATCCTTCATAAAGTGAAATGTTGACTTTTTATTTGACTTTTAACCTCAGATCTGGGCCTCTAATTAATTCTTCACCTTGATCAAAAAAGGCGGTAAAATTAGAATAATAAAGTTTCTACCAAATTTTAAGGGGTTTATATAATTTTTACTTCCCCAGATATACGAAGTATAGAGAAAATATTGTAATAGGTCATAACGGTTTCAATGGAAATTTATGTTTTCCGACCTCCGGATTCCAAATTTGAGAAAATATATGAAAAATAAATATTGAAGTGAGAGAGAGTGAAGCAAGTGGACCCTAAGATGTATTAGATATGGGTCAACGATCCTCTACTGAAGAGGTAGGAGGATCGCTCCTGAACAGGAACGATAAAAGGATACATAATACAGACAGGATACATAATACAGAGTTAGGGCATTACTAAGTAAACTAGAGTAATACCGAGTATAAGGCAAAATAACAAGTTAACAGAGCTTTGCTCAGGATTAATATTAAAAAAATGAGACTATAAATCCTCAGGGTGTAATATTGCACGCCTCCCAAGTCATGAAAATAAAAAAATAATGAAAAAAAAAGTGATAAGTTAATTAACTTTGAAAATGGGTTTTGTTTTGTTTTTGTGACATGCCCGGGCTTTAGCTGCGAGGTCATATCCACGATTATGCAAGAGCGCTCTGGTAGACAAGAACCCGACTCAACTGTGACAGTCCTAAATGTTGCCTAACCAAGTTTAGTTACATAGGGGGGTACCTTTGAAGAGTATCTGACATCGGACTAATCAACGTTCCAACCGAAGGACGGCATGCTCAACCTATCTCACCTTCCATTAAAAAAATTCATCCTTTAATTACTTAATTCGCTCTACCAAAATCTATCGAAAGTTTGGAATAAAAATATGTAGTTGACTTATATAGGAGCATCGTATATAAGCACGCCGGATGGGACGTTAAGCGATGGTCCCGAGCCTGTGCGATGATAGGTACTCGTTAAGACCAAGGGCGCTCTGGACCCGGGAATGAGTCATAATAACTAACTATCATAGCCAGTCATCCACCGACGACTTTTATATTATTTACTACAGTTCTATATTTCTTTATGGAACCGAAAAATAAAAAGTAGAAAATGAAATATACAAATTATTTTATGAAGTCTGTTCCACAAAAAAAATTAATCAAATTTCTCTTTTCATCATTTTATGTAAACAGAGATGTTTTTTTCTCAAGCCCTGAGGGCATTTTGGTTTAATTTGATAAATGTATGTTTTTAATGAAATTCCATTAGTGTAACATTTTATGTTTAAAATCTGGATAAACACATCAGTTAGTTTATTTGTACATTCATTAGGTGCAAATTAAATAATGAATTTTAAAAAAAGAGACAGTTCCTCACAAGTGGAACAGGAACATATCCAAATCGGTAACTGGAATAACTGCTGGAGGCAGTTCGCACTCTGGGGTATTATAGGAGCAGCTCAACTGCGCAGTTTTCAACGGAATTTCATAATTTCCGACCTCCAGATTCCAAATACAGTCGAGTCCCGCTAATCCGGACGGAATTAAAAAAAAATAAATAAATAAAATTTAGTAAACTAAAAATTTAATTTAGCGAGGGGTAAGTACGAAAATAATTCAAAGAGAGGGTTTGACCTGACTTACTCAGTTGGCTACGATGAAAAAGTGCCGGCAAATTCCGTTTAATGCGGACTTTCGGTGATCCGGATGGGGTCCGGTCCCATCTAGTCCGCATTAGCGGGACTCTACTGTATAAAAAAAAAAAAAATGCTGTCTGTCTGGGAACACGATAACTTCCGATAGAATGAATGGATCAACACAAAATTTTATATATAAATACAGAACCCTCCAACAACAACGACAACTTCCGATAGAATGAATGGATCAACACAAAATTTTATATATAAATACAGAACCCTCCAACAACAACGACACCTATTGAATTTAAATATAAATTGAAATGGAAATAATAAAATATTTGTGAAAAGTTAATGGTATATGGCATTATATTTTTCTCGGAAGTCTTACTTGTTGCTGTCAGGCACTTTTTGGAGATAATCCCTAATGGGAATTCCTCGTTTTTGTGCCAAATCGCTGTCTCACATGTTTCACATTCAGTCATTAATGAATTATTACATTTTGGGTTGTGTAAGGAGATTTTTAATTCATATATAATATATTATTTCAGCATCACTCCCATTTATTTTTTGCCTTCTCTCAAAATAGAAATTAGAAATTTCGGGACCATCTTCACTATCTAAAATAAATTTAAAAAATAAAAAAAAGTATGTTTTTTTTTTAATTTTGTCTATTTGAAAAAATACATAAATATAAATATATATGTGTAAATAGGCAAGGGCGTAGCCAGTGGGAGGCAGGAGGGAGCACGTGCCCCCCCCCCCCCCCCCCCGGCCAGATCATAAAACAAAGAAAAATTAAATAAACTAAAAAAAATTTAGATTAAAAATTCCATCTCAGCTAAGCGTGCACAGAAAGTTGCTGGAAAACGATCGAGAACACTTCAAAGAGGAAGTTCTTTCACGATTTTCGGAGGATAAACGAAAATTGTGCTATATTTAAATGTGCATGTACAAAGCAAGTCAGATTACATTTATTTAAATATACATGAATTCGATCATTTCATTTCCTCGTTCAAAATCTTCATTTATATTATACTTTATACTCTTAAAGCTGATTTTACATGCGCAGTAAAAATGCAAAGTGGAGCAGCAGCAAATGCCACGCTATTAGGTGTGATTTATTTAATTCTAAAAGCACAGCAACCACAGCGTGCATTTGCTGCTGCTGCGCTTTGCATTTTTACTGCTCATGTAAAGTCAATTTAAGTATTACAGTCAGTGGTTACTTCAGGGGGAGCTTCTAGAGGTTCGAGCCTTCCAAATTAATTACAAACAGTCTGCAGCGCTAACCACGGAAACTACGGGCTGCACCCGGGAGTCTATCCCCCCCCGTAGCCTAGCTTTGCTACCATATACTATATGTATGTTGTGAAAAAGACAGTATTTAAAAAAACATAATGCTTCTGTGAATCAGAATCTTCCCTTTAGAGAACATATTTAAATTCCAAGTCAAAACTGTAAAAGTCGACTCAATAAATATGTTCTATAAAAGGAAGATTCTGATTGACAGAAGGCATAGTTAACATAAAGAACTCAAGTATTATATTAATACTTAACATTTTCTGCAGAGATATTGTGAATCACTTGGTAAAAATAAAGAAAAACGTATGTTTTTTCTAAATATTGTCTTTTTTACAACATATATACATATAATAAATGGTAGCAATATCGAAAGTACTCCCATATATACGTTTTTCTTTATTTTTTACATTTATTTTAGATAGTGAAGATGGTCCCGAAATTTCTAATTTCTAAATATATTTTCAGAGAAGGCAAAAAATAAATGGGAGTGATGCTGAAATAAAATACTATATATGAATTAAAAATCTCCTTACACAACCCAAAAAGTAATAATTGTCACTGATGGGAATGCTTCCTGAAACGTTTGTAATTGTACGTTTTTGAGGAGGAAAAAAATAAATGGGAAAAGGAATCCTTTAATAATATATTATTCATGTATTAATAAACTAATGAAAATGTCTTAAGTGTATTACCTTCAAAAAAAGGTTATTCTACTAATGTATAAGATCAGAGTTCTGTTGATTTAGCGGTGAGTTAGTGGGTAATAAAGGTTGAAAAAAATAAATAGAATTTAGTGAGAAGGAAGAGAAGGATTTATAGAGGGAGGTGGGGGTAGAACCCAGATTAAAGTGAGACAATATGGAGCGGACTGGTGAAGGAGCTGGCGCTATCTATCTCAGAGTCCCTTAGGTAAGTCATCAAGGTAACTCAAGGTCTCATTTCAACTGCCACAATGTGATATATTTGCTAACTAGCTGTGTTGCCCGACATTCATTAGCTATTTTTCTAGTGATAAACATGATTTGAAACAAACAACAAATTGACCTTCAGTCTCCCCAGAATATATTTATAACATTTGTATTGATGTTTCGCCAATATTCAGACATTTTGTGACAAAATTAACCATTTATAACCATTATATTTTACATTGTGTTTAATTGATCAGATTTTAATATTCTTTTCATCAATATGAGCACGCTTTACTTCGGATGGGACAGTTAAGGGATAATTCCGAGCCTATGCGCTGTCATGTACTCGTTAAAAACCCCTACCCCAGATAAAGGGGGAAAAATTTAGGTCTCCCGCAGCAGAGTCGGGCTCATGTCCACCAGAGCGGCGAAAGTGCTATGGTAGTAGGCGACACGACCTCGTAGTTAAAGTCCGGATTTGAGTCACAATAACTAACTGTTTTATATTTTATAATTATATTTTCTTTTTTTTAAATATTTTATTTGGATTCTTATTATTACATTATTATTTATTTATTTATATTTTTTATTAATATCGTTGTAATTATTTTCTCATTGTATACATATTTATTATTTTGTACATATTCTTCACGACTTCACGGAGACATTTTTATTATTATTATTTTTTTTTATTTTTTTCTCTCTTGTATTTAGTTATCATTGTACATAAATTGTTTCATTACCTATTGTCAACAAATTTACTTATGGTCTGTACCCTGATTGTAAATATGCATAATAAAATATTTCAATAAAAAAAATAAAATAATAATAACTGTAATGTACAACGATGAGTTACATCAACATTTTACTCCTTCGGTCAGTAGGATAGACTAGAGAATACAGTCTTACCCTACAATTAAACATGTAGGCAAAGAAATTTAAATACTGTTTTCTTTTTAGTTTTTCACTTTTTTCATTAAAAGGAAGGCTGCCCGGTGGCAGGACCTCATGGGGAAATATTCAAAGAATGCAGACGACAAAAAAAAACTCGGTCGGTGAATTAGTCGGGCAAAATAAATAAAAAATATCAAATTCTCCAACATCTGCAGTTGCAATAAATGTATCGACACAAAATTTAGTGTGAGGATTCCGAAGCCACTATTGTAAGTGATATATTGAGGTCTCGCTCAAACGGTCATTCGGCTTTGAAGGGAGAATGAAAATAAATCGATTAGTTCGTTCTGGGGAAGTACTTAGCTGGTTCATCGACATTTTTTCTAAATTATCCTTGTTTACGTCACTAGTTTGTCGTTATCTGGAAGGATCATCACTCGTCATAAAAAATTATTATTACCACATTTCCTGTAGAAATGATTTTCAGCTAGTCATAAATGAAATTTTGATTTCTTCATTTGTTTCAGAAAAGGGTCTTAATTAATATTAAAAAATAAACTATACGTGCAATTTTGAGGAAAGTGCATGTATATAAAAACATTTCAATATCTGATTATTTTACTTGCACATTAAAACATATAATACGAGATGCCATCAAATTTTCAATAATCTATTCCTAAAATTTTATTTGATGACAACAAAAATTAATATAATATAATTAAATTCTTCTATCAAGGTTGAGCAAAAAACAGGGTTATTATAGCAAAATTGTTCAACACATCTTCACCTCGCTGACTGAGGCGGAGAGGAGCATCCTACCAAACGATAACTGGACAAGTCATGATTGCTTTTCTCGCCCAAACTGGCTATTCTACTGATAGGTGTTGTATTAACTAACAAAAGAATTGAAAGGAAACAAGGAATAACTATAACATAATAAAAAAAAGAAACCAACAATGGAAAAAAACGAAGCATGAAAGTGAAAAAAAAAGACAGGATCGAAGCTCTCCAAGTCTTGAATATTTTAACATTGAAGATACTAGCTCCCTCACATTATTAAATACAAACAAACTCATTTGTATTTGTTCTTACATTTTCATTTGCTTACATTTAGTAGAATGACCGGAAGTTATACTTAATAATACCATAATAATAATAATAATACTTGCTAATTATTGTAGTCGAGCCAAAACTATCATAGCTTAGCCAAAATACAATTTAAATCATTATTGTGATCTATTACTATTATATTTTTCCTAATATTATATATAATATTACTTATTACTATTTAATCCTATTATTATTTACCATTTATTAGCCTTTTTAAGTCGTATTAATTTTTATTATTATTTTATAACATTTATTATAACTAGGTTCAAATCTTATGATTATTTTGATTTGAATTTTAAAGGTCAAAGATATATTTATTTATATTGATAAGATACTTTGTTGTTCGTAAATAAAATGTATTATGTACTTACGCGAAGGTATAATTTGATTTGTAAAACAAGTCGTAATTGTGTTTTGATGTTCTATACTTGAACGCTAAGTGATAGATGTACTTAATTTCTTCATTCTTTGTATATTATGACGACACTACACTCTGACGGTCATCTGACCAAGAGGTCGTCTTTAGTATAAGATTTTGGATTTTCAATTTTTTGTATATGTGTAATTTATTTATAAATAAATGAAGAATTAATAATAATAAAATATACTTAAATAACCATTTTTGCGTGAATCTAGCACGTCTAAAAAAAAAAAGTTTCAAAACGACATTATAGGACGGTTATTGTGTCTCGGAAATCGGATACGGTTTAGTATACTACAACTTTTATTTCAAAATATTATTTTAGTTAGGTAATTAATAGTTGGTTATTATGACTCAAGCCCGGGCTTTAACTACGAGGCCGAAGGGAACGAAATTTAGTATGAGTATTCCAAAGTCTCTATGTAAATCAACTATTGATTTTCAGCCAAAACAATCGATTCGGTGATTCACCGACGAAATTTTTTCTATTGCTTTTCATTGTAATCTTAACTCGAAATAATAATAATAGCTGATGTAATGAATGTATGAACATGAAATTTTATATGTAGAATGAGAACTCCCTGTATAACAAATCTATTGATTTTCAGTCCAATCGACCAGAAACGGAAGGTGTATTAGAAACTGTAAAAATTAAATTGATTTATAATTATTCACCGGTAACTTTCATACATTTCTCTCTCGAGGGCGCTGGTAGCGCAGTGGTATGCGTGCTTGTTTTCTGAGCTCAAGAACGTGGGTTCGAAACCCGACCGAGGCCCTTAGTTTATTTTATCTGGGAGGTGAAATAAACTTAAGCACGCCGTCCTTCGGATGGGTTGTTAAGCGATGGTCGCGAGCCTGTACGATGTCAGGTACTCGTTAACGACCCCTGCCCTAGGTGAATAAAAATTTAGGGTAGGCAAAATTTACGACTCCCACAGTAGAGTCAGGCTCATGTCCACCAGAGTGACGAAAGAGCGCTCTGGTAGTAGGAGATATGACCTCGTAGTTAAAGCCCGGGCATAAGTCATAAAACCTAACCTAACCCATTTCTCTCTCTACCAGTGTCCATCTACAGAACTACTTCAGTGTGTCACAGCTCTCGGTAACATTTATATTCTCTTCTACAGAGGTTCTGCAGATCCATCTATAGTCAAGCTAAATAAGCATTCTGCCAGCGTCGACAGTCAGAGGAGCGGAAGAAAAAAATGACACATGGAGCCTCGTACGAAATACTAATGAGACAGGGCAGCCACACTGCCCTCAGGTGGTGGGCTTCTAAACCAAGGAGCAATTTATTTTCATTGATACCTGTATATTTTTATTCAGAAAAAGTTACTTACTCGAGTTTTTTTACTTCCCCAGCTATAACAAAAATAGGGGAAGTTATGTAATCCGTCAGAAATTCGATGTTGAGTTTTAAACGGAATTTCATGTTTTCCGACCACTTAATTCCAAAAATGTAAAAAAAAAGTCTATCTATGTACGTGTGTCATGAAGACGATAACTCACGATAGAATGAATACATCGACATGAAATCTTATGTGTGTATCCAGAACCTTCTAAGGATGACACCTGTGGATTTTCAGCCAAATCGGCCTAATGGAAAAGAGAGAATGGAGGGGAGGCTTAACACGAAAACCCTAATAGCTGCTGAAATAATGAATATATCGACACACAATTTTATATGTATAGCCAAAATCCTATAACCCCAATAACTGCCGATGTAATGAATGTATCGACATCAAAATTTATTCGTAAACCCTTACATAAACCGATACATATTAGTTTCTAGCCGAATAGGATAAGGACTCCTAGTAACTGTCTATATAAAAATGTATCAACAAAAAAATTAAAATACTTTGTTTTCCCACTGTTTTATTTTCGACCAGAACAGCTTTTCAACGCAACTGTCTCATCATCAGTGGCACATCCCACCCGTACAGTCTAATATATGTATGTATCAACACTTTTAATATGTAATAAAATAAAATGATAGATAAAACACTTTGTATCATTGTTGAACATTGTGCTGACGATGGCGTAAGCCGAAACCGGTACACATTTAAGTATATGTTTGTGGAATTAGACAATATAAGTGTCAAAAAAAAAAAAAAAAAAAAAAAAAAAGTGTTTCATCTATAATTTTATTTTATTCATTAGTATTTTCACTATATCAACACATAACGCAAACAATGTATTCGGACACTTTTAATATGAGTAACACCCCTATTGCAATCAAATCAGTAAATTGTTTACAGAGGGATAGATAATGTTTACTTAATTAATTAAACACAGAGGAAGCAAATCGCCAAATTTTTCTCAACTATAGTTAAATTTTTCAATTCTTTAGTATCATTTTTCTCAACTATAGTTACATTTTTCAATTCTTTAGTATAATTTTTCTCAACTATAGTTAAATTTTTCAACTCTTTAGTATAATATTTCTCAACTATAGTTACATTTTTCAATTCTTTAGTATATATCCTTTATGAACATCAATGTTCGGCTAACCCTTAATGTTCCCAGGTAAAGCCAAGAAGCCATACATATTTATGTTAATAACTCCTGAAATGAGAATTTTAACAGGACTAACTTGAAGGAAAGAGAAGATGAAGCGAGAGGATTTAAATTAAGCAACAACGCAGGCTAAGCAGAGAACGAAGTTACCCCATTCCTGACTAATGCAATGTGGGGGGAGCATAGTGGCCCCATTCAAAGCATAAAGCATACTTCATCACATGGATTACATTAGTAATGCACTATACATGTTGCCATAGTTGCAAATACAGCAAAGTTAAAGATTTTTTTTATATTTTCACCCATTTATTTTAGACACAACTCAACTAATACTTTCTTCATACATAGTCGCCATTGAACAGCTCCAGGAAATCTTCACTGCTCCTCTCATTTCGAAGAAAATAAATAACGACTATAACTGAAGGCAGAATGAATGTATCGACACGAAATTTTATATGTGAATCCAGAACCCTCTAAAGACGACACCTATTGATTTTCAGTCAAATCGAACAAAAGGAAGGAGGGGATTAGAGGGGAGGATTAACAGAAAAACTCTAATAACTGCAGATATAATGAATGTATCGACATGAAATTGTAGGACAAGGAGAGACTGGACTCAAAAACTTTAGTTGTAATAAGTATATAATTCATTTAATGTTATTCATTTCAAGTATAACCATTTATTATTATTTTGTATATATTGTTATGCTCGTTTATTTGTGCTACTTGATATTCTAATTTAAATTTATATGAATAATAGTTATATACAATAACGATTATTAGAGGACCGGGTTATGTATGATTTATAAATAAAATAATTACTTTAAAATAATTTGTTACATTTTTCTTTTATTTTAAATTTCATCATGACACATTTTTTTATGGGTTAGTATCACATAAATTTTACAGACATCGAGATTTTTCTTTGTAAACACAACATTCAACTAAACCTGCGGGACAGCTTTCTTTTCTTCTATTGTGCTGGTGGGTAACATGATGTCTCCAGCGTGGTACGTTGAATATGGGGTGTCGCAACTGCGGCCATGTCCTCTCCTCTCTTCTGGATTCCAAGTATTTCAGCTACTCTTCCTTCTTATCACAGCCTTTAAGAGATCACTTACATTTTCTACCATTCACCACACTCACTTTCACTGACCCATGACTCTCCGCACAGTTCTCTCATACATCTACTACCTACTCTGAACAGAGCTGATAAAAAACCCACTCATTCCACGAGGGGACAGCCCACTTCTCTCTCGTTTTGGATTCAGCTCCGTCATTGGCCACAATTTTTACAGCCTTTAGCACTAAACATCTGGTTTTTTTTATAACACTTTCATATTCCCGTATACAATCCTAATTGCTTACATTTATTGTTAACTAATTATTAGCCTAACATTTAATTTTATGACATAATTGAAATAAATGATTTGATATATTTTGAAACTATATCGACCCTGGTACAAATCGATTAGATAACCCCTAGTAACCTTCCTTAGGTCTACTAAACTGATTGTATTTAACTATTTTATTTTCCATTTCTTAAATATTACATGTAATGGACAATATAGAACATTACAATATGTAGTTTGCTTATCACGTTACTGTATTATTATTTACTTTGTTCTTTTACTCTATTACGCTATGCTGTTATCGTTTCTTACACTGTGACTAAATTTAGTAAACATGAAATTTTCAATTCTCTTTTTATTTATTTTTTTTCAAATTGGGTTTTGATCCGAAAAATAAAACGACTGCCCTTTTCTACCCCTTGCGATGAATGCTGGCCAATTAGGGGAGGCTCCGGAACAGATGGCTATCTGAAGGGGCTATATTAGGAGACTACGGGGGATGACTTATAATTTACCAACCAAATTGGTATAATTTTTGTAGGGTCTCTTTGCAACGTGAGCTCTCGCTATGTCCTCGTGGAAGAAAACTCGGGCGCAACTTATTTTTTAATTGAAAAAAAATAATGAAAAAATAACTTGCAATTTCTTGAAATTGATCTTGAGAACTTTCACATCATGAGGCAGCTATCTAAGCCACTACGCCATATGAAATATAGTAAGTAGATATTAAATAGAACTGTGAAAAACCGAGGAAGAAAATGAAAAATGATGAGAGAAAATGCGGCAATTTATTTTCTAAATATCCTCTATTATCGCTGTATTTTTTATGACGCCATTCATTATATGGTCTGGATGACCGACATTGCTCATGGGATATAAATAATATAGGGTTTTTTTAGTGAATAAATAAAAAAAAAATAAAAGTAAAATTAACTGCCGATGTAATAAATGTATCGACGCATAATTTAGTAGTAGTAGTAGTAGTAGTAAGTAGTTAAGTCTTTATTAACATAATAGAAAATAACATACAGAACATATATACAATAATGTGAACTTTTATGAAGACAAACTCAATGGCCTAAGCCGTTTTGAGGAGTCTGGATTTACATAATATTATCTTACAAACTTATAAACTTAATCACAACAAATTTTTCTTTCTAAAATAATACAAATAAAAATGAAATTATATATATATATATATATATATATATATATCTTTGTTCCTATTTATTTATTTATTTAATTCACAGTTTCTGAGATTGTATGCCTTTTTGTAATAATTTACCAGTAGTTGCCAGTCTTTACCATTTAATAACTCCTACATAAATGTAGTATCTGTGGTGCTTCTAAATATTTATTTTTTTGTATCATCATATTTGGGGCAGGTAATGAGGAAGTGATGTAGATCTTCTTTACAGGGGCTGTACATTGGACATACAAAGTCCATATCTTCGGAGGTATATTTTAGTATGAGGATTCATAAGCCACGATTGTGAGTCAAAAGTTTGAGCCCCGACAGTCAAATGATTAATTTTTCCTGGGAAAAGTAAGCAATGATTAACCGACAATTTGTTTTTTTATTTTAATCCTCGTAAAATGTTATTAAACTCTTAAAAACAAAGTTTTAACTTTAACCTTTCCGAGATAAATGGGAGATATAATTAAAAAGTTCATAAAATGAGCTAAGCAATAATATACAATATCATTACTATATTTCCAAAACGCAACATTCAGTAATATGATAAATCAGTGACACTTACCTAAAAAAAATTATATATATAAGTTAGTTGTAGACAGAGGGAGAACATATTTCCATAGGTATATGTACATAGTTATACTTAGGTACATATACATAGGTATATATTTTCCAGTAGTGGTTCAGACTTTGTGAATATTTGTGGGAAAATTAATTTTGTTGGCCTCTTTAAGTCTACTATATTTTATTTATTTCATAATTCTGACGTTTCGGTTAACTATGAGTCATTTCCACACATCACTGGAACATTTTAACAATAATTGCTTAGAATTGCATAATATTGCTGTAAACTATGTTACTATATATGTCGTAAAACATCCTCATAAAAATATCAAACATTATAAGTATATAATAAATCAATAATTTTGTATGAATAAAAGTTACCACAATTCATACTAAGTATTCATATTCCTATAAATTATTGATTTCTCATAGGAATAAAAGACGTTGTCTTCCCACAGTTTTATTTTAGACCAGAACCGGTTTTCGACGCAACAGCGTCATCATCAGTGGTTCATAAGGGGTGGGGGATAGCTAGGTTCACTCGTCCCACAACATCTTATTATCACATATGAATTATTGATTTATTATGTAGTTTTAAAGTATGATACTTTGGTGAGCATGTTTTACAACATAGATAGTAACATAGTTCAGCACCTCCCAGAGTAGTCAGGACAGCCAGGTACTATCCCAGTAGTTGCAACGCCATGTCTGCGCCTTCAAACCACCTCCATTCACATCAGACTTCAGCATCACAAAGATCATCCCCAATAGGTACTATATAACTCACACATCACACTCATTATCTCTCTACTACTACTGTATACGGTAGAACACGAATGACCTCATCTCGCACCCACTAAACCTAGGTAGACATTGCACTGACCACAGAAACCCATTTAACTTCTGCTCTTCATTTTCAGTTAGCAGATCTGACAGCCCAGATTGGCGCTGCAGTCCTCATTAACAACCTACATGACGTACCAGATTGCCGACAGACTCTCTGCCGACAGACCCTCAGTCTTCTCTGAGAAGTCTTGTCCCAGAGGCCACTCTTGGTCGATTTGCCTGAAACTCAATGTGTCGTCCAAAAGACTCCCCTTCTAATTCCCTTCACCACTTCTCTTCGGCATTTTTGACTCAAAAACATTAGGTGTTTCCTTAAGGAGTTCTAGATCAACTTATAAACATTCATTCTATCGAGAGTTATCGAGATAATTTTATTTATTTCTACATCATTTTTGGATCAAGGCGGTCAGAAAAGTTATTCTGACCGTTTGGGAACATACCTGACTCATCATCCCTATGAAAAACAACCAGCGGTGAACCCTCATGACATCACTTCATAACAGGAGATCTCTATGCCAAACTCTCTTTAATCTTCTTGGAGGATTGTGGGGTAAAGTATTTAAGATTTTGCAAAGATCCGGATTGGTGTGTAAGTAAATTTTGGTGTAGAAACGTTGGTATAAATGTTTAATGGTTGTGACGTTCAAGTCGCGGTGTAAAGTATAGTTGCTAACATATGGTTGGCATTGCGTGATCAGTCGGAGAGTCTTGCATTGAAATACCTGTATTCTTTTGATGTTCGAAGTCTTGGCTGTACTCGTATGAAGTAAAAAGTATTTTCATGGATTTTTTTTTATGAGAAGGCTACTAAAATTGTCGTCGTAACCAATGGAAGCATCAAAAACAGCTGTTTAATGAATCATAAAGAAGAAAGGTCTGAGAGATCCTAAAAGAAGAGGCTTAGCTACGATACTGTCCTGAAAGCAATGGGGTTTATTTCTGGGGCTTAAAGGTTCCATGGAAAGAACCCGATCGTTATCATATTCTGTATCATTGCATTATTCTACATAGCGACAAAGTATAGTGCACTATATCTGAAATGCACAAAGAGAAGACGTTAAGTGATGTTCCCGAGTCTGTGCGATGGTACTCGTTAAAAACCTCAACCCAAGATAACTAAAACATAGGTTGGACTTCCACTGTATAGTCCAGATCATGTCCACAAGAGCGACAAAAGAGCACTCTGGTATATGTGTTTTGGAGTCTCGCTAACCAGGCGACTTTCGAAAAATAGTATTTTATAAAAAAATTGACTTACAGTTTTCTCAGCGTGAACATGTAAATGTAATCAGATTTAAGTTACCACATGTGATGTCTTCAATTCGAAATTCAAGTTCATCATAATGTGCCAAATGCACATGGTATGTGTCGTCCAAGTGGGATTTTGGATTTTAATATAACATTTATATTATATGTATTCATTATTTTGACATTTTTAGGGTCTTGCGTGCCCCTACCCCTAAAATTCCTTCTGGGTTCTGTATACACATAGAACATTTCGTATCGATACATATCTTCCTCTTCCTTCGCCCGATTTGGCTGGAAATCGATAGGTCGTCCTTAGGAGTTCTGTATACATATATAATATTTCGTATCGATGCATTCATTATTTTGACATTTATAGGGTTTTGTGTTAAGCCCCTCCCCATATCTTCCTCTTCCTTCGACCGATTTGGCTGTAAATCGATAGGTCGTCCTTATGGAGTTCTGTATACACATAGAACATTTCGTATCGATACATATCTTCCTCTTCCTTCGCCCGATTTGGCTGGAAATCGATAGGTCGTCCTTATGGAGTTCTGTATACATATATAACATTTCGTATCGATGCATTCATTATTTTGACATTTTTAGGGTTTTGTGTTAAGCCCCTCCCCATATCTTCCTCTTCCTTCGACCGATTTGGCTGTAAATCGATAGGTCGTCCTTATGGAGTTCTGTATACATATATAACATTTCGTATCGATGCATTCATTATTTTGACATTTTTAGGGTTTTGTGTTAAGCCCCTCCCCATATCTTCCTCTTCCTTCGACCGATTTGGCTGTAAATCGATAGGTCGTCCGTATGGAGTTCTGTATACATATATAACATTTCGTATCGATGCATTCATTATTTTGACATTTTTAGGGTTTTGTGTTAAACCCCTCCCCATATCTTCCTCTTCCTTCGACCGATTTGGCTGGAAATCAATACGATTTTGAATATACGAACAATTTCTTGACGATATATTCATTCTACTTCTTATTTTTTTATTTTATGTAATAAAGGGATTTCGATGAAAAAGCAACCTCGAATTTCTGACCGATTACATAACTTTGGAAAGTAAAAAAATGTTTCTGGTTATTTACGTGGAACAAACTGACTCAATAAAGTGCATTAAAGAGAATGGTCATAATGTATGATAATGGCTATGTCTGTCGTTCTGGGTTCCGGTTCCTTGAGGTCAGGAAATGGAAGACCATTTAGCTAAGTCTGCAAAGTCAAGAACTTTGTCTCCAAGGAAAAATCCTGGCAGAAGAAATGCTGACCTGACGACGGACTTAATGGATAACCATATCCTGGGATTCTGGGACCGATCAGTTCTTCGTCCATCGATCAGAGCAGAGCCCGAATTGACGCCGTAAAAGAGAACCATTATCGACAAACATCGAGTCTGGGTATCTTCCAGTACCTGATATGGATTATGATCTCATTTACCAACTGAACTGTTTACATTGTGTAAGGATGTACCAAAATGCAAATGATTGTAAAAAATATAAAACCAAAAACTAAATGAACTGAAGAACGCAAAAAACTGGAATGTTAGTACAAAATTGTAAAAATACGTTAGGTTAGGTTGTATTACTCACGCCCGGGCTTTAACTATGAGGTCTACTACCACAGCGCTCTTTCGTCTCTCTGGTGGACATGACTCTACTGTGGGAGTCCTAAATTCTGCCTATCCTAAATTTTTATTCACCTAGGGCAGGGATCTTTAACGAGTACCTGACATCGTACAGGCTCGGGACCATCGCTTAACGTCCCATCCGAAGGACGGCGTGCTTAAGTTTATTTTACCTCCAGATAAAATAAACTAAGGGCCTCGGTCGGGTTTCTAACCCACGTTCTTGAGCTCAGAAGACAAGCACGCATACCACTGAGCTACCGGCTACCCTCAATAATATAAATATAAATATCATTTTGAATACGTGAAAATATTGCAGAAAAAAATCAATTATTTCATTAAAAGGAAAATATTAGAATAGTTACATATAAAAAAAATCAATGACAATGTACTTTCTCATATTAATTAAATAATAAAAATATAATAATAATAATTTAATTAATTACGTAATTGCTCTCCCTTCAGTCAATCAACCATTTTGGCTAAAATTCAATATTTGATTTATATAAGAGCTTCTGAGAGGGCGCCGGTAGCTCAGTGGTATGCGTGCTTGTCTTCTGAGCTTAAGAACGTAGGTTCGAAACCCGACCAAGGCCCTTACATTATTTTATCAGGGAGGTAAATTAAACTTAAGCACGCCGTCCTTCAGATGGGACGTTAAGCGATGGTCCCGAGCCTGTACGATGTCAGGTACTCGTTATAAAACCTAACATAACCTAAGAGCTTCTGAATCTCCAAACTAAATTTTGTTTCGATACATTCATTACATCGGTAGTTAATAGAGTTTTTGTGTTAAGCCTCCTCCTAATCCAACTTCCCATTGGCCGATTTGACTGAAAATCAATAGTTGTCGTCCTTGGAGGGTTCCGGCTGCACATATAGAGAATTTCGTGTTGATCTGACGATTACATAACTTCCCCTATACTTGGTATAGCTCGGGAAGCCTCGGCCAAGGTAGCCTCTGTTTCACGACCTCTTCCCAAGTCGTCAGTGACGTTGTTTCTCCCATACTCTCTGCAATCATGTTGTCTTCTCTCTCTCATCTCTTGTGCTTAATGACCACAGGCAGGTGTCTGGTATCCTCTGACGCCTTGTGTTCTTCTCTCAGCCACTTCAAAGAACGTCCTTTCAAAGCAAGTCTCTCAACTACAAGGTTTCCGAGGCTCTTTCAGTATCTTTCATCCAAATTAATATTTTCCCCCTATTACAGTTTACCGGGGATCTGAGGTCATAAAGTTCCAGGACTTTTTTTTTAAACATTTAAATAAATTTACAGGTAATTGGACTTTTCCCTATCAAAATACTTCCCTTGGGAAGCAATACATTTTTCACACCGCCATTTCCACTGCTGGAATTCATCTTCTGGAATGATATTTGGCTCCTCCAGCGAATTTTCTTTAGTTTCGTCAGTTGAGTGAAATTTCTGCCCTTTTAAGAGTCTCTTGAGTTTCGGAAACAGGAAAAAGTCCTCAGGGGCCAGGTCTGGTGAGTACGGGGGCTGGGAGATGACGGCCATGGCGTTTTTTTCTGCAATAATCGCGAATGAGCAACGCAGAATGAACAGGCGCGTTGTCATGGTGCAGAACTCACTCCCCACTTCGCCACAAATCAGTTCTCTTCCCCCTCACAGCATGTTGCATTCCTTTGCCATTTCACGGATGGTTTTAGTCGACGATTTGATCGCACGAGAACGTTCACTTTGACAACATGATCGTCGTCAGTCGAAGTTGATTGGCGTCCTGAATGAGGATTGTCTTCTGACGATGTCCGGCCTTCTTTGTACCACTCTCGACATCGTGATCGACTCAGACATTCATCCCCAAAAGCCTCTTGCAACATCTGAAAAGGTTCTGTTGTAAAAGTTTTACCCAACTTCACACAAACGCAATGGTATTCTTTTTGATTCATTTGACATAAGATCTCAATACATATGTCCAAACACGAAAAACTTGTTTCACAAAAACGTCTGTTACTTCACAACAAATTAGGTTGTAGAGAACTCCAACAACAGCTGAGCTCAGGAAGAGTCACAACAGCTAATGCTGCCAACCATGCCGCTCTCCGACGCTCCGTTGGCGCGCAATCCAAAAGGTCCTGGAACTTTTTGATTACCCCTAGTACCAAATTGACTACGGAATGATATTTACTTCCTGCACTATACCTTAACTAACGGCTCTCTATCATAAAGTCTGGTTGATATCAGATCAACTGACATTGCTGTAATAATGAGATTTTCAGGTAGAAGCCTAGAAATACTTTTCTTGAAAAGGGGATTACGACGGAGAGTCAACACAATTTTAATAACTGCCGTTGTAATGAATGTATCGACATAAAATTTCATGAGTAAATTGAAAACTCCATAAGCACAACCCTTATTAATTTTTAGCGGAATCGGTCGAAGGGAAGGGGAGGATCAGGTTCTACTCAAAAACACCAATAACTACCGAAGTAACAAAATTATCGACACGAAATTTAGTACGAAAATTCACTAGCCCCTATATAGGTCAACTATTGATTAAAGTACATTGCCGGTGATTCACCGTCGAAATTTTAACTATTAATATTTAACGGGAACTAAACTACTCCATCACCTTTTTTTGGCTATATTTCTGAGGCCTAAGCCCTTTGGTAATGGATCTTCTGGTTATATCTTGTTTTTGTTTGAGTTTGAGGTTTGAGAAGCAGCTTCTGTGGCTGACACGGGTGCTTCTCTCTCGATAAGCCCCACAACCTTCACCATTCATCAATCTCAGCTCAAGACTGAAGACAGTTTGTCTCTGCTTTTCTCCTCTCCTACGATAAATGGCTCTCGGATTTTTCTTTTAACCTATCAGTGATGTAGTCAGAAACTGACTACGGGAGGAGGGTCCCGGAAAACTCATGAACTGTGACATGTGACACTAAACAGTTTGTTGTGAAGCGTTAAAATATGGATTTCAACGAAATTTGATATTATGAATAAGAGATTAGCGTTATACATATATATATAGTTGGTGGGCTTATTGAGCTCGAGACCCGACCGAAGCCCTTAGTTTATTTCATCTGGGAGGTAAAATAAACTTAAGCACCCCCTTCCTTCAGATAGGGCATTAAGCGCTGGTCACGAGCCAGTACAATGTCGAGTATATAGAATACATCCTGGACGAATATGACAGCAACTTACACTTTACCTTTCACAAATAAAAACAATCAATACTCCCATCACTTCATTTAAGAGGTACGAGTATTGGTAGCTAGGTTATACGGGACTCATCCTTGGGATAACGGAACCCACTGGAACATCAACAACCGGAGACCAGAAGATCGTTGAAGAGGAATCAATTTGGGATATCCATTGGAGGCTATAAGAAACTAACCTCCTGAAAGATGTCCCTCTGTGGGTCATTGGCAATTTTCAGAATGGCGGTGACATCTCCAACCCGCCTCCCATTATACATTATGTATCAATTCTTTATTTTCTCTCCTTTTGACAAAGAGTATCTTTCTTCAGTCGTCCAACTCTGTTATAGATGACCAAATGGGTATGGGACTGATGGTTGAATAGATAGATAACCAGAAAAGGACATAAGGAAATCCCATTCTCAACGTACCAATATCGTTGGTCCAATGTAGTCTGAATGCAAGGGCGTAAAAGGGAGAAGGGTCTTCTCAACCCCCTCCTTGCAAAAAAAAAGAAAGAAGAGATGTAGACAGCTCACTGGATGTGGGCAATTTTATGACCCGAGGGCCAGAATAGGCAGGGCGTCAAATTTTGGGGCTGCGAAAATGACAGAATATTTTTATGTTTCTTAAACTTCTCTGGGATGTTACATTGTTGGTTAATTCCGGAATTTCTTCCAGAGTTGTCTTCTTGTCCTTTTTTTCGACAATATTTCGGAACTCTTACAAGTCCCTTCTTCCGGTCACTATGAGTTCATATGAACTCATAGTGACCGGAAGAAGGGACTTGTAAGAGTCCCGAAATATTGTCGAAAAAAATAATAAGAAGACACCTCTGGAAGAAATGCCGGAATTAACCAATAGAATATTTTTACTTTAAAAAAACGTAAATATACTATATAGTTCGCCCGATTCTACAATGGGAGACATAAATAAACCTAGGTTTATTCAACTTGAATAAGGGTATTTACCAAGTACCTGACATCGCATAACGTCACAAGCGAAGGACGGCGAGCTCATGTTTTTTTTCACTTCCCAGATAAAAAAAAAACTTAAGGGCCTCGGCCGGGTTTCGAACCCGCAACCTTTAGCTCAGTAGGCTAGCAGGTACATTTAAAAATATAATTATAGTTGAAAAACTGATCCTATTATTACTATTCCCAGCAATACAAAGTATAGGGGATGTTATGTAATCGGTCAGAAATTCGATGATGAGTTTTCACCAGAATTTCATGTTTTCGGAAATTAGTTTTTTTAATTTTTGGAATCGGGAGGTCGAAAAACACGAAATTCCGTTGAAAATATCTGACTATTAGATAACATATAGCTGAGAAAATAAAATAAAATAAAAATCTAAATAATTAGGCTCATTGTATGCAGTTTCTGCGTGCATCAACTTTTATTGCATTGTAAACTTTTGTCAACTTTTTCTTATTATGAAATTAGTTAAATAAGCTTCTTTCGAAGTACATTTAAGCACCTTTTTGTTGTTTCTTTAAGCTCAACTTAGCTTTTTGACTTTGGGAACATCCTAATTGGAAAAGTTAAAGTGGCCAAGTTATTTGTTCAAAGAAAGCAGCCCGTGCTAGCTTGGCTCGTTTAAAAACCAAGCAACGAAGCTTTAGACCGAAATTGGAGCCGCAACCACTCTTACCTTCTAACTGCTAGTTCGGCGTTTTAAAAACCAAGCAACGAAGCTTTAGACCGAAATTGGAGCCGCAACCACTCTTACCTTCTAACTGCTAGCTCGGTTCGTTTAAAAACCAAGCAACGAAGCTTTAGACCGAAATTGGAGCCGCAACCAGTCTTACCTTCTAACTGCTAGCTCGGCTCTTTAAAAACCTAGCAACGAAGATTGAGACCGAAATTGGACCCGCAACCACTCTTACCTTCTCTTACCTTGTATGAAGCCTGGGACAAGGAAATTGAAGAGTGATCCTTCTTCAAAAGGCTCTTTATTTAAACAATTTATTTATTCAAATAAAAAAAATATACTTTTCTTCCGATTTCTCCCAAAAAAACTCGACGGTGATTCACCGGCCATGTACTTGTTCGTTCGGTCAAAAAACCAATAGCTTCTGAATCATACTAACTTTTGTCACGATAAATTCATTACATAGGCAACTATAAATTGTGCTCCTTCCCCTTCGCTGAAAATTAACAGGTGTCGGTCTTCATGGAAAATTTCAATTTGTATACAAAAAAGTCTTCAGCAATGTACTCCCCCAGAACGAATTAATCAATTAACTTTTCGCTCCCCCGATATATTCATTACAACGTCAGTTATTAGTTACTGAGTGAGCCCTCTCCCCTAATCCCCCTTCCCTTTGGCCGATTTGGTTGAAAAAATCAATAGGTGTCGTTTCTGCATACACATTTAAAATTTTCTATCTTCGATACATACATTCTATCGGAGTAATCGTGCCAAATAGACTTTTTTGACGTGAAAACGTCTACTCGCTCGTTAATCACAGTGATAGCTGGCCAAACTTTCTTGTGTTACAAAATACCGTCAGATTTCAATCGATAATAACTACGAGACTAATAATGCGATAACAACGGTTGAGGTCACAATGGATGGAGCATGTTTGTACGTGTTTGTTTTGTCTGTGACGTTATCGGGCTAGTGTGGGCGCCGGTGGATCATTGTTGCGAATTAGCGTTGTGTAAAATTAGAAATTAGTTTAGCGTGATAACGCGTTTAGATAGGACGTTGATTCGGGTGTCATTGTAAAGAGCTTGAGGAGCACTACTAGGACTCAAAGTGAAACAATAAAAATATTCGGCGAAATAAAATCGGTATTAAATTGAATATTGCAAAAAAATTAAGGATGTCGTCTCATATGAATCGTAAATATGCGCGGAATTATAGAAAAAATCAGAGGAAAGCTCTCATCAAAAGGAAATTAAAAAACCTAAAAAGTCTAGTGCCGAGCAAATGCAAGAGCTACGGCAGCATCGAAAAGAAAATGAAAAATTATTTTATCACGACGTTTTCAAGGAAATCTACGGCGTGGACCTTGACTACGCCTTAATGTTTTTTATTCATTTTTTGGAATCAGGGGGTTGGAAAACTAAAAAATGCCGGTGAAAACACAACTTAGAATTTCTGACCGATTACATAACTGCCCCTATACTTCACAAAGCTGTGGAAGTAAAACATAAAAAGATATACGACAGCTCATTTCTTTTTTTTACTCAGTTTCCTTTTAAAGCAACTTTCCTTGGCTAGGTTTGACTATTCTTTTTGTCTCGGACAGAATCCATAAATCTTGTGGCAAGATTGGAAAATATTGGGGTTGGAGGGGGGGGGGGGGGGGGGGGGGGGGGGGAGTGAAGGGTAAAAATTGGATAAAGTAACTCTCAAACTAAAATGTGAAAATAGGGCCTCTACACTACACCCGGATCGCTGAGGTTGTCTTTGTTGCGCAGGGAGTCGAGCAAAAAGCTGAAATAATAAGAAATTGTATGTTGTGGCCGAAGGTCCCTTAAGAAAAAATACATACAGACTCAAAAAGAAAAAAAAAAAGAAAACATCAGTATACCGTACAAACAAAACAAAAAAAAAATGTAATTTGACAATGACAGAACATTCTTATACTAACCACGCTTTTACAGACAACTCTCTCTCCCCCCCCCCCCCCCCCCTTCTGCAATTCACAAATTCTGGGTATAAGAACGTAATGCGTTGGCGTTAGCAGTTTTCTTTGTTTCATTGTGCAGCGTAATTCTGAGAGTGTCTTTACTTGAATATATATTTTAGTAGAGGGTGCCGGTAGCTCAGTGGTATGCGTGCTTGCTCCTGAGCTCAAGATCGTGGGTTCGAAACCCGACCGAGGCCCTTAGTTTATTTTATCTGGGAGGTAAAATAAACTTAAACACTTCGTCCTTCGAATGGGACGTGGCGCGATGGTCCCGAGACTGTACAATGTCAGTTACTCGTTAAAGATCCCTACCCTAAGTGAATATACATTTAGGGTAGGCAAAATTTAGGACTCCCACAGTAGAGTCGGGCTCATGTCCACCAGAGTGACGAAAGAGCTCTGGTAGTAGGCGATATGACTTCATAGTTAAAGCCCGGGCATGAGTCAAAATTAACGAACTAGTATAAGTATATAGTATATATATATATATATATTATTAATTAATAATATATATATATATATATATATATATATTATATGTATATAATACGAAAAGGAAATACATTTTAAGAAAAGTCGTCAGTGAATCACCGACTATGTACTTCCCCAGAAAGAATTATATATTATAATATTTGACTGACATAGTGGCTTCTGAATCTTCATATTATATTTTCTGTCGATACATTTATTACATGGGAGTTACTAGGGTATTTAAGTCGACCGGTTTCGCGGAAAATTAATAGGTGCCATCCTTGTGGGGTTTTGAAATTAAATATAAAATTTCATGTCAACACTTTCATTACAACGCAGTTAATATTTTTTATGTTGTCTCCCCCTTAATCTCCCCACTTCTCTCTGGCCAATTTGGCTAAAAATCAATAGGCGTCATCCTTAGGTGGCTTTAAATTTACATAGTTGTCAATGATGGTAATAAATTTGCCGGGCAACACCAGATAACACAGAAAGTATGAAAATAAACTGAAAAAAGTAATGTAATATCCGGGACAGGGGTAGGGGTGGACTCTTTGCAAACATCCTTGGGAAAATATCGAAGGAAAACTCAATTACTTGGTTAAATATTATCATTTTCAGTTCTACTCTAAATGTCTGTTTGCTTACAAGTTCTCAAAAAATTGTCAAAACATCGAAAATAAAAAAAATTAAATGTATATCTTATCATTGGGAGAAAAAGTCAAAAGATTGTTTTTTCCACCACCAGATCGTAGTACAGGGGAAGTCGTTAATTGTATCTATCCAGTTATATGGTAAGCCGTCTTTAACGAGTATATGACGTCACACAGGTTCAGGACACCCGTTTAACGTCTCTAAAGGATGGCAAACTCAAGGTTTTTTTGCCTCGCAGATAAGAAAACCTTAGGATAGCTGAGGTCGAACCCCAAGACGAGCTACAGATTCCTCCAAAGTATCTTTAATACTTACAAGTTAGTATGAATATACTACAAGGGAAAGAAGAAATTGTATTAAATGTGGTGTGATAATAAAAAAACTAAAATAAATAATAGAAATAATAAACAAATAACTAGGTGTGCAATACATTCTGCTGTTTGCAAAAACTGAGCTGAGTCAGGCATATCTGTATAAAAAACTCAGTTAATGTTTTAATAATTATCAGTAACTTCTCACCTTGTATGTTCTTTATGAATATATTAATACTTTAAATAGATTTCAATTGAATTCAATGGATTTTTTCTAATCTTTTTGTAGACAACAGCTGTGAAAAAAAGTCGAAGTTTGTACGTTAGAACACTGAAAAAAACGGCTCAAAAAAAGTGGTGTCCGATGGTAAACCGAAAAGGGCTTCGCCCGCATTTTTACATTTAAAATCGAAAAATTCTATTTTGCGCGAGAATTTTAATGGGGATTTCGTTTTTCGTTGATTATTCCTTCGTGGTATGTTCGATTTCAGATTTTTTTAGTAGTAAACCATCGTCACCGTGTCCACTACCATCGTGGCAAATTTCAATGTGATCGGTAAAGGGGTTTAGGAGGAGTACGAGTACAACGAAATACATGAGTCGCCTAAGAAAGAGCTTCGTAAACTCAGCTCAATAAATAATAAAAACAAATATTATAACACTTCATATGGAAATTGTTTGCTGGTCTTCTACTAAATTTTGCTTTCTACAGTAGTTTCCGAAAAGGGCCCTAATAAAAATTTATAGAAAATTTATGACATGCAATTATGAAGAAAGTGCACGTATTTAAATAAAATTCAATTCCCGAATGGCCTTTTCGATTATACATGGAATCCACTTTGTTACAATAATTACTATAAAGGTTACTGGTTAGGTTTGGGGTCGGCTGGAACAATCTACTAGGTAGGATAACTGCTACTAATTATTCCGAGCGCGAAGTGTCTTACAAGTCTTGCCTAATTGTTATCCTTATTAAACGTTACTGTTATTCTACTATCTGTGAATATTAAATTTAGTAAGACTCAAAGGATCGTGTCTCGAGTCTCGAATATTTCATTCAATTATTATATATTCCAATGTGTAAGTTATAACAAGTTATCTGTTTAGTGAAAATTCATATTGTTTGAAATTGTTGAATAATCATATGGTATAATTGTAGTTGGTTAGTTATTGAGACTCATTTAGCTACGAGATCATATCGCCTACTACCAAAGTGCTCATGATAAAATGGTAAAATAAGTAGATATAGAATAAATAAAGAGCAACATATTGACATATTAAAAAAGATAAAAAACAGTAAAAATAAATAAATAAATTTTAATAGGAAGACTAGAATAGATTTTAATTATAATAAAATAGAAGAGAAGAATAAAAAGAGGGATAATGGGTACTTATGATAAACTTATACAAAAATAATTTTATATGCACATATGGATATTAGCCTATATTTAGACGCCGGTAGCTCAGTGGTAAGCGTGCGTGCTTATTTTGTTCCGAACCTGTATGATGTCAGGTACTTTTTAAAGACCCCGACCCTAAGTGAATAAAAAATTTGGGTTAGTAAAATTTAGGATTTCCACAGTAGAGTCGGGCTCATGTCCAGAGTGACGAAAGAGCGCTCTGGTAGTAGGCTATATCACCTTGTAGTTAAAAGCCCGGGCACGAGTCATAATAACTAACTAAGCCATGTTATTGGTTATTTATACAGTGTACATGGCCCCGGGAGGAGAGTTATAACTATGAAATAAAACTCTCTCCCGGACGGAATTCAAACCCGGTGAGACCATGCGACCAAAGTCCTAAGCTCTAGCCCATATGGCCACCAAACTAAGTAATATGTATAACTTAAATAAATCGTCGGTAAATACTGGTATATTATATTTATTTATTTACATGTTAGTTATAATGATAACTAAAATGTCATATCGCCTACTAACAGAGAGCTCTTTCGTCACTCTGGTGGACATGAGCCCGACTCTACTAATGTAGTCCTAAATTTTGTCTAACGTAAATTTTTATTCACCTATGGCAGGGGGTCTTTAACGAGTACCTAACATCGTACAGACTCGGGACCATCGCTTAACGTCCCATTTGAAGGATGGCGTTTAAGTTCATTTTATCTTCCAATAAAATAAACCTCGGCCGGGTTTCGAAGTTGAGCTCAGTAAGCAAGCACGCATACAACTGAGCTATAGCCGCCCTCTTTATACAAATGAATTTCTTCATATACAAAACTGTATTGTCAAGCAAAGTTTTGAAAAGCATTTGATAAAGTTTCATAATGTAAACAGTAGATAAATCGGACGATCCAACTTTTTTCATAAGTGCTCTTATTTTGTGAATTTGAGAAGTTCTAATCAAAGTACAACTTTTAGTTTAGTTTGAGAGCTTTCCTCTCGAAATGAGAAAGGATCCTGATCCTGATACAAAGACACTCCCCTCCACTCGACATATCAACTGTTAAATATTCATTAAATGTCCTTCACAGTTTCGTTACATTCAAGATGACACCTTTGAACGAGAGAAGAAAATATCAAGGTCACGGGTTTGAAACCCGTCCAAGGCCATTTATTTAGTTATTTTGTGTAAATTATCAATATTATTTTATTTTTTAAAAAGATGGCCGACTGGGGACGGTATCTTGGAATAAGAATGTGAATGTTGACAGAAGAGTGATTCTCAAACTGCAAGCAACTTTGAAAATCAGAAATCGAATAAAAATAATGCGGGAGAAAATTGCAACAAAAAGTGCCCTGCGTAGGTAGACCAACTCAGAAATGTTCTCAATGTTATTTTTGTTCTTTTGGTAAGCAGATTTTACAAGTTGTGCTCCTCAAAGGATATAAAAAAAGTGTCCTGATTATTGGTTTGAGTATTATTAATCCTAACTGAATGAGAGGGTGCACTCAGATTAATGGTTTAAAAAAAAAATCAAAATTCCTGTCTTTCTTCTTATATCGGAGTTTCGTACTCTATCCTTCTTCTTAATTCCCAGCATGCTTCTCTCCATTGCTCTTTGAGTGATCTCTAAGGACCTCAGCACATCTTGGGAGAGAGCCCACGTTTGGGAGCCGTGCGTTAAAGGGGCCCTCACACTGGCAAAAATTTGAAGACGTCGGTTTTGTGCAAGAATATTGAGAGTAAGAAGACAAATATTGTGCAAAAAAAAGAGGTATTCAATATTTTGTGGGGCGTTTAAAAATTTTCTGAAAGTTTAGAAAATTTTTGCGGACCTGTCAATATTTTGTAGCATGTGCGCTCTCATGCTGTGTGTGAGGAAATTTTGATAAAGTGTAGGTTCCAAGCTCAGTTGGCGAAGTAGGTTACGATGACCATGGGTCGGTCGCTTCTTCAAATAATTCCTGACCCACACTCTTTTTATTTCTTCTTATTATTTAAAGACTCCTTCAACACTGCACACAATACAATTACGCTACTTTCAACCTCAGGGTTTTTTCCTGGGCAAAGAAACGTAAGCGGCTATGGCTGAGTACAACGCGATGCGCCGTTTTTCCATCACGAATGTTTAATCGACACTCAAATGTTGTGCAATATTTTTGTGTAGTGTGAGGGGTCCACGACCGTTCAATATTTTGTACAAAAAAAAGCTCAATATTTGTGCTCAAAATTTTGAGCGAAATTTTTGCCAGTGTGAGGGCCCCTTTAAACAGCAGTCGAACACCTTTCTTTTCAGGTCCATGGCCACTTTGCTTTTGAAGATATGTTTGTAGGACCAATATTTCTTCCATCCTAGTGCAATTCGCCGATTTACTTCCCTTTCTGGCCATTCTTGAATGAAGGTCATTGTCCTAGGTATACGGCTTCTAAAAACGTAGTAGTAGTAATCAATTATTCGACTCAGAATTTAATTTTTTCTAAAAGACGAGAACCTCGTTTTTGCTCAATAATTCTTAAAGATGTTAACAATTTTTTTTAGCCTGAATTGTGAGGGGGGTCTATGCCAAAGCTACAAAGGACTAGGTTTGACCCATAACCAACTTCTAGTACGGAGCCACTAGCGTCTTAACCAAAGCTTGTTAGAGCCCCGCTTTAAGGTTTTAATGCAAGCTTCGGAAACTCTAATGAGAACGCACCCAAGTGGCACTTTTTAATTAATACCATCTTTCCATATTTCAAAGTGCATTCACACTACCTTGGAATTGTGCATTTTTGTTTAGAAACGCATTTAACCGAATCAAAAAAAAATCAACAAAAAAAAAAAATTGTAAAATGAGATGAAGACATTTTTGAGTTGAATAGAAAATTCCAAGCATAAAGTGTTCCCTGAGTACCCTTTGAAAATGGAATTTAATTACAAATGGACCTTAGCTGCCTCATTTTGAAAAAATCAAAATGAGGAAGTCTCACAGTTATGAAAGCTCTCAATGCAGAAATTTTGTATTCAAATATGAAATGCTTTTTACAGAGTTGGGAAGTTTTTTTTTTTTTTTGCCTTATGTACGAAGCATGTTAGCCATGCCAGGGGACACGACCTAACGTGTCAAACACTCGTTAATAGGGTTTCTTTAAGGGTTTTTGACCTAAGGAACCGTGAAAAGGGCCCAATTTGACTAAACTATAATGAGTAAATGTTGCTGAAACTTTGCGCAATATTAATGAGTGAGCAAAAAACACAAAAAAAAAAAAAATTAATTCAAAAGAAAGATGTGAATAAACAATTACAACATAATACAGAAATTCTCTGTATCCACAGAATCAATCATCTGAAAGAAAATGGAAAGAAAATATTAGATATATATATTTTTTTTAACTTTTTCTAGAAAATATTGACTTTTCCTTGAGCTTGCCCAGAAGGAAAGCCAGGAAGGGTTTTCTTAATCTTATCAATACAGCCAGAGGCCTGGCCGGAAAATCTCCGTAGCCAAATGAAAAACGTGGCCAATCTCCTACTGTTTTTCTAAATCCCACTTTCCCAATTTTTCCACTTATGAGAAGAATTCCTGTAATAGATATATAATATATATATATATATATATATATATATATATATATATATATATATATATATATATATATATATATATATATATATTTGCTTTAAATGTTTTTCTATAGCCTGGCCAGTAGGGTGGAACGAAAAAATCACCTTTTGATTTTTAATTTGGAATAGCGGGAAAAGTTGCCTTTTAGTGTAGATAAGATAAATGAAAAATATAAAAAGTATTGGAGTACGTCTTGAGGTGCCGCAAGGACCAGTTTAATGTGGCAATGAAGTAGAAACAAACATTTTGCAGCTGTAACATTTGTAATCATTAAGGATACAGCAGTAAGAAATACAAAGTTTGACATTACAAAATATTTTTTTATTTTTATTATATTTTATAATTAATAATTTTTTCCAATTCTAATGCTTATATATGTATTTAAAACCACCTTTTGTAACATTATATGTACGAGAAATTCATAAAAAATAATATATCAAAGTTTAAAATTTTTCAATTTTTTTACAAACTTTAAGCTCTTTGCGGCACCTCAAGATGTTGTAGTATTGCAACCAATTTTTTTTTTATTCTTTTTGAACTTAAAAGGCAACTTTTCTCCACTATTACCAAACTAATAACTAAAAAAAATTTTAAAAGGACATTTTCGTTGCACCCTACTGGCCAGTATGTAGGATTATTGAAAAATAAGAAGAACAATATATAATCTCTCAGAAACTAATTCTTAGTACTTAGTCCGGGACTGAATCTACAAAATACTAAATTTGATGTTGATATTAGTACATCGACAGTTATTAGGGTTTATTAGTTGGGTCCCCCTCCTCTGAACCCCCTTCTATTCGGTCGATTTCGCTGAAAATTCCTAGGTATGGTAATTATTGGTTGGGGATTTATATATAAAATTTTGTGTAGAGACACATTCATTACTTCGGCAGTTACTAATGTTTCTTGTTAAGCTCCAATCAACCCCCACTTCGTTTTCGCTAAAAATAAATAGGTTTATAGATTCGTGTTGACTTTTATCGCAAGTTCACACAGACACATTTTTTTTTTCATTTTTGAAATCAGGGGATCGGAAAATATTAAATTACGACAAAAACTCAACATCGAATTTCTGACATACATAACTTCCCCTATACACCAAATGTAGGTCTTCAGCTCGAACCACTCAAGTTTTCGCTCTCCCTCGCATTTCTCATTTCACAAATAAAATTTCGTGTCGATATATTCATTACATCGGTAGATATTACAATTTCTGAGTTAAGAAAGAACGCTTTGGTAGTAGGCGACATGACCTCGCCAGTTGGACATGGGTCATAATAACTAACTATATTCTAAAGCCTAAGGTAACACCTTAATTTTTTGTTTTTCCGCCTGAAAACGCGATTACATTGGTGGAATCCTTTTCGAAAATAAATAGGATAATACATCTTAAGAATTAATGTGTTTTTCTATCATAAATAATAATACATATTTTTAAAGTTAAATAATATACGATAAATAAGGGTGCCGGTAGCTCACTGGTATGCGTGCTTGTGTTCTGAGCTCAAGGGCGTTGGTTCGAAACCCGACCGAGGCCCTTAGTTTATTTTATCTGGGAGGTAAAATAAACTTAAACACGCCCTCCTTCGGATGGGACGTTAAGCGATGATCCCGAGCCTGTACGATGTCAAATACTCGTTAAAGAAACCCTTCCATAAGTGAATAAAAATTTAAGGAAGGCAAAATTTAAGAGTCGGGCTCATGTCCATCAGTGACAAAAGAGCGCTCTGGTAGTAGGCGATATGACCTCGTAGTTAAAGCCCGGGCATGAGTCATAATAACTAACTAATGACTCAAACAAAAGAGGGCAGACAGCTGATGAAAATTAACTTAAATTTGGACCAAAGAAGATGGAACAGTTAATAAATTATACTAAAATTTTATACAAATTGTTATTAATTAGTTTTCCCAACAATTGCCAATTCTAAATTTTCTCTCTCTTTTGAAAATCTAATTACAAACAAAGCGTTCAATTTAACTGTTAAGATTTACCAAATTTTCTTAAAGCCACTTTTTTAAATGCCTTGTTAAGAAGTTCATGTTTAAAGAGGATTTTGCGATTTTAAACAGTAGAACCCCCTACGGCTATGGCAACTCAAATACAAAAAATTATTTAATTTCAAACTAGCCCTAAGGGAAAGTTCCAAGCAGTGTTGACTAAGTTATATTTGGCATGGAATATATATAAGTTTAACAACCCCTGACTATACAAAGCCTAGGGGTAGTTATGTAATCGGAGAGAAATTGGATGGTTGAGTTCTTCTTTCTCTATATTCCGCCCTTTGTAATATGAGGAAGGACCCCTCAAATATTGCCCTGCAAGATTTATCTTACAAGAAATATAAAATATTTATAATTTAAAAATTACCTACTATGTACCTCCCCAGCACGAAATAATCAATTATATTTTCGCTTTGCCTTCAAAGATTCTATACATTCATAGCATCACCAGTTATTAAGGTAGTTGAGTAATTCACTTTCCCTTCGATCGATTGCGCGGAAATTTGATAGCTACCAACCTTATGGGGTTTTGAATTTAAATATAAAATGTTATGTCGATAGGTTCATTATATCGGCAGTTATTGGAGTTTTTTAGTTGAGCCCTTCTTTGATCCCCATCTCTTTTTTGCCTGATTACGCTGAAAATTAATAGGTGTCCTCTTTATAGGGTTTTGAGTTTACATACGAAATTTTGGGTCAATAGATTCATTATAACGTCAGTTATTAAAGTTTTTGTGTTGTTCCTCTCTATTCTCCCCCTTCCCTCAAGCCAATTTGACTGAAAATCAATAGGTGTCGTCTTCATAGGGCTTTGAAGTTACATATAAAATTATGTATATGTTAACAGAGATACATAAAGTGTTAATACATTAATTACAACGGCGAAGCGCTATTGCTTCCCTAAGATATCCTTCAAGATTTATATTACTTTTAATTTTCAATTTATTTTAACTCAATTTTTTTCTCATTGAAATATTATATATAAAAAAAATTTTAATTAAAAAAAAAACCCGACACAATTTTTTTTTTGTTTATTCATTTTTTTTACTGAAACCTTGGTGAGGGGGGGGGGGGAGGGCTTGAAGGGCTTAGGGGGGGTTTGGGGGGGCTTAGCCTTATAAACATTTGAGCTCAAACTCCGAATCTCTAGCTGTAATAGAGGCCGAGATGAAGCCGGCCTACACAGGCTTTGATGAAACCTGAAGATCTTGGAAACGGCTTTCCCGATTTCTACCAAACATGGCTAAAAATCATCTCGCAAATACCAGCTTTTGAAACAAAAAAAGCGCTTTGAAATCGGTTCAGCCGTCTTGGAGTTACGATGCCACAGACAGACTCAAACTTATAACACCCCCGTCCTTTTGCGTCGGGGGTTAAAAATGTAGTCAAATCGTTAGCGTATCATCATCCCCTTCTCTCGTACCCTTTCAGTCAAGGAAAGGTAAACTTTTACTGTTGTCAATTACTTGCAAAATGATATGTCGCAAGCTACCTGTAACCAGTCTGTCATATTATTTTCAATGTTTGTCCGGTTTAGTCAAAGCAATGACCGAGAGAGGAAGTTCGGTCACCCTACAACACCCTCTAGCCTACATATTATAGGAGCATTCACAGTGTCAACAGACCGCACCGTTTCCGTTCTAGTTCGGAAAGTCACCAAACCTCCCTAACTACTCAGGGCGGGGGTATAAAATCACTATATAACCATAATGGTTCACTGAAATCCAAAATTCCATAATTATGAAATTTCTTGTTTTCTGAATATGTTTGGGGGCATGTTTTACCAGCCGGAATATAATAATAATAATATTTATTTCCATTTAACCATAACATGGTAATAAGGATAAGTCATAAGAATAAGGTCATAAGATCTCATTAAATTTTGAATGAATTAAGACCATATTACTTTGGGGTCCAATTACATTTTACCTGTGAGGGCGCCGGTAGCTCAGTGGTAAGCGTGCTTGACTTCTGAGCTCAAGGTCGTGGGTTCGTAGCCCGACCGAGGCCCTTAGTTTATTTTATCTGGGAGGTAAAATAAACTTAAGCACGCCGTCCTTCGGATGGGACGTTAAGCGATGGTCCCGAGCCTGTACGATGTCAGGTACTCGTTAAAGACCCCTACCCTAGACGAATAAAAATTTAGGGTAGGCAAAATTTAGGACTCCCACAGTAGAGTCGGGCTCATGTCCACCAGAGTGACGAAAGAGCGCTCTGGTAGTAGGCGATATGACCTCGTAGTTAAAGCCCGAGCATGAGTCATAAAACCAAACCAAACATTTTACCTGTTTCTGCTTACATTATAGATTAAATAGAAAATACATATCTTGAAATAAAAGTTATAGAGAAAACTAAAAGGCATTTCTCATAGAAATTAAAGACGTTGTTATTCCCACTGTTTTATTTTTGATCAGAACCGGTTTTTAACGCAACAGCGTCATCATCAGTGGTACATTCCACCATCACTTGCTATCATCCCACCACTGATGATGATGATGTTGCGTTGAAAACCGGTTCTGGTCAAAAATAAAACAGTTTTCGGCAGGGTGGAACGAAAAAATCACCTTTTGATTTTTAATTTGGAATAGCGCAGAAAAGTTGCCTTTTAGTGTAGATAAGATAAATTAAAAATATGAAAAATATTGGAGTACGTCTTGAGGTGCCGAAAGGATAAAAACACACTTTTTTAGAACTTTTTCAAAGATTTTTGCGTGTCTCGATTATGTAATTTTTCATTTGGAATAGCGCAGAAAAGTTGCCTTTTAGTGTAGATAAGATAAATTAAAAATATGAAAAATATTGGAGTACGTCTTGAGGTGCCGCAAGGACCAGTTTAATGTGGCAATGAAGTAGAAACAAACATTTTGCAGCTGTAACATTTGTAATCATTAAGGATACAGAAGTAAGAAATACAAAGTTTGACATTACAAAATATTTTTTATTCTTATTATATTTTATAATTAATAATTTTTTCCAATTCTAATGCTTATATATGTATTTAAAACCATCTTTTGTAACATTATATGTACGAGAAATTCATAAAAAATAATTTATCAAAGTTTAAAATTTTTTAATTTTTTTACAAACTTTAAGCTCTTTGCGGCACCTCAAGATGTTGTAGTATTGCAACCAATTTTTTTAAAATTCTTTTTGAACTTAAAAGGCAACTTTTCTCCACTATTACCAAAATAATAACTAAAAAAAATTTAAAAAGGCCATTTTCGTTCCACTCTACTGGGGACCCTTCGAATGCCCAGTATTCCGAAAACTGACAATTCGAACCCCATTATTTTTAGGCGTTTCCTTGATTTACGATACGGGTAAAATCGACAAATATTCTAATTCCTGAAGTACAAGTACCTGTTAAAAACAGCGTTTTTGAACATTAAAACTTTTTTTTTACATCTGCGGCTATAACGAAGTATAGGGGAAGTTATGTAATCGGTCAGAAAGTATACACCGGAACTTCATGCTTTCTCACCTAATAATTCCAAAAAAAAAAAATAAATAATGAATGTATCGAAACAAATTTCGTATGTAAATTCAAAACCCCATAAGGACGACATCTATCAATTTTCTACGGTACCGGCCGAAGGAAAGGGCGGGATCAGAGGGGCAGTTCAACTTAAAAACCTCAATAACTACCGATATAATGAAAAATGACAGAAAAATTAGTATGAGGATTAAAAACCCCTATGTAAGATTTTTATCCAAAACGGTCAATTGTTCTTAGAGGGAGAGCGACAACTTAACTGACTAATTCGTTTTGAAGAAGTACATTGGTATACTTTAGTATAGGTACTACTGATGTGAGATAGCCAACTTGTAACTGCGGACACTTGTGGCTCGGGCGATGACAGACCACGCCCTCCTATCGATCCAAGCAAACAGCACGCGGTGGGGTACTCACAAGAGAGGCTAGTCTGACGCGGCTGAGTGGGTCAGCCTAGTAGTCTACCAACCCAAACAGACTGGGTTCCTAACACAACGTATGTAGTAGTCTCCACAGAACCTATGTTCCCACCCGTGGATATATACAACAGCCCTCCCACCCCTGGTTGATGTGACGTTAACCCAAACAACAACAAAAAAAAATGCGGTGAATCATCAGCAATGAACTTCCCCAGCACGAATTAATAAATTAATAGAAATAAAAGACGTTGTCTTCCCACTGTTTTATTTTATACCAGAACCGGTTTTCGACGCAACAGCGTCATCATCAGTGGTTCATCTATCATAGAATAACAAAATATACAAATAATAAAAAGTATAAATAATTCCTTAAGGCATCAGGGTACAGAGTAAAATTATAAAATTAACTTACCCACCCACACAGCACAGCGGTTGGAAGATAACTGGCATAGCTCTAAGGGGTGGGGGTAGCTAGGTTCACTCACTCACAACATGTAAAAACCATTCATTCCAATAAATACATTAAGTCTGTACATAATATAAACATTTTTTCATCATACAGCCAAAGAAATTATTTGTTGTCATAAACTATAAAAAATTTTTATATGTGATAGTAAGATGTTGTGGGACGAGATTTCTAATAGAAATAAAAGACGTTGTCTTCCCACTGTTTTATTTTATACCAGAACCGGTTTTCGACGCAACAGCGTCATCATCAGTGGTTCATCTATCATAGAATAACAAAATATACAAATAATAAAAAGTATAAATAATTCCTTAAGGCATCAGGGTACAGAGTAAAATTATAAAATTAACTTACCCACCCACACAGCACAGCGGTTGGAAGATAACTGGCATAGCTCTAAGGGGTGGGGGTAGCTAGGTTCACTCACTCACAACATGTAAAAACCATTCATTCCAATAAATACATTAAGTCTGTACATAATATAAATGGAGGTTAAGAACTCCCTTCTGCTGCCTGACCTACCTGGTGTGAGAGATTGGTCCAAAACTAAGGGAAGTAGCTGTCCTGTGAAAGATGTATTGTAATATGGTTTTTATAATGATATTTATTGTGAATTCAAGTCTGTGATTATATTTTTAACAATGTATTTATTTATGTATTTTTTATAGTTTATGACAACAAATAATTTCTTTGGCTGTATGATGAAAAAATGTTTATATTATGTACAGACTTAATGTATTTATTGGAATGAATGGTTTTTACATGTTGTGAGTGAGTGAACCTAGCTACCCCCACCCCTTAGAGCTATGCCAGTTATCTTCCAACCGCTGTGCTGTGTGGGTGGGTAAGTTAATTTTATAATTTTACTCTGTACCCTGATGCCTTAAGGAATTATTTATACTTTTTATTATTTGTATATTTTGTTATTCTATGATAGATGAACCACTGATGATGACGCTGTTGCGTCGAAAACCGGTTCTGGTATAAAATAAAACAGTGGGAAGACAACGTCTTTTATTTCTATTAGAAATCTCGTCCCACAACATCTTACTATCACATATGAATTAATAAATTAATTTTTCACTTTCTCGCTAAAATTCAACAGTTGACTTACATTACACAGTGGCTCCTAAATCCGCTTACTAAATTTTGGGTCGATAAATTAATTACATCGACAGTTATTAAGCCGGGTCCACTTAAAACTCAAATATTTATTCATGAAAATGTTTACGTCTCCCCGCTCAAGCCATACGTGAAAACAAGTGGAGGTTACATCACTGTTTCCCGAGTTGTTTATTTTTGTCGAGGTTTTTGTACTTTCCTGCTTAAAAATGTATTATTTATATTAAAAAATAATATAGACTATGGATATGGACAAGGAAGCTGCACTTATGTTGATCCAGTTATATGAAACTCAAACTTTATTTTTATCTGGGAGGTAAAATAAACTTAAGCACGCCGTCCTTCGGATGGGACGTTAAGCGATGGTCCCGAGCCTGTACGATGTCAGGTACTCGTTAAAGATCCCTACCCTAGATGAATAAAAATTTAGGGTAGGCAAAATTTATGACTGCCACAATAGAGTCGGGCTCATGTCCACCAGAGTGACGAAAGAGCGCTCTGGTAGTAGGCGATATGACCTCGTTGTTAAAGCCCGGGCATGAGTCATAAAACCTAACCTAACCTAACCTCAAACTTTATTATGGAATATTATTATTATATAAATGGTACAAAACAATAAAAGCAGCACTCTTCTTCTTCATAATTAACCCAGACATGATAAACAACTCAAATGCAAAAAATAAATATCAAAATATGGCAAAGTTGGGGTGCAGGTTACAAAATGAATTTTGAAATGTTTGGGAAGCGTCCACACTAGAAACAGCATATCAACGGCGCAAATCTCTTTGATGTTCGTCAAAAAACCGACAAGCTACGGATCGTGTGCGTTGAATGTGACAAAAATTCTTGCGTCCTTTCCGTGCGCCGCACACGACCACACTACCTAGAATGCGCCGTAAATATATTTGGGTGTGGACCCGGCATTAGGATTTTTGAATTGACCCCATCCCCTGAAGCCCCCTTCCACATATCGAGGTTTGACAGGTTATGTCTTCATTGGGTTTGTTGATAATATATTCATTACATCGTCAGTTATTGTGTTTTTTTGAGTTGAGCCTCCTCCAATGAGGACATAACATGTCAAATTAGAGCGATATCGGCTGATTAGAAGGAAAGGGGGGTTCAAGCAGTGGCGGATCCAGAAAACCTCTCAGGGGGGAGCGATTTTTTTTTTTTTTTTAAGTTACTGAAATTTATGATTAAGGTGAATTAAATAAGAATTAGCGGATGATTATTATAAAAACAACGAAAACGCCAGAAACGTTGATAAGTTATTTTTATTCGTGGTTATATTTACATTCGTCATAATTACGTTATTTTTTATATATTTTATAATTTATATAATTACATAATGAAATTTAAGCGTTGACTTTTTAACGATGCAAAACTTTCGCCGGATCCACCTCCTTACGATAAAACGATATATTAAATTTTTATTTATTTATCTGTAATTTGACAAGAAATATTTTAAAAAACAAAATCTCTCAGGGGGGGGGGGCGATGGGGGGATCGCCCCCCCCCCCCTTGGATCCGCCACTGGGTTCAGGGGAGGGGGCCAATTCAAAAACCCTAATAACTGTCGATGTAATAAATTTATCAACACAAAATTTAGTACGAGGATTTAGGAGCCACTGTGTAAGTCAACTGTTGATTATTATTCAAGAAGTAAAGAATAAATGTATTAATTCGTGCTGGGGAAGTTTATTGCTAATGATTCACCGAATTTTTTATACCCCCCCTTCCGTTCAACCGATTCCGCTGAAAATTGATAAGTGTAGTCCTTACAGGTTTTGAATTTACATATAAAATTTTAAAATACATTCATTACTAGGGCAGTTCCTTCGTCCAATTTGGTGAAAATAAACCGATGTCGTACCTACGGGGTTCTGAATGCACATACAAAATTTCGTATCGATACACTCATTCTATCGGGAGTTATCGTGTTCTCCCAGATACACCTATTTATTTTTTGGAATCGGGAATCAGAAAACTGGAAATTCTTGTGAAAACTCAAAATCGAATTTTTGACCGATTACATAACTTCCTCTATACTATGTACAGCTGGAGTAGAAAGAGTGAAAAGAATAAAATTGCCAGTTAATTAAAATCCAAGGAACAGAATCCTTTCAATATCTCTAATTATTTTTTTAAATACTTTTTTTTCTTCTTAAGATGAAATATTATTTAAAATAAAATAAAATAAATTTCAAAGATTGGTATTTAATTTGAAAAAAAAAAAAAAAAAAAAAAAAAAATACATTTTCTTAATTAAGTATAGGTTTTGACGAATTATAAAGGTTTCAACCAAGTACGCATTTAATTAAAAAATCTTAAATAAAAGTGAGATGGCATTACAGAGTTCGGAGAGAGAGTGAATAGTTGAGCACATTTTTCAAAATGATGGCTAGTTCACAATCCAACCACCAGCGTGCCTTCTCAGTATGGTACGGCACACATAATATGTTATGACGAACTAGCTGTGTTTCTGATGGCGTGAAAATATTTAATAGTTAGTTATTATGGCTCATGCCCGGGCTTTAACTACGCGGTCATATCGCCTATCACCAGAGCGCCCTTTCGTCACTCTGGTGGACATGAGTCCGATTCTACTATGAGAGTCCTAAATTTTTATCTTTCTTTAAGTTTTTTAATCTTTCGGTATATATCTCAAAACCTGACGACCTGCGAAAAATCGTATTTTATGTAAAATATACGAGGATATGACCTCGTAGTTAAAGCCAGGGCATGAGTTATAATAACTATCATATTGAAATATTATATATTATATTTTTTAAATATTTACCCTGCTATATTATTTTCTTTTACCACAAATTTTATTTATTGTTACAAATTTAAGCTATGAAAGCATCTTAACCTAAAAGATTCTTACCGAGAGATCATTTTATAGTTAGTAATATTGATATTTTAGTTACATTCTCTACAACGGTAAAAATGATCAATAATGTTGATAAAATACAATGTTATATCCAATCATGTTTTTAGAGTTGTTTTATTGTTATTGGTTTTATTATTTGAAGGGCTTAGTTTCAAAACCGGCTAAGTCCGCTTTTGTTAATTTAGAGAAAACAACAAATAACTCTCCAGGTGCATGAATATTCAAAAAAATAGAAAACACTATATTTGGCGTATTGCTGATGGAAAAAACTTTTAATTTATGTAGTCCGGCTACTTTTTGTAAGTTAATACACACAGAAAACGAAAAAAAATGTTTGGACTTAGCCGGTTTTGAATCTAAGCAAGTTGACTTAGCCGGTTTTGAAAATAAACAACTTGGACTTAGTACTTTCCAGAATAAATAAATAGACTTAGCCGGTTTTGAAAATAAACAACTTGGACTTAGCACTTTCCAGAATAAATAAATGAACTTAGACGGGTTTGAAAATAAAATAAGAATTTATTAAATTTTGTAGAAAAAAAAAGTATTTTTGTTTGCTTATAATTATCGATATTACATTCATATTTCAGTTGTATCGTCTGTTTAAATAACGCGAAATCCTTAAAGTCACGGTATAATGGGTAGATTTATCTTATTAGATTCAATACGTTTCATCGTAACATGTGGACTTCATTTTAGAAATGAATTCTTGGACATAGCCGGTTTTGAAAATAAAAATATTGGACTTAGCTGGTTTTGAAAATCAAATTTAAAAAAAATACATTTTTTAATAATGTTCGTTAAGAAAACATTTTTTTTTTCGACTATCTTGTTACTAAAAGTTGGGAAATATCTCAAAAAATATTTTCCTGAAATATCTCCGATTTTTATTTTTTTGGACTTAGCCAGTTTTGAAACTAAGCCCTTCATTTATTATATACTTATGTTTTTGATTGGCGACACCACACTTTCTTCGATGACACAACATTAAAAGTACCACAGAAAAGTAAAACATAAAATATCTAATGCAGTCGAAATATATATTATACTAGCAGTAATACCCGGCGTTGCCCGGGGAACTTTGACTTTTCTCCTAATATCTCTCGTTCGAATCCATTTCAATTCTTCAATAGTACATTCATGATGTTATAATTTTCAATTATTCATACGGAATAACGCTTATAGTCCTTCAACGGCAGACAACCCAGCTAGTAAGTTTTTAGGACCCCTGGGCAACATGGCTAGTACGCGCCATTCAACGGCGGAAACTACAGCTAGTGAATACTTAGCATCAGTGGACGTCCTAGCCAGTGCGTACTTGAGAACGCTTGTGACCACCAGGTTGATTAAAACATAGACTTCAACCATCCTGGAGCTAAAACTAATTTATTCAAAAAGATTTCTCATTAATCGTTGCAATGGTTTTCGAGTTACAAAGATTGCGTGGGTGGATGCTGGGATGGACCAGATATTGAAGTACTAATACGCCTATAACCTTATACAGACGATGACGAACAAATCAAAAAAAAAATTAATCAAATCCATCAAGCCGTTCGTGAGTTATAGCGGTACAACGCACAGACATTTTCTTTTTTATATATATGATACTTTCTTAATCCATGAACGTAGAAATGCTCAAAAACAGTTGACATCACAGAAGTGTGTAGTTTTGTGTGTGCGCTACGCGCGCAATCGTCCGACACACTCATGCACATCAAAGAAACTTAGCCCCTACCGAGAGCTAAAATGTTCACACATCAAAAATTATAGAGATTCCGGACAAACATATCAAATTTTGTGTCGATACATTCATTCTATCGGGTTATCGTGTTCACAGACAGATAGAAATGTATTTTATTATTATTTTTTTTTTTTGTTTTTCTCAACTTTTGTAATCATTGTGTCGGAAAACATGAAATTCCGTTGAAAACTCAAATTCGATGTAAAAATTCTAAAAATTACAAAACAGTAAGATAGAGAACAGAAATGAGCTGAGTGCTTTACATTCCATCCTGGAGTAAACTTTCTGTTTTAACAAGAAATTATTTCTCTCTTGATAATAGCGTTAACTCTAATTACAAAAGCAACATTTTATTTAAACAAAAAAGTATAGCTCTAATTAACAATGACATTTAATACAAAAGATTTCCTTAAAGAGACAGCATTTATCCCTAAACTTTTTTTCATTTCATTTTATATTTTTTTGGCGAGATTTTATCTTATTTTTCCTCCATTATACCTTCAGTATTGTTACCAAGTGGAACTATCGAAAAATTGGTTCTTAACAAAAATGTTTCTTATAAAATTTGCAATCGACTAAGTTCCCTCAGATTTGAGATAGGATCAATACGAACGATGTTCTACCGCCTCAAAAACTAACAATAAATTTTCTTAATAACTACGTCAAGTTAGTTATTATGACTCATGCCCGGGCATTAACTATGAGGTCACATCGCCTACTACCAGAGCGCTCTTTCGTCACTATGGTGGACATGAGCCCGACTCTACTGTGGGAGTCCTAAATTTTGCCTACCCTAAATTTTTATTCACCTAGAGCAGGAGTCTTTAACGAGTATCTGACATCGTACAGTCTCGGGATCATCGCTTTACGCCCCATCCGAAGGACGGCATACTTAAGTATATTTTACCTCCCAGATAAAACAAACTAAGGGCCTCGGTAGCGCCCTCAATAATTATGTCAATGTAATGTGTAAATAGTAACGCATAGCAACGAATTTTTAAAAATATTTATATTATAGGTATATAGATTTTACTTCCCCGGATATACGAAGCATAAAGGAAGTTATGTAATCAGTCAAAAATTCGATACGGATTTTTCAACGGAATTTCATGTTTTGTGACCTCCAGATTCCAAAGATGTCTATTTTGACAGAAGTAAAAAGTTGATGAATTCGTGCTGGGTACGCTACCTGTGATTCACGAAATTCAGATGAGAAATCATCATAAACCAAAAAAAATCTATCCATTTAAATGCCCAGTCAACAGCCCCGGTACCTCAGAGGCTGGGTGCTTGCATTCTGAGTTCAAGAAATCGCGGGGTTTGAAACCCGGCCGAGGCCTATATGTTTTTTTCATCTGGAAATTGCAAAAATCTTGAGCATAGTAGAGTCAGGCTCATGTCCACCAGAGTGACGAAAGAGCGCTCTGGTAGTAGGTGATATGACCTCGCAGTTAAAGCCCGGGCATGAGTAGAGTAAATAATTGAATGACGCTCCCTCTTCCCCACTTGCTCATGTTCCCTTAATTACGTAACCTCCCGTATACTGCGTATTGCTAGGGGAGGTGAAAAATTGGCCTTGGGGTGGGCTTTATGTAATGAAAAATATCAAGCCATTGTGATGTATATTAAAGCTGGTGTTTTTCGGTTCCTTAAGCTCCCATTAGGTATTATTATTACTATGATTTATCCAAGCACCTAAAGCACCTGGCCCCCAGTCAACCAAGTGCTTTTTAGCTAAGTAACTCCCCCCCCCCCCCCCCCCCCCCCCCCCCCCCCCCCCCCAGGATAAGATTCATAAACAACGGAGAAACAACTAATTAGCTTTCAAAACCACTTACAGACATGAGACTCACTAGTGATAATAACAAGAAATGATCCTGTACTCAAGGAGAAATTTTAGGTACTTCGGGAACTTTAAGGAAATAGACAGCAGTGACGCGCCTTTGTAACGGATGGGAAGGAGATTATCCCTTCCCCCAAAATTAATAATCAATTAAGTTTTCAGTCTTAGGGATAAAAACCAATAATTGACTTACATAGGGACTTCGCTTAGGCCGATTTCGCGGGAAATTGAAAGGTATCGTTCTTATGGGATTTTGAATTTAAATATAAAATTTCATGTCAATACATTCATTACATTGGCAGTTATTAAGGTTCTTGTGTTTGAGCCGCTGTTGTGATTCCCATCTTCTCTTTCGCTAAATACGCTGAAAATTGATAGGTGTTGTCCTGGGGTTTGAATTTACATTTGAAATTTCCTATCCATTCATTACAACAGCAGTTCATAGTTTTTGTAAAATCGAGGTTTTGTTGTGTAAATAAAAAAAACAGTATTTGGCAAAAGTTTCGGAGACTATTATTTTTTTCCTTCTTCAGAGCCTTATTATAACGAATATTTATATTTTTATAGCCTTATTATAACCAATGACTCGAGTAGATGTGTATTAAAGGTGGTAAGTCTTTGTGAACCTTCTTAACCTTCACACTTACCACCTCGAGTCACTGAACAAGGAAATAAATCATATGTGATAATAAGATGTTGGACGAGATTTCTCATAGAAATAAAAGACGTTGTCTTCCCACTGTTTTATTTTAGACCAGAACCGATTTTCGACGCAACGGCGTCATCAACAGTGGTTCTTCCCACTCACACAACACAACGGTTAGAAGACAACTGCCCTGACCACATACTAAGTTTTTTATTCACCCAAGAGATTTCCTTCAATATTTCTACAAATTTTTGAATAATTGTAGCGTTTGTAAAAAAAAAAAGAAAGGGGTAATTCAGTAGGATGATCAGATGATAGAGCGTCAAAAATAGATGACAAACAAAATTTTGCTCAATTTTTAAAAACAATACAGCGAGCATAAGAGCAGTAGCACGTTCCCAAAATTATATAGGATAGATAATAGCATATAGGAACATCACAGGGGGGATTCATCTCAAAAATCCCTATAAAACCCTTTTAGGGCGGCAGCTGTTAATTTTTAGGAAAATCGGCTGAACTCTTAATTTAACCGATTTAATCAATTTATCGACTCGAAATTTAGTATGAGGATTCAGAAGCCCCAGATTTTGATGAAAGACCTATTGATTTTCAAGCAAATCGGTAGATTAGTTTCAGAGGGAACCCGAAAAATTAGTTGATTACTTCACGCTACCAGTGATTCAACGAAGTGTTATATGTTTCTCTATTTGTTCGCGAGTGCACTTGCACTGCACACTTTTTTTAAGTAATCTCAAAACTACTTTCAAATAAATTCTGACAGTATATATAGCTAATCCCTAGGATTGTACAGAACTAAACAAGACTGAATCCTATCCTGAAAACTTAGAAGCTATTTTCCAGGTAAAGTTTGCCCTAAATGGGCTTAACGGGAAGGCGAGGTTTGCCACCGTAAATCCGGTAATACCTAGTGGTAGTTTATAGGGGTAGCAAGTTAACAGAGGGATCAGAGTGTAGACCTTCACAATTCAGCTAGTAGGGGGGAAATGTCAAAAGTTGGACATCAATTTGTGTTCCAATATATTTGTTGCTATACTGAAAAAACTAATAAGAACAAACAATTTTTTTAACATATTGTATAATTTTACAAAAGATATATATTGTTGCGCTCTATTATTTATGAATTGCTAAGAAAAATATAAATGATTCTTTTGTTCAAGTCACAAGCATAGACCACAACCTCAAGGTTCTTTTTACAGGAATGAGTATGAGTGAAAAGTGATTATCATATAAAAAAAATAAGCAAGGCATTTTCACATTCAAAATCCATACTTTAATTTAATTTCCCTTTTTTTTTTTCTTTATACATTTTTTTTTTTTATGACAAGCTTACAATTATTTTTACTCGACTATTATATTTTCTATAAAATATACAAATTATCAAATGACAAATGCGCAATGAATAGCTTACTTGCGGTATACTTTCGATGATGGGATGAATTTGGATTCTTAGTGATCGGGTTCCATGTGGGGACCTCCGAATTGGTCTCATCCTCATGGCTTCATTTCACATTTGTAACGTATTCCGTATAGCCATCCTCAACTTCTTTACTGAGCAGATATTGTTCCTGTCCCATCGGCTGTATCCCTCATCAACTCATCACCACTCACTCCACAAATTCACTTCTTTAAGTTTTGCGCACAAAGAGAGATCACCACCTCCTCTCTCACTTTTTTACATACTCCATTTTTGTACCATTGCTCTCCTGATTATATAATACCTAATGAGCATCTCATTATAATTTTATTCAAAATTTACTTATGCTCCGATGTTTGTCTATCCTTATTTTTTTTTTATTGCGGATTTATGAGTTTTTCAATTTAATTATTATCATCATGTAGTATCGATTGACTTTTTAATCAATCGATATCACTTTTTTTTATCAATTAAATCAATTTATACCAAAAAGATTTACCCCCCCTTAAATTACGATACAATACCATAAAATCATGTAGTGGTCAAAACGACACACTACAATATATACATATAGTGTACCGGTTTCGGATAACGCCATTGTCAGTATAGTCGAACGGTAACCTTTTTTGCTAGATTGGCACATTTATATAATTGTGCTGAAGCTCAGACTCCTCCCTCCCCCCAAGGGAAGTCCTACTGTTCTAACGGTAAGAAAAAAAACGTCAGTGGAGAATCACCAGCAATCTACTTCCCCAGAAGGAAATAATCAGTCGACCGTTTGCGCTAATATTCAGTTGACTTACATAAAGGCTCCTAAATCCTTACACTAAATATTGTGTAGATAAATTCAATAAATCGGAAATTATTAGTGTATCTGAATTGAGACCCCTAATCCCAGCCTCCCTTTTGGTCGATTTGGCTGAAAATCGATATGTATGGTCATTAGAGGGCTCACAATTGACACATACAATTTCGTGTCGATACATTCTTTTCAGGAGTTATCGTATTCAGAGACACTACAGGAGTCCCAAATTTTGCCAACCTAGGTTTATTCACGGTCTTTAACGAGTACCTGACATCATACAGGCTTCGGACCATCGCATACGTCTCATCTGAGAGAGAAGTACTTAAGTCTTTTTTTACCTCCCAGAGAAAAAACTTAAAGGCCTCGGACGGGTTTCGAACCCGTGATCTAGAGCTCAGTCAGCCCCACTTTACTACCAGTGTTAAAAAATAATAATTGTAAATCGTCAATACTTAATCAATGGTAAGAAGAAAACAAAAATATCAATATTTAAGTGCAGTAGACTCTCCCTTATCCGGCGTTACCGGGACCGACGTGACGCCGGATAACAGAAACCGCCGGATAACGGAAATAATCAATTAATGAGAAAAAATATATCAATTAAAGCATAAAAAGAAGTGTTTTTAAGTGAGCTAAGGAATAAAAAAACACGTACCTATGTAATTTGTTGATAACATTTATTAAATTGACAAATATGTACATACTGAACATTGATTTATTATATGTACGTACATATATTTATCCAAGCATTAAAAAGATATTTGGAAATCTGAGTTTAATTAAGTGAAGTAATAAAATATTGTATTAGCGTTCCCTTCATTATAAGTACAATGTACCTACATATTTATGTACAATAAAAATACATGAAAGATACGTGAGTTACGGAATCATTATGTGCTCGTAAATACACGTGGCTCATATAATTGATAATCTAATAATTGAATGTTAATTTTAGTGAATATTTAGTAAATTTGATATTATTTTGCTAGCGCCGGATAAGGGAGCGCGCCGGTTAACAGAACGCCGGATAAGGGAGAGTCTACTGTACTGTCAAATTTTTGGTCAACTAAGATTTTTAGACTTTTAAGAAAAACTAATTTAATACAAGTAAATTTAGTTGAATAATATTTTAGCTGTTTTAATTTTCAATGATTAAATTACCAAATTAATCATTTAATTGAGTTCCGAAGGCTTTAAGTTAATTTTCAATTGTTAATCATGATTAATAATTGAAATTATAGTCATAATCCATCTAGTTTAGTTGAATGCTGGGTTGGTTCGACCAACTCATATATAGATCAGTTCCTTCCTATCTAGGACATTTGTCATTCATTCTAATTGATCAGATTTTGGTAAAGAACACTTAACTTAGGCACGAAAGCATTTTTAAAAATAACTGGTTATAAATATTTCAGCAAAATCAAAAAATTCTTCAACAAAAGAAAATTGGAATTCAGTGAGGACTCATAATCAGATAAATTGTAATATCCAAAATTAGGGATATTAATTGATCTTATAATAATTATAATCAGTGAAATAAAAATAGTTGAATTGAAAGACTGGAAGTCCACCGTAAGTTTTTGGAAGACCCCCAACAGTCCAGGTATGGAAGGGTGGGGGATTGAACAACCAATAGGCACTCAAAAGAGTCCCGGGCAAAAAAAATTGGAGGCAAGGGACCGCACCAAGCTTCGTACTACTTCGTCAGATACCTCCAGAGAGGTAGGAGCTACGTTGCCAGACGCCACCGAGGAGAGAGGTCCCCTTCAGGATTCAGCTCTTGTTCCAGCCAACATTCCAGATCCAGGACTCAGCCACCGGACCAAAGAGGGAGATGTGTTGGAGCTCATTTCTACTTTGAGAGACAGACAGCAGAGATTGATGAATGAAGAGATCCAGAACCCAACAGCAATCGCAACAAACAACGAACAAAGACTAGTGAATCTGGGTGAGACATTTATTACATCGACAAACCCCCCTTCGCTGATAGTCTCTCTTCCCTTCAGCCGGTTATGCAGAAAATTATTATGTGTCATTCTTATGGGGTTCTCCATAAGCCAATAAGCCAACCACTCAACATCGAATTTCTAACCGATTATATAACTTCCTCTATACTTCGTATAAGTGGGGAAGTAAAGTGGTTGATGATGATGATGATGATGACGTCCTGGAAGGTTAATCCAAAGCAAGTACTTTAGAATGTTTGAAAAGAGAACGACTTTTTTTTTGTCTTTTTAATAAAAAAGAAAGAGAAAAAAAGAGAGCTGTTAGCTCAATAGGAAGAACAGAGAGGGTTAGCTGTTGTTTCGGAATCGTCTGTGTCTCTCTCTGGGGGGCGAAGTTTTAGCATCAGGGGGCTAAATGTAAAAAGGGAGTGGGGTTCAAAAAGGAGAGGGGGAACAAAGAGAGAGAAGGGGGATGCCAACTTTAAAACAAACTAGAAAGGGAGGTTTTTGAATCATCCCCTTTGTAGTAGATAGAACTTCAACCTTTTTATGACACCTCCATCCTCAACTATCGATAGTACCATCGATTAATCTATATATCTGTAGGATTTCACTATCGAATATTATCGATAGTTATATTTATTATCGATTCCACTATAGAATTTGAAATAGTGATTTAAAATTAGCGGTCTTACACTTCCCAATTTCTCATCTATATTCTCCATCATATATATAAAGCTGAAAATGTCTGGGCGTTGTACCGCTATAACTCACGAACGGCTTGATGGATTTGATTATTTTTTTTTAAATTTGTTCGTCATCGTCTGTGGAAGGTTATAGGCGTATTAGTACCTCAATATCTGGTCCATCCCAGCATCCACCCACGCAATCTTTGTAACTCAAAAACCACTGCAATGATTAATGAGGAATCTTTTTGAATAGATAAGTTTTATCTACCGGAAGGTTAAGGTCTATTTTTTAATCAACCCCTGGTCTATCCCAGCATCCACTCACGCAATCTTTGTAACTCGAAAACCATTGCAACGATTAATGAGAAATCTTTTTGAATAAATTAGTTTTAGCTCCAAAGCTAGCGTTACTACAGTTGAAGGACTATAAGGCTTATTCCGTATGAATAATTGAAAATTATAACATCATGAATGTACTGTCGAGGAACTGAATAGCCTTATAGGAGATATTGGGAGAAAAGTCAAAGTTCCCCGGGCAACGCCGGGTATTACTGCTAGTGTTTTATAAGTTTACTGAATTTTCGTAAACATTGATAAAACTCAAGTAAAGTTAAATAGTATTAGAACCTTGGCTGATCTAAAGGGGTTAGGTTAAGTTTTATGACTCATGTCCGGGTTTTAACTACGAGGTCATATCGCCTACTACCAGGGCGCTCTTTCATTTTCTCGAAAATCGTACATCTCATGGCTGAAATATACTGGAATTAAAATAAAGCCTATAAAATTTCCCACAAATGTGGTCCTCTTGATGTTCTTCATACAAGCAATGGTTTGGGAGATATTCAGTGAGACAATTTCAAGACATGGAGCGGACGCCACTCCATATACCACTAAATACAAGAAAAAATATATAATGTCAAAATTTTAGGACATTAAAGTTCCTATAGAATGCATTTGCTTGTAAATAATTTTTCATTATGCGCATTGCGTATTATAAGTAACGCGACCAATCCTCAAAAGATGTGTAAAATACCTTTTTTAAAATACCGTAAAATAACCTTACTTTTACCGTAACCTGAGATATATAATAAAGTATTATATATCGTATTTCTTTTAATATGGTTACTCCCATTTATTGTCCTATATTTTCCTCAAACTTTTCGAAAAAAGTATGAAAATTTATGAGTAAGCTACTCCACTCAATACTGTTGTTATAAAAATGATCATCCCCTTTTGTGGCCTTCATCTGTTATTAATACTGTTTTATAATCCCTGTGAGACAATTTGAATGGCACGGCTTAACTTGTTAATGCATATTTTCTTGATTTTGTTTCCTCCAATTTAATACCTTCTCTTTCCCCCTCCATTTTTGTAAGAGCCCCCAAATCAATATTTTAGGATGCCACAAAGCCTATATTTCATGTCGGATGGATTTAGAAACACCCTGAAATTTTCATGAATATAGATTTAGCAGTTTCTGTATTATTACGTAACAGAGAGAGAGTTAGTTATTATGACTCATGCCAGGGCTTTAACTACGAGGTAATATCGCCTACTACCAGAGCGCTCTTTCGTCATGAGCCCAACTCTACTATGGGAGTCCTAAATTTTGCCTACCCTAAATTTTTATTCACCTAGGGTGAGGGTCTTTAACGAGTACCTGACATCGTACAGCCTCGGAACCATTGCTCAACGTCCCATCCGAAGGACGGCGTGCTCGTTAAAAACAAATTTCCTCGGTCGGGTCTTGAACCCGCGATAAATGTGTATATATAGATTATTTTTAAAATTTCTCAATGAAGTGAAATATATTGAACTGAAAAATGCCTATGACCCGATGTCCTATGGTAACCTTTTGTTTAAAAAAATAATTAATCGAAAAAAAACTCGAAAATTTAAAGCCTTTTTGTTTGTCCCCACATGAACAATGGGAAATCGTGATTGATTTGTGGGGCTCAATAAGATGAAAAATGGACCGAATCCTCTACACATCAATTTCCATGTTTTTCGGGTCAGGTAGGTAGATGACAGTGAAAGGAAACCCATTTCACGAAATAGTAAGTCTGTTCCGAATTGGTATCTTGAAAACTATTGGTTAATAGAATGTATCCTAGCACAGGAATAAAGAGACTCAACGTTTATGTTGCAAAACAATTAGGTACGAAGAGAGTATTATCTCATATCGCCTACTACCATAGCGCTCTGGTGGATAGGACTGTGGGAGTCCTAATATTTGCCAACATAGGTTAAGTTACACAACCTATATATAGGTACAATACCTGACATTGTACAGGCTCGGGACAATAGCTTATCGTCCCATCCGAAGAATGGAGTGCTCAATGTTTTTTCACCTCTCAGACAAAAAATCTAAGGGCTTCGGCCATATCTTTACCTCCCTGCCCACAGGACTACAACCTATCACAATTCCTTCCTTGTCCAGGCTACCTCCCTCTGGAACTCACTCCCTCCCCAGATTCGCCATGCTCCTAGTCTAATTTCTTTTAAATCCCAGCTCTTCCAGCACCTCCTTACTCATCAAACGTCTGATTCCCAGGGCTAGCGTCCTATGGGATAGTTCTCGTCTTCCCATGAGTCTCTCAGTCTATAGCTGGACTGATGTTACTCTTCAGTTTCATCATCCCAGTTGGATCACATGTAGGGTCACTATATGTTTAGGCACTATATAACTAGTCACTATATGTTTGGTCACTATGTGTTTAGTCACTACATATTTTATTTTAGAAGTAATCATTCCTTTTTTCTTTTCACTCATTTCTTTCAATTCCAAGCAGAATAATGTATAGGTGTGTGATATTCTGGATTTTGGATATATATCTGTAATTAAATGTATGTACCTGAGTGTATGACACATATTATATTTATTTATTTTATTATTTAATTTTTCTCTCTCTCTTTCAGTGACCCTTTCTGTCATTTATATTTACTTTTGCTATTATCTTTTTACTTTATAATTCTAATACTGTTCCTCATTTATTTTAATATAATTTGTTTATCCTTATTTCTAACTGCTTTTGTTTCTTTAGTTGCTATACTCCCTTATTTGTTATCTTTTATTCAACTTGTTTGATACTGGTATCTCTTTTGTTTATCTCTTATGCTGTTATTCTTAGGGGACGTATGTCCCAGAATAAAAATTGTTTTTTCATTTCATTTCATATATTGTATTTGCAAGGTCAGATTTCAACAGGGAGTAGATACTCGATTCTTAAAAGGACTTGTAGTATTCTAATATCGATTGTAATAATCTATTTTTTTTTTCTCATTAATTGGCAATTTTTGTATACAATGTACATTCAATTGTGCTAAAATCAAATAAAACAAAACATCTTGCACTTGAATGAGACCGCTGACCAGCGTCAGTCCTCTTGATTAAGGTCGCTATGGTGCTTCCTCTTCAGTCGACGTTCTGGTCTTGGCGGAGGCAGGTGGAGAGGGATGACAGGTAGCAGAGGGTTTTGATGATCTTGCATGGTCCGCAGCAGACTGGCGTAGCAAATAGGCAGACATTTTTTCACCTTAGGGATCTCAAGATCATTGTGTATAGTTTTGTTTCGGACAAACCAGGTCGCACTGGTGATTATTCTTAAGGCCCGATTCTGGAGTGTTTGAATACGTTTGATTTGAGAATCGGAGGCAGAACCCCAGATAGCGCAGCCGTAAAGCCACATGGGCCTGATGAGCATCGATTGATTATTATCAATGAATATTATGGGGATATTATGATTTTGTTTCAAGAAGTGGGTGGATGCAATTTGGAATTATAGTAATTCACGCTTCCATCTCCTCTATTATTATAGAAATTAATTATATATATATTCAAAATTATATACATAATAAATATACTAAATATTATATATATATTTATAAGTTTCTTTAAAAAAAACAGATATACAATGAATTAAAACTAATAATATAAATAAAAAATATATATACATATTAACAGAGTGACGAAAGAGCGCTCCGGTAGTAGGCGATATGACCTCGTTGTTAAAGCCCGGGATGAATCATAAAACCTAACCTAACCTAAATATATTATTATAAAACTAACATTAATGAAAAGTGAAGTGATCCTTCACAATCCCTTATTCGAACCGCTCCGTTCTTTGCTTAAAGAAAAATCAAGAAACTACAAAAAATCCACGTCTCCTGCAATTATCCGATCTATATAATTAACAAAATTCATGGAAACTATTTCCACTTAATTGAAGAATACCCTTCGAAAGACGTGCATACTAACCTACACGGCATCCAAGTTAAAACAACGAGATACAGTCCAGTTTTATTAGTTGTTGACACAACAAACTGGGTGGATTTTAATGTCTGTTCGCTCTTATTCACACTTATTGATTTTCAGTCAAATTGACCACAGGAAAGGGAGGGGGATTAAGAGGGAGGGGAATACTTATTATTATTTCAAAAGAAATGGGTCAAACTCAGAGAAAAAACAAGTCTCTTTCTTTGCAATGAATAATTGAAAAGACAAAACACTCATTCAACGCAGAAGGAGACTATTATTTTCTTCATTCTTTAATAAATAATGAATTCCCCCTTCTTTATAATTAAAGAAAAAATAACTAAATTTTTGTGAATAAGTAACCTTCACAGGTTTGGAATAGTCATCACGTCCCAAAATTGGTGAATCACCAGCAATGTACTTCCCCAGAACGAATTAATCAATTAAATGTTCGCTTCCCCTCCAAAACCAGTCGACCGTTTGCGCTAATTTTTTACAATTGTCTTACTTGGGGGTTCCCAAATCCTCATACAAAAGTTTTGTTATAAACTACTAATTTATTACATTGGAAATTATTAGGATTTTTTTAATTTAGCCCTCCCCCTCTTATCCCCCTTTCACTTCTGACGATTGTACTAAAAATTAATAGGTGTCGTCCTCATGGAGTTTTGAGTTCACATATAAAATTTTTTGGCGATACATTTATTATAACGGCAGTTATTAGAGTTTCTAAGTTAAGCCTCCCCCCTAATCCCCCTCTTCTTGTTGGCTGGTTTGACTGAAAATCGGTAGGTTTTATCCTTATGTGATTTTGGTCACACATATAAAATATTGTGTCGATACATTCATTCTATCGGCAGTTATTGGAGCTTTTATGTTAAGCCTCCCTCCTAATTCCTCCTCCCCTTTGGTCGATTTGGCTGACAATCAATACGTGTCGGTGTTATAAGAGTTCTGGATTCATGCATACAATTTCGTGACAGTGCACTATCTATCGGGAGTTATCACTTTCACAAACACATACCCAGCCATTTTTTTTTTTAAATTTTGATATTTGGAATCTATAAGTCGGAAAACATTAAAACTCCAAATTGTTGACCGATTACATAACTTCCCCTATACTTCGTATCGCTGGGGAAGTAAAATAGGCTACACTACCCTCCCTTTACTACCCCCTAACTTTTCATAAGGGTAAAATAGTGTAAATTATTATAACTGATAAAATTGTAATTGACTTGAACAATGTTGAGAGATCATTTATTTTGTAGGGAAAAAGTCATCATCATCAGATGATGAGGGAAACCTCAAAAGCCGGCTAGCTACTTCTAATAAAAATCTGTGAGAGGTCATACTACATTTTATTTGACAACCTGTGTTAACTTTAGCTAAATTCGAAATCATTGTACTTATATTAGGTTGTTATAGGTATTTCACAGGTAGTGAGTAGCAGGTAGTAACTGGCAACAGGTTGGAAGGATGGGGAGCAGCAACAAGTATAATCACTACGTGAAACAATACATATGTGTGACATGGGTATGCAGTATGGATAGTCGATAGTCGATCATAGTATTATCGCTTCCTACTTGTGAACACAAAACCAATCCAATTCCTAGTATAGAGGGCTAAACACATCCAATTCAATGGATCACCTCTTGAGACGCCACCAAGAAACTTATAAACCGGCACCCAACACCAAACAACCCACTGCACAAGCTGGATCGCTGCCTACTGTTCCATAAAGGTTTACAAAAGTATTTTGACGTGAAAACGTCTATTCGCTCGTTAAGCACAGTGATAGCCAGTCAAAATTTCTTGTATTACAAAATACCGTCAGATTTCAATCGATAATAACTACGAGACTAATAATGCGATAACAACGGTTGAGTTAAATGGATAGAGCATGTCTGTACGTGTTTCTTTTGCCTGTGACGTTATAGGGTTAGTGTGGGCGCCGGCGGATGATTGTTGCGAATTAGCGTTGTGTAAAATTAGAAATTAGTGTAGCGTGATAACGCGTTTAGATAGGACGTTGATTTGGGTGTCATTGTAAAGAACTTACTAGGAGCATTACTAGGAATCAAAGTGAAACAATAAAAATACCCGCCGAAATATATGCAAAAATCAGTATTAAATTGAAAATTGCAAAAAAATTAAAGATATAGTTTCATATGAATCGTAAATATGCGCGGAATTATAGAAAACGCAAATCAGAGGAAAGCTCGCATCAAAAGGAATTTTAAAAACCTAAATAGTCTAGTGCCGAGCAAATGCAAGAGCTACAGCAGCATCGAAAAGAAAATGAAAAATGATTTTATCCCGACGTTTTCTCGGAAAATCTACGGCATGGATCTTGACTATGCCTAAATGGTTTTTTTTCGTCAATTGACTTTGAAAGTAATTTTTTGATATTGATTTTGATACTTTATCAGATCACCGTGGACTTATATATATCTTCAAATGAGCATTAACCTTATTGGTGGGGTAAGATGTGACCTATGTGCACTGCACACTATGGATGGGTGATAGTCGATAGTTGGCTACTATCGACAGTACGATACTATCACGGGAAAATATCGATAATATCGCAATTCAGTAAGTTGGCTCTTTTCATGCAAAATACTTTTCAATTCCAATATTTTATTATAATATGATTATTTTATTTTTATATGTACATCTACCTAATTTAAATTATTCTGTTATGGAGGATGAAAGTATTATTGGTGGATATTGTTAAAAATATTATTGGTTACCCAACTCAATAAATTTAAATTAAATGTTGAAATTTACATTGATTCTGAGACCTTAGAAGTGGTTGTCACTACAAAGGAGAGGGCGCCGGTAGCTCGAAGCTTACTCAAAGGTAACGTGCTTAGTCAAAAAATCTTGAGCATGTTTAAAGACCCCTACCCTAGTGAATTAAAATCTAGGCTAAGACTCCCATAGTAGAGTCGACCTCATGTCCACCAAAGCGAAGAAATAGCACTCTGGTAGTAGGCGATATATCCTCGTAGTTAAAGCCCAGACATGGGCAATTACTATAACTTCCCTTATATAACCAGGTATGTCCTCAGGTACGCCCCCAGAAGTAAAATGAGGAAAACAAAATACTTTAATTCATATATTAGTTACGAGGAGAACCAATGTATTCAATAAGATGCCATGCAATTACCATACAAAGAACAATACAGACATTGTTCAACTGAACTGTTCAAAACAGTTAACTCATAAACTAGAATTATTTGTAATAACCTAAATGCTTCTTCTCTTCAGTCGATTTGACTGAAAAATAACAACTGTCTTACTCCAAATACTCATATAAAATTACTTCCGTTTGGCCAAGTTGACTGAAAATTAATATATGACAAAATTCCCCTCGATAAACTCATTCTAATGGCAGTTATCATGTTTACACATAAACAATATGTTTTCAATTTTATAACTCTGAGGGTTGAAAATGAAATTCATGTGAAAACAAGTTAACATTTTTGTCCGATTACGTAACATCCCCTACACTACGTACTTTCATGTACGTATTTCCACGCCTATGAACCGGGGATTAGGAGAGAGGTTTAACTCAAGAACTCTAATAACTGCCGTTGTAATGAAGTATCGACACAAAATATCGTATGTGAATTCAAAACCCCATAAGGACGACACTTAGCAATTTTCAGTGGAATCGGCAGAAGGGAAATGGGTATCAAAGGGAGGATCAACTCAAAAACGCTAATAACTGCCGATGTAATGAATATATCAACACAAAATTAATAAGAGGATTTAGAAACCTATATGTAAGTCAACTATTGATATTTAGCGCAAACGGTCCTCTCGTTTTGAAGGGGAAACGAAAAGTTAATAGATTAATTCGTTCAGGGGAAGCACATTGCCGGTGATTCACCGAATATTTTTCTATTTCATTGGATTTGGTGGATTTCATGCAAACTATCGACTCTTTTTTTTTAGAGCTGATTCCATAATGTCCTCTATTCTACATGCAGATATGAAAGTGAAATATATTTGATGTCCCCTTGTAAAAACGTGCAGGTGTAATTTTCCTCGAAGAGGATCATTTCAGAAAAGTGTACACTGACTTTTGCCTTGAAATTACCAAAATGAAATATGTTCCTGGGAGGTGTGTTATTAATTCTGAAGACAGACCTAGCGAAGGACAGATAAAGGGACAATTCATCATTGTGGAACTGACAAAATCCTGGATCACATAGAAGTGCCACAGGAGAGGAAGGTAAAGGGTGAGGTGGGAAGTAGGTGAGAGGACAATTGTAGGGGACAAGGAAAAGGGCTCAAGATGTATCGTGTGTCACAGCTAGCAGAGCCCTTTGTTATAGGAATAGCAGGGAGAGCCCATTGTTAAATAGGAGCCCATGATATAGGCCATTGTTAATGGCTCGATCCATCTGCGGAGATCAATGTTAAATATAGGATCAACAGCGCCCATTGTTACATATAGGAACAACAGGTAGAGCCCATTGTAACATATAGGATGAATAAAATGAGACCATTGTTGAATACAGGATCATCAAGGTATTAGATTCAATTTTAAAGATAAAAAAAGGCACCTCATCCATTCTGCCCCAATTATGAGTACAAAAAAATTATAAGCAATACAAACAAATCAAAGGAAATTAAGGAGAACTTTAAAATAAGTGTGGGATATAGGGTTGGTCAATTAATTCTACACAACCCGTCCGAGGCCCTCCCAGATAAAATAAACTTAAGCATGCCGTCCTTCGGATGGGACGTTAAGCAATGGTCCCGAGCCTGTATGATGTCAGGTACTCGTTAAAGACCCCTGCCCTAAGTGAATAAAAATGTAGGACTCCCATAGTTGGGCTCATGTCCACCAGAGTGACGAACGAGCGCTCTGCTAATAGGCGATATGACCACATAGTTAAAGCCCGGGCATGAGTCATAATAACTAACTAATTAATTCTACAGGTTATTTTTCATGATTTCATCAATTTTTCGGTATTGAAAAGTTAAAAAAATTTTAAAAAAACATTTTTACAGAAGACCCATTATTGGAGAAATGGAAGCGCATTGTAGAGATTATATAGAAAAAATATATAATCTCTAAATGTTTTCACTTCAACAAATATAGCTCCATCGCCAAATAATCACTCAAATTGATTTTTTTTTTTTCTAACGGAGATTAATTGGCAATTAATTTATGGCTAATAAGAAAAGTTCGATATTGAACAAAATTAATTAGAAAGGGAAAGGAAAAATGGTCGGTGAATCATCGGTTATGTACTTCTCCAGTGCGAATTAATCAACTTCTCTCTCAGTCTGAACACAACTTACCGATTTGGCTGGAAGAAAATATATACATATTTATTTTTGAATACTCATACCAAATTTTGTGTTGATAGAGTCATCATACGAATAGTTGTTTTTGAGTTGACCAACACTTCTCTTAAGCCGATTCAACTGGAAATTGAAAAGTGTCATCCTTTTTATTTTATTTCCATACATTTTTCATTTTTCCAAAACAAGGGGTTGGAAAATTTGAAATTCCTGTGAATACTCAACATCGAAATTCTGACAAATTACATTACCTTGCATTGCAGGGCAAGTAAAAAATAAAAATAACAAAAGAAGAGTTTCCTCACGGACTTCTTAGAATTCGTTCCAAATTATTGTCCCTTTTGTAAAAAAAAATATACATAAATATAGCAACCAGCAATAGTTACAAAACTTCATGAAATGTTGGTGACCTATTTCTTCTTCATGAACTAAGAGAGGAAAATTCTAATATTTTATTTTATTTAAAACTTAATGTATAGTCAAAATCGTCTATAGAATACGACCTCCAAGGAATAGGAAAATCTGGTTGTTATAATTTTTTTTTTTTTCCCAATCGCATCAATAACAAATGAAAGGTCAAAACAACAATGGAATAAAGGTTTAAAAAAATCAATTTCTTAAAAAATACATTATATTTATTTAAAAAATAGCACTTGTTTACTAAAGTGTTGGAAAAAAAGGTAAAAAAGAAAAGTAAAATCGGTCCGTTAATAGGAACATTTTTCTTTCGATGAGCCTTAAACCATTGCAGCAAAGCATTGCCAAGTCAGTTTGTTGTTTTCCGAATTTTCTTTGCAGAAAAAGGTTCCTCCTAATAACTTTTTTAATTTTTTCTTTATTCGCCCAACTGGTAGAAATTGTTGAGTGGGAAACACCGAATTCTTTTGATAAAGTAGAATTTGATTCACCCTCTTCCAAACGCCAAATGGTGTTCGGTTTTTCTTCGATGGTCAAAGATTTTCTTTTACGCGTCATGTTGACACTTTCAGAAAATACAAACAACTGAGGGTAATTGAAAATAAAGGTTAAAAAAAAATTCACCACGCCTTTTATGATTCTATGAACTGAATGCATGTCTCCGAACAATTATGTATCCAATTATCTCTAAGATGTTTTGTTTACATTCTGTCCGTCGTTATAGACGACTTTTAATTCTCCAAGTTGTCTAAACGAGCGTTACTACAGCCGATGTCGTCGTTATATCCACTGTCGTAATAAGGGATATTTTACCTGTAATTTCTAATGACGAACCAAACTTTTTCTCGAGATTTCGTCGTTAAACCCGACGTGGTTATACAAATTTTTGACTATACTTGCATATTTTCGATTCTATGGACCTAATGCAATTCTTGGTCAAAGACAAAAAAATCCTGGATCTTCCCAGAGCTTATTTAGACCATTCTGCGTCATTTAGCAATTTTTTTTTAAAATTAATATCACCATCTCAGTTAGTTATTGTGACCCATGCCCGGACTTTAACTATGAGGTCATATCGCCTACTACCAGAGCGCTTTTTCATCACTCTGGCTGACATGAGCCCGACTTTACTATGGGAGTCCTAAATGTAAGGTTTATTCATATGGGGTAGGTGTCCTTAACGAGATCTGACGTCGAACAGACTCGGGACCATCGCTTAATGTCCCATTCGAAGGAAGGTGTACTCAAGGTTTTAAAAAAACCTAAGGGCTTCACTATTACAGATCTACATCATATTGTGTACGCTTAAACATTTATTTTGGGTTAAATTTTACATTTTACAATAAATAGTAGGAGGATGTAACAAAGAAAAAAAGTTGTTGGTGAAACATCAGCAATGTACTTCCCCAGAACAAATTAATTAATTATGTTTTCGCTCTCCCTCTAAAGCCAACCAACCAAATTTTATGACGATACATTCATTACATTGGCGATTTTGTGTTGCCTGGTGTTCTGGATACACGTATACAATCCTGTGTCGATATACATTCCATCGCGTGATATCGTCTTCACAGATATACACACACAGACAGAAACTTATTTTTTCTGAAATTCCGGTGAAAACTCTGCATCGAATTTTCATACAGATTACATAACTTCCCCTAAATTTCTTATAGCTGGGGAAGTAACAAAATAATAAGTCCGGAAAATGACCATCGGATAAACCGACGTAGCCGGATAAAAGGAAGTCTACTGTATTGAGATGGAAAATGTACCTAGCAAAAGAAAACAAACAGTAAGAAGAAAATCTATAAGTTGGCTGTGAATGGCGCCTGTAAGTCCCCGAAGTCGATATATGCCGACATATCCTCACATTGCGCAAAAATAATACATAGTTGAGGGTGACCAGCTCGGACCAGAGTGAGTCCTTACAGTACACACGACCCCGCCCACTATTAATTAGATCAGTGTTATGTCGCAGGGCCGCCATACATAATGTAATTGATTAATTACTTAAGGAGACTAAAAACTTAGTTTGTAATAAATAATAATAAAGTGGTTCACCAATGAATTTAAAATTTTTTTCGATTCAGAGAAATGCTTGAAAACTCTGTTTTGGATTTTAATCAAATAAACTCACAAAGAGCAACACACATAAAATTCTTCCGAAAATGGAACTTTCTTCTTAAATTCTAACAGCTTGACGCGAATCTTTCTTGAAATGTGCATAGTTTTTGTTTTTTTTCGAACGTTTTATGACTCAAAACGTGTTTAGGAAATTACAGTCGAATTTTTGTTCTAAAAATTACTTGAATATCGAATATAATATTAAGTAAGCGATAGTAAGTATTTACTTAGAGAGCGTCGGTAGTTCAGAGTTAGCGTGCTTGCCTTCTCAGCTCAAGATCGCGGTTCCTTAGGTTTTTTTTATCCTGTGCGATGTCAGATACTCGTTGAAGACTTGGGTAACTAAACGTGTGTAGGCAACATTTAGGACTCTCACAGTAATGATTACAGCGATGCTTAGGTCCCTAGGTGTACACACCAACCTTCCCAATATATCCATCCCTCTAAGTAATTACTTACTTTTGAATAAAAATAAATCGACCTGAAAATTATCGATTGGTTTATTACAGCCGGATGGGAGCCTAGGCTCATTGGATACTGAACTTCTACAAAATTTGTAGATTTCATCATCATTTAATGATGATGAAATCAGTTCTTTTCTCGTGTTGATAAATATAAAATAACATTTATATATTTAATATTCACAAACAAAAAATATACTCTTACAACATCCCAATATATGTTAACCAATACCCGCATATAAGCTCCAGTGGTTATCAGAAAGTGGGGCAAACTGTATCAAAATAATATAGCAATAAATAAAAAGCTTCACTAACTGCATACTAGCTAGGAAGAACTTACATCCATTACCATCAAATTGCGGTGAAATTCGCTTAAAACAATTTTCAAGTGACATAGAAAATTATATCGTTTTATCCAAACTTCGCTGTAACCGGATTAAAAAAAAAAAAAAAATGAAATATTAGGATATAAAAAATTCACAATTTGACTTTTTTATATTCTAACATTTCTTTCTTTTACTTATGTATTCGCTTATATATCTACATGCATTTTTATTATCAGTTTTTTTTTTTTTTTTTTCTAAAATCCGGATACAACGAAGTTCGGATAAAACGATATGATTTCCTAGTTCCCTTGAAAATCGTTATAAAGGCATCCGGGCATATAGACCCGGTAGAAAATTTCACGAATTTCAACATAAAATAAACATGCAAGATCGTTAATCATTACTTAGAAAATTGAAAAAAGGAAAAAAAATCGTAACAGGCGAATGAATGGAACATTTTTGGTCTCAAAATGAGATCGCTATTACTACAAATTACTCTACAAAGTACAGGAAACCAACCCGAACACATTGCTCGGAATCGTTATACCCAGAATATCAGTGTATCCGGCATCGTTGTAACCAGGTTTCACTGTATATACATTTTTTCATACGTTTTAAGAAATGTTTTCCACGTGAGATGTTGTCTTTTCCGAGTATAAAGTATTTAAAATAGAATCTACAGGTAGCCATTAAACTGATCAAACACATGGAAATAAAATTAATTCTTAATGCCGACAATAAAATATTTACATATTATTATTTTTTAAACAAGCATAAATATTAACACATATTTATAATAACAGAATATGAATTTTCTAAAAAGTTATGTAAAAAAAATTACACAAAAAGAGTAATAATAATAAAAAAATTCAACACATTTGAAGTTGTAATCACTACTGATAAGAATACATCTCATGCTTACACTTATCGTTCTCGAGTGAATGAAAACTATATATTATCGCATTTTCCATATCAGCAGCAGAAGATGATTAATAGCATTTAAAAATTACAAATTATTATTTAAAATAAAATAAAAAATACAGATTTAATAATAAATAACCTTTTAGGAAGATTGTTGTTATTTAGACTTACTGAGTCCAGACAATGTATTGAATGTAAGTAAGTAAACTTTAAGCAATGGGAGGAAATATTATCACAAAAATGTAATATATATATATAATAATTGATTATTTTCAGACAAAGAAAAAAAAAAAAAATTGGAAGTGAAACAACAAGTGTTTGTAATTTTTGAAAGAAATACAAAGACTACTTACACGACCATTCCATAGGCTCCTTCTCCGATGTAGGCAAGATTTGTGTACCTGGGTCCCACTTCAAAAGTCTGACCCCGGACAATTTCGACATTGCTCGAGCCCGCACCTGACACCTCGCCAGCCATTGTAACCAAACAACCAAACCTTACGACGGACGACCAGAAACAACTAGCGTCTAGTTATTTGGACGTCCGCGAGGGAGTGCCACCTTCGTACTTTGCTATTCTTCATCAAAACATTTTTTATTTTTTTCCCCCTCAAGATATTCTACTAAGAGCAATATTAGTTTGTTATCCATACCAATCAAAATATTTTGTACATCTCAAATAAACTAGAAAAACATAAAATATTTCAGTGCAAAGGGCTAGTTCTAACACTCATAACCTGACTTGCAGGAGCGGAAAATTTGAATGGGGAAAATAAGAAAACTGTTTTTTTTTATTATTCCTTATAATTTATTCACTTGATTTACAACATAGTGATAAATAAAATACTAATGCATCTCTATTTTATGATTACATTATTATTATATTGCAACCTATTAAAATCTTCTATTTTCTTGAGTTGAGTGGTGAGTTCATCCATGAACATTAGAACACAATCCCTTGCATCAAATGTGGGAAGGTTATACAATTGTTTACCGCATTTAAACTTCTATTGTTGTTGTTGCTGTCGTATTTTTATATTATTCCTAAACAAAATGAATGCGCCTCCAACCTTCGAATCATTTCTTCTATATGAAGGAGAACAGAAGTAAGTATGAGTAGCACAACGTAAATAAACGAGTTACTGCTAGTATACATATTCTATGTATTCGAATTTCTAATGTTTGTTTATTCTTTAGAATTATCAAAGAAATGGACACGAAAGTACCCAATGCAGCTATTTTCACTATTAATAAAGAAGATCATACACTTGGAAATATGATAAGAAAGTGAGTATATCATAATAACTTCCAATTTTATTTCATTTCCCAACTAAGATATGAGCATCATGATTTCTTTATTAACAAGTGGCAATTTCTGATATTTAACTTTCTACTAGATGCAATTTTATTTGTTTTCAGCCAACTGTTGAAAGACCCGAATGTTTTGTTTGCCGGTTACAAACTGCCCCATCCTCTGGAACACAAATTCGTCATCAGGATACAAACTACGAACAACACCAACCCACAAAAAGCCCTAGAAGGCGCTATTAAGGATCTCATCTCAGAGTTGTCGCTTTTCGAAGAACGATTTAAGGTGACATTACATAAACAGATAATTAATTCCTTTGTATATATTTTTGTGCTTTGCTTAAATCAAAAATAACAGTTTTTCATCTTCAAATAACTTTTATTTAATCCAATTTTTTTAAATATTTGGAGTATAGTCCAATTTTTTCTGCAAAATAGAGGGATTTCAAAGTATAGCGAAACTTTTATAATATGGAAATTTACATTTTTCTCTCAGTTTCAATCCGAATAAATAGTTATGACTCATGCCCGGGCTTTGACTACGTGGTCATATCGCCTATTACCAGAGCGCTCTTTCGTCACTCTGGTGGACATGAGCCCCGACTTAACTCTGAGAGTCCGAAATGTTGCCTACCCTAAATTTTTAGTCACCTAGGGCTCGGGTCTTTAAGCGAGTACCTGACATCGTACAGGCTCGGGATCATCGCTTAACGTCCCATCCGAAAGACGGTGTGCTTAAGTTTATGTTATCTCCCAGATAAAATAAACTAAGGGCCTCGGTCGGGTTTCGAACCCACGACCTTGAGCTCAGAAGGCAAGCACTCTACCACCTAGCTACCGGCGCCCCCTTCCCGAATAAATATCAACAAATAATTATAGTATGGATTATATTGTTTATTTGTACCAAATATAACGGTACCAAATATAATATGTGAGGGCGCCGGTAGCTCAGTGGTATGCGTGCTTGACTTCTGAGCTCAAGTTCGTGGGTTCGTAACCCGACCGAGGCCCTTAGTTTATTTTATCTGGGAGGTACTTAAGCACGCCGTCCTTCGAATGGGACGTTAAGCGATGGTCCCGAGCCTGTACAATGTCAGGTACTCGTTAAAGACCCCTCCTACCCTAGATGAATAAAAACTTAGGGTAGGCAAAATTTAGGACTCCCACAGTAGAGTCGGGCTCAAGTCCACCAGAGTGACGAAAGAGCACTCTGGTAGTAGGCGATATGACCTAGTAGTTAAAAGCCCGGGCATGAGTCATAAAACCTAACCTATAACGAAATGATTTCGTTGAATAAATCAATTTATTATTTAGAATACTCAAACAATGTTGGTATGGAAATGTTTTTGGTCAACATAAAACATGTTACTTCCCAGCTGCACGAAGTATGGGGGAAGTTACGTAATTAGCGAGAAATTCAAAGCGGGAGTTTCAATTGAATTCTTTTACGACCTCTCGATACCAAAACTGAAAAAAGTTGTGAACACGAATATCGGTAAAAAATGTCATAAGTAAATTCGAAACCCTACGACTGACACCAATGAATTTTCAGTGAATCAGTCAAAAAGTGATCAGAGAGGGACTCAACTTAAATATCGTAACAACTGCCGATGTAATGAATGTAACGACACAAATTTTAATATGAGGATTCTGAAGTTCCTATGTAAGTCAGCTGTAAATGTTTATCCCTAACAGTCGATTCGTTTTGGAGGGAGAGCCGAAACTTAATTGATTAATTCGTTCGCTGGTGACTCACCAACTTTTTTTTTCTTTAGCTTTGCATCGTATACGCTTATCTAATAGTTTGGCATCGCTCGGTCGCTTCATGCGTGCTTACTGAGCTCAAGAACCCGGCCGAGGCCCTTAGTTTATTTTATCTGGGAGGTATGAAAAAATTGAGCACTTCGTCTCTCAGATTAGACGTTAAGCGATGGTCCGGAGCCTGTACAATGTCAGGTACTCGTTAAAGACCCTTTGGTGAATAAACCTAGGTTGGCAAAATTTACGACTCACACAGTTATGTCGACCTGACTGATGAAAGAGCGCTCTGGTAGTAGGCGATATGACCTTGTAGTTAAATAACTAACTAAAGGTTCACGGGCCAACCAGTTATAGGTTCTTCATGCAGCAGGGCCACCAATATAATGTAGAATTACTGTTTTAATTTTCAAATAACAATTCCTTTCTTTTTTTTCAGGAAGCTATAAAGGAGAAGAAAGAACGACTCGATTAAATATATATATTTTTTTATTTAATTTTTCATAAATATATTTTTTAAAGAAAATATCACATTGAGTTAATGTTTTAATTACATTTTGTAAATAGATATTAGTTCATTCAACAAGTTTTATTGTACATATTTACAAACATTTTTACTAAATAAATTTGTTGTTCTACATAATAAAATTTGAGTTTTGATTTCAAATAAATTTTAAAAAAACAATGTTAATATAGTTTTATACTCACTCGTATAGTCAAAAATAAAATTAACAAATAAATAATGGCAAATTAATTATAATTTTTTCAGGGAGGGGAGTTATTGATGTAACCACCAAAGAAGCGTTTCAGATATAATAACATGTCTTTTCATAGTTTGTATCGTGGGCTTATAAGCGAAAGGCACTAAGTCTGAAAAGATGGTTTTGAGTTATTGACGATTTTAATATTCAAACCCTTTTCTTACTTTTGCTACAAATTATTTTGGTATGACCAATTACTTTAGGTGAAAAAGTATATGCTTGGGAATAGTAGGTTTTTTACAGGTTTTACTCATTCAAAATGGATTTTATTTTAAAAAATAATGATAAAAATGTCATGACTTAGTGCCTTTCTGTTGTAAGCTCTCGATATATGCTTTATATTATTGCAACATATAACCTGTACATATAACTTGTTTCCGACACCAGTTATGTTGTTGGAGTAAGGGCCTGATTCAATAATATTTGAATGTACTCTGTTATATTCTTGGTTTCTGCACTAAATTTGAAAATATTTGTTGATTATTCTCTTTAGTAGTATTATTAAAAATTATTATTAATAACTATTCAAAACAATAACAATAAACAACAATGAATACAATCAATAACAAACAACAAGAGCTTTATTAAATCGTAATAAACACATTCTAAACTTGAAAGAAATTCTTTTACAATGTTGAGAAAAGTCGAGGTTCCTATGTTCTAAATAAAAATAAAAAAAAAACAGTCAATTCCAAGTCATATTTAGTTTGGAGTTTGCTACTAACTAACAATTAAATGTATATATAATATATATACAGTACCTACAATGTTGAGTGGTCGATGTTCTGTCGAATAAATAAAAAAAACTCAGTATTTGTGTCTGATTTTGAATTGACATACAAACAAATACCACCTTCACAACACACGTCTACTCAAGTCATTTTAAGACCCTGAAGAAGGAAATAAATAGTTTCCGAAACGTTCGCCAAGTACTGAGTTTTTTTATTTACACGACAAAAACTCGAATTCCGTCAACATAGTTAAGATACTGTTGACTCGTATCAACAAACAAATTTATATATAAATGTAATCGTTGGTTTATGAAAAAAAACACAGAAAAACGTGTTTTTTCAAAAATATTATCTATTTCATTACAATATTTTCAATTTATTTTTATTTTTTATTGTTTCACAATATCTCTGCAAAAAATGTTAAGTATCGTTAATTTACTTGACACTGGTATTATCTAAGAAACCAAGAATTTTGCAGCAAATTTCAAATTAAATATGACTTTGACATAATTGCCTGAAACATTTTGCTCAGAACCATTGGGCAATGAGAACCCCCCACTTCACCACCCTGTTCAAACCAATGTCATAAATGTTATTTGAACGCTCCATTCTGCCCTACTTCGGTGATACAATTCAATTCGAGTCGAAAGTAAGTTACTTAAATTGTGATGTATAACTGAGGATGACACAATAGTTGAAAAAAAGAAAACCAGTTCTGGTTATAAAATGAACAGTAGGAAGACATTTCTTTTCATTTGATGTATCGCATCCCACATTTGTTAGAATGATTGAGTTTCGTCACAGTCCTCAGTATCATGGCCAAAAACTGAAACAAAAATTAATAAACCTATAATTTGAGTCTTACGTTGTCTGTTATATGTACACATGTGGTGAAGTTGTGGGATTACCTTCACAGTTTTCACAATAGGGGCGGGTGAAGCCCCGGGACCGTGGCGGATGATGCTCAACTTCTCTGGGGGGAGGCGAGTCACTCGACCCCTGCTGAGGACAGTCCTCAGTCTCATGAGCATCAAACACGTCACAGATGTCGCAAAACATCCGCGGAGTCCACGCCTTTTTCTTCTTCTCCGATCCACCGTTCCTGGAATATAATAAATAGAGGATGTCTATGAGACTCGCGGACAGCTGAATAAAGCGGATGCAGGTCAGATTGAGTGAAAAAGTTTCTGAATTTTTGAATGAATAAAAATAAATTTATTTTTGGGACCGAGGTCTCCTAAGAATAAATACACAGGAAAATGGAAAATGAAAAGACCTCTATCTACACTAGTTGGATAAACATTTAGGGTAGACAAAATTTAGGACTCCCAGGAGTCGGGCTCATGTTTTAAAGTTCGATGCTTTGAGTTACGATTTAAAAATTACCTATATATACATATATTCCTTATAGACATTTAGTTTACATTCTTCTTTCAACTTTTGTCTTATTAACCCTACCTCAAATCTGAGAACTCATTAGCGATTGGAGTTATTATAAGGAACAATTTTGGTGAGAATCAATTTTTCTATAGGACTAACCGTTTTTGGGTAAATCAATCATATGAGTTTCAAAACTACCTACATTTCAAGATGGTTTTCGGCATGTATATCAAAAACCGGTCGATCTGCATAAAATCGGATTTTATATAAATTATGTGTTTTAGTATTCTCTATAACTATTACTTGAAACAATCAGTTTAGCTCATAAACATAAGCTTTATCTTGTAAAATGTAGTTAGGTCCCGGGGAAAAGTGGTCTCAATTTTCGTTTGATTTCGGCCAAAATCTAATCGTTTGACGTTTAAATAAATGATTGACTAAATATCGTTTCGATTAAAATAATGTATTAAAATCAGTCATGGTTTGAATTCCGGTTCTGGTTTTGAACCCTGTTTTACTTTCTCTAGACATATGTAATCAGCCAAAAAAAGTATGTTGAGATTTTTCCTGTAGACAATATAACTCTCGATAAAATGAATATATCCACAAGATATTTTAAATGTAGATTCAGATTCTTTAAAGTAAGACACCTATTGATTTAAAGCCAAAGGGAACAGGTGGATTAGAGATAATGATCATTAGGGTGGAACGAAAAAATCACCTTTTGATTTTTAATTTGCAATAGCGCGGAAAAGTTGCCTTTTAGTGTAGATAAGATAAATAAAAAATATGAAAAATATTGGAGTACGTCTTGAGGTGCCGCAAGGACCTTAAAGTTTCATAAAAACACACTTTTTTGGAACTTTTTCAAAGATTTTTGCGTGTCTCGATTATGTGATTTTTAATTTGGAATAGCGCAGAAAAGTTGCCTTTTAGTGTAGATAAGATAAATGAAAAATATTGGAGTACGTCTTGAGGTGCCGCAAGGACCAGTTTAATGTGGCAATGAAGCAGAAACAAACATTTTGCAGCTGTAACATTTGTAATCATTAAGGATACAGAAGTAAGAAATACAAAGTTTGACATTACAAAATATTTTTTTTTTTTTATTATATTTTATAATTAATAATTTTTTCCAATTCTAATGCTTATATATGTATTTAAAACCACCTTTTGTAACATTATATGTACGAGAAATTCATAAAAAATAATATATCAAAGTTTAAAATTTTTCAATTTTTTTACAAACTTTAAGCTCTTTGCGGCACCTCAAGATGTTGTAGTATTGCAACCAATTTTTTTTTTATTCTTTTTGAACTTAAAAGGCAACTTTTCTCCACTACATATTACCAAACTAATAACTAAAAAAAATTTTAAAAGGCCATTTTCGTTCCACCCTAATGATCATATCGACATGAAATTTATACACGGTGATTCAGATGCAGCGGATACAACCCAAATCACAAGATGATTTTTTAAAATGAGTAGTGGCAGAAATTTTGCATTAATAAATGGGTCGCACACTTACAGGAACATTTACACCAGCTAACAGATTGGGCCAACAAATGGAGACTAAAAATTAATAGAGACAAATCTCTGCAAACCACATTTACCCTCAGACACAACACTTGTCCACCAGTTTACATTAACAACCAGCCCATTCCTGCATCAGACACTGTCCGATATCTAGGACTTCATTTAGACAGACGTTTAACTTGGACAACTCATATCAGACTGAAACGCACAGACCTCAAAAGACGATTTGGACGACTGAAATCAATCATCGGACGACGATCGACATTATCGCTTGAAAACAAACTTCACATTTACAACACCTAAAACCCATCTGGACTTACGGCATCGAGATATGGGGATCAGCCAAAAAATCAAACATACAACGCCTTCAGTCATTACAATCCATCATACTACGCCACATTGCCAATGCCCCATTTTACGTTTCCAACCTCACATTACATAATGACCTCAACATCCCATTTGTACCTTCTGTTATCAAGACACGATATCAAAATTTTCACGAAGAACTCCATCATCACGCCAATCCACTTATTCTCCAATTATCCACGAACACTCTCCCCACAAATCCGCCAAGACGTCTAAAGCGGGCATGGCAGAGAGGGACCTGCTCCAGGACTAACCTGGACTCCTCTTCGGTCACGTACCTCAGCAGTACAGCGACACACTTGCCACAGCACATCATCACAATCACTAGTGACAAATGTTGTCGTTGTGAATATGTAAATAAATAAATGGGTCGTATAAATAGTTTGTTTTGATAACAGATTTGTGTCTAAATATGCGTTCGTATAAATTCATATTGTCGATTAAGTCCCATCCTCTCTCGAGTCTCAGATCCAAGGAAGTCGACTGTCTAAATCGAATTCAGGGGACCTCAAATCGTATAATATTCTAATATTTCTGCATGAAAGAGAATAAGAAAGTGATAACAATTTGTTTTTTTTTAAAAAATCCCACTTACAATGTTGAAGAGCTAGCTGACGCTAATGCCACTTCGGAATTTACCATCCTCTCGTTTAAAAGTTGATTTTTCGTTTGTAAATCCGCAATAATTGAATTCAAAAAATTGATTTGTGATTCGGCAAATTGTTTTTCTTCCAGTAGAGTTTTGAGTCCCGAATCGGAGGAGGCATTTTTGTACAAGTCCAATTCTTTGGAAACCTCTTTGTACTTATTCTCCAACAAGTTTTTCTCATGAGACAAAACGTTGAGCTGAGCTGTCACCACGTTCAGTTGGCTAGACTGTTTCGATTTAGATACTTCTGGTTCCTGAAAAAAAAAAAATATATATATTAGTCATTAAAAAAATAAAAAATGAAGCAGTTAAGCCAAATGAAAACCTCAGTGTTTTCAATAATAATAAACTTTATTGACGGGACTGCGTCCAATATACAATTTGTTAAGTATACTTATTTGAATAAATATACAAAAACAATAAATAAAATAACATACAAGTATATTTACTTTACACATACTAAAGGCCATGGGTTTGCGAAAAAGGGACCTACATGAGATGCTCGGAGACGACAACTCATCTATTGAAGCTGTCCTAAGCACAATGAAGACAACCCACCTCACCTCATTGATTTGATTTAATCGAGTATACGGCGTCAAAAATCTCTGACATTGGACGCCAATAAATAGAAAAAATTAAAAAAAAATTATTCTATTCTATTCAATTTACTTTATCTCTATGGTGACCAAATAAATAAAAATTATTTAAAAAATTAAAATCGATAGTTTGAAATGAAAATATTTCTACTCGTAGAGATATAACACAAAAATTCCAAGTGCCGTTGTAATGAATGTATTGACCCGAAATTTCATATGTAAATCCAAAGACCAACAAAGACGACACAAATCTTCAGCGGAATCAGCCGAAGAAGAGGGGGGATCAGAACTCAAAAATTTCAATAACTGCCGTTGTAATTAATGTATCAATTTTCCGCGGAATCGGTCCAAGAGAAGGGGGATCAGAGAAGAGGGACTCGACTTAAATACCCTAAATAACTACCGATGTAATAAATGTATCGACACAAAATTTAGTATGAGGGAAGACAAGCCACAATGTAAGTCAAATATTGAGGCCCCCATCCAAAATAATTAATTCGTGCTGGGGAAGTACATATCCGGTGATTCACCGACGACTTTTTTCTAAGTCAATTGAAAGTATATATAAATTGATAAATGTATTTATACTTATTGTAATTCTTATTTATATTCAAGCACTAATTCTTACTATTCTGATATGGAAGTTAGTCATGGTTATAATAACAATAATTATAATTAACCTAGAATATTCAACAATAAATAATAATATAATAAAATTGAACAGAAAATAAAAACTTTAATTTAAACAACATATACTTATAATGATTAATAGAGTCGACAGTATCTTTTCAATGTTGATGGAAATCAAGGTTCTGTCGTGTAATAGAAAATGCAAAATTTGGAGAACGTTTCGAAAACTATTTATTTTCTTCTTCAGGACCTTAAATGACTTGAGTGGATGTGTGTGGTGACGGTGTTGTGAATTTGTGTGTGAGGCCCTGAAGAAGAAAATAAATAGTTTTCGAAACGTTGGCCAAATTTTGCATTTTACGACAGAACCTCGATTTCCATCAACATATACTTATAATTTGAAATTTTCTTTAAAAGTTCACTAATATCGATGGTAACTCAGAGGCAGTGTGTTTACTGAACTCAAGATCGCGGGTATGGAACCCGGCCGAGGCCCTTATGTTTTTATTTGGGAAGTGAAAAAAAAAACCTTGAGCACGCCGTCCTCCGGATGGGACGATAAGCGATGGTCCCGAGTCTGAACAATGTTCGATATTCGTTAATGACTCCTACCCTTGGTGAATAAATATTTAGGGTAGGCAAAATTTAGGACTCCCATAGTAGATTTGGGCTCATGTCCACCAGAGTGACGAAAGAGCGATCTGGTAATAGGCGATATGACCTCCTAGTTAAAAAGCCCGAGCATGAGTTACAAAAGTTCGTTGAGTAATCTGTCTTAAAATTATTATTAACTAGCTTGTGAGAAAAAAAAAATATATAATGACAATTAGTGATAGTCGGTGGCCAGCAGAACTGACTCATAGGTACTTGAGCAGGGAAAAAATACTTCGAACTTTTCTATAGATCTGGGCGAAAGACACCTACGCATCCTCCTGGAGCTAGTTCGCGTTTTGGCTGGTTGGTGAAATCTAGAACTGGCTGCGTTCTGGGAGGCTAGACCGCGGATAGGCTTTGACCCAAAAATATACATATAAATATATGTAGTAACAATTTGAATACCCCCCTCCCCCTCACCCAATTGGGGGTGTCTTCTAAAGAAATACGCTAGAACATACGTACCAGTGCTGCTATCTGCGAAGCCAGTTTCCCCTTCTCTTCACTAAGAGCAGATATTTTTAATTTCAGTTGAGTCCTCTCTTCTTCCAATAATTTTGTACTGTGATTTAATTTGGCTTCACGTTCTTTTCTTTCTAATAGTTCTTTCTGAAGTGCTGCACAGAAAAAAATAAAAAATAAATATTACTATTAAAGATACTTAACATTTTTGCAGAGATAGTGTGAAACACTTAATAAAAATATTAATAACTAATTCATAACTACATAACTATTTCAGTAAAAACGTTTTACTTAAGTGTGACACAAATCAAAACTTTTTGGTAAAGAAAATAAGGAAAACTCAGGGAGGGAAACACAAAAATATCCGTTAACGATTTTAAATTTTAATCTCTCTTTTTGAATGTTTATTAATTATAAGTAGGTCTTCAAATTACCAAGTAGTTTAAAAAAAAATTGATGAAAATAGGGTGTCAGAATAAACAATGTATTTTATTTACGTAGATCTTCAATGTATATTAAATTTATTAAATTCAAGCAATGAAATGAATAAATAAATACTACAAAATTAATGAGTTCAAGAATGGTAAAATTTAAATTTAAAATACGAGTACGATAAATCTTTTTTATAGAGTTAAGAAGGGCGCCGGTAGATAAGTGGTATGCGTGCTTATCTTCTGAGCTCAAGATCGTGGGTTCGAAACCCGACCGAGGCCCTTAGTTTATTTCAACTGGGAGGTAAAATAAACTTAAGCACGCCGTCCTTCGGATGGGACGTTAAGCGATGGTCCCGAGCCTGTACGATGTCAGGTACTCGTTAAAGACCCCTAACCTAGATGAATAAAAATTTAGGGTAGGCAAAATTTAGGACTCCCATAGTAGAGTCGGGCTCATGTCCACCAGAGTGACGAAAGAGCGCTCTGGTAGTAGGCGATATGACCTCGTAGTTAAATTCCGGGCATGAGTCAAAAAACCTAACCTAACCTAGAGAGTTAAGAAAGTTTAGAAGGTTAAGAACATTAATAGGAGTTTAAAAAATAAAAAAATAAAAATAACCTGCTAGTTATAAAGGCCTACCTTGAAGATCTGCACTCAGAGCCATTATTTCTTTTATTTTCTCCTCAGCCTCCTTCGTTCTGTCCTTCACTGTACTGTCTTGATTCATCAAATTAGATTCCATTTTTTTGAACAGTTGCGCCTTCTCCTGTAACAAAACCTTCATTTTGTCCAACTCCTCCTGAAGAGACGACGCCTCTGTACTCTTCACTTTCAACTCCGCAGTCTCTTCATTCAATTTCTTATTTTTTTCACTTGTCTCTTTAATTTCAACTTCTAATTGTGCCAATTTTTTGTTCAGTTCTTCACGTCCTGACAAAAGTGTTTCTCTTTCTTGCAATAAATTCATCGTGTCATTCTCTAAATCTTTAACTTTCTTATTTACATTTTCTATTTGACTTGACAAAACGCCATTTTGAGTTTCCAAACAACTCACTTTTCCCGAAGCCTCATCTAGCGACTGTTTAATCCTTGTGTTATTTTGGATTTCTTCTTCCAGCCGATTTTGTGCATCTTGATATGATTTTTTCACCTCGGAAAGACTTTTCTTTAATACTTCTTCCATTTTTTCTCCCTCCCCGTGTACTTTTTCCAAATTTTCCAACTGCAATTTCTGCTTATTACAGACTTCGCCTAGTTCATTTTTCTGTTTCAATACATCACTCAGCTGAGCCTGGAGCTCGTTAACAACCTTTTCATTGGTTTCTTTTATTGATAATATTGTTCCACTCTCTAAATCTTCCATGTTTTTATTTAAAACCTCAACTTGCTTCTTTAGTAGATCTTTTTCACTTTCTAGTTTACTAATCACTCCCAATTGTTCGTCTAACAACTGTTTAACAGTATTCTTACTTTTGACTTCTTCTTCGAGACAATTTTTCAAATGTTCAATAGATTTTTGAGCCTCAGAAATGTTTGTATTTAATATTTCTTCTTGCTTTCCACTTTTTTCACGTTCATTAGAAATATCATTTTCAAAATCTTTTACTTTTTTATGTAGACTCTCAATTTGTTTCAATAAAACACCATTTTGAGTTTCCAATTCATTGACTTTTCCCAATCGCTCATCTAACGACTCTTTAAGTGTATTTTTATTTTTGATTTCTTCTTCGAGACGATTTTGCAAATCTTCATGTGATTTTTTCGTTTCGGAAAGATTTGTGCTCAATACTTGTTCTATATTTTTGTTTTCTTCATGCGCTTTGACAGTTTCTTCTAACTGCTGCTTCTGCTTGCTATAGGCTTCTTCAAGTTCTTTTTTCTCTTTTGAAATATCATTCAATTGTGCCTGAAGTTCGCTGACAACCTTTTCACTTGTCTGTTTCACTGTTGCTATTTGCATTGTCAATTCTTGTTCTTTATTTTGATAAACTAGGATTTCTTCTGAAGTTGTCTGTTTAAATTTGGTCAACTCATTTTGTTTTTCAACCAGATCACTGTTTAATTTAATCATCTGAGCTGAAGAATCAGTTGTGCTGTTCATTAAGCCAGAAATGTCGTTTTCCTAAACAAAAAGAAAAACAATTAAAACTATATTACAATAATACAAAAACTAATCAGTGAATCACCGTCAATGTATAGTCCCAGACGTGAAATTCAATGCTGGCGACTCGTCCCTTATTTTGTTGAGTCTAAACCGTCTAAAGAAACATCCCATTAATTTGTCTATGGATTTAGTTTCACACTATTTCACTCGAAAGTCGATAGTATTTATATTTTTTTAGACGTTTGCTTGATTAACGCTTAAAAAAAGGTTCTGGCAGAGTGAGGTGGTTCGGGGGATCACCCGGACTACCGTGGCCTCCTCTACCTCCATTAAGTTGGAGGAATGAGGATGACCTCATCGCTGTGGCATGGTCGAGGGATCTCGAGCTCAATTTATATTTTATTTCATTTTTTATATTTTTATTTGGATTCTTATTATTATATATATTTTTTTTTTTATGTACCTATGTATTTATTATATATATATATTTTTTTTTTAACCTAATTTTCTATATTATTCTTTTTCTTATTATTATTATTTGTTTGGGCCTGCAATGTGATCAGGGAGTAGATAATCCCTGAATTATACCCCCACCCCTCTGGACCAACTGGTCCTGAGACCAGAGTCGCAGTTATGATCCTAGCGTCAACGTGTGTTGTTGAACCCGGTCATTCTCGTGTGTTAGGCTCAAAGTTTGTGTGAGTCTAGTGTGTGTAGAGTTTGGCTTTAGCATCAATTAGTGCGTAGATTGACCCCAGCCAACTCATGTATTAGGCTCAAGTTTGTGAGAGTCTAGTGTGTGTAGAGTTTGGCTTTAGCATCAATTAGTGTGTATATTGAACCCAGCCAACTCATGTGTTAGGCTCAAAGTTTGTGTGAGTCTAGTGTGTGTAGCGTTCGGCTTTAGCATCAATTAGTGTGTATATTGAACCCAGCCAACTCATGTGTTAGGCTCAAAGTTTGTGAGAGTCTAGTGTGTGTAGAGTTTGGCTTTAGCATCAATTAGTGTGTATATTGAACCCATCCAACTCATGTGTTAGGCTCAAGTTTGTGAGAGTCTAAGACTAGTGGTTTCCATCGTGGGAAACGTTAATAAGTGTTACCTACGCTTATCTATTTATGTTGGTTTATAGTCGAAACGAGCAGTCAAAGCCCTGTTCAATTTAGTATGAGCCTGGCCAGGCACCCTACTAATTACCCCCATTTATTGTGTGTCCCCCCCCCCCCCCCCCCCCCCCCCCCCCCTGTTTATTATGTATCTTGCAGAAGCGGCTAATTCCAGACCAGAACGTCACCAATCGTGAGTACATAGTAGCTTTAAGAAATCTAAAAAGAATATAAGTTTGTCTCGTTTTGTGTTAGCTAGATTTTAATGATCTAGCACCTATCGTATACAGTCCACTTCAGAAAGCTTGCCGTGTCTACAAAGTTGTGCGTAGACATTATTATACTATTTTATTTTTTTAAATATTTTTTATTAATATCGTTGCAATTATTTTCTCATTCTATACATAGTTATTATTTTGTACATATTCTTCATGACTTAACGAAACATTTTTATTATTATTATTTTATCTATTTATTTTTTTTATTATTATTTATTTTATTTCATTTATTTTTTTCTCTCTTGTATTCAGTTATCGTTGTACATAAATTGTTCCATTACCTATTGTCAACAAATTTACTTATGGTCTGTACCCATTGTGAATATGCATAATAAAATATTACTAAAAAAAAAAAAAGTTCAATTTCATGGCACCAGTATATCCTTAGATTAGAGATAGGATACGAGCAAAGTTATAGCACAGAGAATGTAGAAAAAAATTTCCTAGGAAAATAGTTCCGATTAATGTTTAAATTATAAAGCATCAACGAATATTAAAATATTTTATTATTGGTAGTAAGTAAAGAAAAAAATGTATCTGATGAGGCCATAAGATGACAATCGTATACCTTCAATGGTTTTCTTTCGTTTCAGTGTAATTGTGAGAGAGACTTTCTTATTTATAATAATTATCAATGATTTCAGACGACATTATCTTTTCATTGTTGAGGAAAGTCGAGGTTCTATTGTGTAAATAATGAACAGGGTGCTGAAGTGGGGGGTTGTCATTTCCCAGTGTTTCTTCTGAGCAAAATTTTTCAGTCAATTATATCAGTCATATTTAATTTGAAATTTACTGCGAAATTCTTGGTTTCGTAAATAGTACTAGTGTCAAGTAAATTAACGATACTTAACATTTTCTGAAGAGATATTGTGAAATACTTAATAATAATAAAAAAAATTTGAAAATATTGTAATGAAATGATAATATTTTTTAAAAAAAGTTTTTCTGTGTTTTTTCATAAACCAACGATTAAATTTATATATAAATTTGTTTGTCTGTTGGTACGAGTCGACAGTATCTTAACTATAATGAGGGAAGTCGAGGTTCTGTCGTGTAAATAAAAAAAAAACTCAGTACTTGGCCAACGTTTGGGAAACTATTTATTTCCTCCTTCAAGGTCTTATAATGACTTGAGTGGATGTGTGTGTTGTGAAGGTGGTAAGTGTTTGATGGTTTGTGAGGGCCTACTTACTCATAGTTCACAAACACATACCATCTGCACAACACACATCCATTCAAGTCATTATAAGGCCCTGAAGAAGGAAATAATTAGTTTCCAAAACATTCGTCAAGTACTGAGCTTTTTTTTATTTATACAACAGAACTTCGACTTAATAAGAAAGTCTCTCACACAATTAAACTGAAACGAAAGAAAACCGTTCTACTTCTGGAAGTGTCTGTGGAGACTGATTCATTTGTTGTAAATCAAGTTTCCACTCTCCAACTAAACTCTCATTTACCTTAAGAATAAATACATCAAAAAATATGTGATTTTTCTTACCAATTTGGCCTTCAGCTGTTCTAGCTCCAAACATCTGTCCTCAGAATTAACTAACCTTCTTCTCAGATCGCCAACTTCCAACTCTAAACACTGTACTTGATTCTGTAATGAATTTTCATTTTCCATTGACTGGTTGTATTTCTGAAAAAGTTCTGAAAAATAAAAAAATATATTAAATATTAATCATGATTTATTCTCATATAAAATTATATGAGGGTGATTCCATAAGGAACCTAATAAATCTAACTATCAAAATTCACTTTCTTTCTCAGTCTAATGGAATTTGGTGATTTAGATTAACATCCCCCCCTCCCCTTGAAATTAACTGACTAGAAGTAAATTACTCGAAATTTATTATACTCAACTCAGATTTACAAAACAACCAAAATTAAGGTCGGTAAAGCGTAGTTAGGCCTTAAAAGATTCATGACTTTCTATAGATTTGTGAAAGTCCACATAACTTATAATTAGCCCGGGCTTTGAACTTCGATGTCATATCGCCTACTCAAGAGGAAGGGAGTGCTAAATTTGGCATACCATGAATTTTTATTAACCCAGGGGTCGTTAATGGGGACCTGACATCGTACAGTCTCGGGACCATCGCTTAACATCCCATCCGAAGGACGACGAGCTTGAGTTGTTTTCACCAACCAGATAAAATAAACTAAGGGCCTCAGCTGGGTTTCGAACCCGCAATCTTGAGCTCAGTAAGCGAGCACGTCACCGAGCTACCGCGCCACCAATGTATTTATTATACATGTAATGGCATACTCGGTAGTATATGTATACATTTAAATATTTAGATTGTATTTAAAAAAAATTGTTTTATTTATTTATAACAATTTTCCACACTACGTGTAAACAGAGAGATCTACTGTGTCAGTTGGTCTGCACTCTTAGAGACCTAAGCATCCAATGCTCGTATCCCTATTGTTTTCTCATTGTATTATAGTAATAATAATAACATTCGCGATTTGGATATTCGCGGTAATTTACGTAACCCTAGCGAATGTTGTACTTCACAAATATAATTGACAGCTATAGTGAATTATAATGAGATGGGACTTGAATTATGTATCCATTATTTATTCCTTTTATGACAAGAAACTAAAAAGACATTTTGCAGAATAATTTACCTGTAACTCCTTGCTCAAGTTTTTCGATTTGGGCCAATTTCGATTCTAAATCTGAAGTTTGCTTTTTAAACAAACTATCCAAATCATTATACTTTGCTTCTATATTAGCTAATTCATCATTTTTCATTTTTAAATTATTGTTATTACATTCCAAATCATTGTTTAATTGTAATATCAATTTTTCTTGAGTATCTAACTTATCTTTAAGTTGTTCCAATTCTTTTTGGCTTGATGCTGTCAAATTGTTCCTTTCTTTTTCTTCCAAAATCAAACTGGCTCGCGCCTCTTCCAAATTTTTGTTAATTTCGCTCATTTTCGCTTCCTGATCCGAAGACGTTTTCCCAAAAGTTTCCCTTAAAGTTTTCGATTCAATATTCAAATTATCTATCTCTTTTTTCAATGAAATAATCTCAGTTTCACGATTGTTTAAACAATTTTGACTATTTTCCAAACTTTTTTTCGTTTCATCCAATTCATTCAATATTCCCGAATATTCCTTTTCATGTTCATCCCTTTTGATTTTCTCCTCTGACAATTCTTTCTCTTTATTCGATAATTGGCTTGTATATTCTTCAAGTGATTTTTTCATATTTTCAATTTCAGTCTTTGTTTGAGTATATTCTAATAGTTGTTTTTTCAAAGTTTCATTCACTTGGAGTGATTCTTCATATTTTTTCTGTACTTCAGAAAGGTTATTTTTGAACGTGTCAACTTGCATTATCAAATTTGTAGTTTCTAAACATTTATTTTTCAACTTTTGTTCTCCTTCTCCTATCAATTTATTGAATGTTTCAACTTCTTTCAATTTGAACTCATAGTCTGTCAGTTTGGTTTTCAAGGTTTCCTGTTCACAATTTCGCTCTTTCAATTGTATTTCTTGTTCTTTGATTATATTTTCAAAATTGGACTTTTTACCTTCGGATTCTAATAAATTTTTTTCGAGTTCTTTAACTTTTTCAATTAAATTGACAACTTGTTCGTCCAATTTGTCCTGTAATTCGTTTGAATTTTGCTCCATTCTATTTGCACGGTCTATTGTTTCTATTAACTCCTGTTTTAGTTCATTTTCGGATTCGACTTTTTTCAATTTAATACCCTCAAGTTCGGATTCGAGGCAAGAGATCTGTTTTTTGGCTTCCGTGAACTGTGCCAATTCATAAAGAACACTTTCTACTTTTCTCTTTTCTTCAGCTAACGTTTTTTCTAGTTCCTTGATGAGTTCAACATTTTTTTCTTGAACGTCCTGAAAACAAATTCAAATTAATTATTGACTTCAATCTGAAAATGTAAATAACTTCCTATAATTAAGTATCAAGGATCGAGCCAGATCATAGCGATCCTCAATTGTCTTTTTTTGAGCGATAAAAACAGAATGAAAATATTTTCAACGACCCATTTAAAGTATAGGGAAAGTTATGTAATCTGTCGAAAATATTATGCTGAGTTTTCAATGGAATTTCATGTTTTCCGACCTCTAGATTCCACAAATAATATAAAACTTCCGATAGAATGAATTTATCGACATGAAATTTTATATGCATATCCAGAAACACATTTATATATTTTTTTAATATATATATATTATTATATTTACATTGTTTTATTTTTTTTTTATATATCTCGCACATTGCGACCTGATGATGGGACGTAAGAACGTCCCGAAACATCGTTGGAATAAAGACACTTCCGAAGAGTTTTTTGGAAAAATAGTTATCCTAATTTTTATTAAATTGAAAAATGTGTCTGCTTATTATAAATGTATCTATGTATTAATTTTTTTATACTCATATATTTTAAAGTATTTATTTGTTCAGTTTTTATTAATTTCATTTTACCTTTTTTAATAGTTTTGTTATTACTACTAATCATAGATGTGTTAGACTCAAGTAGTTATAAATCTAATTTATAAGGCATCTTAATGTATAAATTATTTTGATGTATCCTATTACCATGTATTGGTTTAAAGGTAATACAATTATTATTATTAATAAAATTAGTTCTAACACATAAAGACGACATCTATTGATTTCTAGCCAAATTGACCAAGAGGAAGGGGCGGATTAGAGAGAAGATCAACACAAAAACTTTAATAACTGCCGATGTAATGAATTTATCAACAGAAAAACTTTAATAACTGCCGATGTAATGAATTTATCAACAGAAAAACTTTAATAACTGCCGATGTAATGAATTTATCAACAGAAAAACTTTAATAACTGCCGATGTAATGAATTTATCAACAGAAAAACTTTAATAACTGCCGATGTAATGAATTTATCAACAGAAAAACTTTAATAACTGCCGATGTAATGAATTTATCAACAGAAAAACTTTAATAACTGCCGATGTAATGAATTTATCAACAGAAAAACTTTAATAACTGCCGATGTAATGAATTTATCAACAGAAAAACTTTAATAACTGCCGATATAATGAATTTATCAACAGAAAAACTTTAATAACTGCCGATATAATGAATTTATCAACACAAAATTAAGCATGAGGATTTATAAGATCATGTGTCAATTAAATATTGATTATTAGCCTAAACAGTCGACTGGTTTTGGAGAGGGAGCGAAACGTTATTTGATTAATTCGTTCTGCGAATACTTAGTTCTTTCAGTAAAATGATTTCGAAAAAATTCATGAGCTGTTTTATTTCACAAAATCCATTTATAAAAACAATATAAGTTTAATTTAATATGAGTGTGTGCTTGGTGCATTTGCTTATTTTCTACGCCCAAACATACTGTGCTTTAATATTTACGTTATGCCCCTACATATATTTACCTCGATATCCGACTTATTTATGGATTCCTCTTCAGCCCTGAACAGGGCATCCTCCAGCTGACTAGCTAATTCTCCCTTCTCCCCTTCCAGCTGTTTCACTTTTCTCTCCAATTCTTCGTACTTCCCGGAAGATACTCCTTTAAACTGAAAAAAAAAAAAAAAAAAAAGTATTTACGTGCAATTTTATTTTTTTGTTTTGTGATATTAATCATGAATCAAAGTGAGAAATATGGTGGGATCTTCTATGACTACGTCCAGCTTGGTGACAACCTCTTTCTGATAGGAAGACCGGACCTCTGGAGGCAACAATACAGGTCAAAGTGGTGAGGGCCAGTAGGAAGGATCCGCGCTCAGAGCTGTCAGAAACGACTAGCTACAGACATGGAAGCTCGTTAGGCCCCACTCAACAGAACATACGGTTTGTTTCAAATATATAAAATGCAAAGTATTAACTACATTAAAGCCAAATCTCAATTCCGACTTGCTTCCAAAATATATAGTTATCAATGTACACTTTCTGTAGAATACCGTGTGCCATCTCAGTAAACAAAACCAGGATGAGAGCGCTGGTAGCTCAGACATGGCGTTCTTGTCCACTGAGCTTAAGATCTCGGGTATGGAACCCGGCCGAGGGCCTTAAATTTTTATTTGGAAACTTGGAAAAACCTTGAACACGCTAAGAGATGATCCCGAATTTTAATAAATTCTTAAATAAAAAATGTGGATAGGCAAAATTTAAGACTATCTAGTAGAGTCGAGTTCATGTCCACTAGAGCGACGGAGGAGCGCTTTGGTAATAGGCGATATGACCTCGTTAAAGCCCGAGTGTGAGTTACAATAACAATTAAAATATTAATTACATTTTTAATCAAATTAAAAAGTTAATTACTTAATGCCCAACAATAGTTCTATTTTACATATAGCCAATGTTTGGTTATTAATATACTTCATCACTAATATACAGTAGAGCATCGATTATCCGAAACAATTGGAGACCGGGGGTGTTCGGATAACTGCTTTTTCGAATAACCGATCATTTACAAAAAAATTGTTCCGGTGTCATAGGAGCAATATGAAACAAAGAAACTGATATTAAAACAAAACTGTATATATTTGGTAACAGGCGTCTTACAAATACATAACTTACGTAAAGTAGTTTATTAAAGTACGACTACAGTTTAGTTAAAGAAGTGTTCTTTTGCTTCAGAGCTGAGCCTTGTTTTTTTTTCGCAAAATCTCGCACACGTTTTAAAGACAGCAATTGGACAGCATCACACTCTTCTTGTTCTAACCACTTCATAACCGTCCTAAGGCAGTGAAGAGCTTCTTCACTGGATGGTCTTTTTTGACCACGGTAGTCGTCATAAAATCAGCGTTACCCCCTAGTTTCTTGTTCAACTTAAGAGCTTTTGAACATAATATGTTCAAAAGCTCTTAGATATTATCTAAGGGCTACTTATTGGTTGTCCTTGGCTACGTATCTGCATGAACCATGTGTAAACTGCGTGTCTAAATCCTGGTTTTCTGCCATTTTGATCGTTTTTCTGTGCAAGCTTCTATCTTCACTCGCACATTTAATGTACTGTTGTAATGACATCACTGTTATTTTTAATGTCCGATATTGTTGCATTTCCAAGTCCATATTCCCGAGCTAAACTTGATCCACTAACACCATTTTTCAACTGGTCCTATTATTTTAGGTTTATCGGAAACACTGAGAACAACGCGTTTACGTTTAGGCGCCATTGCGACGCGAGTAGGCCTGTTGGCAGGGAGGGGGAAAGCGCTGCAGCCACAGCACTAGCGGCTGCGGAACTACTGGCGCGCAAATTTGAATTTAGCGACTGGAACGCTTTCGGTTAACCGATGTTTCGGTTGATCGGTATTCTGATAATCGATGCTCTACTGTACATCAATACAACAGGTTTTTGTAAAAACTCTCCAAAGTTATATTGTCCAATTAGAGGGGATCTTATTTAACTAAATTTTCAGGTTCTGCGGAACCACCTCATTATTATACAGAACTACTCACCAGATTAAATTCAGCATGAACGAGAGCAAGTCTCTTTTCGGCTTCGTCAGCTTGTTCGGCCGCCCGCACCATTCGCGAGCGCTCCATTTCTCGTTCTCTCAGCAATTGTTCTATCTGTGTCTGTTTCCCTTTTAAAAGTTCCTGTAAAAACATTAATATGTTATCAAATAACGTATGATTTCCTCACTTAAAAAAACATATTCAAATTTTCAAAAAATGTCTTATAATAACAGTATTACACCTCCTCAAGAAAATAGACAATCAATAAACAATTTTTTTTGTTTATTATTATTGTAAGTGACTTACGCAAGGGCATATTTACATATGGGCTGAATGGGTTACAGTCCAGTGAGGTGAAACTTAAAAAATTTCAGGTGGAACAAATTTTGGCAACGGTAGCATTGCTTAACACACCCGGGAGGCACTTCAGTTAGTATGTGCTAAACAACGGCCCAGCTCCTCAGATACTGTTAACGTTATTTGTTAACTGGAATCGGACTCCGAACCTTCTCCTCTCAAAGCCTGCACTGAAAACTTACACAGCCTGCAGTGAGGTCCATCTGTACGGAGAGAACAAACAAATTCTTACAGTAAGAAAATGGTTGTGTTATTTTCATTTACTATACGTTTTTTTTTTGTTTTTTTTTTACTCATACTCCATCTTAACAGGATTAAACGTTCCCAAGTGTTTCTATTAAGGAGAAAATAAATATTATAATTAAATCACGAATAGCTTAAGCGCAGATATCTAAAAAATAAAAAGAATGTAAACATACTGAAATAGAGTTTTACTGAGCCCAAGATCATAGCTCAAGCCGAGGCCCTTATGTTTCTTGTCCTTCGGATGTGACGTTTGAACTATGGTCCCAAGCTTGTGCTGCGATGTCAAATATTCGTTAAAGACCCTGTACCCTGATGTATAAACCTACGTAAGCAAAATTTAGGTCTCCCACAGTAGAGTCAGGCTCATGTCCACCAGAGCGATAAAAGGGCGCCCTGGTAGTAGGCGATATGACCTTGTAGTTAAAGCCACAAGAGTCACAATAACTAACTAGAGCATGCATTTTAAATAAATGAACATTGTGAGACCAACTGTGTCTGTTATAACTTTTATTTTACCAAATAAATTGTCTGCATCCAAATTCATGAATATAATATTTACTTTTTTCTCTCTCATTGCATATTAATCGATTGTATTGACAGGAAATGCGAAATTCAATATTAAATAAATAAAACAAACTTCCTTTTTTAAAAATATTGTCTATTCCACAAGATATTTGTACATGAACTACCGATTTCGGCATCAACTTAGTTTATAACTAAACCTGACGATGGTGTAATTCCGTTTATGTATTAATGTCGTATGGAATAGAATATATATTTTAAAAAAAAAAAGTAATTTATTTTATTTATTTTCCACAATACGTTCGCGTTTCTGAAATTAGAATTTACCACTCTATATTGGTAATCTATTCCTGTGAGAGTTTGACACCAAATTACAAATTTTCCGTCTGTTTTTTTCTAATTATTCAACTTTATCCCTTTTCATTAAAAAAGAAAAAAAAAATAGGTAGTTTGGGAGTTATTGCGCGAACGGACACATGAATGTACTCAAGGTATTCAAAAAATTTTAAAATATCTCAAAATCTGAAGTTCGAGGTAAGTCTAGTATGGCAGAGGGCTCGTTCCAAAGCTATATATTAATAATTATATAAATATATATATATATTTATATAATTATTAAACCTTATAATGTTGACTCAGCGCTCCACCAGTTAAGTTGTGTATCTTTGTAAATGTCGTTCAAACATTTTTTACAAGTCTCTCTTTGTTTTGAAATGACGGCGCATTGAAATGGAATATCGCTCTTCTAAATTATTATTGATGCTCAACAGGCTTTGGAGGGGGAGCGAAAAGTTAATTAATTCGTTCTGGGGAAGTACACTGCCGGTGAATCTAAGACTAATTTTTTTAAGATTAGCGACATCCAAATTGAACGAGGGCCGCCGACTTGAGACAATGAGATACAAAAAAATATGTTGCTTCTTTTTGTAAGACCTTTAAGCTACAACTTGAGACTACTTTCAAAGGATATTTTGAAGTTATTAAACAAGGAGCGCCCCTGGTGGAAGGTAGACTCAACATTAAGGTGTCTTAAGAAAAGGTCACTAGCCCTCTTTCAAATTCCTATCAATAGAACTCGATATATTCACATGTTTCCGAAAATTTTGAACGTAGCCAAAAAAATACTACATTTCTTCAAATGTGGCATAGTGCGTTACTCGACCGCAATCTTCATTTATTACTAGTTATTTCTGATTTCATATTTTGGCATTGACTCTTTTTTTTTTTTTATCTAGAAATAAAATCAAAACGCCACTTAAACAATTTAATTATTTACAACAAACCAACATTTTAATTTTCTTGTATGAAGATCCGTAGTTAATCGTGTTGGGTGGCAGACTGTCTTCACGTCCCAGCATTCTGTAGGAGAAATCGGAAGGCATTCTTTGAATTTCTTCAATTTGTTCTCTATTTTTTGGCGAAACCGACAGTGTTTTTTATATTAATTACTATAATAACTATTTAATTTTTGTTTTATTACTATTAACGATCTAATAGAAGAAACCACTCAAATATAACTCTATGCGATTGTAAAGTTAATTTTATTATTTATTAATTAATTTACAAAACAAAAATTCCTAATTTTAATGATAATTTGCACTTTATAACCACATTCACTTTTATTCTATCTATATTTTATAAATTACTTTTAAAAAAATTCAGATTCAAAAGATTACGGCTCTTATGAACTGACATTATTCATTCCTTCATTTCATTTGAGAGAGAAGTCAATAATTTTAGGGTGTATAGAAATACAGTGTAACGATGTGGTCTACATATCATTACAGTGTATTCACAATAAAAACACAACAAGAACAAATTATTTTATTTTACAGATAATCTTTGAAAATAAATAATATTAAATAAAGTATATGTGAAGACTTAAACTATTTAATTTCCTGTTTGGAACGAGCGCAAAATAATACCAGGAAGAATGTATTGTATATTATGTAGCGATCCCAAAATGTATGATACATAGTAAAAAGTTGTAAACAGAATACTGAACTCTTAGCCATGATCCTTCACTTCGAAAATGTATCTCTTATTATGTACTTCACTCATTTAATTTCAAATTTTTAAAGTAAATTATGTTTTCCTGTTTGCGCACGATTTGTAAAATCCTTTTGATTTTACTGAAACGTTATTGGGTCAAAACTTTTAAGTTGAATACAGACATGAATTTTTTGTTTTCCGACCTCCAATATCCGATAGAGTATTTCTCTAACAACTCGAAATGTAACAAGGATCGGAAATTCATGAGAACTGAGTTTGTTTATATTGTGTAAGGGGACCTCCATCTTTCCTGAAATTGCTATGGCTCACACACTTCATCATTTTCTATGAAAATACATTTTTGCAGCAGTTTACTTTCAGTTTTCAGTTATTCACCTGGGGGACTTTAACGAGTACTGGACATTGTACAGTCTTAAGACCATCGCTTAACGTCCCATCCGAAGGACGGTGTGCTCAAGGTTTTTTCGACCCCTCAATCTTGAGATCAGTAAGCAAACGCTACCTCGCTTTTAATGTTTACAATATATTATTAACACTGTAATAAATACAACATAAAATTTTTTTTTCTATTTTCTATTTAAAATTAGCGAGATTTTACTGTACTTGGATTCAGAGGTTATTACGAATGATTTATTACGAATAATTCGAGCTGGGGATGAACACTTCCAATGATTCACCGACGATATTTTTTTGTATATTATTATATGAAGGATTCAGCGTACATCATAACGTTTTGAATATTTATATTGTTTAATACCCATTTTACAACTAATAATTGTTTTAAAACCTTACCTGTAGATCATTTTTCAAATTCACTTAAATATTAAACTCGATAAGTATTTTTTTTATTGCTTTTTTATTATTATTATTTTTTTTTTTTTGTATTCCAGAAAAGCTTGAAGAACTGGTTCATGCGCAAATCGTCAGGCGTTAGTTAGAAAATATGTTATGCACGTGGGGTTCATTACATAACAAATATGTAATATATGTACTTCTTGTCTGTGGGTCTCTTTTAGTCCTATCGGTAATCTTGAACCAACTTAGAAGTCACAAAAATTTATTATTGAACAACTGAAATTAAATTAAATGAATTCATTGAATAAAAATCACATAATTACAAAGGCTCTCTTAATACTTATTGTTAGTAAAAATCTGATAAATGATTACATGAACAAATAAAATTAAATAAAACATCAATTATTTGTATTATTACAAAAAAAAAAGCACACATATGCACATAAACTCTATGTTATTACTTGAAAATAATAATAATAAAATATTATTAATACTATCAATATTAATAGTTAAACCCTAAATACTAAATTATACACACTTTATTATACATTACAATAATTAGTAAATTAGAGATCAGTCAGTAGTATATAATAATTATATATTAACAATTATAGCGTAGCTTCCATTTAAATTTTTGGAGTTAGAAATCTAAAAGAAATTCGGACCCCAATCAGGATAATTATACGTATTAGTAACGTATATTATTTGTGGCTGAAAAATAAATATAAAACATAAAAAATTATGAATATGCCAAATAAGTATATTATAATTATTATAATAATAATGTATTCATAATAATTACAACAATTTGACTTACCCTAATTATAGTGATTATTGAGTGAAATGTGTTTCCAATGCCTTCTTGTTAGCTTCCAATGCAGGTTAGTAATGAATTTTTATTTAGTATTTTTGTTTTAGAAATAACCAGTCTGTACATATCCTAATACTGACAAAGCACCAAGAAGTAGTATGATAAATATATATAAAAATAATAACAAACACCATGTAAATAATTAATGTTCCAAATTGTGTTCCTTGACAAATATATATATATATTTTCTTTTATATATTTCATTACTATGGAAGGATCCATGAATTGTTTAAATAATAGTTTACTGTACGAGATTTTTAAAATTGCTGCAACAATTAAGGATGTTGGAATCAAACCTGACTGACTACTCTTAAGGTTAATTTTTCAAGAAAGATTCTAACATCCTTAATTTTAATTACAGCATACCTATTACTAAATTATATTTAGCCTCAAGAGTGACGCTGCTCATCGAGAGGCGAACCATCACTCGCAATCCCTGGTTTACTTATATTTAATTTTTTATAACTTTTTGACGTTAAAATGTGAACTTCAACAGCTTTTCGCATTAAAATGGCAGTTCTTGTATTCATTCTCTGACATTAAGCCCCCCCAAAGGCCCCACATTAAACGATAGTTCTTGTGTATTAATTTCGTATTATTTTTATAACATAAAAATGTGGGGTTTACATTAAATGTTAAATGACAGTTCTTGTATTTAATTTTTTTCACATTAAAATGTGCCCCTGACCAATGTCCGGTTAAATTGTTATATGTTATATACAGTGTTGGGCACCATTAAAAAAAAAAATTAAAATACTTCTGAAGTTTTCATAGGTCAACCGAGAAACCCTATTATTTCGTAGTTGTTTCCGTCTGTCCCCCGCAAACCATTATATTTCATTTAAAAAATAAGTTATTTTTAATTACTTAACTTTTTTGGAAGTTTTTAAACCATGAGAGTAAATTAAATACACAGTAAGAAATTAATAAATAATAAGAAAGTTTCAGAATTCTCATCAGTTCATTTATATTCATCACTCTGGCCACTGATTGTTTATAATTCGTGGATCGATTGTTATAGACAATAATGTTAATGTTAAATTAAGGTGTAAATACGTCTATCATGAAAAACTATCCATCTAATCAATAAATATTCCTATTCTATATCAATATTCCTACTATGTAACACGTTAACAGCGTTATTAGCTCCCAGGGTTATGTAATGATTAAAACAGCTGAAGTATACATTTTCATGAAATTTTTTTCAATGAGAGTATAAAACTGTTATTATTTTTACTAATGGTCAAAGATAATTTAGTTTTTCAAATAAAAGTTAACAAAAAATTTAAGTATATATCCCTCATACCGTGTTAATAACCCCCGGGATATGTACTGCATGTCCCAACATCCTCGTCACATATCGTACTGTTGAGACCCATCACAAGATCTCCAGGGTCTCGCATTTGTATAAATTTTGAAATCTACTTTTTTTTGCCCAGCGCAGGCGCAAGGTAACTTGGTAACCTAGGCGATAGACCAGTGTACCGCTCATCTAACAAGCTTCTATACCGGTGCATGGAATTATTTACAGTGTTTCATTTTTACAGAATTACACAACCATTATTGCTTTCTACCGACAGTAGTTCAAAGTAATAAATACTCTTTTACTTTTACTGATATTAATATTCGCGAAAATGAGCGATACAAGATTAACATTCAACTTTTGCTAATGACAACATCTATATAATTTAAAATAAGAAATAATCCATTTATTTGTTGTATAGTTTATCTCAATAATCATATCATATGCAATTTTTGAGGGCGCCGGTAGTGGTATGCGTGCATGCTTACTCAGTTCAAGATCACGGGATCGAAACCCAACCGAGGCCCTTAAGTTTTTTATCTGAAAGGTGAAAAAACCTTGAGAACGCCGTCCTTCGGATGGTACATTAAGCGATGGTCTCGAGCCTGTACGATCAGGTACTCGCTATCCTAGGTGAATAATAATTTAGGGTAGGCAAAATTTAGGACTCCCATAGTAGAGTTGGACTCATGTCCACTAGAGTGACGAAAGAGCGCTCTGGTAGTAGGCGATATGACCTCGTAGTTAAAAAGCATGTAAAATAATAGTTTAAACATTTTTACTCCTGCTTCATATTTATAAAAAATAAAAATATAACTTAAGCAGCTTTACAAAAAAAAAAAAAGTTACCTCCCGCAATGCCATTTGCAATAGGTAGGTACTTCTCATGAAATAGTTAGATCTCCGTTAAAAAATACACTCGCATTGGGACATTAACGAACAACCGCGAAGATAGCGCTACTATTAAACTATGAACATTAAACACAGGCGTGGCCGCGTGAACCCGCCCCATATGTAACGCAGCGAAACACTCAACATTAGTTCCGCATTTAACTCAAAATTTAGTAGATAAGTAAATAAATATTGAATTATACACATAATATTAAATAGATATAAACTATTTTATTACCTGCGGTGTTGCTTTGGGAGTGCCAGCCAACGAACCTCGGGGTAATGGTTTCTGAAATCAAGACATTTTATTAATTATTTCATAAATATAAACTATTCGATAATAATTACATTTAATTAAGAGATCAGAAGGTAGTCAAAAATATAATAATTACTAATTACCAAAAAAACAAATTGGTACTACTGCCTCTCCCAAAATATGGTAATATACAAAAACAACAACCATGCTTTAAATATCAAAGTTTTATAAGTAAAATTAAAATGGATTCACATGTACTTTTTTTTTTTTAAATGTTAAACTACATGAATAATAAAGAAGAACGTCAATTATCTGAAAGATTCTTCTATGCAATGCTACTGATTAAACAACAAGTAACAAATTTAAATATACGACTGTTTTTAGATAGAAATAAAAAAATATATTTACAGATGAAAAAATGCTTGACAATTATTTTTTTCATATTTATAAAAGTTTTAGTTCTGATTATTAACGTTCTACAAGTACAACAGGGATGCCCATTCTTTTTGAGTCTGTGAATCTCGAATTGCCTTATTTAAACTCACTTTTAGTTTGTGTAAGGTGATTTTGAATTTATATAATATATATTTTCAAATTATATAATACTCCCATTAATTTTTTTATACAACGCAACAATTATAGACGATTCAGGAAGAATTTCCATCACCAGTATCTATTATTTATTTGCTCTCATCTTTATGTGAACATTTTTTGCAGAACAAATTTTATGAGTCGACCTCGTAAGTGACTATAATATTCAAAACTCCGTAATATCAAGACCGCGGAACTACATCTTAAACTGAAATTATCAAATGATTTAACCTCCCAAGGCCCAGAGTCCCATAGAAAGGATATAAGGGTAGTAATTTTAATTTAAACTCTCCATATCACTTAGGCTTAGTAATAATATTAAAAATACGATAAACACAATGTACATACTTGATAACTATTCAGGACAAAATAATTATATTTGGGAGCACGCACTAACCGTGTTGCGACTTGTTCTAGAATAACGTAAATACGCGGATTTGCTGGCAACTTCAGGTCTGTGACTGGTACGCGGTATTGTTTCAATAGCAAAAACGAGGTTCTCTATTGGTTATTTTAAATCGCGTGAGATCTAATATAAGTGAATCAGCGTTAGGAATCTGTTGGCACGATATTTCAATTTTGCGACTTTTGCTGTTACGCGGTTTTTACAACCTGCTGTTACGCGATCTTGAACTATCACCGACGATATATAAATACATATCTTGTCTAATAAATATCTTGACTACAGGTTATATAAATACATAAAGATCAGCAAATACATTATGAATACTTTTGAAAGGAAACGTCTATAATTGTTAGGTTATATAAACCAAAAAATAAATGGGAAAATTATAAAGCTGTGAAAATATATATTATATAAGTCTTGTTTAAAGTGGCAAATATATGAAGAGCTAACAAAAAAATTGTTTTTTGATAGAAACTATAATAGCAAGGGTTGTACGATCTCAAATCCAGAGAGAAAATATTTGAAAAATTGAATGCATATAACATAAATACAACCCAGAAAATTAAGTTTTGTTTTCCCCTGATAAATTGGCCTACGGGGAGGAACAAGCGAATGTTTTTACAATTTTTCAACATCTCAGCACATGTTGAAGCAGTTGACTAGGATAACAGATGAAAGAACATGAAAAATAGGTGAAACATAAAAAATGTCTACCGTTCCGAGCACAATTGTGCTTGAAAGCAACACTGTGGTTGGGCAAACCGGTTCTATATAATAAATGTTAAGCTTATTACTCGTTACTTAAAACATAATGTTTAAACCACAAACTGATTAAACATGCATAACAATTATTAGTTGGTTGACAAAAAACATAATTCAAATTCTACTGTGATTAATCCAACAAAACAGTATATTTTTTGCCCTCCTAAAAAAAAAGTACAAAAACATCAAATGAATACACTCAATAAGAAAATACAAATCTGAAACTTATCCTATCATCAAAAATGCTGCAGTTCCTTCAAAACAGAAGAAATTATCTCATCACATAATTAATCTAATTAAGAATTATTGTTATATATAATACTTAATTTAAATTTGTTTTTATATAAATATAAACAAGAGTATTTTTCAAAATATTGTAATAAACAAAGCTACTTAATTTCAAATGAATATTAGTAGAATATAAATAGTTATTATGACTCATGCCCGGGCTTTAACTACAAGGTCATATCGCCTACTACCAGAGCTCTCTTCTGTCACTCTGGACATGAGCCCGACTCTACTAGGACCATCGCTCAACGTCCCAGAAAAAATAAACTAAGAGTCTCGGTCGGGTTTTAAACCTGCGATCTAGAGCTCAGTAAGCAAGCATGCATACCACTGAACAACCGGCATCCTCGGGCTAACATAAATATTCACAATTAAATAGTCGATAATAGCAAACAATAAAGAATGTATTATTAATTATTTTGGATAAATCATAGAAAATAAAATAACAATTTTAATAAAGGGTTTTTACACGATTCAGTTCAGTTTCCATTTATTATGAAAGAAACATGGCCCAGGAATACTCATCACGGTTGCATTGGCATTAATAATAATAAAATAATACTAATTAATAATAACATTTTAAAATAACAATAAAAAGAGCAGTAAAGATTGATATCAAGACAATCTCCTTCTCATGTGAATTTATTAAAGGAATTTCACTTTCAACTTTGCGATTGGACGAACTATTTAAGATTGAGGGTAGAGATGGGTATCGCAAAATTAGTCAGGCTAAACCATATATATATATGAAATAAAAGTTTTGTCTGCTGGTCGAAATGATTTTTTTTTTTTGTTGATCAGAAATCCAAGGAATATCATGGAGAAAAACTACCAAAATTACATTAAAACTCGCAACATAAAAATAATCACGAGAATATCTGTTCATATTATTTATTCTATTATTTACTTGATAATATTATTTATTTTTTCACTTTAAAAATAAGTTAATTCAAGAAAAGAGAAATGGTTGCCACGAAATGAAAAATGGCTGTCCTCCTAATAATGAGACCTTTGCGCTGGGAGGTCCCATTTCTCAGATCAGCTTCTTCATGAATGGAGTATGTATCTGAATATATATTAATTAATTAAATAATTAATCTAGGACGACCATTCACCTTACAGGCTACAAAGTGTAAGAAGAGATTAGAGAAGCGTCATGCTCATGCATACCTGAAGGGAATTGATGCCGAGTCTTACCCTGGAGGAGGCGGCGGTGGAAGCGACGGAAGTACGAGAGACAACAGAAGACAGTGACTCCTTAGAGCTAGCTCGACGAACAGAGGAACCATGGTGAATCTGACAGGAGGGGCGACGGTCGGGGGCAGGAGAGCGTGTCACCTTGGAGGCGGGAGCAAACAGACCATACTTGGGCTCGCAGGAGAAGTACCTAAGAACAGAGTCAGGAGTTAGTTGGTGGCAAAAAAAAAAAAAACATTAAGGAGTAGTCAAGGACCACGCCGTAGATTTTCATTTTCTTTTCGATGCTGCTGTAGCTCTTGCATTTGCTCGATACTAGACTTTTTAGGTTTTTTAAATTCCTTTTGATGCGAGCTTTCCTCTGATTTGCGTTTTCTATAATTCCGCGCATATTTACGATTCATATGAGACATCTTTAATTTTTTTGCAATTTTCAATTTAATACAGATTTTTACATATATTTCTGAGAATATTTTTACTGTTTCACTTTAGAGTCCTAGTAGTGCTCCTCAAGCTCTTTACAATGACACCCGAATCAACGTCCTATCTAAACGCGTTATCACTAATTTCTAATTTTACAAAACACTAATTCGCAACAATCATCCACCGGCGCCCACACTAGCCCGATAACGTCATAGGCAAAACAAACACGTACAGACATGCTCTATCCATTGTGACCTCAACCGTTGTTATCGCATTATTAGTCTCGTAGTTATTATCGATTGAAATCTGACGGTATTTTGTAACACAAGAAAGTTTGACCGGCTATCACTGTGCTAATAGACGTTTTCAAGTCAAAAACGACTCTCTCTTGACATTTTGACATTGTCACTTTTGCTCTTTTAGCACATTCGCTTGTTGTAAATATCTGCTTCTGAAAAAAAAAAAAAATTCTTACTCTTTGCTCTAAATATCTCATCAAATGGAAGTACGAAGCAATAGGAGCAAAAACGTATATAAAAAACAATCTTTACCCATTTTTTTCACCTTGAGCAAGCCGTTCTTGAGACGGGACAAGCGATGGTCCCAAGTCCATTCCTGAGTGCGCGTGGCTGAGGTGTAAATCTCAAAAACATTGATTTCTTATGTCTCCCATCTCTTTAGAAGTTTCCATTTCACACTAATGTTTCTATCGTTAGTTAGTATACTGTATGTATATTTATTTACATTTTTCATTAAACACTATTTAAAATACATACTTATTCAAACAATATAAAGGAAAACGTCCTTTTTTTTAAATATATATATTGTCTATTTCACAAAATACATAAAATATATGGGAATACTTTCGGTATTGCTACCATCTTCAGCCACGACTTAACAAATACTTATTTATTTATTATGAAATTCATACATTTTTTAATGTAGAAAAAATAATTAGGAATTTATCTGGAAGAAAATCTGGGGAAATTTTAAATGTTTCATTTTAATGGTAAGGCATTTTGAAATCATGCATGGCCTGCCAAACATTTTTTACAGGTTTTAACTTTTTTTTACAACCTATTCCTTGTTTGTTTTTCATTTTTCATTCAGTTACAAAAATAAATGTTTACTGTTGTACAAGAATGTCAGTATTAAAAAAAATATCTATTTAATAATGTTGCAATGTGCAATTGGACAGATGAAAAGTAAGTAGTGCATCTGATCACATCATCACATGATAGAGACAAATAAATGTTCGATTGCAGGGAATAATTTTAGCAATATCGACAAACATATTCCTGACGAAACATTACCACATTAAAATGTTCTATGAACATTAAAGTGGTGAGGAAATAAAAAGTCCAGAGAAACAATCTGAAACCAGTGAAGGATTATTATTTAGCATACCTGATTCCATCGACAGATCCGTCGTTCTTGCCGAGCGGATCGTCCAGTTCCACGCCACACCATTCTCCAGGAGCGAACTGTGTGTGTCCTCGGTATCTCAGCACACCGATCTTAGACCCTTGGCTGCTCATTACGATAACTCGATCTCCAATTTTTGCCTCTCCACTTGTTGGTGCTACTCAAAACAAACAACATTTAATGAATTTAAAAAAATATATAATATAAAAATAAAATGTCTAATCCTTTTTATTCGGAGACAGGAATTATATACACTAAAAAATGCCATACAATATGCGGCAAAAAATGCTAAAATATGTAATGGCTTAAATGCCCACTCCTGCCAGGGAAATTCACAAACCCATAGGAAATACTGTGGCATTTATCTGTTAATTTATAATGAATTGAAATATATGAATAAACTAGAAATTTTCGACTTGAAATGAGCAAAATGAAGAAATAATCAATTAAGAAACAAAAAAAAAAAGGCCAAATGAGCAATTATATGCGTTTATGCTTTCCAAAATATGCACTATAAAATTGAGTGTAAACGATATTGGCATGAATCATGAAGATATGAGGTTCCACCGCGGGCACCTAGGGACTTAAGCATTCAATGCTCTGATCCCCTCCCTGGCAGATCAACTATGCTTACCCAGGTTTAAATACCTGGACTACGGCTCTAAGGAACATCTTACAGCACAGGTTTAGGACAGTCTTTTAACGTCCCCTCCGAAGGACAGCGTGCTGAAAAGTTTGTTACCTCCCAGGTAAAAAACCTAAGGGCTCCAGCAGGGTTTGGACCAGCAATCTCTAGCAAAGTAGACAAGGGCGCTACCCCTCAGCTACCATAATATTCATAAAAATCTTCTATCAAATAGGGAAAAAATAAATAAATAATTGATAATAAATATGAGTCATCAGAGAAAAAAATGTGAAGAGAGCTTAGCAGAGGGCTCACTGTTCTCATTTTTGGTAAAATTCAGTTTCTTGAGCAAACCACTGGTTCTACTTTCGTCTTAGTCTTAGGCGGTTGTTTTTGTTTTCTAATGCTCCTGTAAGCCTAAGAAATAACAAAACAAAATTGCTTCTTGCTACAATGTGAATTTCAACATTTTAATTTCTTCTACAGATAATAGTTTTGTTGTCAAAGATAGTAGGCTTCCCTTCTATTGCGTTGTCTATTTTCATTTGCCACCTCCCAGTGAACACTGGACATGAGCAGCCAGTTTTGTCTAAAAATCCTAAGACAAGCTCTGGCCATTATTAAGTAGATGTGAGAACCAATGGGGTCAAAGGTAGTCGCAGGAGAACACACCGGTAGCAGGTACCACTTTAGTGGTAACAGCTATTTACCTGGACTAGGAGGACTGACAAGAGGTGGGGTCCTCACAGAGGGAGGTGGAGTGGTCCTCCTAGAGATGGGGGTGGGGTGGGGAGAGGTGGCTGGAGGTGGGCTGGATGGTGGAGAGCAGGGGGCCGACAGAAGCGGTTCCCGGGTCAGCCGGCCTAGCCGGGAGAACACACCCCTCTTCGGCTCGCACTGAAAGTATCGCATGCTTCCCACGGAGCCATCGTTCTTGCCTAGAACAAGACAAGGAATGGAACAAATATGCGTACACCATCCTTTACACAGGAAGGTTAACTTCATTAAAGACCATAACGGCGTTTCAAATAGAATACTAGAAGAAACTGACATATAGTATGACACATAGGTTTATCAACTCTCATCAACTATCAGAAGGAACTGTATTCAGTCGCACAATATTAAGGACTGAGGAAACAGTGTATCAAAGAGACCCAATATCACTCACTGTACTTGTGTCACACTCAACCATGTGGTGTTAGTCGCTTGCTTCATGCTTTTATTTTATTAACCTAGTTATATTTAGCACTATTTAACCCCCGACGCAAAATGAGGGGTGTTAAAAGTTTGAAGCCTTTGTGTGTTTGTGTATCTGTAGCATCATAGCTCCAAAGACGGCTGAACCGATTTCAAAAAGGTTTTTTTGTTTCAAAAGCTGGAATTTGCGAGATGGTTTATAGCCATGTTTGGTGGAAATCGTGAGGGATCTTGGCCTCTATTACAGCTAGAGACTTGGAGTTTGAGCTCAAATGTTTATAAGGCCATGCCCCTCCCCCAAGTCTCCCTACTAAGCCTTTCAAGCCCCCCCCCCCCCCTCAAAAAAAAGCCCTCCTCACCAGATTAATTATGTATTAAGTTTAAGAGTAGTATGTAATGTGAAAGGAAGAGTGGAAGAGGTAGGGAGGAGATGCAAGTATTGGCAGCGCTGCACCCCTACCACTTACCGCCCCCCGCTGGTATGTTTCATAAGCTTGACTGTTGTTGATGTATATCCTTACCGATGGGTTCATCTAAGACGATGCCAGCCCAGTCGCCGACTGCAAACTTGGTTTCTCCTATGAATGCGATCCGGCCTGGCTTGGAGCCTCCCACCCACACCTTGTCTCCAACTATGAAACTGTCCGTGTCCTCTGTCAAGATCACACTGTTGTCTGAAATAAAGAAAGAAAAAAACATAAAACATTAATCAAATGGAAGGTAGTTTTTTGTTTTTTTTGGCTCCAATAAAATTGACAGATTCAAAATTTCATTAGACAATTAAAATTGAAATAATAAATAAATCCTTAATATGAGAAGAAGTTGTCTTTGTCTGAGACCAGATGATATTCAATTGAAAAAGGTGATGTTTAAAAAAACATTTTTTTTTTAAATTTTATTTACTTGAAAAAGATGATGTTTACATATTAAATAACACACTAACAAGGCCGTTCGGTTTCCCAAATATTTTATTTTGTTATGTATATAGACTGGCTACATAAACCTCTAATTAATTGATTAAAAAATGGTTTAGAATTGGGTAATTTAAACTTTTGGAAATGCCGGAACAAGCAGAACGCAAACAACTTAACCGAACAGCCTTGTTAGAGTGTTACGTATCTAAACATAATCTTTTTAAAGTATATAAAATTAAGAAAAAAATATATATTAACGAACACATACTAAATTGCAATTAAATAAAGCATATTAATAAATAAATAATAATAATAATAATTGACTAAGATGAATACCTAGTTCATAACAAGTTGGGAGTTGAGGCCATCATTTCAGGCAGGACATCATGTGAGACAACAGTGAAAAGGAAAATAAAGAGTGGGGAAAGGCTGGGGAGGGGATGTGCAACTGAGCTGCCAAATTAAAATGAACTAATTATATATATATATGATATCACCTGAAGTTCTTCTTATTCCAGCTTCACTGAGACGTCTTGCATCGCCCCAGAGTGAATCGTTGGAGGAATGTCCGCCAACTTGTGGCATGCAACAGAGTAGAGAGAATGTGTGCAAACAGAAAAAAACAAACAAGCTCACAAAATAACCAACACCTCCACAAATCAGTGCAATAACAAACAGATCTACGTAAAGTAATTGTCACGGTCAATTTTAGGTGCTTGTATTACTTCAATTTAGTGATAATTAGACAAAATTAATAAACAATTTAAAACAATTATTAACCATGATCAAGTATTAGTTCACAGTTGTTTTTTTTATAGGGATTTTAAGTACGCCAACGATTATTTCAAGTACTTTTATTAACAAATTCTCGAAAGTTCAATAGGAAATAACAACTTAATATATTTAGACAAGATAAAGCAAGATATATTAGCTACATATGATATATATGAGCTCAAGATCAAAGGTTCGAAACCTGGCAGAGCCCTTAGGTTTTTAATCTGAGAGCTGAAAAAACTTGGAGCACGCCGTCCTTCGGATGGGACGTTAAACCGATGTCAGGTACTCGTTAAAGACTACTAGTAGAGACGGGCTTATGTCCACCAGCGTAACAAAAGAGCGCTCTGGTGGTAATCAATATGACCACGTAATTGAAGCCTAGACATGAGTTACAATAAATAACTATAAATTCACTATGGGGAGAGGAGAAAAATATTTTATTTATTATCGACTACTATTATTTCGAATGAAATATTATTATTATTATTTTTTTTTTTTAATGTATTTTATTTTGCCACTTTTGTGAAAGGCACTAGAATGCTGGACCAAATAAATTACTTTCTTTCTCTTACTAAATAGCATATCTTTCCAAACGATATGCAGTAAGACTATATGAGGAGTTTGGAGCCAGAGCGGACCAATCCACAATTTTTCGGAAAATGAGTTATTACCATCCTGATGTTGGCGTAGGTTCCCTTTTTTCAAAACCAGTGTGGATCACTTAGTTTCTTCACTTCAGTGATAGACAGCAGCACTTTAAGTTTAATCCACAAATATTTTCAAAGTCACAATGGATCATACGGCCTTCAAAAACTTTATAGAACACAAAAAGGGATCACTCACCCAATACTATTCTAAAATTTCAAATATAAATAAATATTTGGGGCCCATTTATGGAGATAAACAAAATGTACTCAATTTTCAATTGCCATTTTCTTCCTGTTCAGTTTAAACCAGTTGGTCCGCTCTGGCTCCAAACTCCTCATATAATATTTTTATTTCGAGACAAAAATATATCTTACCATATGTTCATATTATTCTGCCTACGAGCAAAATTTCATGAAAAGCCTACTTAGAAATTAGTGTATTTAACACTAAAAAAATTGAAGCCAAAAAGGCGAGCATTTTTCGAATAATTGTAAGAATTCATTTTTAAAAAAACCTTAATACCGAAATATTTCTTCTTGTACATTACTTAAATCATTTTATTTTTATTTATTATTATCTGTTTTATTTTTTTGAAGGGGACCGTTTATAAAGGAAGACGAAAAATAATGTTTCAAGTACCTTTGCATGCAAACCTATAAAATAAAATAAATACAACACAAAGTCCTTGACAAGAAAACAAGACATAGAAACAACATGCAGTCAGACAGTTTTTATAGAAAAAACTACATAAATCTAAATTTAACAATAGAAACTAATATCTGATGAAGACATTAAATGGCGACTAATTTACATTTGGCAAAAAAAATATATAAAAATAAAGAAAAGAACATGAATTTTAAATCCGAAAAAATCACAATAAACATTCAAACATTACCTTAAATGCCAAGAAATTTATGTTAATATTTCGTGACTCATCTTTTATTAAAATTTTTTTTTTTACTTTTATATTTTCTTTTTTTCACAGGATGCGGTTTATTATTAGCGCAAAGAATGATGACATTTTATTCAAATTTTGACAAAGGAGTGGTCAAAAATGATATGTAGACATTAATTGTTAGGTTTTCGTGGGCAGTGCTGGGCATAAATGAACTGGTGAGTGAATTTTTCAAATAATTTAGATATCTTAAATAAATATGTTTTATAGTTGAGGGCACCGGTAGCCTAAGAGGTACCGTGTTAACATAATGATCATGACGTCCATCGGATGAGACGTTATGCGATGACCCCGAGCCTGTGCGGAGTACTCCCACTGTAGAATAGGATTCAGGTTCATCAGAGCGACAAAAGAGTGCTCTGGTAGTAGGCGATATGACCTCGTAGATAGAAGCTCGGACATAAGTCACAACAAATGTTTCACGATTTTATATTATTTTGTTGCAGCTCTTTTTCTACGCCTTTAATTTTAAAAAACGTATTTTTATTATATATTTCTTATATTGTAAAAGTTTTCTTAGACAAAAAAATCAAACTTCCTACAGAACCATTATATGTCTTCGACCCCCCCCCCCCCCCCCCCCCCTCCCAAAAAAATTATAAGATATAAATAATTTTACTTACCAAAAAAAAACATAAATCAACAATTCATTGGTACACAACACTGCTTTAGAATATATCATTAAGGTAGGTCAACTAAGTGTTTACTAAACACTCAACTAACATTATCTATCTATCACAAAACTACAAATGGTAATATGAAGATGGGCTGATGTAATGAGAAGTGATTATTTCACAGGTTGTAAAATAAAATATAGTCTGACCTCTCATAGATTTTGTGACATAGTATGTGAACAAAGGAAGAGTTTAGAGGATGAGTGAATTTGAGTTGATAACTATTCGAACAGGGGAAGTACAATGCTGCTGATTCACCGGCGACTGTTTTGTATAATTATAATCAAAATATGTTTTTTTTTTAATAGCCTGAAAACCATTTGCATGTGGCATACTTCAGTGTGCTCCAAAAACGTTGGTCGCTTCCGAGTATAACGAAACAACAACCGTTTATAGTTTGGACAATGTTTTAAGATTGATTAATAGACTCGTATAAGAGTCCTACCTCTCCAGATGGAAATTTCGATTACAAACACTTAATAAAATAAAAAGCAAAAAAATACTCACTTGATGATTTTCTTTCATAGCTTGGTCGATGTCCATCGCCGTAAAACGTTTCACCCTCTTCTTCGTATTCTTCTGCACGAGTCGAGAGAACAGACACACAAAACAAATGCAAAAAATACAAAGTGCACATGCAATTTAAAAAAAATGCATGCTACACACAAGGCACCACATACCTTCCCAAAGTGAAAACATATAAATTGCTACCTGTTGATTTTCAAATTTAAAAAAAATATATACTTTCATGCATTAGGTAAACATAATATTTATGTTTATGACTCCAAATCTATTGCTTAAAATTTTGCTCAGCGCTTAATTTGAACTCAAAACTTTGAATAATATCTAAATCATATTAATTCGAACTTAAGCATTTTTAATTAATTCATTTTTTTCTCTAGTTTAAAACTTATTCGATATTTATCGATTCAACAAACTTGAGTATCAAAATGTAGTACATTTGTTGATTTGACATAACCATTACGAAGTAGCTAGCGATTCTTATGGTGTGATTGTGAACTAAACTTAATTTTAAATTAAGCCTTTTTTATTATTATTTTTTTTTGTTTTTGGTTGTGTAAAGAGATCCTGAATGTATATAATATATTTGTAGATAATAAATTTGTAGAGATATGATGAATATATTATATATACTGTATATAATATATTTATCATATCTCTACAAATTTATTTTTGGTTTTTTATAACCTAGCAATTATAAACGTTTCAATAAGTACTCCCATCATCAGTAGGTATCTATAATTTATTTTCTGTTCTTTATGTTACCTATATTCTCAAATAGTTTAGCACAAAACATCAAGAATTGACCAATATTTTTTGACCTAAGCTGAGCAAAATAAAACATATATAAGACAAAACAAAATGAGGTGGATGACCGTAACCAGAATATTTTTTGCAAAAATAAAATTGAGAAAAAAATAAATTAACTACGAAGTAACAAAAACTATCTACACTAATATATTTCTTTATTTGAAAAGATTAATACAAAATCAAATATATTACCAGTTATTTTTGTTTTCATCAGGTCATCACTGATTTTCCTTATGGTTGAATTAGTTCCATCTAGAAAGTGAGAATGAAAAAAAACAAAACAAATGTTAGTTCTCAAAAAATCACACACATGAAATGCCGATTAAATAAAGCTGTTAAAATGAAGCGAAAATTGTAAATAAATGAATGAATGTGTGGGTGGCTGCGTGCACAGTGATGCAATGTGCTGACTGCTGGCTTCGTTGTTTAAACCCTCCATCTGTAAAACTTCACGCTTGCTCCTTCTAGCTGGCTTTTTTCATTTTCTCGAAAAATGTGTCCCAAAAATATGTACTTGATATAAATTAAAGTATATAATAGTTATGTAGTTAGTTTTACCCCCAGATAAAATAAACTAAGGGCCTCGGCCGGGTTTTGAACCCGCGATCTTGAGCTCAGTAAGCAAGAACACAAACCACTGAGCTACCGGGGCCCTCTAAGTCTATAATATGTTAAACAAATGTAGAAAATTAGAGCCATGAGCCACTTGCTCTGACAACTTTGGGTCTATGAGTGCAACAATAATCCCGACAATGAACGGGTGTTTTTTTTTTACTTTATAGCGAGCTGAGAGTATAGGGGATGTTATCTAATCGGTTGAATTTTCATCAAAATGTTTTTCAACCCCCTGATTTAAAAAAAAAAAAAAAAAAAAAAAAAAAAAAAAAAAAGTCCTAATGTCCTATCTGACCATTTTTGTGTATCCAGAACCCCATAAGATAACACCTATCAGTTTTCAACCAATGAAGCTCAAAAACTTTAAGATCTGAAATTTAGTATTCCGATTCCAGCGATTTATGTATAACCAGTAAATAGGTAACAACTTGTATGATTAATTCGCACAGATTAAAAAAAAAATTTTTATGAATTTCTTCAAGTGCTCATTAACTACTAAACATACAATAAAAAGTCATAAGACCAAAATTGTAAACCATAAAATTTCTTATGAGTTTATTGTTAAATTTCTGATAGTTAACATGAACTGATGTAAAATTTGCACCTAAGTATATCGTGTGGGTGACTTGACCACTGGTGTTTTCTCAAAGGTCGCAATGTAGCGTAGGTCGCAAGAAGGCCGAGTGTGGGCAAAACATTATTAACAATCAAAGGAGACCCGTTCAAAATTATCTAGGTGTAACAAAAACACTGTCAAAAACAGGATTTTTTTTTAAATGGCCTCATTTGGTTACGTATAACTTATGTGGAGAACAAATTGAAAAAAAAAAAAACTTTCCAAGTGAATATACAAGATTTTTACTTCACCATCTATATGTAGTATAGGGGAAGTTATATAATCAGCTAAAAATTCTTATGTTCAGTTTTCATCTGGATTTTGTATTTTCCAACCCCTGAATCCAAAAGTGAAAAAAACAAAACATTTTCGTGTCTATATATGTTTTTTAAATCGATAACTATCGATAGCTCTAATATATCGACACGAAATAATATATGTGAATCCCGAATATGGATGACATCTATTGATTTCAAGACAAATCGACCAAACTATAAGGAGATTAGAGAGGGGAGCTGCCCTTATATCAAAAGCCGTAATAATTTCTAGAGGGAGGCGATTTATTAATTTAGGTGGCGCTTATGGGGGGAGGAGAGAAGGCGGTAAAGTTTTCTTACAATTATGAGTGAAGGATAGTTGAGACGATTTCGAACAAAACGATTTATTGTTTTGTCGGAGTTCATGCGGAAACGCGTAGCCATATAGCCAAGGACTTTTAGGATGTCTTAGAGTCAGTCCGATGAAACATGTGATGAGAGGAGATTGTTATGGTAGGAGTGCAGTGTTGCCAAGACGTGCGCTCCCTCTCTGTCTCTCCGACATTATTACTCTAAATATAACACTAAACTTAATAAATAATACTAATAAAATATTAAAAAAAAAAAAAAAAACTAGATAAAATGAATATTATAAAATCAAAGCATGAGCAAGCGACGAAGGAGCTATTCAAGAACCAGAATTGAAATAAAGTGAGCTACCACTTCTCACTACCTTTAGAACCCCAGCTGACATATTTCAAATGTATGTTAAAACAATGCAGACTATTCAGATTATGCAGGCTGGACATTCCAGAGCTAGTGAGAATATAAACTCAAAATTTATGTAGATTCAAAGTCTGTAAGTAAGACAAACATATGGAAAATTGGTCTAACGGATATGTTCTTCCAATCAGCTGAACAGAGAGGGTTGGCTTTTGAGGACAAGCGGAAATTCAATAGAATATGTTATTCCTCTCGACCACTAAGTCTTCTACAGTTTCACTTTCAAGCTCCGGATGTACACATCATCATGCATCATAAGACTATTTTTATTTTGATCATGACTTGAAGAACATCCATCAAATGAGGTATAATGGCGTTGTAAGAATACACAGATAACCATCAAAATGCTAATGGATCATTTGCATATGTTTTATCATGTCTCCCTGAGGGTAAGCAGCAGAGATGGACACGAAGAGATAAGCAGTATGTAGTAGCCACACCCCTCCCTTACAAACATCTTGACAGACATATCAGAGAAAAAAATATTAAATGGATAGTAGAAAGCAGAATTAAAAAAAAAAAAAAAAGTGTTATGTTTGTTTACACTGCGTAGTTCTCAGAACCGCCACTAGAGTTCTACAAGAGCACTGTAGCCTCATAATCATAAAAACACTTATATTTCTTTAATATTATCATATTACGTTTTACAAAAAACATTAAAAAACAATGAGTGAGTCTATATATCTCGAATTAATTTATTTGTTATATGTACAAAATAATTAATAAATAAAACATTTTGTGAATATAATATACAGGTTAGGTTAGGTTTTATGACTCATGCCCAGGCTTTAACTACGAGATCATATTGCCTACTACCAGAGCGCTCTTTCGTCACTCTGGTGGACATGAGCCCGACTCTACTGTAGGAGTCCTAAATTCTGCCTACCCTAAATTTTTATTCACCTAGGGTATGGGTCTTTAACGAGTACCTGACATCGTACAGGCTCGGGACCATCGCTTAACGTCCCATCCGAATGACGTCATGCTTAAGTTTATTTTACCGCACAGATAAAATGAACTAAGGGCCTCGGTCGGGTTACGAACCCACGTTCTTGAGCTCAGAAGTGAAGCAGGCATATCACTGAGCTACCGGCGCCCTCGTGAATATATATATTTATTTTTTGTAGATATATTATTTATTATTTTATATTCATGGCATCAAACTTTTTTTTTTTTTTTACCGACTGTAAATATGCCAAATAGTAAAGAATTTATAAGCACAAAAAGTAGGGGTGGCTGTCTGTATTTTGGGTAGTTTTGAAAAACTATTTGGGTCTTATCCATTTCAGGTCGAAAAAATACTTCAAATTGATTTACTTCCCCAGCTATAAGATGAATAGGGGAAGTCATATAATAGGTCAGAAAATTCTGTGTCTTTTTGTTTATCTCAGGGTCTGTGAACACGATAACTCCCGATATAATGCGTGTCAACACGAAATTTTATATGTGTAGCCAGAACTCCTAAAGGATGACATCTATTGTTTTTCAACGGAATCGGCCGAAGAGAAGAGAAGACCAGATATCGGGGACTCAACTCTAAAACTTTAATAACTGCAGAGCTAATGCATATATCGACTTAGTATGAGGATTCAGAAGGCCCTATGTGTAACTATGGATGATCTCGAGCCCAAACAGTCGATTGGTTTTGATGGCATATTTTTATTTTTGTAATTTTTAGATTCGAAAGGTCGGGAAACACGAAATTCCAGAGAAAAAAGTCGTCGGTTTTGTATTTCCCCAGCACCTATTAATAAAGTACGTTTTCGCTCTCCCTCCAAAGCCAATTGACCGTTGCAAACAGCTAAAACTGAATATTTGATTTATATAGTGGCATCAAAATCCTCATATTAAACTATGTGTCGACATAGGTATCTGAGTCGAACCACCCTTCTCTGCTCCTCCCTCCCTTCGACCCATTTTGCTGAAAATAATAGGTGCTTACCTTATTGTTTTTTTTTTGTTAAGCCTCCTCCATAATCCCCCCTTTCCTTTAACCGATTTGGTTAAAAATCAATAGGTGTTGTTCTTAGACGTTTCTGGAGACACATATAAAATTTCGTGTCGAAACAATTATTCTATCGGTAGTTATCGCACACACATTGGAATAAGGTTGGAAAATTTGAAATTTCTATGAAAACTCCGCATAGAACTTTTGACCAAATTACAAAACTTCCCTTATACTTCGTACAGCTGGGGAAGTACAAATGAGTGGTGATTTTCCCTAGACTCTGTATATATATATATATGGAAGTAAAAAAAATCCAAGTCTCAATATAGAAATATATCTAATTATGGAGAATACAGAAATAGCTAGGGTATTTCTTAAAATAACCCCATTTTCTACCTTGTATGGTACACTTTGTATTACATTTTTGGTAGTACGTTAATTGGTAATTCTGGTCACAAACTGTACCAGACAATCCCGTCTAGTCCCTGTACGGAGTGTCAGCCTTGTCACTCCATCTACAGCCTCCAGCCTCCAAACTGGCTGATCATAGATGGAAGCATATGTTTATTTAAATAAATAAAAAAAAAAACAGACAATCATTAATTAACTTAATTAATGTATATCTCACAATCTTCAGGGTACGTAGACCGAAGAAACTATAAGAAACCCTATTAACGAGTTTGACATCTGTCTCGAGAGCCCAGCTAGCTGAGAAGTAGCTTACTTGTCTACTGAGCTTAAGATCGTAAGTTCGAAATTGTAAAAAAAAAACTTGAGCACGCCGACCTTCGGATGGGACGTTAAGTGATGGTCACGAGCCTGTGCGACCCCTAACCCTAGGTAGGCAATATTTAAGACTCCCCAGTAGAGTCGGGCTCACGTCCACCAGAGCGACGAAAGAGCGCTGGTAGGCGATAGGATTTTGTAGTTGAAGCCCGGACATGAACCACAATAGAAAAATATATATACGTGGGGAGAGAGCGCCGGTAGCTCAGTGGTATGCGTGCTTGTCTTCTGAGCTCAAGATCGTGGATTCGAAACCTGACCGAGGCCCTTAGTTTATTTTATCTGGGAGGTAAAATAAACTTAAGCACGTCGTCCTTCGGATGTTCCGAGCCTGTACGACCCCTGCCCTAGGTGAATAAAAATTTCGGACTCCCACAGTAGAGTCAGGCTCATGTCCACCAGAGTGACGAAAGAGCGCTCAGGTAGTAGGCGATATGACCTCATAGTTAAAGCCCGGGCATGAGTCATACTAACTAATTGTATACGTCGGATATGTGTACAATTAATACCATTTAGGTTATAGTTAGTTAGTTACTATGACTCATGCCCGAGGTTTAACTACGAAGTCATATCGCCTACTACCAGAGTGCTCTTTCGTCACTCTAGTGGACATAAGCCCGACTCTACTGTGGGAGTCCTAAATTGTGCCTACCCTAAATTTTTATTCACATAGGGCAGGGGTCTTTAACGACCACCTGACATCGTACAGGCTCGGGACCATCTCTTTACGTCCCATCCGAAGGACGGCGTGCTTAAGTTTATTTTACATCCCAGATAAATATAACTAAGGGGCTCGGTCGGATTTAGAACCCATGTTCTTGAGCTCAGAAGACAAGTTGCATACCACTGAGCTACCGGCGCCCTCGTAAGCATATTTAGGTTCGTTATTAGTTAGTTATTGTGACTCAGGCCCGGGCTTTAATTACGACCTCTATCGCCTACTACCAGAGCGCTCTTTCGCTGCTCGGGTAGACATGAGCCCGACTCTAGTGGGGGTAGTCCTAAATTTGGCTACCCTGGTTTAGCCACCAGGCTCGGGACCATCGCTTAACGTCCCATCCAAAGGACGGCATGCTCAAGTTTTTCTTTTTCACGTCCCCCCCAAAAAACAAACGAAAAAGCCAATTCAGGGTCCAATGTTATTATACAGATAAGATTCACATGTGCGAAATTTAATTTTTAAAGAGACATATTTTTGAAATATAACAAATATCAATAGACGAGACCCCCTAATCCTCATCCCTTTGGTCGATTTGACTGAAAATCAATAGATTTTTGACCGATTGCATAACTTCCCCTATACTTCGTATAGCTGGGGAAGTAAAAAGTTTAATAGAGTTCCCTAGAAAATATAAATAATTATATACAAAATAACCAATTAGAATTCAACAGGTATTGTATTGTATCAGACAACGATAATATTGTAGTTTATTGTGCTACGTTGTTAATTGATACAATGTTAGCGAAAGTTTAAAATGCAAGTAGTCTCTCTATTGACCTCAATGCAATACAAATAGTGCAATGAATGTCAATATGCAACTGATGAATATTGCAATTTATGTGTAGGATGTTAGTGTAGAGATAAACCAACTAATGGCCTTCATCTTACATCAGAGAAAACACAACTCACATTGCACATAGGCGAGGTACTTGGATGATACTGGATGTGGAGAAGTTTACTTCGCCGGCTATACCAGATATAGGAGAAGTTATGTAATAGTGTAGTTGTGAATCACCGACTATGTACTTCCCCAGAAAAAATTATATCCAAACGTTTTCACTCTCTTTCCAAAGCCAATCGACCCATTGAGCTAAAACTCAATATTTGACATATTCCCAAATTTTTATAATAAATTTTGTTTCGATACATTCATTACATCGGCAGTTGTTAGGGTACATCTCTGGTCTCCCTCCTCTTTGAGCGGTTTTGTAGAAAATTAATAAGTGTCATCCTTATGAGGCTTTGAATTTAAATATATCATATCGATACATTCATTACATCGGCAGTAATTAGAGTTTTTGTGTTAAACCTCTCCTTCTCTCTCTCGGCCGATTTGGCTAAAAAATCAATAGATGTCGCCCTTACAGTGTTCTGGATTCATATATAAAAATAAAATTAAATAAAATTTTCATATTTACCCATAATTCTGTACTGTTGATTATTGTGGACATGAGCCCGGGGGAAGGTTACAAAGATGGCTATCCTGTTTGTTTATTTTCTTTTTTTTGATTGATGACCTTGCCTCACTGCTCAGTTTTGTTGTTTTCAGTGAATAAAGTTTGTTTATTTACAAACAAATCCCGAAGGGAACGCCGAAAAATAGGAAAATTCTTGCTATTGGGAGTTATCGTGTTCATAGACACAAATATAGAGAGCATTTTTTTTTTTTTCATTTATGGAATCAGGAAAACATGAAATTCCGTTGAAAACTCCGCATCGAATTTTCGACCGATTACAAAAACGTTCTTCCATTCCCTTCCCCTTTGAAATTCAATTCATTCCTTGGAAAAATTTTGATGGCGCAAAAAAAAAAAAAGCATCAGAGGAGAATCTATAGACAATAAATTACGAAACCCTTGAATGCGTGATCAGATGTTTCAGGTGATATTTTCTCAGAATGATAAATGTTTTGAAAGTGGTAGACACTTAACACTTCTCAAGGGGGAGGTTTCATTTCTGGTCAATTTGGGATTTGTTTGAAAATGAACAAACTTTATTCACTGAAAACAAACAAAACTGAGCAGTGAGGCAAGGTCATCAATCAAAAATAAGAAAATAAACAAACAGGATAGCCATCTTTGTAACCTTCCCCCGGGCTCATGTCCACAATAATCAACAACACAGCATTATGGGTAAATATGAAAATTATCTGCCCACACCCATACACAATACATACCGGAGGGGGAGGAGCATCTAAATATATTCGGTAATATATCGTCATGAAATTGAGTGTTTGTATGAGGCAAGCCGACTAGGATTAGTGAAGATGACGCCATTACCCTGAACCACTGTTTCTCCCCTATGATATTGGTATAAGTTAGTTAGAAATAAGAGATCAAGCTTGTGGTCGAAGAAAACAAACTTGTGGACTTTCTGCCAAGCTTTCGGACATATAATTGTTATATTTTAAATAGTGACAATTATATTCGTGAATGATGTAAGTTGTTTTTGGGAGTACTTTATTTTATATGTGACATTACATTTTGGTGTGTTTTGTTTAAATATTATATTTGGATGTTGTCTTTGTTCAGATATAATATTATTTATTTTTGTTGTTTTTGAATATTCACGTATGATATACGTTTGTATTTAGTTTATAATTGTTTTTTGTTTAGATATAATATTTCAGTTTGTTTTGATGTAAATAATTTTAATAATTATAGGTTTAGTCTCAATTAGTTTTATTGTCATGTCTTTTAATCAAATCTAGCATACATCAACTCATTAATATTGTACGAGTATATACGTCAATACAGGCCCTGAAGAAGGTACACTCAGTGCCGAAACTTTAGCAGAAATTCCACAAGTTTGTTTTCTTCCATCACAACTCTCATCTCTCCTTATTGATATAATAACGATATGTTGGTCAATCCCTCCCTAATTAAGTAAGTTAGTTATTATGAGGACATGAGTCCATCTAGTGGACATTTTATACTGTGGGAATCCTAAATGTTGCCGGTAGGGGGTCTTGTCTTTAAACGAGTACCTGACATCTCACATCCGTAGGACGAATATGGTATAAATATTTTCACCCTCCGGATTTCAGTTCCCCAAGGGCCCAAAATATTCCTTATGAATTAAATTTTTAAATTGCTGAAATATTGTACTTCATACTTTTGAGTTAAAAAATGAAGATGAAAAAATAAATTTAAAAAAAAATAGTGCTACTATGGAGAAAACCCATACAATAATAAATATAAATAATTAAAAAAAAAAAAAAGATGAAAAGGAGATAAATGAAAAATATATAAAAAGAGTGAGAAAGAATAACAAATAGAATGAATAAAGAAAATAGATGTAGAGATAATAAAAATTGTTGTTGAAATGCTGAAAAATACAAAGGAAGCGGAATGAAAGGTTAATCAGAGGGAGAAGACTGTATAACGAAAAGGAATTGGAACAGAGGATCTAAAGGAATCCATATTGGAACTAAAATACAGAATTTCACTGAACTGAAGCTGTGATTACCTGAAAGAATTTTGTAGATGAATAACATAGAGTTAAAATAATGATTCCGAAAAAAAAAAAAATCTATTATGAAAGGAAAAATAAGTAAGTTCGAATATTATTTACAAAACGGAACTTCGTCCGGCTCGGAATGAATATAATGGCCCATTAATATATGAAATGATCTTCTGACAAACAAATAATTCAGTTTTTAACAATATATTGCAAAATTAAAATAAATAAATAAATAAAAAGACATGTGGAAATTTATAAATTAAGCGAATTTGCATTAATTTGTTTTTATTGTTTTGAAAAAAGATTTTTCGGTCACTTAATTTCAAGAAGTGAAATAATTTTGATTTTTTATTATTTTTTTTTTTTCCCTGACAATTATATAACTTGTCCTATACTTGTTTCTTTAATTCGTATAGCTCCAGAAGCAAAAATTCCTGTCTGTAAACACGATAACTCACGTTAGAATGAAAATATAGACACGAAATATTATATGTGTATCCAGAACCCTGTTGATTGTTACCAAAATCTGCCAAAAGTAGGGAAGGGGGATGAGAAGAGGGGGGGGGGGGGGGGGGGGGGGGGCTGAACTCAAAAACCTTAATGATTGCCAATATAATGAATGTATCTACTAAATATTTAAATTTAGTATGAATTTTGGATTTTTTCCTGTTTATGTGATGTAAGAACTTACTCCATGCCAAATTTGGAGATATATAAACTCCAGCAGTTCTGGGAATTTAGATGGTCCAATTTTAGTGTTTTACGTCTGTATGTATATTGATTTTCAAAAGTGAACAAAACTCAACAGCTTTGTTATGAATAGCGTGCGTGGGCTGAAGAGAAGAACAAAGTGCGTGGGTCCCTGGGACACTGTATAAGGATCTAGCTTGTGGCAGCCACTTCGTGTAGGTACCGACAGTATGTGTTATGTTAACAGGTGGAGCTAAAAATGGAAGATCAAACTGTCTTTAGTAACGATTAGGTGTAGCATTAAAGTTAAGTGGTTAGCTTCTTTGGATCAGAACCTTGCCACATCTTGAACGGTTCACTCACCTTTGAGGCACTTTTAAATTGAACAAGGACAAATGTTGCACAAATAAATACAACTGTCAATTTGTCCTAAGCCATTATAAACTAACGCTTCGTTAAGTAGTTGAAAATAAATTTGAAATATAAAAAAAAAATCGTTGGTGAATCACCGACAATATACATCCCCAGCGCGAATTAACTAAATTTTAGTTCTCCTCTGAAACAAATCTAGCGATTTAATTGAAAATAAATAGATTCCTTATTCAGGTACTTCTGAATCTTCATACTAAATTGTGTGTCGATTCGATACATCGACATTTATTAGAGTTTTCGAGTTGAGTCCCTCTCATCTGATTCCTTCTTATCATTGGTAGATTTCGTTGAAAATCGACAGGTGTCATCCTCAGAGGATTCTAGATACACATACAAAATTTCGTGACGATATATTTATTCTAATGGGAGTTATCGTGTTCACAGACACACAGAAACTATTACTTCTCCAACTTTACGAAGTATAGGGGAAGTTATGTAATCTGTTAAAAATTCAATGTTGAGTTTTCACCGGAATTTCTTGTTTTCCAACCCCCTTGGTTTCAAAAATAAAAAACATTAAGGCGTAGATTTTCCGTGAAAACGTCGGGATAAAATTATTTTTCATTTTCTTTTCGATGCTGCCGTAGCTCTTGCATTTGCTCGACACGAGACTTTTTAAATTCCTTTTGATGCGAGCTTTCCTCTGATTTGCGTTTTCTATAATTCCGCGTATATTTACGATTCAATATTTCGGTGAATATTTTTATTGTTTCACTTTGAGTCCTAGTAGTGCTCCTCAAGCTCTTTACAATGACACCCGAATCAACGTCCTATCTAAACGCGTTATCACGTTACACTAATTTCTAATTTTACACAACGCTAATTTGCAACAATCATCCGCCGGCGCCCACACTAGCCCAATAACGTCACAGGCAAAACAAACACGTACAGACATGCTCTAACCATTGTGACCTCAACCGTTGTTATCGCATTATTAGTCTCGTAGTTATTGTCGATTGAAATCTGACGGTATTTTGTAACACAAGAAAGTTTGACCAGCTATCACTGTGCTTAACGAGCGAATAGACGTTTTCACGTCAAAATTACCTACTGTCTCTGTGTTCGGGAACACGATAACTCCCGATATAATGATTATATCACCTATGGATTTTCAGCCAAATCGGCCAAAGGAAGTCCAAATGAATGTATTGGCACGAAATTTTATATGCATATTCAAATTCCCATAAAGACGTCACATATTAATTTTTTCCACGAAATTGGCCGAGCAGAAGAGGAGGATCAAAGTGTGGGCTCAACTCAAAACGTCTAATAACTGCCGATGGAATGAAATTTACTATGAAGATTCAGGAGTCTTTGATTAAGTCAATTATTTTTCTAGCCGAAAAGGTCGATTAGTATTTAGAGAGAGAGCGAAACTTAGTAAATAACTGGATGTCAACATAATTTTCCAACGTTTTCCCCACTATTTAACAATATTTCTTCGATTAAAGACAATAGACCTAAATGCAAAATTTCATGAAAATTGGCCAAGTAGAAGTTAGTAGACAACACTTCAAAAGTTAAAATTAACTACAATACCAGAGGTTTCACTTTAAAAAAAAAATGTTCATGTTGAATTAATTTGTTCGTGTATTTGTTCAATATTTACATAATACTATAGATAATACATTAAACAGAAGATACAATCTTGTACTTGGTTACAGTAATTTGATATAATAATTATTGTATATCTTGGTTGTAACTTGCAACGGTATTTGTTATTCAAATAATATATTGTTTGTCCTTGAAAGAGAACAACATGAAGGAGTGCCAAGTGACACCGCCATCAAGAAAGTTAATAGTTGTGGGAACAAGACTGTCACCTTGGCAGTAGACATTAACATGAAGGAAGCCACACCGAGGGGACTTGACTTGACAGGAGAGGGACCTGACATTCAGGAGGCTATAGACAAGTCCCACTCTGTACTCACACAGGAAATAAGATAATCAAAAATTCTATGACTACAGTACTGACAAAATTAATATATGATACTTAACATTTTCTGCAGAGATATTGTGAAACACTTAAATAAAAAATAAAGAAAAACCTATGTTTTTTAAGTATTTGTTAAGTTGTGGCTGAAGATAGTAGCAATACCGAGAGTACTCCCCATACTTTTTATATACATATATATTTTGTGAAATAGACAATATTTTAAGAAACATACGTTTTTTTTTTTCAAATTAGTACAGTTCATCCTATATAAATGGTACCAACAAAATTAAAATAACACAAAAAAATGTAATATAAATTCTTTTAGATAGCCAAATCAAACTCATTTGCCTTGATAAGGTCATAAACTTATATTATTACGATTGTTTGTTTTAAATTTTTGGGTCAAGTACACTGGGGCAAAATGAACAAATGTTTTTTGATGTGCTGAACACGAAAAAAATACCTTAAAAAATCCCCGACCCTTCATTGAGTACTGTATTTTGACAAATACATCAGCTCCTCAAGAGGAGGTGAACACGTGTTGTAGCTCATAGAGCTTATGAGAAATATACAATTCATATTAGGTAATTGAAATTAGAAATTGCAATAGCTTCATTTTCTAAAAGAAAATTCGCTAAAATTAAACGTCTGCGTCTTCTTCGGACGAATTTATAAATTTAAAATTAAGTTTCTACCAAATTCGCAAAAACAGATTTCATTTTATGGTTGTCTGATGAAAATACTTTAAGAAGGTGAAAGAGCGAATGCCCGGCAACAACAACAAAAATCATTTTTTTACAAAAATTTATTTTTTTCAGTAGTTTTTTACTAATCAGTGACGCTAATGATAGTAACTATAATTCAGTACACTTACCTTGAGAAGAGATCTCCATATTTAAGACAATAAAGTAATTAAAAAGATTGGGTTTTAACACGTTATAAATATAGACGGAGGCAATGTAGAGGGTATTAAAAGGCTGCAATGGTCCTGTTTATGTTTGCACAGCTGTATGCAAGTAAACCCACCTTCACTCCCTCCTTAAAATCTGCATCTGTTTTATTGTATTTTGGCCAGGTTTTGAGGCCTCTTGCCCCAGTGTGCGACGACTAAATTTCACACATTTTCTTATACCAAGTGTATTTAAAGAAAATGAACCTTTTTACGAAATAAATCCGATTCTAGGTTGGATTATAATTATTTTATATAAGGTACTTTCAAGCCTATAGCGTTTATAGTTTAACAATTAGAAGGTGGTAACAAAATGGAGAATATAAACTTTTTATATATACGTTGTTCGGATATCGCTCGTAATCAACTTCAATTAAAATAACTAAACGGAAAATTATTCCCAGGCCATCTGCTGTTAATGACATAAAATATGACACAATACTAACAAAAATAGAAAATATCTCTGTTTTTACAGCCCAAAGATGAGTTAACAACATGGATAATTTACATCAATTTCATACATACGTTGTTTTTTTTGGGCAGGTATCGGAGGGAGGGTAACGTTATATCAACTATGATTACTAATAACGCGCTCTACATGTAAGTCAGCCCATTGTAAACATCCGTAAATAAGTAATCGGCATAAATATACATACATAAATTATGAGTAAACATTACTGTCAACATTTGAATTTGAACCGATTCTCTTTATTATTATAATAATTTTTTTCAACATGATAACGAAATGAAAGTAACAATAAAAATATAATCCGTTTGCTTTATTTATAAAAAATACACAAATTAAAAATAACTGTGATTTTTATTATAATTTAAAATAACTTCAATAAATAAAAGGAAATGACACTATACTGAAAAAAACAAAATACATATTTTTTAGAGATAATATAAAGATACATAATACACTTTTTATAAAATAATTATTGACATATCGACATCAAAATCAAAAAAAATCTACCAATGAGTTTTTCCAATACCTATATCAATTATTAGTTTTTATTCATAATTTTGATCAGGAATTAACAATAACTATTTAATTTTGATATGAAATATTATTTACTGATTCATATATTATTTACAAATCAATAAACTTTTCTATTAACAGAGACGAACATTAACATACATATTTAATATAAAAAAAGTTTTCAAATTCACTTTTCTCTAAATTTTTCTAAAGTTTTTATTTAAACGGTATTTAAGGTAGCTGACACAATTTTTTTTATACTATCTTAGTTTTTTGGTTTTATGTAGGATGCATATTAGCCATGTCACTGTGCGTTATCTAGTTATTTACGACATCCATGGCCCCGGGAGGGAGTTCTATCTACGAAATAAGACTCACTCCCGGACGGGATTCGAACCCGCAAACCATGGTGAAGTCCATGCGACCAAAGCCCTACGTTCTAGCCCGCACGGTCACTATTGCTCCTACTTTGTATAATATCAAAAGATAAACTAAATATAATTTCATAAAAAAATTACATTTTTTTTTTCTTCAGAAGATATATAGTTTTCCCTTTTAACTTTTTTCTTTGTACAGTTGTTATATTTTAAAGGTTTGTTATAGCTATATGATACCTGCCTCATGCTCATAAGTTTTTTGTTTTCCTGACGGGAGAAGGGACGTTAAGGGATGGTCCTGAGCCTGTGCGATATCAGTTACTCTTTAAAGATCATCCCCTACTCTAAGTAACTTAACCTGGATAGACAAAAATTTCTATAGTAGGCTCATGTCAATGTTACTTAGTTAAACCCCGGGCATAAGTCAAAAACTAACAAATCATATGATACAGTAATAGTGAACAAATAAACACAATCATATAACACATTGGTTTTTCTTTGAAATAACTACCTCCTTGTGATAAAAATTGCAGTTAATTTTTATTCCTGCAATTTTATGAATAAAGCGAACACGTTTTATTTTAAATAATACTTTCTTTTTCATAATTATTTTTCAAGAAATATCCTACCCTAACTAAATCCAGGTAGATAAAATTTAGGACTCCCATAGAAGAGCCGGGTCTGTCTACTAGAGCAGTGAAAAACAATCACTGAAGGGAATCAATCAAGCTTATTTTAAAATAAGAATCCGTTTATTCGACTTATATACATATATATATATATATATATATATATATATAAATTTCATAGAAAAACCACACTAATCCCCCCCCCCCCCAAAAAAAAAATAATAATAATAAATAAAATAAAGATGGTGTCTAAGTGACCGGTTATAAGAACAATTGAACGAATGAACGGTTTGGTTACCTGATGTGGAGGACCGATAGTCCATGCTAGTCCTGCCGAAGAGAGCAGGCATTCCAGCGAGGCAAGTTCCTGGCCTCCTGACACAAGAGTAATGAAGAGATTGCCGATGAGGATATCCCCTCTACAGTCCGTGCCTCCTACTCTCATCTAGCGAGTCCCATAGCGCTATGTCCCCCCATCAAAACCCCCCCACCTTTATGTATAACTAGCAGTAATACCCGGCGTTGCCCGGGGAACTTTGACTTTTCTCCCAATATATCCTATAAGGCTATTCAGTTCCTCGACAGTACATTCATGATGTTATAATTTTCAATTATTCATACGGAATAACGCTTATAGTCCTTCAACTGTAGTAACGCTAGCTTTGGAGCTAAAACTAATTTATTCAAAAAGATTTCTCATTAATCGTTGCAATGGTTTTCGAGTTACAAAGATTGCGTGAGTGGATGCTGGGATGGACCAGGGGTTGATTAAAAAATAGACCTTAACCTTCCGGTAGATAAAACTTATCTATTCAAAAAGATTCCTCATTAATCATTGCAGTGGTTTTTGAGTTACAAAGATTGCGTGAGTGGATGCTGGGATGGACCAGATATTGAGGTACTAAAACGCCTATAACCTTCCACAGACGATGACGAACAAATAAAAAAAAAAATTAATCAAATCCATCAAGCCGTTCGTGAGTTATAGCGGTACAACGCACAGACATTTTCAGCTTTATATATATGATAAAAATAATATTTATTATTTATAACATGGTAATAAGATACGGCTTAAAAATGAAATGAAACACGATAGCTTATAAATTCCATATTTCGAGAGTTATTATAATTATATTCATTTCCGTTGAACCATAACATGGTAATTGGAAACGTCATACAATTTCAGACATCTTATAAATTATATATATATCAACCAATGTTAAATCATATAATACAAACACATATGATAATAATAATAATGGTAAAAATAAAATAAATAAATAGTGGAAAATAAATTAATACAAAATTCCTAGTATTAATGAATATATTAGATAAATTCTTATTAAATTTTTAATTACAAAGATTTTATATGTTTATTTATTTATGAAAAGTCTTCTTTCAAAACGTTATTTCAGGGCAATTACACGCTCCTTCCACAGGTTACAAAGTGAAAAATATTTTTAAAAAAATTATATTTATATATAAGTAAATTAACAATTAATAGTAAATAATTGATGATAACAATACTAATAATATTAAACAAAAGTATTATGATACAATTCATAGGATATTGGAGGAGGATCTCTGCCAAGGAAAAAACAATGAAAGCAAAGTGTAAAATACCGTTTTTATATGTGAGACGAATTTTATATTATGGAAATATTTGTACTTTTCGGGGGGGAAAAATCAGTTTTCGGAAAGATGTTTTCTGTAACATAAACATTTTTTTTATTGAATTACAATTTGTTTTTTATTATATCTTTTGCTTTCAAGAAGTGATAAAGGGCATTAAAAACGTTGACTCCATTATGAGTTAAACTTCTTGAACAACGTAAGCATCTTAGTGACTGGAGCTTAATGAGAGAGGAGCAGGGCATATTTGCACGGAGATTATATTTTCAGAAAACCGACCTTTGTTGATTTTTGTACTTTTTTTCATATCGTTCGACCAACAATACAAACAGATTGACGCAACCAAATTTGAAGACTGTAGGTTAAGTGGTGTGGGCGCTATGGCTTCTAGAAGGACAAACTGACCTTCATGAAATTCTGAAAATTCTTAAATATGAGCAATGAAAGAAGAGGAAGAACATTTATTAAATTCACTCAAATATAATATGAAATTATTTCACACCACAAGAAAATCGTAATAATAGGATGTAATACATGTGTAGACACAAAATTTAATTTTGAGTTTCGGAAGTCAATAAGATAACAACTGATTTTCAATTTCAAAAATCAAATCAGTAGATTGGTTTCAGGTTTTTGGTTTCCTTCTTCATGTCGAACCCCGAGCGAGCTGGGCAGGGCACACTAGTTGGACCAATCGTATCAAAAGTTCCAACTAGCGGCCCCTTAATCCAGAGCTGCTGAGGGAGCGGGAGACGATCAGGGGTAGGGTCAGGCGTCAGCTGATCCCAGGGGCCCTCTGTCACGGATTCCTGACCGCTGAACAGCCCCGGACAGAACCCGCGCTCGCCAGGGGCCTAAAAATGTTTGGGGACAGTGGCGTGATGGTAGTGCCACCTACTAAAGTAAAGTTGCACTACCATCACGGAAAATCATGTTTGACTGGGGAAGTTTTCCTAGTTGTTCTCGGCTGGTGCGAAAATATCAAGGGATGAGAGTTGGCATCATTTTCAATTCTCTGTTTCAAAAATCAAATCAGTAGATTGGTTTCAGAGAAATAGCAAACACTTAGTTGATTAATTTGCGCTGGGGAAGTTAATTGCTGGTGATTCATCGACGACTTTTTTTTACACAATATTGACAGGGGCCAACTACATAATAGTAAGCTGCACTATATGGTCGGAAATGTAGAGCAATTCTCGGAAGTCTCAATAGTGAATTGCACACTTCCTATCGTGTTCCCACCTGATATTCGAAATTCCTTAGCCAGATGAGAACGTGGGACGACCATCCATAGTCACCTTGACACTCAACTAATCCGGCACCCACACTATCTCACTTCCAACTTTTATAGGTCACATAGCAACGGAAAATAGGTTATAAATATTATAAACAAAAACAAACAATTTGTTTCATTGTCCAATTCCACAAAAATATATACATATTGTGCACCGAAAATAAATAAAACGTATGTTTTTTAAAAAATATTGTCTATTTCACAAATAATGTATAATATGGGAGTACTTTCGGTATTGCTACCATCTTCAGCCACGACTTAACAAATACTGATAAATAAGTCGTGGCTGAAGATGGTAGCAATACCGAAAGTACTCCTATATTATATATTATTTGTGAAATAGACAATATTTTTTAAAAAACATACGTTTTATTTATTTTTATCAAGTGTTTCACAATATCTCTGCAAAAATGTTAAATATCATAAAGTGTACCGGTTTCGGCTTACCTCAACCTCATCACAAAGCTCAACTAAGCTCACTTTTGAACTTTATAGTGAGGATGGAGTAAGCCGAAACGGGTACACTAACGTATAGGAGAAGTTATGTAATCGGTCAAAAATTCGATGCGGAGTTTTCAATTGAATTTCATATTTTTCGACCTCCAGATCCCAAATAGGATAAAGAAAATTACTGTTTCTAATGATTAATAGAGTCGACAGTATCTTTTCAATGTAGAAGGAATTCGAGGTTCTGTCGTGTAAATAAAAACTCAATATTTGGCCAACGTTTCGGAAACTATTTATTTCCTTCTTCAGGGCCTACAGAATACAACAAACAAATTAGTCATTACGGACATTGATATAACTAGATACTTAATAATGATGTTAAAAAGAGGTGGAAAAATTTTTTATAAATACATATATGAAAGAGAAAAAAAAAAAAAAATTAATACATTTTTTGATTTTTTGAAATTAGTAATAAAATAACGTATATATAACTATATGTATATTTATATATTTGTTGAATGGATGTATCAACATGAAATTTTATATGTGAATCCAGAATCCTTTAAACAAACAAAATACAATAGGATTTGATCGAGAGAAAATTTCACTAAAACTTTTTATATGATTCGATGTTATAAGAGTTATCTATGGGTTACTGAGCTATTAATTACGGCTTTGTAGGTATCAATTTATTACCTCTCCTATAAAAATCTTTTATTAATATAATCAATTACGAAGTTGTTTCATTTAAATTATTACCCAGTAATAATAGCTTAATTAAATATGAAGTTAGAAAATTGTCAGTAAGTCAATAATTTATCGATTCACTTAATTACGCAGTAGATTTATTACTTTTATTTAATTATTATTATTTCCTTTAATATATAATAATTAATAACTGGTTAGCTAACAATATTAATGAAGTTAAAATGGCGTTTGAACTGGAGTTACTGTGTGTTCCAATATTACGGATGATCGGATTTTCATGAAATTTCCTAATAGGCCCGATTGAAATATAGGCTATGAGGCGTCTCATAATTTTAATGAGAGTTGTCGGTTGTGGAGGGGGACCCAGAATCATGCTAGCTCTCTTAATGCTCTTATAAACCTGTTGTTTCAAATATACGCAATATGTGGATCTTTAAATTTTGAATGGGAGGGGAAGCTGACGAAGTCCAATTAAAACATGTGGTACGTAGCATTTGAACCTTTAGAACGGAAGAGAGGGGGGGTTCCTAGTTTCGAGTTTTGTAATTTTAGAACAGTTTTCGATATGTATCTCGCAAATCAAGCAACCTGCGAAAAATTCATATATAATATAAAATGTACCTTTCAATTTTGTCTACTACTTATATTTGAAGACATTTTTGATAAGGTCATAAAAATAAGCGGTAGCTTGCAAAATGTACTTTTTTTTTTTTTGGGGGGGGGGGGGGGGGGCTTTATGTACGGTGCATATAAGCAATGTCAATGTGTTATCTAGTTATTTACGACCTCCATGGCCCCGGGAGGGAGTTCTATCTACGAAATAAAACTCACTCCCGGAACAGCATTCGAACCCGCAAACCATGGTGAAACCATATGACCAAAGCCCTACACTCTAATCCGCATGGCCCCCGTAAAATGTACTTAGAACCCGAAATAAAGTAGTAAATAAGGTAATAAATTACTTGCTATCATACGAGTATACACGTAGATACGACATTTGAGCCCAGGGGTGGCGTCTACTGAGCTCAAAATCGTGAATTCGAAACCCGGCCGAGGCTCAGGTTTTTTATCTAGGAGGTGGAAAAACCTTGTGCACGCCGACTTTCGGATGGGAGCTTGTGCGATGTCAGGCACTTGTAAACGAGTCCTGCTCTAAATGAATAAACACTTAGGGTAAGCAAAATTTAGGACAGCCATAAAAGAGTCGTTCTCATGTCCACCAGAGCGACGAAAAAAACGCTTTAATAGTACGCAATATGACCTCGTAGTTAAAGCCCGGGTATGAGTCACAATAACTGACATAATCGCGAAGAAGGTTAAACCTCGATCTCGGATTTTTGCACGATTACAATAATTCCTTATACTAAAGGTAGCAAAAAGTTAATAAAAATTATCAACAATAAAACAAAAAAATATCAATTATTATCGAGAACATCGAAAGTGTGAAATTAAATCATCTTTATTGTTCAGAAACGAAAAAAGATATAGACATATATTTGAGACGGGCAATGAAATCCAGCTCTGCAAGATGTCGCGAATTTTGAAGGCAAGGATTTAGTTTCACACCGGAGACTACACACTGATAGTTCCCTGCAGCTCCAACCTCATATTTTTTTGACGTGAAAACGTCTATTCGCTCGTTCAGCACAGTGATAGCCGGTCAAGCGTTCTTGTATTACAAAATACCATCAGATTTCAATCGATAATAACTACGAGACTAATAATGCGATAACAACGGTTGAAGTCACAATGGATAGAGCATGTCTGTATGAGTTTGCTGTGCAGTGTTTGTTTTGCCTGTGACGTTATCGGGCTAGTGTGGGCGCCAGCGGATGATTGTTGCGAATTAGCGTTGTGTAAAATTAGAAATTAGTGTAGCGTGATAATGCGTTTAGATAGGACGTAGATTCGGGTGTCATTGTAAAGAGCTAGAGGAGCACTACTAGGACTCAAAGTGAAATAATAAAAATATTCGCCGAAATATATGTAAAAATCGGTATTAAATTGAAAATTGCAAAAAAATTAAAGATGTCTCATATGAATCGTAAATATGCGCGGAATTATTGAAAACGCAAATCAGAGAAAAGCTCGCATCAAAAGGAATTTAAAAAAAGATTTTATCCCGACGTTTTCACGGAAAATCTACGGCGTGGACTTTGACTACACCTTAATTTTTTTTCATATCCTGACTTTTCCAGGTTTTTTCTGTCACTTTCTCGTAAATGACAGAACATCCTTGTAACACAACATGAGAAGGCTCTTAGTGCGCCCTTCTTTGAAGCTTGAAAAAAGAAAATGACAGATATAGCTACGAATGCCATTAAAATTCAAATGCCAGATTTTGGAGTAGGCGTAATGCTATGAATCCAACTTGGTATATCTCTTTTTTTTTTTTCAAATTTGAATCAAGGATAAGAGTTTAATCGTGACTCCGAAAACAATAGGCGCATCTAAACCTTGAAATGAACTATAATTCTGTGTATTTTTGTTTGTAAACAGATTTAGATTAAACACAACCAACATTTTTCTTAGAGTTAGTTACTTATTGTAACTGATGCCCGGGCTATAACTACCAGAGCGCTCTTTTATCGCTCTGGTTGGCATGAGCACGACTCTACTGTTATTTGCCTACCTATCGTACTGGTTCGGGCCCATCGCTTAAAGTTCCATTCGAATGATAGCAAGCTAAAGGTTTTTCCACCTCCCAGATGAAAACATAAGGGCGAGTTTCGAACCCGCGATCTTGAGCTCAATAGGCTACCAGTGCCCTATCTTTTCTTAGAAAAGCTGCCATCGGAGCCATACATATAGTTAGTTATTATGACTCATGCCTGGGCTTTAAATACGAGTTCATATCGCCTACTACCAGAGCGCTCTTTCGTCATTCTGGTGGACATGAGCCCGACTCTACTGTGGGAGTCTTAAATTTTGCCTACACTAAATTTTTATTCACCTAGGGCATGGGTCTTTAACGAGTACCTGACATCGTACAGACTCGGGACCATCGCTTAACATCCCATCTGAAGGAAGGCATGCTTGAGTAGTTTTTAAGGGCCTCAGCCGGGTTTCGAACCTTGACCTCAGAAGGCAAGCACGCATACCACTGAGCTATTGGTCATCTCCTGCGGGCCGTCGTCTGTTCCCAACTAGAATTATATGCAATGAATTAAGTGTCTGCTCTCCCTCTAAACCCATTTTCTTCTTTGCTTCATTTGCCTGAAAGTTAGTAAATCTGTTGGACCTCTGAATCCACATATGAAATTTTGTAACGATGCATTCATTCTTTCTTAGTTATTAAGATTTAGGAGTTGAGCCCCCTTTCCCATAGACAGATTTGACTGAAAATTATTAGGTGCGTTCCTTTGTGTATCTGAATGCAGTAAATATATATTTTTGACTAAGTGAAATAAAACAAAATCCAGGTGAAGAGTGGAATCCTTGGCAGTGCCCCAGAGCTATGTTCAATTGTTATACAAAATTTCACATTGAGGTGACACTGTACCAATTGGAACAATAATTCGCTAATAAATAGCACCAATTTGAGTGAGAATCAACAATGGTATAAGAACCTTGAGGTGGACAAGGAGTGGGCCGACTCCCCGCTCTGCGTCTTCTGTCTGACTCATGAGATATTTCCGTGCATCTAACTTAAGATGACGTAGTGGATGCACCCACCAAATAATAAATACAAACATCGTCAATGAATCATTGGAAGTGTACTTCACAATCTCATAATTTTCCTAAAAAATTATTTAAAATAAATAAAACAAACTACTTTTTATCGAAATATTGTCTGTTCTCTGTTTAGTTGCAAGGTGACAAGTTTGCTGAGTGCAAACCGTTCTTACAAGTAAAGAAATTTCTTTGTACTTATATATTTCATTCTTTTATTCAATAAAATGGTAGAACTTAAATTAAAGATAAAAACAAGCACGTTCTCGGATGTGTGTGTTTCGCATCTGTACCTTAAATCAGAGGACATTACTGGGCCGTGTATTGAGACTCTACAAAGGTGGGATTTCTAACTAAGTGCGGCCCTTGAGGTCCACACGGCGAACTTCCCAGCACGATATCAATATCATTAATAATAATATCACAAAACTAAGCATTTTATTCAGTACAGAATTATTCATTCATTTAACTCAATTTAATCTATACATAGATTTTTAATTGATAAGCAAATGCACATAGGTCACATAGCCTATTTCTTTAATTTCGCTTTTAAAACTACTACATGTAAAATTTCATGACACTCCGATAATCCGTTAATGAGGTTGAACTATTTTTATGCTCAACCTCCACTCACAGTCCCCCCTCCCGATAAGATTTTTGTGACGTCATACACCCTTTTTTTTTTTCAATTTGTCTTTTAAGAATACTACAGGTTGGCAGGAGTGTTGGGTGATGTCACGCACCCTATATTGAGCAGAACGTTTAAGGATGCTAGGAAATTTGCTAATTCAATGTTTTATTTAACGTTTTTGTGAACTTTTGTTTGTTTAAACACGTAAACAAATTGTCTCAAGAAAATTTACCTTTTTATTATTTGAAAAGTTATTTATACCCATAAAAGTGAGAAAAATTACTTACTTTTCACCCAAGTTACGGGTGAGAATGAAACCCAACATCAACTCGACCGAAAAACCGGTCAACACGAAAAATGGACTCACGGATAACCTCAAAGCACGACTGAACAATACAGGTAATCCAGATCAGTCGAACTCATCCCGACTAGTGAGCCAGCCGAAGAGACCCTGTCCCCCAGAAGAAGACATGGAGTTCCCAGCACTCCCGGAGTCAACCATGCAGCTAGACGGAGAGCCCTCACCGGGGGCCAGCTACACCCAGCCCAAGCGGAACAGGTACGCAATTCATTCCACTATACCCACGCACAACACATTCGCGCCACTCGCAGCACTCATCACCGACCAACACACTAACGATACCACCCCACAGACCGAAAAACAACTTAAAATCCCCCCAATTTTCCTTTGTGAAGCCGACGATTTTCAAAAAGTACTGACAGACATTAAAAGTATCACAACATCTCCCTTCGAAACAAAACAATGCCACAAGAAAATTAAAATATCCCTTTTGACATCTGAAGACTTTAGGAAACTGACCAAATTTTACCAAACAAATGACGTAAAATACTATACTTTCCTGAACCCCGAGGATAGGAAACTTTCCGTTGTTATCCGAGGGATTCCATACTCCCTGACTGAAACCGAAATCCCCGACATACCCAGTCCTGAGTGTAACAAGGCTACTGAACAAGGACAAAGGCCCCACTCCACTCCACTGTGTGCTGTCGAGCTCCAGAATACTCCGGAGGGGAAAGCGATTTTTCAATTATCTCGTCTCTTTTACACTATAGTGACTGTCGAACCGCGGAAGAGGTCTCAACGCATTGTGCAGTGCACGAATTGCCAGCAAGTGGGACATAGCAAGAACTTCTGCCACCTTGACCCAAAATGTGTCAAGTGTGCAGGAGATCATCATTTCACAGCTTGCCCATCACGTACTCTCCAAAAGTCCCCAAAGTGCTCTAACTGTGGTGGAAGCCACCCCGCCAATTATAGAGGCTAGGAAACCTTCTTAAAACTTCAATCACAAATCACACACAGAAAACACATACCAACCCACATACATGACACAACAAATGCAAATCCATCTAGACTTACTCCCCAACCAGTCTCAGAAAATCCTCCACAGTCACAGCAAAACATCCCCTCAGGAGCTAAATCAAACCCTTGGTTTACCCGGAGCAGACACCACACACAGACACCAGCAAGCACCCCTCATCAAACTAACCTCAACGAACAAGACCCCTCATCAAACCTATTTGACAAACTACTAAATTTAATTAAACCTTTCATTCTCAAAATCAAATACTTCATTTCCACAATACTCAATAACATACTTTCTTCCAATTATGGTCAGCCCTAATTCCACAGTTGATCAAAATTTAACAATCCTAAATTGGAACGCGAATGGATTGAAAGCAAAGCAACAGTCTTTCAGTAACCCCCTAACACGATACAACATAGACATAGTTTGCCTAACAGAAACACACTTCAAAGCGACGGACACATTCAGACTGACAGAATACGTGACATACAGACGAGACAGACAAACCCGAATAGCCTCTGGAGGAGTAGCTGTTTGTGTGAAGAAAAGAATAAAGCATTCCCATCTACTTCTTCCTGAACTGGAGCACCTGGAGGCTGTCGGGATTCAACTGACACTCACCAACAACAGACGACTCAACATCATCTCGGGATACCAACGACCAAACTTAAGAATAAAACAGACAGACCTAGAACACATTTTTACAGGAGACGCGACTGCACTTTTCGGGGACCTCAATAGCAAGCACACAATCTGGGGCTGCAGAAGAACCAATAACAATGGGATCAGACTTTTGTCGGCCACAAACAACCTCGATGTTCAGGTCTCAGCCCCAGACGAACCAACCTTCTACCCGTCACAACACAGATATCATCCAGACATCCTAGACATCACACTTATACAAAATTTCACATTCCCAATATATCACGAGACACTAACAGAACTCGATTCTGACCACGTCCCCGTCCTTAACACATTCACAGCACACAAACACTACACCGAACCGCTTCCACGACTTATAACAGGAAAAATTGATTGGAAAACTTTTCAATGGGAAATGGATCAAACTCTTGAAATTCCAATCTACTACAATCACACAGACGACATAGACTGGACAATACAGACATTCACACAAACTGTTCACAATGCTACATATCACCACTTCAAAGACAGACGACCACATATACATGACTCCATTCCCACTCAAATCCTAGCACTAATTCACGAAAAAAACACGGCTCGCAAACGCTGGCAAAGAACAAGAAGTGATGTAGATAAAAGAGACCTCAATCGCTTGACCCGACGGGTGAGATGGGAGCTCGACAACCACAGAATTTGTAAGTACAGGGCTTACTTGACCGACATGACCCCCGGCGGAGTCGATATCATTTTTCATTCGCGAGATATCGTGCAGAAAAAATTGACCACGCATACGTACGTACACACACATACTTATTTTCAAAAATTGTGTAAAAATACTAGAAACATAAAAATATGATGAAAATTTTGATTTCGATTTTCTGACCCATAACAATAACTTCCCTAAATGCTGGGAAGTTAATAAAATAAATTAATTAGAAATAAACAAACAACCGAAATTCGGAAAAAAAATCGTCGGTGAATCACCGGTAATGTACTTCCCCAGCACGAATTAATCAATTACTTCTTTCTTCTCATTAATCAATTACTTCTTTCTTCTCATTAATCAATTACTTCTTTCTTCTCATTAATCAATTACTTCTTTCTTCTCATTAATCAATTACTTCTTTCTTCTCATTAATCAATTACTTCTTTCTTCTCATTAATCAATTACTTCTTTCTTCTCATTAATCAATTACTTCTTTCTTCTCATTAATCAATTACTTCTTTCTTCTCATTAATCAATTACTTCTTTATACCTCCGAAGCCAATCGACCGTTTGGGCTAAAACTCAATATTTGACTTATATAGTGGCTACTGAATCCTCATATGTCGATACATTTATTAAATCGGCAGTTATTAGGAATTTTGAGTTGAGCCCACCCCTCTGATCCCCCTTTTCTCTGCCGATTCCTGTAACCAGGAGGTCGGAAACCTCTGATGAAGACTCCGCATCAAATTTCTGACCACGATTACATAACTCGCCAGACAACTTGGTGAGAACAGTAAAAAATGGCGGTTCAGCGACATTAAATTTTGATTTAATTGGCCATTGCTAAAGTGGGCGGGGCCTTAGTTGTGGTCAACCTCTCAACGAACAGAGTATGGAGTAAGACTTGCAGTATATAATTACTCCATAAAATGCCAACTCGAGACATGGGCATGGTGAGTGAGAACCCTGTAATCTAGATAGAGAACTGCTATTTCACCATCTCTTCACATACGGTTCATATTTGGCCTCAACACAAACCTCACCTCACAACACACTATACTATACTTTTTTTCCCCCTGTTTCAATTTTATTTTTCCCTTATATTTGGCCCCAACACAAGCCTCATCTCAAAACACTATATACGCATTATCTACAAGTGCAACGCCGTTTGCGTGAAGTAATCTTAAAAAAACGCCCGGATTTGTGCCGAATTCATGTCTTTTGCACCACGATAATGCACCTCCTCACACTTCATTGCTTGTTCGTAAATTTTTTGCCAAAAACAACACTGTAATGATGCCCCAGCCTCCAAATTCGCCAGACATGGCTCCGTGTGTCTTTTTTCTGTTCCCAACAATAAAGAGAACCTTAAAAAGCCATCGTTTCACAAGCATAGATGAGATTAAAAGCCCAAGTGTTTCGGGGATTGTAAGAAGCACTGTGAATTGCAATTATAAATGTAAATGAAGATTGAATTTTTTATTCGCTCGGATTAAAATATTAAAAAAGTTGAGTGTATGCAAATACTTTTTGCCGCCACTGTACATAGTTATGACGGATTATAAATCATAAACTGATTAACAAAATTATGAGGATCCACCCATCTATATTATACTTTTGTATTGTTTTTTAAATAAAAACATAATCTCTTGTCTTTTTTCAAAATCATCAGTTCATTGTTCATGTTCTTTTTTTTTTTAGTTAATTGAATTTCGCGAAACTTGAAGTGTTTTTATATAACTATGTACTACTGAAATACCATGCAAAATTTCATATCATTCTATCGAGAGTTATACCCCCCTCCTCCCTGGGAAATTTGGCTGAAAATAGGTGTCTTGGGGAGGGAAGTCTGAATCTACATAAGAAATTTTGCGTTTTGGTGTTTTCACAGGAATTTCATGTTTTTCGACGCTGTTCCTAGAAATAAAGAAAAAGAGTTCGTGAGACGGTATTTTACGTTTTTTTCTTTCATGGAACAGGATGTCCAAAAACATAAGTTCTGGTTAAAACACCAATCGAATATTTGACCCCATTATATTTTTACAAATCATCTCAACCGGACTTCAGTACGATCTGTCTCTCAGTATCGCTGAATTTTTTCCTCAACTATTTTTCTCATCTTTACGTAAAATCTAAAAGGTAAAAACCCTGAACACGCCATCCTTCGGACCAGCTACTCGTTAAACACCAGGAAACTAAACTACGGTAGGCTACATTTAGGACTCCCATAGTAGAGTCGGGCTCGTGTTCACCAGAGCGATGGTAGTAGGCGACCTCGTAGTTAAAGCCCGGACATAAATCACAAAAAGAAATAAACAATGTAAAAATTATTTTTAATAGCTAATATAAATAAATAAATAATGTATTTAGTTCAATTAGAATTATTATTCCATTAATAATAAGAAAATATGCAAAAAAGAATCTACATATCAACTTTTACAGTTTAAATAAAACCCTATACACACCCCTGCTCTGATCTCTCCATTCTAGAAATCGCTCAACGAAGATGCGGAGGCGAACAAATTTATTCCTAACGGTCCGAGCTGGTTTATTAAATAGGTTACAAATATGAACATTTTCTAAAAGAAAGAAGAATGAATTTATTTACATCCAAAGAAGAAGACTATAGAATCTTAAAAGAACAAGCTGCAGAGAAATTATTTAAAAAACTTTAAATCCTGCCTTTTTCTGCGCTTATTATTATATTACAATAATTATTATATTCCTTACGATACCAGGAAGAAAGAAGAATTCCGAATAACAAAACATTGTACTTCTCTTTTTAGGAATAGATAATTAAATACACAATTTCTTTGTCAAACTTCACTATATATTCTCAAATACTCAACTAGTTTCGCCATGTTAAGCCATTATCAAGAGTCACTTATAAACTCACAGAATTGGTTGACGTGGTAGAAGGTACAGTTATGGAGGGGGTTTTTAGGTAATGACGGGGAATCCCTTGTTTTTGTTACTCTATACATTCCAATAAACAGATATTTACAAGATAATAATAAATATAAAATAAAAAGAAGAAAGAAAAAATATATATATATAAATCTAATAAAGCGAATCTAACAGTAAAGTGTTGGTATTTATATAGGTAGAACTCATGAATTATATAAATGTAAAATATAATTTAAAGTGAATACAAATTAATATATAGAATTTAAAGGCAAATTAAAACATCAAATGAAAATTATAGTAGTAAATTACTACTTAATTTTTTTTATTTTAAGGTCTATCGTTTAATTTTGTTCAATAATTATTTATAGCCAATGCTCCTTATTACGTCTCCAACAAAACTCTTCACACTGACCTTAACGTATCTTTTGTCCCCGAAGTCGCTAAACCCAAGTACAAAAATTTATTTTCCCTTCTTAGTTCCCATAATAATCCTCTAGTCCGTGCCCTCCATTTTGCTATACTTCCCCAACGACGGCTTAAGCATAAATGGCCTTAGTGATTTTTCTCCTCTTGACATTGCCATTATCTCTCTATTAGCATATTTGCTTGTTGTATACATTTTTATATAGTTGTAAATAAAAAAAATAATACTTCATTATTTGTTATTACTTATATGTGTACTAATTTATTTATTTCTCTTGGATTATTTTTCTTATTTTTATTATTTTTTAAAATATTTGATATTGTTATTTTGTTATTTTCCATCGTATATTTCGCACATTGTGACCTGATGAAGGAACGTAAGAAAGTCCTGAAATATCGTCGTGAAAAAGACACTTCCGGAAGAATAACAAATATATTTATTTTAATTTTAATTAAATTAAAAAAACTGTATCTACTATAGGTTGATTGGTTATTATGACTCATTCCCGAGTTTTATATAGGAGGTCATATCGCCTACTACCAGAGCGCTCTTTCGTCACTATGTTAGACATGAGCCCGACTCTACTGTGGCAGTCCTAAATTTTTATTCACCTAAGGTAGGCGTCTCTCTGCCGATGTAATGAATCTGACACAAAGTTTAGTACGAAGATTCAAAACTATAGATCTTTAGACCAAACGGTAGATTAGTTTTAGAGCGAGAGCAAACACTTAATTAATTCGTGCTGAGGAAGTGCTATGCCGGTGATTCACCGACGACTTTATATTAAATTGAATATTCAATATAGAATTGTTTGGCTGACATTTTTTTATTACTTGATTATTCTTGTTCTCTCTATCATTTTGAACAAAGGCGACAAAAAATAGGCTAATTCATTCAGTATTTTTTTTTTTTTTAAATTTATTTAGATTCCTAAAGTAAAGATAATTTTTTTTTTGTATGTATACAAAGACATTTATATAAAACCTTGAGTTGGCTCATAGAGCCATGACAGAGGGGCGTGGCCCAAGTACCAGCAGCCAATCAGCCATTAGATCACATCCCCACCTACTCAATTTAATAACGTATATTAGTATTGTTTGTGACCCTATGATATAGACCATTTAACACAACAATTAACAATCATAATTGTCTTCCATCAACGCAATTAAATGTTGATCTATATTAAAAAAGTGTACAGAGTGGACATATCAGATTCGTTGAGAGAGGTGGATCAGTATAACAATATCTGATGTAATATAAGGCCCCCTTAAACCTCCAGCTTCGCGAAATTTAACATATGTATTACAAATAAGTGCGCAAATTCAGTATGGAGTTTATAATATTTTTTGTTTATTTTTAGTTTTAGGTAATAGCGGCGACAGATGTGGAAATGTGTATTCAAATGTTGATCACTCAAACAATTTTGATGATAAAACTCTGAAACAATTCTGTGTATTCTCTCATAGGGGAAACATTCGAATAACATTTCGGGTGAAATCGAAGCAATAGTTTTGTTGGAAGAGGGGGTTAATTCTTTATAGCATTCCTTTAATTTCCAAAACGTCCCATTAATGTGATGTGAAAATTATTCAATTTAGTAATTATAAATAATCATTAATAAAATAATATATTTATTATGATATTAATTTATAATTATTTTATACAAGAAAAACATTTAAGGTAAATCGAGGGCGCCGCTAGCTGTGGTTTCCGTGCTGGCCTTCTGAGCTCAAGATCGCGGGTTCAAAACCCGGCCGAGGCCCTTAGTTTATTTTATCTGGCAGGTAAAACTAACCTAAGCAAGCACGCTGTCCTTCGGATGGGACCTTGAGCAATGGTCTCGAGCATGTACGATGCCAGGTACTCGTTAAAGACCTCTACTTGACCTCCATCTGATCAATGATAGAACGCTCTGGTAGTAGGCGATATGACGTTATAGTTAAAGCCAGAGCATGAGTCACAATAACTAACTCTTACAAATCCTGATTAATTTAATTAAATATTTATTATGATGATAATTCACGTTTATTTTATACAAGAAAAAAATGTAAAGTTAATCTTTAGCAAAGAAACATGTTTACTTAATAAGGTAACGAAAAGAGCTGTTTACAGGAATGTAATTACAAAGACTATACTAGAGGGAGCCAGTAGTTCAGACGTAATGTGCCAGCCTACTGGGCTCAAGATCGCGGGTTCGGAACCCGGCCGAGGCCCTTAGGTGCTTTATCTGACAGGTGGAAAAAACTTTGAGCACGCCGTCCTCCGGAGGGGACATTAAGCGTTGGTCCCGAGCTTGTACAGCTACTCGTTAAAAACCCTTCCCCAGGCTCATTTCCACCAGACTGACAAAAGAGCGCGCTGATGGTAGTAGGCGATATGACCTCGCAATTACAGCCTGGGCATGAATCGAAATAACTACAAAAACTATGGAACTTTGAAAACGCGAACTATAATAAATAAATACAAAGAACTTGTGCAACTTTTAAATTGTCTAATTCCACGAAAATATATACGTATAGTGCACCTTTTTCGGTTTACGCATTCGTAAAGTGACATCAAAGTTCAAAAGTAACATCTAAGTTGTCTATGTTGTTGTATTTATTCAATCCCCAGGTTACCCATGAGATTACCTAAGACTGTGACACCTTGTCCCCTAGTAGAGGGAGCGAGGTTCTATCTTAACATAACATTTACGAATATTTTAGTTTTTAATAATATAATCGAATAAAGAAAATATAATATAAAGACATTTTTTTTTAAATTTAAATAAACTATAGAATGAAGTATAAAACAAATAGGAACAAAAGACATATTTTATAAGAAATACGATTTTTCGCAGTTCGTTAAGAGATACATGTCGAAAACCCTTCTAAAATGTCGTTTTGAAACATATTTTTAGACGTTTCCTTCATTTATCCGAAAACGGTTAGTCCTATCGAAAAATTGGTTCGTACCAAAAATGTTCCTTATTAAATTTCCAATCGATAGCAAGTCCTCAGATTTTAAACAGGACAAATGTGACCAAAGTTATATCGCCTCAAAAAATGAAAAATACATTTCCGTAAGAAATAGTTTAAACTAATGTTTAAATTGTATCGCATAACGAGTAATAAAATATTTTAAAAATATATGTGATGGGGCTATTAGAGGACTTTCTTTCCTTACAGATTACTCTCTTCCCCTCCCCCTTTTCAAACTGGGTATAAGAAAGTCACTCTCAGAATTACGCTGTACATTGAAATAACTCTTTACGTTCATATAACCAGAAATGATTTTGAAAAGGGGGAGGTGGAGAAAGAGTAATCTATAAGCGAGTTTCTTATAAGAAAGTCCTATAATGGCCACATCACATATATTTTATGATGATAATTAATAATATATATTATATCAAGTAAGTCGATTCAAACAGAAAATATGAATTAATTTGAGATATTCATGATTAATTCCGGAAACAAAAGTTTCGTTTTGTGGATTAAAATGTTTGAAACAAAAATTGAATTGAAGAACTAGAGTATAACTGCCAAAAATAAATTATTGTAAATTCAAAATTTTCTTATTCAATCCAAAAAATTAAGTGTATTTAGCAATGGAGTTCAGGTCCATCCTTCTGAACTAATTGTGGACCAACTCGACGAACAATATAGAGGACACTATCGACAATTTTTACTTATTATATGTGTCTTACTTATGAATCCATATATTAAATTTCGTATCAATGTTCATTCTTCTACGTCAGTGGGAGGGCTTTAAAACGTCTTTCTCAAATGTGAACCGATTTGGCAGAATATCAATATATATCAAAATGATGAGCTCGTGAATCCACATCCAATCCCTGTCGATACGATCATTCAATCGGGACTTATATTATTATTAGGTTTTCACAGTTAAGCTTCCTTATAGTCCCCCTCCTCCCTTTGGCAGATTTGGCTGAAAATCAATAGGTGTCGTCCTTAGTGAATTCTGGACACACATATATAATTTCGTGTTGATACATTCTTGCTAACGGGAGATATCATGTTCACAGATACAAATACACATAGTCGTACATGAATTTTTTTTCCCATAATAAAATTCAGATCAGAAAACATGAAATTACGAAGAAAACTGAACGTACTGTGGCGTAGCCACATGTTATTTTATATTTTAATATATATATTTTTAAATGTGATAATTAAAAATATATATATTGTTGTGTGATCTAAAAAAAGGTGATCTGAAAAAGAGCGTTTTTGAGTGTGTACAAATAAAAATATATAAGAGAAAATTTGTGATTGTCAATGAATCGGTGAACAACGCTACAGTACAATTACATAACGTACCCTATACTACGCAAATATAGTTGGGTAAATTAAATACCTAATGTCTTTCTATAAGTCTGTCAACACTTATTCCTATAGAATGAAGACATGGAACATTATAGGTAGACTGAAAAGTCCATAAGTATGACATCTATCGATTTTCAGCCAAATCGACAAAATAGATTGGACGGCTCAACTCCAAAACAGAGGAGACCTCATCCTGAAGTTTCATTCATTTTTCTCCATGAAATTCTGGATCAACACATTATGGCCAACATTTTATGATTTTGTTTAGAATTATATCATCAAATGGAGAGAGTTGGTATACACGGGCCTTCACCCAAAGCAGTATATACATTCAATTCTTAGTTAAGAAATCCCCATGTTCATGAGTGAGTACAATGAACATGAGCTGGGTGGTAAGTTGTTTTGTGTTATAAATAGAAACAGGATGCACAACACCAATTATAAAATAAAAACAATTAATAAATGCTTTCATACTTGTCTTAGATGTTGGAGGAATCCCAGGTTTAGGATCTGACCCAAAACATGGTCGTCCGATTTTAGACGGAGGTCGAAGACCTGAAGGTTTAGAGTCTGTCATCTCCGTCAGGCAAATTCTAAAACATGGAATGAAGTATTACAAGTTTGTTTAACAAGATTATCAATCATCTATTAAAGGAATGACATCAAGTAATGTGCCATTTATGGTAAACATGAGTGTCGTCATGAATTATAAATAAGAGCGCAAATGAGGTGAGAATGGAAGTGGCAATATGAATAAGTTATTCTACACCAATCAAACTAGTTATCATTAACAAACAACATCTTTAAAAAAACAAATTGAAGGAAAGTGTGACAATTAGAAAATAAACTTAGTTTTCTGTATGTAACTTCGATACTTTAAATAAGCTTATTAGAACATAAAATTTACCTTAAAACTTATTCCAATAAAAACATATCTTAAAATTAAAAACCAACAAAGTAAGACATTAAAAACGAAAAAATAATCTATATACAATTAAAACACTGACAACCGTTCACGAACTCACGTCAAACTAAGGTCAACAGCTGTTTTTGATAACAAACAGACCATAACCCTCTAAAATAAACTATGATCTTAAATTGATTATTTGTAAAGTATATTGCTTGATGAAAAAATATTCTCAAAAAATTACAAAATTTATATCGATATGCTTAGCATATAAAAAATTCCTTGAATGAAAAAATTTTTATTATTGTTATGTTTATCAAGGGCGCCATCATTTTAAGCTAACCAAGAGTTTTACAAGAATCATTTTTATTGGTGGAGATGAGGAACGACACTACCGCTGCGGCAAATGTGTCTACTTCTCACTGTTATATTACCTTCCATAACCTTGAAAATTGTTGCTAGCTCACAAAAAGGTTAAATTTGCCTAACCTATATTATTTATATAGGTTTGTCTCTTCGAAGATGGTTTTTGACATTTTAAGACATTTGAATTGGTACTTTATTAATTTAGACCAAGAGACTAATGAGTTAAGATGAAATTGGTGTATAAAAACGTTGATAAGGATGGAGAAGGGTATGTATGGTATCAGTTTTACATATTATTCTTAAGTGTTTTGACCTTTCGTTGAGTCTGTTAATATTATTATTTATTTAAACTTATTTCGTTTCAACTTATGTGTGTACATTGGACCAATATTTGTGTGTCCTATGAAAAAAATAACATCTCATAACTTTTTCGTACAATATTGCAGAAGTGTTACTCTTGTTCCTGAAGAATCGGAGGACATGTGGCACACCTATAACTTAATAGCCGAGGGGGACAGCGTTAGGGCATCTACAATTAGGTCGGTAAATTTCACATTCAACTTTAACCAATTTTTTTTTTTTAATTAATATTTACTATTTTTTTCTTTCAGGAAAGTTCAAAATGAATCTGCTACCGGTTCCTCTACAAGTAGCAGAATTCGAACTATTTTGACAATTCGAGTTGAAAATATAGACTTCGATACACATGCTTGTGTTCTCAGATTAAAGGGTAGAAATATTGAAGAAAATCAATATGTTAAGGTAATACATTTTTTCTTCAGTTAAATTCATCTTTTGAAGAACAAACTTTTATTTGATCTAATGGTAATTCTTCGATGAAGTATCAACTCTAGGGAAATAACTGTTGTTTATCTATTAAGGGACGTTACTCTAGTTCTATTCTCTGTTTTCAGATGGGTGCTTATCATACTCTAGATCTCGAGGTAAATCGTAAATTTACGCTTATCAAACCAGAATGGGATTCAGTTACTTTGGAAAGAATTGATATTGCTTGTGATCCCACCCAGGTAAAATATGTCTATTTATTTTTACTTTCTTGTACCTATAGTGTGAGGAAGAATTGTATTCGTGCGAAAATTCGAAATCGAGGTTTCATCGGATTTACACGTTTCAATGTATCCTGAATACCTTTTTCGCGATGATGTCTGTGTGTGTATAGGAGCTCTCCACCGCAAGAACGATTGTAGCTATGAACTTGAAATTTGGAATGAAGGGGTCACATGTTCTAACTTAGTTCTGATTAGATTTTGGCCAAAATCAGCCGAAAATTGAGACCTTATTTAACTACAGGGCCTAAGTGCATTTGACAAGATACCTCTTATGTTTATGACCTAATCAAAAATATTTACTAGTAATATTTGTACATATTTTATTTTAAATACGATTTTTCGCAGGTCGTTAGGTTTTTGAGATACATGCCGAAAACTGTCTTGAAATGTAGGTTTGAAGCACACATTTTTAGTGGTTTCTTTGACTCGAAAACAGTTAGATCTATCGAAAAATTTATTCTTACCGAAAATGTTCCTTATAAAATTTACAATTGCCAAAAGTCCTCAGATTTGAGATCAATACGACAAAAGTTGAAGTGGTCCGAATAATGTAAACTAATGGTCTATGATAAGGACCATAGATATTATCTAAGTATTCGTGAAGTTTAAGAGTTATTTTTCGGTCGCATCGAAAGTACTTGAAACGTTTCCCTAATTAATTTTTGTTTTCATCAATCCCTCTGGTAGTATGTTTCTATATTTTTATGTCCCTATTTATTTACTACATAATTGAAAGAAAAAAATATACGGTCATAGAAAGTCTTCGGGTGTATTGGTCGTTCAGAAATGAACATGACCAAACGAAAACCGCTAATAAACCTTTGTATAACCTTGACCCTACCAACATAGGGTACATTTCTGAACGGACCCTAAATGTGCAAACGCTGTTGATTATTTCTACTAATTGAATATATTCCTTTTTAAATTTCAGAATGCAGACGTTGCAGCAGTTATTATGCAAGAAGGTTTGGCTCATGTCTGCCTCATCACGGCCAGTATGACACTGATCAGAGCCAAAATTGACCACGTGATACCGAGGAAGAGAAAAGGCAACGTGAAACAACATGAAAAGGTCATTTGAGGTGAAATTCTATTTGGTTCATCTACAGTTAAGTCTCGTTATAGCGTACTTCACGGGGGCAGGTCAATTGCTATCATACAATGGAGATGGTTTTGACTTCAAATATGAAGTTTCATGGCGATACATCGGCAGTTATTCGGGTTTTTGAGTCTCTCCCCTAAAACTCTTTTCCTTTTGGCTGCAAATTGATAGATGTTGTCCTTAAACATAGTTCAGCTCTCACATATACAATTTCGTGTCAATACATTTATTCTATCGGCAGTTATTAGAGTTTCTGTGTAAAGCCTCTCCATAATCCCTTTTTCCCCTTCGGTCGATTTGGCTGAAAATCAATAGGTGCAGTCCTTAGAGGGTTCTGGATACACATACAATTTTGTGGCGTTACATTCATTCGATCGGGAGTTGTCGTGTTCACAGACTGACAGAAATATTTTTTTTATTATAGAATAGAATAATTTTATTTGTTTCACAGGATGTCAAATATAAGATAGTCTGACCTCTCACAGATTTTTATTGGTAGTAATAGCTAGCCGGCTTTCGAGGTTTCCCTCATCATCAGGCAGTCTACAAAAGAACCATCCTTAATATATAATACTTAATATGAATAGCAAAGATAAATAATTAAATTGAAAACACATGCGATGAGGGAAACCTCGAAAGCTGGCTAGCTATTACTACCAATAAAAACCTGTGAGAGGTCAGACTATCTTATATTTGACATCCTGTGAAATAATCACTTCTCACTACATCAGCCATCTTCATATTAATTTTATTTGTCGGCGTTCAATGGCCTAGATTTTGGACGCCGTACAAATGATTAAATTATTTTGATAAGGCGACTTGATTTCATTGCGGATAGGAAGGCTTCTATAGACGAATGGCATCTCCTAGCATCTCATGTAAGTCTCTTGTTCGTAAACCCATGGTCATTAGCACTTCACGATTGTGACCTACACGGAGCCACATCTGACACACCTCCTGCCTATTCTGCCTTTCCGAGCTTTTCCACTTATCAATATTTGTTTTGATGGATCTAAGTTTATTTGCTAGGTTCTTCTTACTCCACATCTCTGCCCAGGTTTCTTTTATTTTGCGACGCAGGCAATTTTTCAGGTCTGATGCTATCGTCACTACTATTTCTTCTCCAGCTAATGTAGCTGATTTCTTAGCCACTTTATCAGCTGTATCGTTCCCTTCGATTCCCACATGTGAGGGATTACATAACTTCCCCTTTACTTCATATAGCGGGGGAAGAAAAAAAAGTGTTGAAACTGACCGAACGTAACGCTGTAACGAGATAATACTGTGCATAGCTTCATTAATTTGTTGGTAAGGCTACTTAACATTGTCGTTGTCTGTTGCAGGGCTTATCTCGGTTCTACGATAATCTGATGCAGGCCATCCTCCGTCATGTCAACTTTGACATTGTCAAGTGCATTCTAATCGCAAGTCCTGGCTTTGTTCGGGATCAATTCTTCGAGTATATGTTCCAAGAGGCTGTCAAAAATGATATTAAAATTCTCATTGAGAATAAATCTAAATTTCTTCTCGTTCACTCCTCATCTGGTTTCAAACATTCCCTTAAAGGTAACACAACTAATGTTATAAATAAAGCAAAGAATTTTTATATAACCTTTATATTGTCTAATTCCACAAAAATATATACATAAAAGGTTGTCATTTTTTTACAAAACTGAGATTGTCTAAGACATTGACAACCTGAACCCTGTGGGAGGGAGGGGGGTCCTACCTTAACATATATAGAATGGGGTATACAATAGAATACATAGTACCTATATATAAGAAATAAGGGCTAAATGACATTACGAATATATCACAGTACTAGAAGACAAATAGATGTGTACACTATTAATTTCCAACTGTTCCAGTCAACTGTTCAAGTCTACCTCTTTCATACAGTTGGAGCTACTTTATTCTCAATGTTTCGTTGAACATGTGATCCATATCGTTGATTTTTTTCCTTATGTCAGTTCTATCCCTTTTTTATTTTTCTTCTTGTACTTTGATATTATCTCATTTAGACCTTATTTCTTATTTATACTAAGTATTCCATTATAAATCCCATTCTATAGTTTAATATTTTTTAAATTTCTTACTATTATATTTTGTTTATTTTATTGTATTTTATGAAATTATAAACAACTCAAGTATTTTTAAATGTTATATTAAGGGAGGACTCTCCTCTCTGGTGTGGTTTCTTGATTAGGCGGGATGTATGAATAATGAAGGAGAATGCAACGTGACACATGACAACCTGTTCCAAGAGGGGTGTTTTTAGATACTATCTACAACGACAATAAACAAAATTAAAAATTCCCTGTTTTTCTCTAACAATTTTTATATTTTAAAATTCTCGTTTTCTGAACCTCAAAACTTGTTTTTATATTTTAGAAATATTGGTTGATCCATCAGTGGTGGCCAAAATGACAGACACAAAAGCTTTGGGCGAAGTGAAAGCACTTGAAGCTTTCTACAATATGCTACAGACGGAACCAGCCAAAGCTTTCTACGGACTCAGACACGTGGAGAAAGCCATCGAAGCGCAAGCTGTAGAGACTCTCCTTGTCTCTGACAATTTGTTCAGGTAAATTGAGAAAATGTAGCTCATTGGTTTAGTGTAGCTTGCTAAAAACGAAATAGGCTGAAGTTCGGGATCTTGCAGCTGCAGAAATATAAGCCTTTGAAAAGCCAAATACGTCCATCAGTATGTTAAATGAATAGAAACAAACAAATTGTTTTACTTTTATATTGTCAAATTTCACTAAAATATATACATAAAGTGTACCGGTTTCGGCTTAGACCATCGCACACTGGGGCAAGAGCCCTCAAAATCTGGTCAAAATACAAAAAAACAGATGCAGATTTTAAGAAGGGAGTGAAGGTGGGTTTACATCTGTACAAACATAAACAGGACCATTGCAGCCTTTTAATACCCTCTACACTGCCTCAGTCTATATTTATAAAGTTAAAATCCAATCTTTTTAATTATTTTATTGTCTTAAATATGGAGATCTCTTCTCAAGATAAGTGTACTGAATTATAATTACTATCATTTGCGTCACAACTTAATAAAAAACTACTGAAAAAAATTAGTTTTTGTTGTTCTCGGGCACTCGCTCTTTCACCTTCTTAAAGGATTTTCATCAGATAACCATAAAATGAAATCAGTTTTTGCGAAAATTTGCGAATTTGGGAGAAACTGTTGCAGCAGACGTTTAATTTTAGCAAATTTTATTAGAAAATGAAGCTATTGCAATTTCTAATTTAAGTTACCTAATATGAATTGTATATTTCTCATTAGCTGTATGAGCACAACACGTGTTCACCTCCTCTTGAGGAGCTGATGTATTTGTCAAAATACAGTACTCAATGAAGGGTCGGGGATTTTTTTAAAGTATTTTTTTCGTGTTCAGCACACCAAAAAACATAAAGTATATAAGTTTCATAATTTTCGCAAGAAATTTGTTAATTTTGCCCAGTGTGCATCGTCTGCACAAAGTTCAAAAGTGACATTTAAGTTAGCTAGACTCTCTGGAGGGCGCCGGTAGCTCGGTGGTATGCGTGCTTGCCTTCTGAGCTTAAAATCGTGGGTTCGAAACCCGACCGAAGCTCTTAGTTTATTTTATCTGGGAGGTAAATTAAACTTAAGCACGCCGTCCTTCGGATGGGACGTTAAGCGATGGTCCCGAGCCTCTACGATGTCAGGTACTCGTTAAAGACCCCTGCCCTAGGTGAATAAAAATTTAGGGTAGTCAAAATTTAGGACTCCCACAGTAGAGTCGAGCTCATGTCCACCAGAGTGATGAAAGAGCGCTCTGGTAGTAGGCGATATGACCTCGTAGTTAAAGCCCGGGCATGAGTCATAAAACCTAACCTAACTTAGACTCTCTGGAACAGCTGGAAATGAATAGGCTATAAAAAATGGGAATTGTTTCAACGACCAAACTCATTTCAAATTCTCATCCCTGTTAATGCCACTAAGTTAATATAATATATTGCGTATAGTGTACGCATTTCATTTGTCTTCTTGTATTTGGATATTGTGTCATATATTCCTTATATAATATATACGATACTATGTATTCTACTATAAACCTTTTTTCTAATTATGACAACCTAGCAAAGTTAAATGTAACTTTTGAACTTGTGCTGACGATGACATAAGTGGAAACCGGTACACTACATCTACGATGTATATTTTTGTGGAATTTGACAATATACAAGTTAAACAAGTTCTTTGTTTTTATTTATTTTATTAACTTTCCATTATATCGTCACAGATCGCAGAAATGTATTCGGATACTATCAGTAAATGTTTGGAAGAGAGTGGGGTACACTTCAGAATGACGGATTGTAGTTACTAATAAGGACAGCAGTTTTTGTTTCGAAAAGTTGGTTGAATCACCGACAATGTGCTGCCCCAGTACGAATTATAATAAAATATGTGTTCGATTTACCTGAAAATCGATAAGAGTCTTACTTATAAACTTCATATCGAAATTTTCATTTCATGAAGGGTTTTTAAGTTGTCTCCTTTTCATTCCCTCTTTCCCTTTGGCCAACTTGGCATTCCACTTCAAAACCATACAATTGTTTCCGTCGGTTCACTGATTTCACTCAAATTTAGCACAAAACATATGAATTTTCCCAAAATTTGGAGTAATTATCGGAAAAACTGCACTTTTTAGACCAGATTTTATGAAATTGGCCATTTTTAAAAATTTTAATGTAGAAAACCTGTTCTGTTATTGCTTTTAAAAAATTATTTTTTTAACTGGAACAAAATTTTAAAAGATACTAACCGATGGGAAATTTTCCGAGGAATTTAATGTCGCAAAATGTTTTTGCCATGTTACGACGCATGCGCAGTAGATTCAAAAAACTGTTGGTTTTTTTCAAAAATTCGTATCGTCAAAATACCTATCTCGACTTCCACCAAATTTTCACTGAAGACAGCTGAAACCTCATACTTTGAAATAGTCATATCAAAAATCTGTGTATTTTGATTTTTCCACTGAATTCGAGCCGAAAATGACGGTAATTCAATTTTTTTCGACAATTCGCTGTCATATTTGCGCCTTTGTGCGCGTGCGCAACAACAGAGAAAAAATCGGGTCTAGAAAGTGCAGTTCTTGAGATAATGACTCCAAATTTTGGGAAAATTCATATGTTTTGTGGTAAGAAACCAACTGCTAAATTTGAGCGGAATCGGAGAACCGTCGCGAACAATTGTATGGTTTTGGCGTGGAATGTCCCTTATGGAAAACAAAAAAAAAAAAAAGTCAAAATTTTGTGGAAAGATATATTTCCGAAACCTTTTTTATACATCTTACAGTAGTTTCTAGAATTTCGTAGATATTTTCGAATTGGTTTCCACAGATCTGAAAGCAAATAAAAGTAAAAAAAAAAGTATAATGAAGAAAAAAAATAAATATGAATAAAGTCTTCAAAAGTATGGCTGGATCGTATCCATGGGAGGGGGGTTGTTATTTGAATTTATTTTTTCACACATTTAATACAAAATATTTTTATTTGTTCATATTGTTTTATTTAAATAGAAAATGTTAAACTTGCAGATGCTCTGACATACAACAGCGTAAAAAGTACGTATCGTTGGTAGACAGCGTCCGGGAATTCGGGGGAGAGGTGAAAATATTTTCAAGCATGCACGTGTCTGGAGAACGTAAGTAGTTTTTTTTTTTTTTTAATGAATTTTTTTTTATCAGAGGAGCATTATTTATGAAGTATTTATAACAGTAATACAAGGGTAGATGATATTTTCTGCAGAGATATTGTGAAACACTTAATAAAAAAAAAAGTATGTTTTTAAAATATTTTCTATTTCACAAAATATATATAATACATGAGAGTACTTTCGGTATTGCTACCATCTTCAGCCATGACAACCTATTATTCATATTTTTATTATTGTCCTCTTCGATTAATTTAAAAAATTTTCGTTTATTACCGGCGCCTTTTACGATCTTTTATTTGTGATTAGTATAATACATATTTGAAGACGCTGATAGCTCAGTGGTATGCTTGCTTGCTTACTGAGTTTAAGATCGCAGGTTCGAAACCCGGTCGAGGCCCGAGCATGTACAATGTCAGGTACTCGTTGAAGACCCTATCCTAGATGAATATAAATTTAGGGTAGGCCAAATTTCCCTTTTTTCATCTGGGAGGTAAAAAAAACCTTGAGCACAACGTCCGGAGCCTGTGCTCTGTCAGGTGTTCCTTAAAGACCCCTACCCAAGGTAACTTGTGTACAGGTAGGCAAAATTTAAGACTCCCATAGTAGAGTTGGGCTCCCAGAGTGACAAAAGAGCGCTCTGGTAGTAGGCGATATGACCTTGTAGTTAAAGCCCGGACATGAGTCAGACAGTCTGATAGTACTACAGTGTTGAGTGACATAAATCAGTACCATTGTTTCCTCTTAATCATAATAATACTTATTTTTCTAATACTGCGGTTTTCATTTTAATTATTATGTTATTATCAGACTATATACATTATTATATCTTTACATTATTTATTTCAGAGCTGATGCAGCTGACAGGGGTGGCTGCGATTCTCCGATTCCCGATGCCAGATCTTGAAGATGAAGAAGATGGTCTAGACTCTGATACAGAAAAATAAATAATATTACAATGAGACAAATCAAACTCTCCCCCGTTCTTTTTTACAAATTTTTTACTTTACGTGTTAAAATTTGTAAATTGTACTAATAAGTTAAAATTGTTATTTAGGTATATATTATTCATGAATTTGGCTATTAATTGTTGTCACCTCAAAATTTGTATTTATTTTCTTGTTTATGTCCGTTATTTGTATTTATTAGTTAATTTTTTTTTAACAACTGTATATAATAAATTTTCCAAAGATGTGTAAAGACTGTCTCACTTTCCTTTCTCTTTGATATGTATTTATTTGAAAATGTATCCCCCCCCCCCCTTTTTTTTAAATTACTATTATTTTCCTACAGGGAAAGTTAGGTAATCATGGAAAAAAAAAGTGAGAAGTTGGATTTTTGCGTTTTCACATATTTTAGCGCCTAAGGAATAATAAAATGAGACCATTACTGAAACTTTGTGTATAAGCTTTGTTGCTTCTCCCTTTCGTTTCTCTAAAATATGGATATAGGTTTAGATTTTATGACTCATGCCCGGGCTTTAACTACGAGGTCATATCGCCTACTACCAGAGCGCTCTTTCGTCACTCTGGTGGACATGAGCCTGACTCTACTATGGGGAGTCCTAAATTTTTATTCACCTAGGGCAGGGGTCTTTAACGAGTACCTGACATCGTAAAGGCTCGGGACCATCGCTTAACGTCCCATCCGAAGGACGGCGTGCTTAAGTGTATTTTACCTCCCAGATAAAATAAACTAAGGGCCTAGGTCGGGCTACGAACCCACGACCTTGAGCTCTGAAGCCAAGCATGCATACCACTGAGCTACCGGGGCCGTCAATATGGATATATGTTGTCTTAGTTTGGAATACTGCGATGAGAACTTCTATTCGGACAGACGTTTTCAAGCAAAACGCTCAACCGGTCTGGAAATAAAGCAGTTTTTATTCTGGTTTCAAGTTACAGGCATGGCATTTTGTTGTTTATATATAGACAGCTGTTTTGGCTATAAAGTGCTAAACACACGTTAAAGTTTGTTAACATTTATTATTAATATTGTGACGGTGTTATAAGTTTTTATATTACTAAACAGTGACAAAGACACTCAGAAGTTCTCCCTCTGTTTGGGTGAGAATGAAACCCGGCGTTTCGAAACGAGAACAGTCTAATAATTTTAATATTCAAAATTCTAACCTTGCCGATATCAAGCAAATAAACAATGTAGCCGGAACAGGTGAGATGATATCCACTTTTTTACCTGCTAAGAGGCAGCTCTCTTCAAGCTGTGAGGACCCTGGGATATCAATGGCAATAGATGGAGGCCAAGTAGTCCCTGATAACAGAGCCATCTCCCAGGAGCCTCAGCTGAAGAGGAACCGATATACTTTACAAATCACACCAACACCAACACAGAACAGATACGAGCCACTTCTCACTCTCCAGGACGGTCAGGAGACAACCCAACCGACAAAGCCAGACGGACAGCCTACCCCTAACAGACAGACCAAGATCCCTCCAATATTTCTTTGTGAGGCTGATAATTATCAGCTGGTCATTACCGAGTTAAAAAGTTTAATTTGTTCGCCGTTTGAAACAAAACAGTGCAACAAAAAAATAAAAATCAGCCTCACAACGACTGATGACTATCGCAAAGTGACGAAATTTTATGACGACAATAAGGTGAAATACTACACCTTTGTCAATCCCGAAGACAGGAAACTCTCCGTAATTATACGGGGAGTTCCTTACTCACTGACCGATACAGAAATAACAGACGAACTGACCCCGACATACCCTGTTATAAAAGCCACCCGGATCCTGAACCACGACAGACGCCCCACACCCCTCTGTGCAGTTGAGCTGGAGAACACCCCATCAGGAGAGGCCATATTTCAACTGACGCGGCTCTACTATACAGTTGTTAAAGTGGAGCCACGCCGACGTTCCAGCCGAGTTGTACAGTGCACAAACTGCCAATCTTTTGGTCATACCAAAAACCTTTGCCGACTGGACCCCAAATGTGTGAAGTGCGGGGAGGACCACCACTTCACAGCATGCCCCTCCAGACAGAAGAAGGTAGACTCTCCCAAGTGTGCCAACTGCCAGGGCAACCATCCAGCCAGCTACAGAGGGTGTGCTTCCTACAAGACATACGTAGACAGGACTACCAGACAGGCCCAACCTAAACGACAAGATCCTCCCAATGCACCACCCAAAGGACAACCCCCAAGACAGACCCCGGACCGACCGAACAGCTGGTTCGACCAAAGTAGACCCCGACCCTTCCAACCTCGACCTCAACCTAACTTACCCAGCAGCCAAGACAACCAACCAGCTAACGACATGACTGACCTCACCAACACAATAATCACCTTTCTCAAACCATTTATCCCTATCATAAAATCATTTTTATCTAATCTCCTCACCCAAGTATTTTCATTTAACAATGGTGGACCCTAATTTAAATATTTTTCATAATTTAACCATCCTTAACTGGAACGCTGACGGAATAAAAAACAGACGAACGATACTCTCGGACTTTTTAACTCGCTACAACATCGACATCATTTGTATCACAGAAACTCACCTCCATAATACCGACAAATTCAAGCTAAAAGGGTACACCATATACAGACAGGACAGACAAACCAGATTTGGAGGCGTCGCTGTTTGTATAAAAAAGAACTTCGCACACTCTCAGCTTCTCTTACCCACACTTCAACAGCTGGAAGCCGTTGGAGCCACACTCACACTCAACAACAACAGAACACTTAACATAATCTCAGCATACCACCGACCAGGCATCAGAATTCACCAGACGGATTTTGAACACATTTTCACTGGGGGGCCGACTGTACTACTAGGTGACCTAAATAGTAAAAATACAATTTGGGGATGTAGACGGACAAACAACAACGGGACAAGACTCTTAAACATAATTAACAATTTAGGCGTACAGATATCAGCACCGGACGAACCGACATTTTATCCTACACAACAGAGATATCTCCCAGACATCCTGGACATTGGACTAGTACAAAATTTTACTTTGCCCCTTTATCACGAACCACTGACAGAACTCGACTCAGACCATCTTCCAGTCGTGTGTACCTTCAAAGTGAACCCGAAACAGGCAGAACATCTGCCTAGACTGATATAGGGGAAAATAGATTGGGACGCGTTTAGATGGGAGATGGACAAAAACATAGAGATCCCTTTGCATTACGACAATACTGAAGACATAGACGACTCACTGAAATATTTCACTCAAGCTATTTACACCTCGATACACAACTCAACATACAATCACTACAAGGACCAACGCAACATGCGACAAAATAAGACCCCTACACGCATACTTAACATGATACACGACAAAAATACACTCCGCAAACACTGGCAACGAACACGCAATCCACAAGAGAAGCGAGAGCTGAACCGACTGACAAGACTTATACGATGGGAATTGGACAATGACAGAATCAACAGATACCGACAATACACCAGCGACTTTACGCCTGGAGACAGCAACCTTTGGAAGGAAACACGACGCCTCCTCAGACAAGACCCCGGCCTCCCGCCCCTGACAGACGGACAGAATACTGTAACAACGGACAAGGACAAGAGTGAGCTAGTGGCCCAGCACCTTGAACAGAAATTCAGAACTCATGACACACAAGATCACGAAACACTCCACACAGTCCACGAATTTCTTTCCACCCCACTCCACACCGCAGAACCACATATACAGTACACAAACCCGTCAGAAATTACACTATACATCCGGAGACTCCCCAACAAGAAGGCCCCCGGTGAAGACCTCATCCCCAACATCGTCCTCAAGAACCTGCCTCCAAGAAGCATCGCTTATCTTACAGGGCTGTTCAATGGCTGTTTAAGGAGAGGATACTTTCCTGACCCGTGGAAGAATGCTATCGTTGTTGTCTTTCATAAGCACGGCAAGCCGAAACAAGACCCCAACAGCTACAGGCCGATAAGCCTTCTAAATTCATTGTCTAAGATTTTTGAAAAGATTATATCGAAAAGGCTTACTGGATATCTAGAAGACACCATACCGTCCCACCAGTTTGGCTTCAAAGCCAAACACTCTGCAGTCCAGCAGCTACAACGGGTGACCGAAATGATTGTCCACGGCTTCGAGGCGAAGAATTACACCACCGCCGTATTCTTGGATGTAGCCGCAGCCTTTGACACCGTTTGGCATCAGGGGCTGTTGTACAAACTAAAGAAAAGCTTGGTACCCAAATACATCGTTGGTCTTATATCCCCTTTTCTCCATGGCAGGACGTTCCAGGTGAGAGTCAGTAACGCACTGAGCACCAAGAGAAGGATTACAGCTGGGGTCCCTCAAGGTGCTATTCTGAGCCCCCTCCTTTTTAGTTTGTACACCCACGACATCCCCGAAACTCCCACGGCAACATTAGCCACCTATGCCGATGACACAATGATCGCCTGTCAGCATAGTGTCCTCTCCGTCGCCATTGAACAGCTCCAGGAAGCCCTGACAGAAGTTTCTCTCTGGTTCTCAAAATGGAGACTAACACTGAACATAGGGAAGACTGAAGCTAAAATATTCACTCTCCGCAGATTCTCCATAGAAGAACAACGTCAGCTGCAAATTGATGACCTCCCCATTCTCTGGAATCCTAAGGACCAGGGTGTGCGCTATCTTGGAGTACTTTTAGATACACGACTCACATGGAAACTACACATTAATAGAAAACTACAGCTAGCATATTCACGACTTAACACCCTCTACCCTCTCATAAACAGAAACACGCCACTTAAACATACGTGTACTATTCTCTTATACAAGACACTCCTACTTCCACTTCAAACATACGCCTGTCCAGTCTGGATCGGTACCAGCAGCACTAACATTAAACGACTACAAACATTTCACAATAAAGTACTCCGAATAGCAACAAACGCACCCTGGTTTGTGAGGAATCACAAAATCCACGAAGAATTGGGTGTTCCTCTTTTTGCAGCTCACATCGAGAAACTAGTGAAGAATCACCACGAAGCCCTTGTGTATTGTTCCGGGGCTGTACATTACAGTCTAGGAGCGCCTACTCCTGGGAGGCGACTCAAACAAAGACTGTACCAGGACTTTCTATTTTAAATCCTTTATTTTATATATTTGTGTATAGCACCTTGTTTTGCTGGCCCAAATAAATGTTATTATTATTATTGTTTATATATAAGGCTGGGAGCGATCTCATGGACGCAGCCATAATCAAGAAAGCCTTCCCACATATACAGCCACCCTCCCCTCTCTTTTATAATCAACCATCACAGTAGTACACAATGTTATGCTGAAGAACTTATCTCCTGATTCACTGAGAGGCCTCCTTAATTTTTTCAACAAAATTTGGAATGGAAATGAAATTCCAGATGACTGGTCTGAGTCAATAATTCTACCGCAATTAAAGCCAGGAAAGGTCCCACACTCTCCGGATAGTTACAGGCCCATAGCACTCACATGCAGCCCCTGTAAGCTTATGGAGAGACTGGTGAACCGCAGGCTTACTTGGATATTGGAGAAAGAAAATCTTCTGGCGAACATACAATGTGGCTTTAGAAAGGGTAGGTCTACCCTCGACCACCTGGTCTCAATAGAAAATGAGCTTCAAAACGCCTTTTTGAACAAAGAGGAGGCGATCGGTCTTTTTTTTGACATTGAAAAGGCTTACGACAGGGCATGGCGGTATGAAATTTTGAGGCAACTCCATGAATGGGGCCTACGAGGGAACCTCCCAAGATTTGTAAAACACTTTTTAGCTCGGAGATATGTAAGGGTCAGAATAGGCGACAAAGAATCGAGAAGACATCTTGTAGAAAATGGGATACCTCAAGGCAGCGTCTTGAGTTGTACGTTATTTGGAATCGCCATCAACAGCGTCGCAAAATGTATACCCCGACACTGCAAAGGCTATCTGTTTGTCGACGATCTCAGTGTACTTTACAGATTCAAGGATTATGACCGAATGAAAAACGATCTGCAACGGCTCCTTACCAAACTATATGACTGGTCGAAAAAAACAGGCCTCACAATTTCAACACAGAAAAGTGTAGGAGTTTACTTCAGCAGAAGAAGAAACCGAAACCCACCGCCTGACCTCCGGATAGGATATAACAGCATTGAATTCAAAAACAATGTAAAGTTCCTGGGGCTAGTGCTGGACGAAAAGCTCTCTTGGTCCGACCACATCAGACAACTAAAGGAGTCCTGTTTGAGAAGAATGAACATTTTAAAGGTATTAGCAAACACATCCTGGGGCTCTGACAGGCTATCTATGATCCGGCTATATAAAGCCCTGATATTATCCAGGTTAGACTACGGAGGCATGGTCTACGCTTCAGCCAGGAGCACATATATTAGCTTATTAGACTCCGTGCATCATGCCGGAATCCGTTTGGCCACTGGTGCCTTCCGTACAAGCCCAGTAACAAGCCTCTGTGCAGAGTCTGGTATTCCCCCCCTTCTCTTCCGTCGCCACCACATGGCGTCTGGCTATATAGCATCCCTCAGTATGCAACCTCAAAACCCCGCATATAAGCCAGTTTTCTCACCCAAGTATGCTAGAGCGTATGAGGAGAGGCAAAATGTGACTAGACCGCTTGGGATTCGGGCTAGGGGTTACGCCGGTGAGCTTCTTGCTACAAACCCACCACCCTTAGTATTGGGGGACCCTCCCTGGCTGACTCCCTCTATACAGATTAACCTTGAACTACATACTAACAGCAAACATGAAACTTCCCCTTCAGTATTAGTACAATCCTTCCATAATTTACTTCATAGACTGCCCCATGCAAAAATTTTATATACTGATGCTTCAAAATTAGATGAGGGTGTAGGAGCGGCAGTCGCAATGGATGGTGCTGTCTTAAAACGACGACTCCCAGGCATTTGTAGCGTCCACACTGGTGAACTGTTTGCACTGTCCATGGCGTTGTACAGCATCATGAATCTCAGGGGAGAGCGGTACATTATCTGCTGTGATTCACTCTCAGTCCTGCAAAGTATCCAAGAGTTATACTCTGATAACTGTTTGGTTGCCAAGATACACAGCTATTACAAAACCCTCACCGAACTGAAGAAAACTATCCTCTTTTGTTGGGTTCCTAGCCATGTTGGGATAAGGGGTAATGAATTAGTAGATGCTGCTGCGAAAGAAGCGGCAGCAAGTCTTCTTGAGGAAGTTGTGGTATATATACAAAGAAGGACCTGCAGCGGTGGCTTCGACGTAGCGTGATGGAAGGCTGGAGAAATATGTGGGAGGAGATCGAGAACAGCAAGCTCAAAGTGGTGAAGAGAGATGTGAAGCCGTGGGGATCCTCTTGTAGAGGCAGCCGAAGGGAGGAGGTGGCGTTGACCCGACTCCGAATTGGCCACTCTCGGCTAACCCACGGCCATCTGATGACAAGAAGTGAACCGACCACATGTTGTGGGGTGCCCCTCAGTATCCAACATATCTTGGAAGAATGCCCCCGCTACGGAGAGCGACTGGCCAGACTGGCCATACCACGCTATCTAGCTGAGGCCCTCAAAGATGACAGCCGGATGGCTGATCGTATCGTTGACTTCCTCACGAAGACTGGGCTCATCAACCAACTGTAAATATACAGTCGTTAAATGACAAACATGGCTGGGGACTGACCAACTGTCAGTTGACTCAGCAGATATCTATTTTTGCCTTCTGGATAGGTATATGCAAATTTAAAATATAGCTAAGTATGTGTGTATGTGAATGTATGTGCATATATATGTGTATATATGTATATGGATAACTTATGTGTGTGCTTGTATGGGTAGTGAATGTGTATATATGTATGCATATGATAACAAATATCATTTAAATTATGAAAATAGAAAAAAAAAAAAAAAATATCAAAATATATAGGTAATAAAAAAAAAAAAAACATTAAAAAAAATAAATAAAATAAAAAAAAAATAAAATAAAAAGTTACAAAACAGCAAGGAAGAATATATATACAAAAAATGAGTAAAAAGAATATTAATGAAAAAAAAAAAAAAAAAAGTTACAAAACAAGGAAGAATATATATAAAAAATCAGTAAAAAGAATGGTAATGGAAAAAAAAAAAAAAAAAAAAAAAAAAAAAGTAGGTGTGTGTAATTTTATTCCTTATCATTTATCATGCATTGTCAGCTAGTACATAGGACTATAGACTTATAAGATATGCTTTGCAGCTCTGTCGTAAAAATTCAACTACACTGTAATGGCTGTGTGTTTGGCCTCCTTACGTAGATCTCACTGTGACTGCTCCCAGATCGCAGCGGGAGTGTGCCGTTCTCCTAGAGTCTCTTAGCTGGGCCCCGGGATAGTCGGTCCGTCATCATGTTGTCTCTCTGGTCCGCTCTGATCTGCCTCCAATTATATGACTGCATATTATGACTACCTATTTTTCTTATTTTTTGTTATTATTTTCTTAAAAAAAAGGGGGAAAAAAAAAAAAAAATACACATATATATATATACCTATATATATATAGATATAGTGAGCGATACTGCAAAATACGCTAGACTGGCGCTATGACCCTGGCTGTTGCGTGCCAAACAAAAACCCAAATACTACTACAGTAGTATGCTCTGTCGATTTTATTCATCTATTTTTTTTTTCATATTTATATAATTTTTTTTTACATATTCTCTTTTATTTATATAGTAGATACTTCTATTTTTATTTTCTTCATATTTAAGCTGTTAATTTTATGTTATTTCATGTTAATCTTTTGTATATCTATATATTATTAATTTCTAGTTTTCTCCAATGTAGCACTAATTTATTTATTTCTTTTTACGAAATACTGATACTATATTTCATAATTTCCTGTTATTTACTTTGTGTGTATTTATTCTTAGGGGACCTCGGTCCCAGAATAATAAAATTTATTTTCTTTCAAAACCCCATAAGAACACTTTGATTGATGATGCCAAAGTGAGAGGGAGAGAGGCAACTCAAAAACCCAAATAACTCGACGTGATCAATATATCATTACGATGATTTAGAAGTCTCTTCAATAAAATACCCATTGATTTCCGATTTTAAATCGGTAAATTGGTTCCAGACCTGGACCATACATTGCCGGTCATTCAGCAGATACATTTTTTAGTAGATTTTCATGTAAGAGACGAAGGAGGAATTAATAAAAAAATAAATTGTGAATTTTCTTTTAATTTAAAGCTTACTATTAATTAAATATCAAACAGAATTTTTACAGACACATACATTCAAATGACTAGGAACATTTATAGACATTAATTTAAAAAAATAATAAGTAAAGATCTAAAACGATTAAACTTAACGATAAATAAAGTAAAAAAAAAACAATTTAAATTATTTACAATAGAAAATTACAAAGAAAAAATATTTTTTTTTTTTTTTTACAAGATTCTGTTGGTTCCAAGAGACAGGAACGCAAATAAATATAAATAGATATAAACACATTTTTTCTTCAATATGGTAACTTTTGAAAAAAAAAAAAAAAAAAAAAAAAATGGTAATTATAAAATATGAGAGGAGTCACGGGAACTTTTCGAATTGTTTTTTCTATTTTGTAATTTTCGAATAGTTGAGTAACAAAAGGAGACGTCTTGCTAAAAAACAAAAATACAATAAACAGTTTTAAGAAAAATGCAAGGAAACTGAAAAACAACACTCCATTGCATCTCTCTTGAATAATAAAGCAACGTAAAATAAAACTATAAGTCCTATAAGAATAATTTTCCGATAATTTATGGTTTCCAGATTTACTTTGTGAAGCTCCATTCTAGGAATAGATAATTAAAATACACAATTTCTTTGTCAAACTTCACTATATATTCTCAAATACTCAACTAGTTTCGCCGTGTTAAGGCATTATCAAGAGTCACTTACAAACTGTTTGTAAGTGACTCTTGATAATGCCTTAACACGGCGAAACTAGTTGAGTATTTGAGAATATATAGTGAAGTTTGACAAAGAAATTGTGTATTTTAATTATCTATTCCATAATTTTCCGACATGAAATCGAATCTAAAAATTTAACTTCATTTTTTTTTTTGAACTGAACAAGAAATAGTTCCTTTTCCTGTGACTACTCACATAAAGCTTATTACATCTAACGATTTTTACCTTATAAATATAACGTATTCTTTTGTTTTTTAATACTACAAAAAGAAATGACAACCTAAAAAATTGGGATTTGCCCGCAATCCCAAATTTGAGCCCAGGATAGCATTGATGAAAAATCTAATGATTGTTGCAGAAATTATTTGAAGTAAATAATAATAAGGTTATAAACACAAAAACCGTGGAGGCAGAAACTGCATAAAGTTGGAGAATTTTTATATATATAATAAATATAATCTTTTTTTTGTGATACTACAAATCGGAATGGCATATTCCGGATTGGAACATGTTAACGGCTCAAATTGAAGTAAACACTAGTTAGTTATTGTGACTCATGACCACCAGAGCGCTAGTTCGTCGCTCCGAGCCCGACCCACCTAGGCTAGGGGTCTTTAACGGGTACCTGACATCGCACAGGCTCCAGAGCTTAGAGTAAGCAAGCACAGAACCCCTCAGCTACCAGCACTCTCATTAAACAGTATATAATAAGCAACAATAACAAGGATTCGAGCGTTTAACGTAAAATTCCCAATTATTTTGCAGAATTGCCTCCCCATGGTCCTATTTTTGGGTGTAAAATTTGAAAATTTGGAATAAGCCTTTGGGACAATTCCCGCGAACATACGTATATATATATATATATATATCATGAGACAATATGGAGATAGATGTTAAACTGAATTATATAAAAAAATCCAATAAAAAAATCACTTCTTTACACCAGACTTAATGTATCCTCCAATTCTGCAGAAAACTACAGACATCGACATCTTCCTGATGAAACATAGTAAGTTGAGGAACGCGGACATATTGTGGAAACTTGTAATAAATAAATAAAACAAACTTATTTTTGAAATATTGTCTATTCCACTAAAGATATATATACATATATAACTACCGATTTCGGCTTTATACCATCATCAGGTCTAGTTCATAACTAGACCTGATGATGGTATAAAGCCGAAACCGGTAGTTATATATGTATATATATCTTTAGTGGAATAGACAATATTTCAAAAATAAGTTTGTTTTATTTATTTATTTGAAACATAGTAAGCATCAAAACCGAAATATTACAGGAATCAATGAAAACGGTATTTATTTTTGTTTTATATACCCGTGGCCGGTGGGCTGGTGTACACCTAGGGATCTAAACATTCAATACTCTTATCCCATTCCTGTTTGCTCCACTGTGGAAATCCTAAATTTTGCCTAGCCAGGTTTAAATAGGGAACGGGTGTTTAAAAAGTATCTGACATCGCACAGGCTCGAGACAGCCATTAGACCTTCACCCGAAGGACGGTATGCTCAAAGTTTTGTTACCACATAAATAATAAAAAATGATGATGTGAAGTGATATTGAACTAAGTAGTCCAGCACGGTATACTTGAGCTACTGGCACCTTCTTATCTTTCTTTTGAATGTAATCAACCTGTTCTCTTCTTATTTATTGTAATAACACAAACTTTAATGAGTTTGAAACATCCAAAATTCAAAAAAACTAATAGGAAAGTGATTGTACCACTAAACGTCACTTATACTTTTTTACCATTAGTTTTTTTGGATCGCGTAGGTACGTTTTTGTAGAAAACCATCGCTGTTTCCAAGTAAAGCAGCACAACAAGCTAACGACAAATTCTTGAAAAATAAATAAAACGACTGATCTGAACGTCCTTATTTTGAAAATACGAATCAGACAGTAAAAATATCCATGCAGCTTACGGCGTTTCTCCGGCAAGGTGTCGATATACTGTAATATACTCAACCCATTTGAATTACATATATTTTGAGCAGTTTTTTTTTTTTTTTTTTTTTTTTTTTTTTTTTTTTTTTTTTTTTTTTAGAATCTAACACTAAAACTTTAAATGTTTCTGCGACGTGAAAGTTCCCAGATCTTTTTTTTTTTTTTTTTTTTTAATTAAAAATAATATGAATAAAGCTAAGAAAAGCTTGAAGCTAAATATATTTTATGAGAGGTGGAACACTATAGCAACGTGAAGAGAGAGAGACTGTCAATTTTTCCGGAATTTGTAGTATACAACGAGGTTAAATGAAAATTTTCCTCATTCCATTTCATCCATCATAATTTTTGATCTATATATAATAAATATATATATATATATATATATATTTTAAATAAGAGATAGTAAATAAAATGGAATACAAAAAGTGATCTAAGCTCACATTGGTTTGCCATTAGACTTCAAAAAGACAATATTATTTTGAAAATTAATTATATAAAAAACGCATTTTGAGCGCATTAAAGAGGATCCAGTAATTTTATATTTCAGTTCTTAGTTAACTGTTTCTGTGACTTGACATTCTGGCGTTCTCCACTTTTGGAACCAAAAATGGAAGCTTCTGTATATTTATGGCTCCATGTACGTACCATGTAACCTTCAAAAACTTTTTTTTTTTTTTGCGTTAATGAATTCTTTATAACATTAAGTCTTTCATATCTCAAATATTGAATGGAAAAAATGTTGCTCTTTTAGTATACATGGAGTCGTTTTGGGGACAAATTCGTCATGAATTCTGTATTCCAGACTGGAACTGGAAGAAAACCAGTCCCACGGTTGAAGCATGAAGCAATAATTATGTACTTAGATTCTTCAAGTTTATACAGTCTTCAAGTACAGTAAAACCTCAACATTCGCGAGGGTTGCGTTCTTGTAATCTCCAACGAATGTTGCAGATTACAAGAAGAATGAGAATATGATTCTTCAAGGAAAAAATCAACAAATCGCGAATGTTGAGAGATTACTGAATAATGAGATAATAACACCCCCATGTGTAACAGATATAAGTAACTACATGTCAAATTGTACAGAGTGTAGAGGTGAAACGTTTTTTTTGGATAGGCTACTAGTAACCACTTAGCTATTCCATATGAAGTCAAGAACTCATCCCTCATGAGCCCTTCCCGTTACATATTAGTTATTGCGACTCATGTCCGGGCTTTAACTACGAGGACATATCGCCCACTACCAGAGCGCTCTTTCGTCACAGGAGTCCTATATTTTGCCTAATCAGGTTTATTTACGAAGGATAAGGGTCTTTAACGAGAACCTGACACTGGACAGGCTCGGGACCATTGCTGAACGTCCCTACCCCTTTCAATCAATCAATGATACTTACCGTTCAACACAAAATAAAACTAATTAAATACTAGCAAGAGACTGTTATATGGGCCTTCAGGCTTAGGATAACATGGGTAAATAACCTACCCTTTCAATCAATCAATGATACTTAATGTTCAACACAAAAACCCCGATGACTGCCGAAGTACAACGACAGTTATTAGAGCTTTTGTGTTAAGCCTCCCCCTTCCCTTTCATCGATGTAGCTGAAAATCAATAGGTGTCATCCTCGTGGAGTTCTCAATATACATATAAAATTTCGTGTTCATAGACAGAATTTTTTTTTACATATTTGGTATAAGAGGCGTCGGAAAACATGAAATTTCGTTGAAACTTCAACATCGAATTTCTGACCGTCGTTTAACTGGGGTAGTGAATCGGCGAGTTATATGGGATGAGGCCCTGAGTTCATATGGAATGATCCCATTTTCAAAAACATTCATCCCTCAACTACAAATGGCTGGAATAGTTTCATTATAATGAGAAAGTGGTCAATGTTTTTTGAACAGCCGCCCTCGGGCGATGCGTTTCACCTGCTAGACCCTACTGTGTTCCTTTATTCATCTACAATGTTACTCTATCTGATTGATGTTGATGGGTAGCTATGATGTCTCTCCGCCGCCCGTAGATGGCAGCTTGGTAGGAGGCTGACCACGTCATCGACAGACGGCTCATATTGACAAGATCCAGCAGAAAAGGTTGTTTGTTCTTCTGTCATCTTGTTGTCCCCTCTCCATTACTTTCCTCCTAGAAAAAAAATGAAAAAAGAAAAAATTAGATCAAAATTTGAAGATCTTGCAGTATCATATATTTATGATCTACATCTGAATCTACTTTAGTAAAGACTTATGGCATTCGTTACTTTCTGTCTAGCTGGAGGTTTAAAAGACTATATTATATCAAGTAGCACTGTGATAATAAAAAATTATATAAAATTTAATTACCACATTTCCTGTAGAAATTGTATATCTCTGGTATTTACTAAATTTGGATTTCTACAGTAGTTTCCGAAAAGGGCCCTAAAAGAATATCAAAAGTTCAAGACGTGCAATATTGAAGAAAGTGCACGTATTTTTAAAAAAAATCAATTAACCAACTTTTCATTTGGATTTCTAAAGAGATGCCATATTGTTTTTTTAAATTTTGCAAAATGTTAAATCTAATCCAAAAGTATAAATAAATTATCTTACTAGGTTAACAGGGAAAATGAATAGCATATCATTTGAGAACAAATATTTGGGTTTATTTACATAAATTTACAATATAAATTGATTAACTAGATAATGAAAAATAAAAAAACATCAATTTTTTAAAAAGAAATCGAATAAACAAATAAATATTGGCCATTCTTCAAATTAAAGTTATCTTGGGCATATAAAACATATAAATAAATAAGAGTACCTCCTCTGCGCATCAATTTCAATGTTATTTCCACCTTTTTGGTTCACCACACCTTAAGCCTAAACACTTTTCGCACTATATCTCAACTCAGACTTCTCACCTCCACCAGACAACTTCGACTCGTCCACATTAATTAAAACAGCTGATGGTCGTCTTTTGTTTTTCATACATTGGTGGTTTTAAAATAAAATGCGACTTCATATATTTATTTACTAATTTAGTTACTTCACTGTTTTTATACAAATAAATATAATTAATTTTGTAATATTTTAATAATTAGAATGTGTGTAATTTTATACAAATTCGAGAAAAAGTATCCTATTTTTATAGAAAGTAAATATTAACTTGATAATAATGACATAACACACCAACGGGATGAAGTGTATGAGTCGACATTTTCGTAATTTACACCCGCAAATCCCTCTCTCTAATAAAGAGGATTGATATAAAAAAAATCATAAATAAGAATTAATGAAAACTCACAGTGAGAAGAAGTGTCCGATCGACGGGCTGAATGATACCACCCTTGGAGGCCTGGACCAGGTATAGGCGAGCCATTGACTCCTGGAGACGGCGAAGTTCAGGGGTGGGCTGGAACCCAGGAGCATCCTCCAGTTCTCTGGGGGGGCGGGAGGAGCGGAGTGAGGCCACGTCGTAGACTATGGGGGCCCGACACACGGGGCACACCGCCTGAGGGCATAGAACATACCACAGTTACGAGGCGCAGGGAGATTCCATACCTTGCCTCATCAATAAATAAATTCATAACCTGTTTTTTTCTATTTATTTATCCTCATAATTAATTTTTTTTTTTGGCCCCAGGACTTTCATTGGTAGGAAATTGCAATTTATTCATTAGTTAAGTGTAGTGTATTGAAGAGGCAGAGAGAGAGAGAGATTTCAATTGGGCGACCATGTGAGCTAGGTGTTCTAAGTTAGTGAGTGATGTGAACTTCATAAATATAATAAATAAAGATACAATATCATGGCAGTGTTGAACAAATAAATACATTTTTATACTTGGAATTAGCGACTTCGGTGACAAAAGGTACGATAAGGTCAGTGTGAAGAGTTTTGTGGGAGACGTAATAAGGAACATTGGCTATTTTACGAAGGATTTTGGATTTAAAGGATTGGATGCGCTGGAGATAGGAAGCTTTGGCAGAACCCCATAGTTCAAAAAAAAAAATCACGATCTAGTCCGTAAGTTAATTGGGATATTTTGTCTAATAGTCTTAGTAAACGTTTATAACATCTTTCATTTTGTTCTTGCTATATTTTAGATGACGTTTCTCGGCCCAGTATAGATTATTTTGGATTCTAGTTTTGCGCCTCGTCCCTCTCCGAGCACCAACAGTCTCATAGTAGTAATTTTCTTCAGAGATATTTTGAAACACTTATTTCTCGTAGCCCGCCTAGTTTCTGCTAGATACCTGAAATGGATGGGTGCCTCGTTGCCAGGGCGGCAGTTTGTCTTGCTCCTCTCTGAAGGAGGACTCCGAGGCGACGATATGACCCCCAAGACAGGTACAATGGAAGTAGTGGTAACAGTGGGTCCTTGTGAACTGGTCACTCTCTCTGAACCCGTACAGACAGATGCAGCAGGGGACCGAGGGCATGTTGCTAGCCGTAAGCCGCTCCTTCACTATCTACAAACAGAAAAAAAATTGTTATTGCTAGATTAAAAAAAAAAAAAATGTTTCTCATCGGGTAGGAAAAATTTAGGACTCCCATAGTAGAGTCGGGCTCCACCAGAGTGACGAAAAAGCGCTCTGGTAGTAGGCGATATGACCTCATAGTTAAGCCCGGGCATGAGTCATAAAACCTAACCTAACCTATATAAATATAACTCATAGAGGACGCCGGTAGCTCAGTGGTACGCGTGCTTGCTTACTGAGCTCAAGAACCCGGTTTCCAAACCGGCCGAGCCCCTTAAGTTTTTTTCTGGGAATGAAAAAACCTTGAGCACGCCGTCCTTCGGATGGGACGTTAAACGATAGTTCCGAGTCTGTACGATGTCAGGTACTCGTTAAAGACACCTACCTTAGGTGAATAAAAATTTACGGTAGGTAAACTTCCAGAGTAGAGTCGGGCTCATGTCCACCAAATAATTAAAGAGCGCTCTGGTAGTAGGCGATAGTTTTCAGTGGACCTCGTAGTTAAAGCCCGGACATGAGTCATAATAACTAATTAACTAACTCATAAGTGATAGATCCTTTTACTGTACTTTTGAGTGCTTGAGGGTCTGGTGTGGGTTCCTTGGGTGGTCGGCAAAGTTGTAATTGTACTGGTCTCAAAATCAAGGATATTTTTTCTCAACTTCAGAGAACTACTTACTTGTTACTCACTAAATCATACGCTAACTTAATCAATAAAGCAGCTCACTCTCTCAATCTCTGCTTGACAAACCCTGCTTACAGGGTCCTTGCTAAAAAAATACGAAGTGAAATATTTACTTCTATAAAGTTTTCTAAGTTACAAGGAATCTACCTGAAACATCCCAAAAGAGACCCAGACAATATACAACCAGAATAAAATACCATAGTTACCTCTAAAATCTCAAATATGACCGGCTGACCAAGACTCTCGAGGCACTTGTCTGTTATCTCGGTATAGATGAGCTGGAGAAGAGACTCGTCGAGGCCCCTCGGATTGGACAACTTGACGTGGGGCTTGACGTCCGGGTAACCTCGAGGGAGACTCATCTCTAGTGTGACCCGCACGTACTGGTGTTCCGTGTCCAGGGCAGTGCATGGATGCACCTCTGTCTCAATGCCCACCGCATGACCACTGTCATTCCCAGAGACAAATAAGTGTAACATTAAGTCAGGGAGTCAGTTATTAGGGATTTTGAGTTAAGCCCCTCTCTAATCCCCTTCCCATTGGCCGATTTGGCTGAAAATCAATTATTCTGAATATACATATGGAATTTAGTGTCGATATAATAATTTTTTCAGGTATCTGTTCACAGATAGAAACGACTTTATTTTTTAGATTCAGGAGGGTTGGAAAACACGAAATTCCAGTGAAAACTAATAAATGTCTGACCGTTTGTATAATGTCCTCTAGGTTTGAAAATGAAATGAAAAAAAGAACAAACATTTTCATATTACACCTCTGAAGATGGCGAAATTATTTCCAGATTAACAATAAGTTTAAAATAAAAATCCCAATATGTCACAAAGCAGGAAACAAAAATTGTCTTTTATTGCAACAGGTTCATTCAGTATACGATTTTAAAAAAGAGCCAAGAATTAACCATACCATTGCTTTAATTATACAAATGTACCGTATGTTCTATTTCATTTCTGGGAAATATACGATGAAAAACAAATATCTCCTTTCACCACACCGTCAGCAGATCGCTTATTCATTATTTTTAAGAAAAATGAACTGAATATAGACACTTTAAAAACATAAGTGAATTGTACACAGGAAAACGTACTTGTCATCCGTTTTAATAATAATTTCGTCCATCAGAATAGCTTGTAATGCTTCCAGTTCATCAGAGACCCTAAAAAAATAAAAATAGAAATATTCAAATTAAATGTGCCATTTGAAAAAAATTTGACGTGCGAATTCAATGTCATTACAAACTACCTTTCGTCATCATGCATCTTGAAACGGATTACAATTTAGAACCAAAGCCCAATAGCCCCCAATCCAGTCAATATTTTAAATGCGGAAAACTTTTTAGGTACTACAAAATTTTATTAAAGAACATCCAAAGTATTGATTTTTAAAACACAACTGTTATCAGAAGAAGGTAACACTTGCGGGAAGGTGGTCACTGCCTTGTGAATTATGACATTTTCTATCATAATTATCGAAATTATATTTTTTTCAGAGATAAATAATAAAACATTTAACATTTTACCGTTTAGTATTCTGTATTTTTAGTTGTATTTTCTTTGTTCAATTAATTTTCTTTGTTGGTTTATGAATTTTTATAACATGCCTTTTGTTGCTAAGTTGCGAAAGTTATTTGCCCAAAAATATATAGAAAACGTTTTAGAGTTTTACTTGTATTCAGCTCAATAATAGTTAATAAATACTTGCGGACCCATAATTTGCCTAAGCAGGAATTGTAGTTGCAACATTCATCGGTTAAACAAACTTTTTTTTTTGTTACGATGTCAGGAAATAGCAGCAGTTCTGAAGAGTCGGAAGAAAAAATATTTGCGGAGATTAAAAATATTCTGAAAGATGACGTCAAAGTGAATAGGCCTCTTGATTCAGGTTTTGAATTACTTCCCGGTGATTTGAAATTAACTGATTTTATTTCAATAGACCCAATTCCCGTGATAAAACCAAAGAAATATACCAATTCGAATAAACCCATGCATCCGATTTTTGGGGATTCAGCAGTTTTGTCCAAGAAAGTTTTGAAAATTGATAAATTTCCTCAGTCGGAACATTATGCTGAAATAGTTTCAGAAATGATCGAAGAAGGCCTTATAACTAAACCATGTAATTCTGTAAATCCAGAGGACATAAAATATCTTTCATGGGATCAGGTAGAAAGACCTATGACTTCTTCGACATTGTCACCTGCTCAGCAAAGAAGAACTAAAAAAAAAACTAAGCACAGAAAAGGCAAGATAAGAAAAAATTCGCTAGACGAAGGATTTACGGCGCAAATTAATCTTGAAGGTATTGAAGAATTAAATAGAGTAATTAAAATGTTCGAGTACGGATCTGATGAAGACAAATAACATATTTTTTTAAAAGATGAGTTCCACCAATTTCATTCTGGTGCTGTGCTTTTATGCGGTAAGAAACTGTGTACCAGAAAATATATTATGTTTATTTGGTAAGTCGTAAGTAATTAGTTACAGCTGTTTCCGCAGCACTCTAATTTTTTTTATAATAAATAGTTTCATTGCATTTTTGAATGATAGTGTCTACCTAGACTACATAAACTTTATTCAATAATAAAATATATAAAAAGTATAATATATAACTATAATAATAAATAAATAAAAAGTTCTTGAGACTGCAACTAGTAGCGCTTATTTATATTGTGAAATACTTACCCTTTAGTGAAGTTATTTCCTTTTTATTCAATTTTTAAAAATGTATATTATTTAGCGATATATTAAGTTGTGACTCATGCCTAGGCTGCAGCTACGAGGCGTAACGCCTACCACCAGAGTGCGTACTTTCTGCTAGACATGAGCCTGAGTACTAAATTTTGCATACCCAGGTTCAGTTACCTGGGGTAGGGTCTTTCAATGAGTAAGACATCGCACAGGCTCACAACCATTGCTTAATTTCCCATCCAAAAGGACGGCGTGCTCAATGTCTTTTCTCACCTTCCTAATTCCATTACTTTCGTAAAATATAATGTTTTGAAAAGCTGGTCAAGTGTGAGTCAGGCCTCGCACGATAAGTGTTCCGCAACCTCACAATATTCCGCGTTATGTATTTGTGCAATAACAACTGATTTTTAGAAGAAAACCTTCCGTTTGTTCTCTACATTTCAATTTTTTTTTTTTTTCCAAAATTTTCTTATGAGACTTACGAGAATAAGGAGGTTGGGCTCTCACGCAAACGCGTTAATTCTACTTTTTTTTTTTTTGTAAAGAAAAATAAAACCAAACAAGAGTAAATATTTTTTTAAAATATCATTAACACCTCCTCTTCAACAATACCCCACTGAAAATAATTGAAGCTATGTCTGTGTGCACTTATTACTCAAATTTTAGCTTCTATATTATTCCAATTCTAAAGTTATAAAGCTGTGACACAATGAGAGACGCACACCGTGAGCGTTTAATAAAGGTTACGTTTCGTTTTTACTATTTGGGATACAGAACCCTACACACTTTTTACACTAAACATGACTAAGGATAAATTAAAATTGAAAAAAAAAAGAAAGTATTTTGGTAAAGATGTATTAGTTTTAATGTTTACTTTATAGATAGTAAATCTAACAAATAATAAAAATTAATAAGTATCTACAAAACACAGATTTGCCAATTTATTTATAATTAAGGAATGCTTAAAGCAAATGATACGTTAGCTCAGTGGCGGATTTAGCAGGTCAGCCATTAGCATTGGCTGACGGGGCCCCCCTCAGCAATTACCCCACGGGCCCCTCTCACCAAATGATACTTCAAACGTTTTAAGACTATTTAAACTCAATCGCTAAGTATTTTTTACTCTGTATTTCAAGGAACTTTTTGTATGAACGAGGAATGAGTTCATTAAAGAAAATCAAAGATTTTCGACATGCTGCAATGACTGGAGAAACACTAGATGATTACAGTATTCTTTACATAGAACGAAATGTTGCCAACCAAATTGACTTGAATACCACAATTAAATTTTTTGCAGAGCGAAAAGCAAGAAGAGGATTAAAAATTTCCTAAAGATTCTCAGCTATTTTGTAGACAAACAAAATGTTAGCTTTGTTTTTTTAAATCAATGAAATAAATGTATTTTACAATCCAACATATATTTTTTTCCATATCATGTATAAAGACTGTGATAAAACAAATACAAATTTTATTTCCTTTGGAATAAATACGGGGCCCCGGAGAGCTTTTGCTGACCGGGCCTTTTTCCTTAAATCTGCCACTGCGTTAGCTGTTTGGAAATAGTCCAAATATGTACAGTTCTTGGTAAAGATAATATATTCAATACATTTTTTAAAATGTTTACAGATAGTAAATCTAATAATTACAAAAAATTAATAAGTAACTACAAAACAAAGATTTGCCAATTTATTTATAATTAAGGAAAGCTTAAAGCAAATGATACGTTAGCCATGTTTGGAAATAATTCAAATGTGTTCAGTCCTAAGTGTCAAATTAGCAGGTATAGAAAGAATAACTAGTCACGGCACATCTTATGACAATTGTTATTTAAGACATTTCTCTCTTTCTCAATACAGATTTGAAGAACGCATAAACAAGCTAAAAAAAAAAAAAAAAATTACAACTTCACTTATGATAGGTAAATACGCTTCGTCTTAGTCATTCCTCCCGCCACCAGCTCGTGCCGAATCACAAATCTGTCCTAAAAATTGGGGAGAGGGCTTCACATAGGTGGTGAATCATTGATTTGCTCTCAATCATTGATCAAAAATACGGGGTTTTAAAGTCTCTCAACAATAGAGATGATGCCATTTCACACTATCGATTGTAATTATATAATATATATCGTGTATTAAACACGAAAAATGTTACACAATACAATAAATGCTATAAAAATTCATTACTTCAATTAGTCAACAAAATAACAGTGACACTTTGTGACAATGGGAAAGAGGGTGGCGTTAAGTAATTTATGACCATCTCTGAATTTCTTACGCCCGTCCTAAAAAGTAGAAAAATAAGGTTTTCGGCCTCTATTCGATCCTGTGTTGGCATGTTTTTGACGATGTAACCAGTACACCAATAAGAATACTTTTTTTGTAGAATTTTTGGTGTGGAAACACCAAACTCAAAATACCGATTCTTCAAAAACTAATATATATATAGATGTATCTTTTCGGCTGGGAGTCTGCCTGTTGACCAAGACTAGGCAAATTCCGCTATTCTCCGCCGTCTTTTTCGAAGTTTTCTGGGTTGATTAGCGCTAAGACGGATCCGACGAGATGTAGTGACCCAGTGACCAGCACTGAAGCTCCTTCAGTTACACAACTGAGAGCTGCGCCTACATTCGGCAGAGCCTTCCTGTCGCACTCGGGACAGAGTGCCGCCCATGCTTCTTGGTTTTCCAAAACTTTGGATATTGCCTCCTTATTTGTAGTGCCATGCTTAAGTAGATCTGTAACACGAAATATTATCAAAGAAACATATTTCATAATATAAAAACATTAAATTGAATTAAAAGGCCTAGGTGTGCGGAAGGTCGAAGAACATTCTGTGATCTATCGCAAAATGATCAGGGAGAGCCCCCGGTCTTGGGTTATAGATAGAACAGATCCAGAAAATATATATCTTCGAAAGATCATAAAATTTTATATATAAAGACCCCAAACCATCCAACGTATTCAAACTTAATACACGAATGTAGTGCGGTATCCCAACCTCAGGAAAAATAAGATCAGTTTCTGAAAGATCAAGCGCAAAGTTGCGATGCACTAAAAATTAAATATTTTTCCAAAAAAATTAAAATAAAATAATATGTGTGAGTGACCCGGTATTTACAAGAATAGATGTGTAAACATCTGTTTTACTTTAAAAAAAATTTGCTGTCGTGCACTGATTTTGATTAAAATTTGTTTTATAATGTTACAATAAGAAAAATAGTATGAGGAATTTAACTTTCAAATTTATTGTTCTTCAATTTCTTTTATACATGAAATTATAGGTTTTTGGTAGCTAAAATAATTATAGACTTTTTACATTTACACTGCCATATTCTTTTCTTTTACCACAAATGTTATCTATTGTGACAAATTAAGCTATCGAAGCTTCTTAACCTAAAAATTATTTTTGGGGGCCATGGTGGCCGTGCGGGCTAGAGCATAGGACTCTGGTCGCATGGTCTCACCATGGTTTGCAGGTTTGAATCCCATCCGGGAGTGAGTTTTATTTCGTAGAAAAGAACTCCCTCCCAGGGCAACGGATGTCGAAAAGAATTACAACAAACACAGTGACATGCCTAATACAAGTATGCATCGTACAAAGGCCAAAAAATAAAATAAAATAAACATAAAAGCCCTTCAACTCGAGACCCTCGAAACACCCCCCTTCTCTGTCATCCCCATCCCTCCAACTTATGGAGGCAGCGGGGGCTCGTGTGATCCCCCCTGCTTTCTCGCCCAGCCAATCACTGTCCAGCAGTGGAGGCAGGCCAAGAAGGAAAGGAGAGTTGAAGGTAAGAGGATTACATGAGGGGAGAAGCTGGTCATAACCGGCACTCCCTAAATATTTTTGCTACAGTAGCAGGTCTCTCGGCCAGCGCCGCCTCAGTCTTAGGGGGGAATTATCTGGATGGGAATGGGATGGCAAGAGTCGAGCAACTGGATTGTCATGGGGAGAAAGGTTAGAGTGGAATTTGGAGGAGCGGGACTTGATGAGGTCAAAAACATAGGGGGATAGGGTCATTGTGGAGGGTAAGGTTGGACACATAGAAGGGTGCATCGACAATTGTTCTTAGGACTTTGGATTAGAAGGACTGGATACGCTTGATGTTACGCTGATGATTATACTTACCAAGAGAGAGGTACTGTGACTGGTCAGAGAGAATGTTAGTGCAGAAGATGGCCTCGGAGAAGTCACATTCCACCAGAAGCTTGAGAAGTGAGGCTCCAGACCTGCATCCTGTCGTGTTGAATATTAACACTCGCTTCGAGTTCCTGCAATACACAATCATCTACATCTATAACATTTAAAGTCTGTCTGTATTCTGAAATGTTTAAGAATAAATATAAATAATAATCAGTTGGTTTTGCAAGTTCAGGGTTTGTTCAGAAATATATCCTCGGTTGATACGCTACAAGGTTAAACCAAGGTAAAGTTGTTGTTTGGTTATACACCCCCTAAACCCTTTCTTCACATTGGCCAATTTGGCTGAAAAAAATGTTTTCAGGAAGGATGAAGCGCATTTTGAAATGTAAAAGAAAAGGAAAAATAAATAAGTACCGCTCCACCCCACATAGAACATCACCAATCTGAAGCTCACCACAACCCATCTACAAGTAAATAATGCCTCCCTTCTTATTAAAATATAAATTATATAGAAATAAAAAAAAATATAATAGATAAAAAAATTATTCTCATCACTATCAATTTTCAAAGTACCCTAAATTACTATTATAAATGGCGCCCAACGTGGAGCTTCAGATTGGGGATGTTCTATGTGGGGTGGAGCGGTACACATTTCTTCTTGTTTCATTTTCTTTTATATTTCAAAATGCGCTACATGCTTCCTGAGCGGGCATCCTCTTCTTTTTTCGTCTTCTAATGTTCTGCCATGTCAAAATTATTTTAAATTTCACAGATGTTACCATACGCACGGGGAGTTGCTCTCAGGCAGCCGTAGAGGCAAGACGTGCGTACAAAGGTCAAACCTACGAGTTTTCTTAACCTAACTAACTCTACATTTAGTCTTTTTCTTTTCATTTCCACTCTCTTTATTAAATTTCACCTCATTATTTGTTTATTTTAATTATTATTATTCTACCTGTGTTTTGTTCCTGTTCATACAGTGAGTATCTTATTAATTGAGTGTAAATGTTAATCCTTGTGTAATCCTTCTGGATCAGGTGAGTACCCTATTTTTCTCTTCATTATTTCATACTTATTTTGTTATTTCTTTTCTTCTCTCCCCATTCTTTTATCAGTGCCGCCCTGTTAAACACTACGTATTCAAAAGATGGAACCTCCGGACAAGAGGAGAAGACGCGAACGATTAAAATCACCACCAGATAATTCATTTATAGGGAGGGAATCCATCGTGCCTAGATATCTAATTTTGTCCCGGTGCGATGGAAGCGACTTTAGTAAAGTTTCACCTTTCTTTATAAATAAAGCCGTAACTGGTGTAGCGGGAGAACCTAAAAATATTAAAAAATTAAGAGATGGAACATTACTAGTAGAAACGTGCAATAGTTCTCAGTCCGGTAAACTACTGGCCTGCAAAAATTTTTATAATCAAATGGATGTGAATGTAGAACCTCACTCGACATTGAACTGTAGTAAGGGCGTAATTAGATGTTTTGATCTGGACTCTGTCTCAGAACAAGAAATTTGTAGTGAATTGGCCAACCAGGGAGTTAAGGAAGTAAAGCGGATTAGCGTTAAGCGGGATGGGGTTATGACCAGTACACACTCCTATGTGCTTACCTTCTCCATGCCAAAGATTCCAGAAAAGATAAAGGTTGGCTTCTACAGTATCACTGTCCGAATGTACATCAACAACCCGCTCAGATGTTACACTTGTCTTGGGTATGCCCACACCAGTAAATTTTGTAAGAAAAGTCCCATCTGTTCCCAGTGCGGCCAGAGTAAACACGAAGGGTCCCCCTGCCAAGGTCCAGCCCTGTGTACGAACTGTAAAGGCCCCCATAATGCTTTTGATAAAAGTTGCCCCATATATGGGAGAGAAAAAGAAATAAAAAAAATACAAGATTCAGAAAAAATTTCATATTTTCTTGCCAAAAAAATTTATAAAGAAAGAAACCCAGTAGAATTTGCCAAATTTTTCTCCAACGTAGTGTCCCAAAATAATAATGTTATAAAGAAATCTCCAATTCGAGAGACAAGAGAAATTAGTATTCAGACTGATCCCGTCTGTACAGAATCAGTGAACAAAGTGAACCAAATAAATATGTTATCATCGGTTAGGAGCGGCTCGCCCCCACCGCCCCCCTCCTTCCCCGCCCCCCTATCCCCTCTCCCTCCCCCTCCCTCCCCTGCCCCCCTCCCCTCTTCCCACCCAGCTGATTTAACAACAGCGGTCAGTCTGCCCACAGATCAGGCTGTCCAATTGTCAAGTGGCGCGTCCGATTCAGAAGGTTGGTCGCAGCCAGTTCACAATAAAAGACCACCTAGGACTGCTAAAAATAAAAACTCATCAAAAAAACCAAATAATCACAATATGGAAAATTAAAATCAAAGTCTCTATTATTATATCATTACTGCTTATTTATCTTATTTGTTTATTTTGTTATTATCTCCTTTATAGTTTCTGTACATCTAGTCCTATTTATATATTCTACTAGAAAAATGCTAATATCTACTCACCATAATAATATCTCTGCTATAAAAAATGTACTGTCACATGCTTTCTATCTTTGCTATAATATGCATACATCTCCCTATTCTGGTGTCTCTCCAACAATAACCACACAGTTGGTTGTCTGTACGTCTGGGGTCGAGAGACCCCTCACCTACTATTCCTATGAACTCCACGCTGATACAATGGAACTGTAACGGCATAAGAACCCAATTTGAGGAGATAAAAATATTATCAAATGACCAAAACCCTTCAATATTTTGCCTTCAAGAAACTCACCTCAAGCCTGCCGACAGATTCAGTCTGAAGAACTACACAGTTTACAGGAAAGATGTGATTCCAGTCTGCAGAGCTAGAGGAGGCGTTTTAACAGCTGTGAGATCTGACACCACGTCAGAGGAGCTACGGATCGAAACTCCACTCCAGGCCGTGGTGGTCAGAGTGGAAGGACCACTCCCTTTCACGCTGTGCAACATGTATCTCCCCCCTACTGAACACATGAACGAAGCGGAGATTCTAAGCCTCATAAATCAGCTCCCTCGTCCATATCTTGTAGTTGGCGACATGAATGCCTCTAATCTGCCTTGGGACCCTCATCACAGGAACACAAGGGGAAACACCTTGAGAAGGATCATAGACACCTTAGATGCGGTAGTGCTGAACACAGGAGAGAGCACATATCTGAGCCCGGCATATGGGTCGACATCGGCGATCGATGTCGCCTTCTGCTCGCCTCAGTTCACTCTGTTCCTGGACTGGAAGGTACTCCAAGACCTGCACAACAGCGACCATTACCCTATCATAATAAATTACAAATCCGTGAGGAAATCGGCTAACAGAATGTGCAACTGGAGGATCGATGCGGCGGATTGGACTACCTTCAAGGCATTGGCCGTTATTGACCAGGATAATTTCTCGGACGACATTAATACCACAAATAATTACATAACCGACGTCATCATGGAAGCAGCTCGAGAGTCGGTACCAGTGTCGAAAGGAAACTATAAAAGGAACTGTGTGCCCTGGTTCGACAGAGACTGCAAGCAGGTCGTGGACGGACGAAGAAAAGCACTGAAGAAATTCAATTTAGAACCTACAACTCAAAACCTGATAGAGTACAAGAAGGCAAGGTCCATCTCAAGGAGGATCATCAAACAAAAAAAGAAGGAGTCATGGATCACTTTCACGTCATCCATCACCCACAAAACCCCATCCGCAACAATCTGGAAGACAATTCGAAGTATTTCAGGCACCTACGCTTTCCACACCCCAATATTAAAAGTTGACTCCAGTCTTGTTACCGACCCCCTAGAAATAGCCAACATCTTTGCTGAATTTTACAGTAATGTCTCAGCCAGCAATAGTTACCACCCGGATTTTCAACAGCTAAAAGAACATACTGAAACTACTCACATCTTAGACATCGATGATGACACTGAAAATTTCTATAACCGTAATTTCAGCCTTTGGGAGCTAAAATCAGCAGTCCAGGACCTCAAGAAATCTGCACCGGGTCTGGACAGAGTACACAATGTTATGCTGAAGAACTTATCTCCTGATTCACTGAGAGGCCTCCTTAATTTTTTCAACAAAATTTGGAATGGAAATGAAATTCCAGATGACTGGTCTGAGTCAATAATTCTACCGCAATTAAAGCCAGGAAAGGTCCCACACTCTCCGGATAGTTACAGGCCCATAGCACTCACATGCAGCCCCTGTAAGCTTATGGAGAGACTGGTGAACCGCAGGCTTACTTGGATATTGGAGAAAGAAAATCTTCTGGCGAACATACAATGTGGCTTTAGAAAGGGTAGGTCTACCCTCGACCACCTGGTCTCAATAGAAAATGAGCTTCAAAACGCCTTTTTGAACAAAGAGGAGGCGATCGGTCTTTTTTTTGACATTGAAAAGGCTTACGACAGGGCATGGCGGTATGAAATTTTGAGGCAACTCCATGAATGGGGCCTACGAGGGAACCTCCCAAGATTTGTAAAACACTTTTTAGCCCGGAGACATGTAAGGGTCAGAATAGGCGACAAAGAATCGAGAAGACATCTTGTAGAAAATGGGATACCTCAAGGCAGCGTCTTGAGTTGTACGTTATTTGGAATCGCCATCAACAGCGTCGCAAAATGTATACCCCGACACTGCAAAGGCTATCTGTTTGTCGACGATCTCAGTGTACTTTACAGATTCAAGGATTATGACCGAATGAAAAACGATCTGCAACGGCTCCTTACCAAACTATATGACTGGTCGAAAAAAACAGGCCTCACAATTTCAACACAGAAAAGTGTAGGAGTTTACTTCAGCAGAAGAAGAAACCGAAACCCACCGCCTGACCTCCGGATAGGATATAACAGCATTGAATTCAAAAACAATGTAAAGTTCCTGGGGCTAGTGCTGGACGAAAAGCTCTCTTGGTCCGACCACATCAGACAACTAAAGGAGTCCTGTTTGAGAAGAATGAACATTCTAAAGGTATTAGCAAACACATCCTGGGGCTCTGACAGGCTATCTATGATCCGGCTATATAAAGCCCTGATATTATCCAGGTTAGACTACGGAGGCATGGTCTACGCATCAGCCAGGAGCACATATATTAGCTTATTAGACTCCGTGCATCATGCCGGAATCCGTTTGGCCACTGGTGCCTTCCGTACAAGCCCAGTAACAAGCCTCTGTGCAGAGTCTGGTATTCCCCCCCTTCTCTTCCGTCGCCACCACATGGCGTCTGGCTATATAGCATCCCTCAGTATGCAACCTCAAAACCCCGCATATAAGCCAGTTTTCTCACCCAAGTATGCTAGAGCGTATGAGGAGAGGCAAAGTGTGACTAGACCGCTTGGGATTCGGGCTAGGGGTTACGCCGGTGAGCTTCTTGCTACAAACCCACCACCCTTAGTATTGGGGGACCCTCCCTGGCTGACTCCCTCTATACAGATTAACCTCGAACTACATACTAACAGCAAACATGAAACTGCCCCTTCAGTATTTGTACAATCCTTCCATAATTTACTTCATAGACTGCCCCATGCAAAAATTTTATACACTGATGCTTCAAAATTAGATGAGGGTGTAGGAGCGGCAGTCGCAATGGATGGTGCTGTCTTAAAACGACGACTCCCAGGCATTTGTAGCGTTCACACTGGTGAACTGTTTGCACTGTCCATGGCGTTGTACAGCATCATGAATCTCAGGGGAGAGCGGTACATTATCTGCTGTGATTCACTCTCAGCCCTGCAAAGTATCCAAGAGTTATACTCTGATAACTGTTTGGTTGCCAAGATACACAGCTATTACAAAACCCTCACCGAACTGAAGAAAACTATCCTCTTTTGTTGGGTTCCTAGCCATGTTGGGATAAGGGGTAATGAATTAGTAGATGCTGCTGCGAAAGAAGCGGCAGCAAGTCTTCTTGAGGAAGTTGTGGTATATACAAAGAAGGACCTGCAGCGGTGGCTTCGACGTAGCGTGATGGAAGGCTGGAGAAATATGTGGGAGGAGATCGAGAACAGCAAGCTCAAAGTGGTGAAGAGAGATGTGAAGCCGTGGGGATCCTCTTGTAGAGGCAGCCGAAGGGAGGAGGTGGCGTTGACCCGACTCCGAATTGGCCACTCTCGGCTAACCCACGGCCATCTGATGACAAGAAGTGAACCGACCACATGTTGTGGGGTGCCCCTCAGTATCCAACATATCTTGGAAGAATGCCCCCGCTACGGAGAGCGACTGGCCAGACTGGCCATACCACGCTATCTAGCTGAGGCCCTCAAAGATGACAGCCGGATGGCTGATCGTATCGTTGACTTCCTCACGAAGACTGGGCTCATCAACCAACTGTAAATATACAGTCGTTAAATGACAAACATGGCTGGGGACTGACCGACTGTCAGTTGACTCTGCAGATATCTATTTTTGCCTTCTGGATAGGTATATGCAAATTTAAAATATAGCTAAGTATGTGTGTATGTGAATGTATGTGCATATATATGTGTATATATATATATGTATATATATATATATGGATAACTTATGTGTGTGCTTGTATGGGTAGTGAATGTGTATATATGTATGCATATGATAACAAATATCATTTAAATTATAAAAATAGAAAAAAAAAAATATCAAAATATATAATGAAAAAAAAAAAAAATAAAATAAAAAAAAAAAATAAAAAAAAAGAAAAAAAAAGAAATAAAAAAAAAAATAATAATAAAAAAAAAAGTTACAAAACAGCAAGGAAGAATATATATACAAAAAATGAGTAAAAAGAATATTAATGAAAAAAAAAAAAAAAAAAAAAGTTACAAAACAAGGAAGAATATATATAAAAAATCAGTAAAAAGAATGATAATGGAAAAAAAAAAAAAAAAAAGTAGGTGTGTGTAATTTTATTCCTTATCATCTATCATGCATTGTCAGCTAGTACATAGGACTATAGACTTATAAGATATGCTTTGCAGCTCTGTCGTAAAAATTCAACTACACTTAATAGCTGTGTGTTTGGCCTCCTTACGTAGATCTCACTGTGACTGCTCCCAGATCGCAGCGGGAATGTGCCGTTCTCCTAGAGTCTCTTAGCTGGGCCCCGGGATAGTCGGTCCGTCATCATGTTGTCTCTCTGGTCCGCTCTGATCTGCCTCCAATTATATGACTGCATATTATGACTACCTATTTTTCTTATTTTTTGTTATTATTTTCTTTAAAAAAAGGGGAAAAAAAAAAAAAAAAAATACACATATATATATACCTATATATATATAGATATAGTGAGCGATACTGCAAAATACGCTAGACTGGCGCTATGACCCTGGCTGTTGCGTGCCAAACAAAAACCCAAATACTACTACTACCATACGCACGGACCGACAGACAGACGAGGACACAGCTGGAGCTAGTCCAGCTCTTTCCCCTCCCCTCATGCCGAAGCCTTCTCAATTCAAAATAAATTAACTAATTATAAATTAAAATACTTTATATATCATTTAAAATGTCGTCTCACGCTAGCTTGTAGTTAGTTATTGTGACTCATGTCCGGGCTTTCAACTACGAGTACCTGACATCGTACAGGCTCGGCACCATTGCTTAACGTCCCGTCCGAAGGATGATGTACTCAAGGTTTTTTCGCCTCCCAGATAAAAAACCTAAGGGCCTAAAACGGGTTTCAAACCCACGATCTTGAGCTCAGAAGGCAAGCGGGCTAGCTCTAAGCTACCGGTGCCCTCTACGCCAACTTGTCAACAAGTTATTTAGAGAGGGACCGGATCAAGTGAAAATAGTAAGACTCACTTGTCAGCTGTGGACATAAACCATTGCTTGGAGACGAGTATGGACTCCAAGGTATGAGCTCCATCGAGGTAGAAGGTTGTCCCTCTCAGAACGACTGTCTGACAGCGGCCTGGAGGATGACTCTGGGAGATGATCTTCTCTTCGGCCTGGCTCACCGCAAGTCGTGGGTAGTCCACTTCTGCAGGAAGGACACATAGGCTGTCCTTGTAATGGATGTATTGACATGAAATTATTTATGTAAATGCTGGGGTGCAAACATAGTTGAATAATCAGCTGATTCATAGATCAGGGGTCTCAGGGAGGTTAGGTTTTGAAAAAGAAAAAGCCTTTCAACAGTTTATAAAGGATGGAACTTACTAAAGTTTATATGATGTAAATGAAGAAACTCAAAGTAAGTTGACTCATGCCCGGACTCGAACTACGAGGTCAAAGCGCCTACTACCAGAGGGATTTAGGACTCCTATAGTAGAGTAGGGCTCATGTACACCACAACGACGAAAGAGCGCTCTGGTAGTAGGCGATATGACCTCAAAGTTAAAGCCCGGGCATGATTAGTAACTAATTTTATATTTATCTATAAGTGAGCCCCAAAATTGAGGGTATTTTTCGCCAAATTTCCATTCTCAAAGTGCTGAAACAGAGAATGGAGGAACAGGTTTTTTTTTTTCATAAAAATACAGTACAGGTTATCTCGAAAATTACTGAGTCGATTTGGATAATAGCTGGGAAGGTTATTTCATTCCCGTGGACATGTTCACGCTTTATAAAAAGGGAGCTAAGCAGTGTTGGTAAATGTGAAGCAAGTTGGAGGAGAAACGACAGTCCGACCATTTATTGATACGCTTCTTAAACCATTAAGATATATCAAAATGATGTATCGGGAAATTAAAACGAAGTATTTTTGAAAATTTCACTTTTCATTTTCAATTTTTTGAAATGATTGGTACATGGATTTGTATAAAGAAAAGAAAAATTTTCAACTATTATTGACGAAAATAATGAATTTTGAATTGATTATGTAGTCTATAAATTGGCCATAGTTTTATAAGTTTGATAATGCTCGAAATGAACGAAACGTCATTTATAACAACTGTTTAATAAAAAAAAAAAAAACTTTTTGATGATCATAAGGCCGAATTGTGTGTTTTGTAAACGACCATATCATCCAAATTAGATCTTAGGTCTCAAATAGGAAATTTTAGTTCTTGAAGAAATAAAATTAGTTTTTAGAAATACTCACGCCTTTTGTTATTATTCCAAGATATCCATGCTTTGGCCAGTTGAAGGGATAATGAAGCATTCAATTTCTGAATAATCGAAAATTTGTTCACATCCCACGAATAATCACTAATATCAGGAACTACTTCCAACGAACACTGAAACAAAAATAAAAATAAAATACCAACTAGAAGATGTAGTATAATAATGATGAAGTGGTTTGGTTTAAATCTATGAAAGACCAATTAGCATACCATGGACTGACACTAAACCCATGATCAGGGATTATGTAATGAATCAATGAGAGTCATCCTGGAAAAACGAGATGTGTAATAAGTTGCGGATGATTAAGGACACCGTGAGACCCTGGACGAGCAGCCAAAGGGACAGAAGAAGGGAGGTGGTGATCTGCCGCCTCCGTATCGGCCACACTAGGCTCACCCACGGACATCTCATGGCCCGGCAACCACCCCCACTCTGTTCAACATGCATCCAGCTACTCACGGTCGAGCATATGTTACTGCATTGTCGCCATTACTCAGCCGTGAGAACCCGATATAAACTTCCCTCCTCCCTGCCATTACTTTTGGAAAATTCTCCCGAAACCCTCACCAAACTCCTGAAATTTCTCGACCACATCGGAGTCATAAACCGACTTTAACCCTTTTCCTTAAAAGTGGTACCACTTGTTCCTGCCTGGCTTCTACGTCTCGCACCTGGTGAAGAAGAATAACATTCCTTATTGACACCTGACCAAAAGATCGTCGTACCGGGCACTCATGACCCTTTGCGGTTAAAATGCCCTCCAAAAACGAAGAAAAAAAAAATAATAAAAAAAAATAAAAGACCAATTACATTGCATTTACCCCGAACAATTCCACATTACCTTCAGGCAAACTTAAACTAAAATCCCATGCTCCAGATTGTATCTTAAGTTGCACGTGACCAGAAATCGGAAAATATAAAATTCCACTGAAAACTTCGAAGAATATAATATGTGTGAAATGATTCAATATTATGCTTTTTTCTTTTCTCTCTGACTGGAGAAAAAGGACGTTATAAGAGGTAATTGAAGCGTTATATCAAGGATCACAGAAAATTGTACCGCAGTTTAACTGTAATGGGGATAGTAAGAAATGATTTCCTGACGTACACTTTTCCATATTTGAAAAAGCTTGGCCAAAATTTAATGTGATTTTCTATTGAATCCTGAAGATGAAGAATTTTTAAAACTAATGTCATTTTAATATACTTTACATAAGTATTGTCTAACTGCATTAGCGATCATTTCATGTCAAAACTTTAGTTAGCCATCTTTTCATCTTTTCTTTTAAACTGTTTTCCCGCACTCAGGCCTAGGCCTCGCGGGATTTTTCCTCAAATTTTACTTTGTTAGTAAACTTTATATAGTATATTATATCAATAATTGTAATAATTACATTGTCTATTTAGTATTGTCTGACTGTACATGTAATACTGTATAATTTGCAAAAATAAAAAAAAAAGTTCTATACGATACCTAACTTTACAATTATTTAATTATATAGACAGATATATATATATATTTTTATTGTTTACTTCTTTTTCGAATGATCTATTACGTAAAATTTCCATCACTGAACTGGTATGACTAGGAACAGTGAAAACTCGACTTCCTTGTTTCATGATACCCGCTTTTTGCCAGGCAATTTTTTCAACTGTGTCCCCCAGAAGTCTGGTGTGGTCAAGACCCAAAGATGTAATGCCAGCAACGGGGGTTCTCCTGAAAAACAAAAACAAAAAAAAAAAAAAAAACGGAAGACTTAATAATAATAATAATAATAAAAAGTTTTATATTAATTTTGACTATATTAGGTTGGTAATAACGTTCTGTCCATTTTGAGAATATTTATTTCTAGAGACCATTTCCCAAAACGTAACAACAAACTTCTAGAATTTCTGCCAAACTTTCGGCACTGAGTGCGCCTTCTTTAGTGCTTCATTCTGTCAGGACGTTAATTTACTCATCAGTAAAAGGAAAGGGGACGGTAAGCAAATACAGAGATCTGCTTATCAATGAAGACGTCATTGCTAATAACTCTATAATTGATAAAGCAACTTCCATTACAATTTTCGGACAAAAATATCGTGTATTAGATTTTTAATGTTTGAAATATGGATGGTTTCCCAATATTGTAATGGGGGTTGCTTGGTTGGTTTGTTTGGAATGACATCTTCAATGATAAGCAGATCTCTGTATTTGTATACACCGTCCCATTTACATATATTGATGAGTAAATAAACGTCCAGAGAGAATGAAGCACAGAAGATGACACACTCAGTGCCGAAAGTTTAGGAGAAATTCTACAAGTTTGTTTTATCGACCATAAGCCTAATCTCTCCTTCCTATTACATCGTTGGTTAATCCCCCCCCCCCCCCCCCTCCCCTCCCTAATCGACTATTAACTTTAGTGTCTGGTCCCTTAGCTTTTAGCACTGTTTACAAAAAACTACGAAATTCCCTGATTTTCCTCTGTGTTTTCATTGGGAGGAAGGACTACATCTAGACTTTAGGTTTGCATTGAGTCGTAGGACTGCAACAAACATCAAGATAGTAAATAAATTATCGAAAACATAAATACATTTAATATTATGGATATGACAAACACAACAAACTTCCACATAGCACATTGTAGAAGAGCTAAAAAAATATATTAAAATCATTAAATTTTGCCCATCACTAATTATAATCCTATTGCACATTCAATAATATAAATTTATAAATAATAAATAAATACCCTACTTGAAAACGTTCGTGCAATCTAATTCCCCCCCAATTCCAACTTCGATTATGGCAACGTCAACGTTTTCCGATAAAAATACTTCAAATGCCATCACAGTTAGAAACTTAAAATAAGATGGCATATCGTTTTCAGCTTCCTGGAAAAAATAAAAAAAATAAAATAAATAAAATGGGGATAATTATATGATTAATGTTTTTTTCCTTCTTTGTTGAACATTCTTCTACCCATAATCACTGGTAGAGTCGACATTATCTTTTAAATATAGAAGAAATTCGTATTTGGCCAACTTTTCGGAAACTATTTTAATCAAGTCATTATAAGGCCCTGAAGAAGGAAATACATAGTCTCCGAAACGTTGGCCAAATACTGAGTTTTTTCATTTACACGACAGAACCTCCACTTCCTTCTATGTTCTTCTGCCCCCTCATTTTCCATATTTCCCGCTTCAGGTCTATTAATATATTATATCTGCAACTTTTTTTTTTGTAGAAATTGCTTTAAAAAGGGTGAAAAACTCATTTTCTTCAAATCATCATCTATGATCTTCTCAACTGCATTATATTGGATTAGTTAGTTATTGTGACACATGCCCGGGCTCTTTAACTACGAGATCATATCGCCTACTATCAGAGTGCTCTTTCGTCACTCTGGTGGACATTAACCCGAGTCTACTATGGGAGTCGAAAATGATGCCTACCCTAAATTTTTATTCACCTAGAGTAGAAGTCTTTAACAGAGGACCTGACACCGTACTATGAAATCAGAATGTTATTATCTGAAAAGTACCTTGAATTGTTGGAGTTTGTTGTAAAGCGACCAAAAATATTCTACAAATTTCTCTTGAGAAAGTGGAGCACCGTTTATCCGTATTCTCTCTCGAACGGAGACAAGATGAGGAGACGTGAAGAGGCCTGTTCTGTAGGAACTGGACCGAAGAAGGGCTTCTGTGAGGGTGGCTGTGGTGCCCTTCCCCTTCGTACCTGTGATGTGGATCACACGGTCCTCCAGCTCCTCCAGTCCAACTCCCGCCCTACACACAATAATTATTATAACAGTAACAACATTTTTAGTCATAATAACAAAAATATTTATATTACCAACTAAAATAGTATCAGACTAAACACAATAGGTCCAATGATAACACACTGGTAAAATGAGCCAGCGGCTATTTGCACCGTGAGGAGAAACTGCTCAAATGGTCAAGGTTATTCAATCAGCTGTTTATATGTGTTCAAAGGATTGTGTATGATTGACATCAAAATGGACCGTAGGTTCACATTAGTATTGTAATTGGTTGAGTACACTAGAATTTTTTTTTTTTGCCAAACTAGTTTACTCCAACATTTTTTGGAAGAATATCTCACATAAAACATACAAAAATAAAAAATTTTGTATTGATACATGCATACCAATTATTAAAGTGTTAACACCCCTCAATCCCCCCTCCATTTTGGCTTCAAATCAATAGGAGTCATCCTTATGGATTCTCATATACAATTTTGTATAGATTTAGTTATTGTGAGTCATGCCCGGGCTTTAATTGCGAAGAAACCTACCAGAGCGCTCTTTCGTCACTCTGGTGGACGTGAACCCGACTTTACTCTGGAAGTTCAAAATGTTGCCTATCCTAAATTTCTAAGGTTGGGATTTTCAACGAGTACCTGACATCGTACAGGCTCGGAACAATCGCATTAAGTCCAATCCGAAGGACGCCGTGCTCAAGATTTGTTTGCCTCCCAGATAAAATAAACTAAAGGCCTCGGCCGGGTTTCGAACCCGCGTTCTAGAGCTCAGTAAGCAAGCACGCTGCCGTGAGCGCCAATAGCACAGAAGCTAGCGGCGCCCTCATTTCGTCTAGAAAATTCCATCTGGTTATACTTTTATATAATTTAGGGTAGGCAAAATTTAGGACTCCCATAGTAGAGTCAGGCTCATGTCTACTAGAGGGTCGAAAGAGCACTCTGGCAGTAGGCGACATGATCTTGTTATTAAAGCCCGGGCATGAGTCATAATAACTAACCAACTATAAAAAAAAAATACATATTACTCATGGTCATAATTAATGCATTAATTGCTATCCTTTATTATCCCCATAAATAAATTTATTTATTTAATCACTGAACGCCCAAGAGAGTTGATACAATCATTAGGTACAACAAAAAATTAGTTTAAGTACATTCTTTAAGACAGGTAAGTACATGATTCATTCTGAACTATCTATCAACAGGTCCCTTCTTATCTTCTCGTACCCTGTCCTGTCCATCTGTCACACTTGAATCCGATATATAGTTTTTATTTTCAATGACCATATATAAATATATATATATATTTTCTAGGACATTGTTCCTTTAAATAAACCATTAAAAGGCCCATCTCCAAGATAATGTGTTCAATATATAGTTTATAACTCTCCACGTTTTTTTTTATATCAAGGGCAATGGCAATTGACTCTTAATAAATGTCGGTAGTTATAGCCAAATCTCGAAAAACATATCACTACTCCTAAGATAAAAAAAATAATACAAATATTACATATTATATACATAAGGAAAATATTTTGCATTACCTTCCAAGATATTTCAGTGTGTTCTGGACGTTCAATTGCTTTGAAGTATTTAAATTTTTATTTTTTCTAGCTTCATGAAGAACACTCGCATTTGTCTGAAGTGTATTTAGTGCTTTGACTGCGCTCTGAAAATTTGATAATTCTCCCATACATCAAACAATCTACTCAAATTTATAAAAATAAATGTTTTAAACTGAACAAATAAAAATAATTACTCTCATGACTCATGGATTTATTCAATTTGAAATACACATTTTAACAATAAAGAGATGATGCAATTTTCGTTTGTAACTATTCGAATGTGTTAGTTTTATTTGTTCGAATAAAAAAAAACAAAAAAAAAAACTTGTTATTCTACATGTTATTAAAAATAAAAAAAAAGGAGAGAATGATTAGATAAATTTTCTTAATGATGATGAATATAGATAAGTGGTTGTAACTCCAAAAGGAACTCTCTAAGGAATTCAACATCAGAAATTCTATAGTTTGAGTATTGATAAGAAGAAAAACTGAAGAATTAAGAAAACAGATTTTGTGTTGTTATCAGTAAGATTACTCGTGCAAAAGACAATAATTATCTTAACTTACTTCGTAGTTTTTACTGATTGACTTCTTGAAAAAAAAGCTCATCATTGTATCAGAAGAAGTAGAATCAACGCTATTCATAACTTTCAAAAAAGGTAAATAAAAAAAAAGGTAGAGATGTCTGTTGTACGAGTTAAAAACTTAGCCGCTTCTTGGTATGTTCCATGATTCATCGATCAGTGCACCGGTTAATCCAACACAACTAATCATTGTACGAAGTTTTTTAATAAAGGTTCTTAAACAGAAGAAAAAAATAAATGAAATGGAAATAATAAATAATGGCAATGCCAAATTTCAGTCAACCAATTGATCAGCATTTGGGATGTCGAGAACTGTCCTCAAAAGAAACACGATACTGGTACCAAAAATTCTTATTAGAAATATCGGTTATTTTGGATCTGGCAATTCACAATAAAATATATATATATATATATATATTGGCTTAAAGGTATTCTATACATTATTTTCTAGTTTCCAGACTATAACATCTCCAAAGACATTTAGAGATATTAGAGCAAGCCTCTTAAAATGTTTTGTGTACATTATAATATATAAAGGTTATTTTGTCCGTTCGGAAATCATTATTTAATAAAAAACAAAATTAATAGTGATTTTTTTTCCTCAAATGCGGCCATAATAAATTAATGAATCGTATACAATTTGTTTTCTTATAAACTTAAAGGAAAATAAATCGCAAAAAAAATTAGATGCGCCATCAGTTCTATGCAGTGGCGGCGACTCGAAGGGGCGGTCGCCCCCCCGCTTTTTGAGGAAGCACTTAAATGGTTTTTCAAATTTAACATTTGACTGCCTCAAAAATGTAAATAAATTATTTATTTATTGATAATGATCATCATGAACCATAATGGTGCATGATGTAATAAAGAAGTTACAAAGAACAAAATAGCCTTTTAGTGTGTTGAAAAGAGTAAAAAGTTATTTACGGAACACCATGCTTCAAGACCGGCTGACGCACTGTGCGATGTTAGCCATTGAGAAGATGGACCTCATCTTAGACAAATGTGTTGAAGTGTACGGTTGGCGGAAGAACAGACGCTTAACATTGTTTTAAAACAAAAAGTCTGAACTTTTTCCACACAACCATATTGTTGTGTGATATGGTACAAAAAATGGTATAGAGTAAGTTCTTTAGTAACTTCAGGTAAACTAGGTGTTTTACTAAATAAAACTAAGTGTGCTGATACAAAATTGTGTATCTAGATCGCTTTCAAAACCCACTAAATTGCACCAATTTTTAAATACATTTTCCGGGGGAGGGCCCCCGGACCCCCCGTCAGCTGGGGGGTATTCCATACCCCCCAGACCCCCCGGTGGCTTTGCCCCCCCAATTTCAGACTCCACTCGCCGCTACTGGTTCTATGACTCTTTTTATGCATCACTAATTTCTGGATTTTGAAAACCTGGATGTGAAGAAGTGGTGGGGGGAAGGAAGATTTGTTATGTTAAGAAATCAATGAATTGATTTTGTATATCGATTTTTAGTTGTGTGAACAACATGCTTTGTCCTCACAAAGATAAGATTAAGTCAGTTTGAGGTTTTAATGTAACATTGTTTTTTTTTCTTCTTATTAATACTATCCATAATGTTTTTCTTCAAGAAATCAAATAGTAAGACCGGTGAGTTTTATTTATTGTTGTAAATAATTAATTCCATGAACGTGTCTAGTATTAATATAAAGTTTTTATAGTTTCCAGACTATAACATCTCCAAAGACATTTAGAGATATTAGATCCATGCCTCTTGATTTTTTTGTGTACATTATAATATATAAAGGTTATTTTGTCCGTTCGGAAATCTGAATGTGTAATTTTTAATCTGTACAATAATAGAAAACAGCATGATGTAAGTTCCATGAATTTTACTTACATTGTGTTATATTATTATTTTATAGATTAAACATTGTACTCTGAAGGTACTCTTTATTGGGCGAAATATGTGGTGCTTAAAATAATTTTTGAGACCTACCCTGTGCTTATTATGTATATGGATATTTTTGAAAAAATTAATTATAACGCTATTGTTTTCTTTTTAGTTCTATGGAAGTTGAATTTTTCCTTATTGGGAAATCCATGTATATATATAATTTTTATATTTATATATATTTCATATATAAGTATATATATATATATATATATATATATATATATTTCATATATAAGTATATATATATATATATATATATATATATATATATATATAGATATTAAAATATTAAATAGAATAATAGGAACAACTGATGTTCCTCGGTTATCGTACTTCTCTATAAACATACTACGATAACTGTTGTATCTTATCGTAATCGTACTTCTTTAGATTTTATAGTAAATATTTACTAAGTATTTGTAGTTGAAAGGTCCTTACGTTACTTCCAAAAATAGGCGGAAAAAATGTGTTTATGATAACTTTACTCTGCAGATCCACAAAAAGACTGTTCTTATTAAATAATGTTGTTGGAGAAGGATCAATTTTCCCTCTGTTCCAAGAGTTATCCTATTTAAAGAAATATACATACATGTATGGGAATTTCTTCACAAACTGGGCAACTCGATGTCTCACAGTAATTTTATTGACAAATTACATTTCTTTTTAATTATTGTCAACCATAAAAAATTGTAATCTTTTTTAACAATGCACAATGTAAAAAGTTACAATTTAAGTATGTATTGCGACTTCAATATCGTTCTTAATGAGTAAAAAACAGTCCATATGTCGGTCACCTTACGAAAAAGACTGAAAAATCTCTTAATTTATAAAACATTAAATTGAAAATTTTAAATTTACCATTAATGTTTTAAATAATGACAAAATAATCACTTCTGAATTACAAACTTCTTAATTTTTAAATTTTAAAATAAAATATAAAAATTTTAATTATGGACTAAACCTTGTCACGAAATTTCGAGAACAGTCCCCTGGTCTAATTTGTAAACAGTGTCTACTGTTGTCTATTGCGAAAACAGCGATTATTCCGGTTTGGATGGACCGTTACCGATATGATGTTGATCCTCCTGAAGTTGGCAGCAATGCGGCGCCACCTTATGTTGTGTCACCTGAGTATTTAAGTGACAAAAAGTGTTTGAACCACTACTAAAAACCGATAAGTTAAATATATTCTTCGTATTTATAACTAGTAATAACCAGCGTTGCCCGGGGAACTTTGACTTTTCTCCTAATATCTCTCGTTCGAATCCTAATCAATTCTTCGACAGTACATTCACGATGTTATAATTTTGAATTATTCATATGGAATAAGGCTTATGTGCCTTGCAACGGTGGACCCCATAGCCAGTACGCAGTTAGGACCACTGGGCAACACAGCTAGTATGTGCCTTGCAACGGCGGACCCCACAGCGAGTTCGTAGTTAAGACCACTGGGCATCTCTGCTAGTATGTGCCTTGCAACGGCGGAAACCACATCTAGTAAATACTTAGCAGCTAGTGTGTGCTTAAAACCGCTGGGCACAACAGCTATAACGTTCTTAGGAATGCTGCGCACCACAGCTAGTACGTGTTCAGGAACGCTGGGTCACAGCTACTCGTAGTATATGCCTTGCAACGGCGGCCAGCCCAACTAGTAAGTTATTAGGACCACTAGCAACCACAGCTACTTCCTACTTAAGAACGCCGGGCACCTTGGATAGTATGAGCCTTGCAACTCCGTGCAACCAGCTATTAAGTTCTTAGAAACGCTGGGCAACACAGATAGTACGTAATTAGGAACGCTGGGCACCGCAGCTAGTATGCGCCTTGCAACATCGGATGCCCTAGCTATTTTGTGCTTAAGAACGCTGGTGAGAGCTATTATTAACCGTGCAACGGTGGTCCTCCTAGGTAATACATGCTTAGGAAACCCACCATATTAAAATTAGGGCTATATCCCATCTTTAAGAAAGCTCCATGTGAGATTCATTCGGCATTCATACACCCCCGCCCCTCCCGTCCAAAAGGGTCACAGCCAATTTTTAAATATTGCTTTTGAAACTACTATTTATATGCTTGCCCCCCCCCATACCCCCCCTCCCGTTGACAATTTTTCTGGGAAGGGGGTTCAGTTCAAAATAACAATAAATGCCGATGTAATAAATGTATCAACATCAAATTTCGTATTTAAAAATCCACTGAGAACATAACCTGTCAACTTTCAGCGATATCGGCTGATGGTAGGGGGGAGTTCCGGGGGGGCTAAATTCAAAAATCCCAATAACTGTTCACAATTTTGTGACGTCAGACACTCTATTTTTCTATTTGGCCTTTAAGAATACTACATATGAAATTTCATGACAATCCGACCATTAATTAATAAGTTAGCACTATTTTTATGCTTACCCCCCCCCTTACAACCCCCCCTCCCGTTCGAAATGTTGGGACGCCACATAGCCTATTATTCAATAGGGCTCGAAAGGATGCTACATGTGAAGTTTCATGAATATCCGTCCTGCCGTTTGGGCGTGATGCTGGAATAAACATACAAACAACCCCGTTTCAGTATCGAAGTATATAAGCCGGTGGAAGAGAATGGGTAGATAAGCGACTCTGAATTTTAAAATCCCAATAACTGCCGATGTAATGAATGTATCAACATCAAATTTCGTATTTAAAATTAACATTCACGGAGGACATAACCAGTCAAATTTCAGCGATATCGGCCGAGGGGAGGGGAGAGTTCCGGGGTGGGGGCTCAATTCAAAAATCCACAACCCCCCTCCCGTTCAAAATTTTGTGACGTCACACACTTTTTTTTCCTATTTGGCCTTCAAGAATACTACATATGAAATTTCATGACAATCCGACCATTAATTAATGAGTTAGCACTATTTATATGCTTAGCCCCCCTTACAACCCCCCCTCCCGTTCGAAATTTTGGGACGCCACATAACTTTTTTTTTCTATTTAGCTTTCAAGAATACTACATATGAAATTTCATGACAATCCGTCCATTAATTAATGAGTTAGCACTATTTTTATGCTTAGCCCCCCCTTACAACCCCCCCTCCCGTTCGATATTTTGGGACGCCACATAGCCTATTATTCAATCGGTCTTGGAAGGATGCTACATGTGAAGTTTCATGAATATTCGTCCAGCCGTTTGGGCGTGATGCTGGAATAAACATACAAACAAACCCCGTTTCAGTATCGAAGTATAGAAGCCGGTGGAAGAGAATGGGTAGATAAGCGACTCTGAATTTTAAAATCCCAATAACTGCCGATGTAATGAATGTATCAACATCAAATTTCGTATTTAAAATTAACATTCACGGAGGACATACCAGTCAAATTTCAGCGATATTGGCCGAGGGGAGGGGGGAGTTCCGGGGTGGGGGCCCTTTTCAAAAATCCCAATAACTGCCCATGTAATGAATGTATTGACTTCAAATTTCGTATTTAAAACTAAAATCCACTTAGGACATAACCAGTCAAATTTCAGCGATATCGGCCGAGGGGAGGGGAGAGTTCCGGGGTGGGGGCTCAATTCAAAAATCCACAACCCCCCTCCCGTTCGAAATTTTGTGACGTCACACACTTTTTTTTCCTATTTGGCCTTCAAGAATACTACATATGAAATTTCATGACAATCCGACCATTAATTAATGAGTTAGCACTATTTATATGCTTAGCCCCCCTTACAACCCCCCCTCCCGTTCGAAATTTTGGGACGCCACATAACTTTTTTTTTCTATTTAGCTTTCAAGAATACTACATATGAAATTTCATGACAATCCGACCATTAATTAATGAGTTAGCACTATTTATATGCTTAGCCCCCCTTACAACCCCCCCTCCCGTTCGAAATTTTGGGACGCCACATAACTTTTTTTTTCTATTTAGCTTTCAAGAATACTACATATGAAATTTCATGACAATCCGACCATTAATTAATGAGTTAGCACTATTTTTATGCTTAGCCCCCCCTTACAACCCCCCCTCCCGTTCGATATTTTGGGACGCCACATAGCCTATTATTCAATCGGTCTTGGAAGGATGCTACATGTGAAGTTTCATGAATATCCGTCCTGCCGTTTGGGCGTGATGCTGGAATAAACATACAAACAAACCCCGTTTCAGTATCGAAGTATAGAAGCCGGTGGAAGAGAATGGGTAGATAAGCGACTCTGAATTTTAAAATCCCAATAACTGCCGATGTAATGAATGTATCAACATCAAATTTCGTATTTAAAATTAACATTCACGGAGGACATAACCAGTCAAATTTCAGCGATATCGGCCGAGGGGAGGGGGGAGTTCCGGGGTGGGGGCCCTTTTCAAAAATCCCAATAACTGCCCATGTAATGAATGTATCGACTTCAAATTTCGTATTTAAAACTAAAATCCACTTAGGACATAACCATTCAAATTTCAGGGATATCGGCCGAGGAGAGGCGAGAGTTCTGCGGCAAGGGCTCAGTTCAAAAATCCACAACCCCCCTCCCGTTCACAATAGTGTGACGTCACATACTTTTTTTTCCTATTTGGCCTTCAAGAATACTACATATGAAATTTCATGACAATCCGACCATTAATAAATGAGTTAGCACTATTTTTATGCTTAGCCCCCCCTTACAACCCCCCCTCCCGTTCGATATTTTGGGACGCCACATAGCCTATTATTCAATCGGTCTTGGAGGGATGCTACATGTGAAGTTTCATGAATATCCGTCCAGCCGTTTGGGCGTGATGCTGGAATAAACATACAAACAAACCCCGTTTCAGTATCGAAGTATAGAAGCCGGTTGAAGAGAATGGGTAGATAAGCGACTCTGAATTTTAAAATCCCAATAACTGCCGATGTAATGAATGTATCAACATCAAATTTCGTATTTAAAATTAACATTCACGGAGGACATAACCAGTCAAATTTCAGCGATATCGGCCGAGGGGAGGGGGGAGTTCCGGGGTGGGGGCCCTTTTCAAAAATCCCAATAACTGCCCATGTAATGAATGTATCGACTTCAAATTTCGTATTTAAAACTAAAATCCACTTAGGACATAACCATTCAAATTTCAGCGATATCGGCCGAGGAAAGGCGGGAGTTCCGGGGAAAGGGCTCAGTTCAAAAATCCACAACCCCCCTCCCGTTCACAATTTTGTGACGTCACACACTTTTTTTTCCTATTTGGCCTTCAAGAATACTACATATGAAATTTCATGACAATCCGACCATTAATAAATGAGTTAGCACTATTTTTATGCTTAGCCCCCCCTTACAACCCCCCCTCCCGTTCGATATTTTGGGACGCCACATAGCCTATTATTCAATCGGTCTTGGAAGGATGCTACATGTGAAGTTTCATGAATATCCGTCCTGCCGTTTGGGCGTGATGCTGGAATAAACATACAAACAAACCCCGTTTCAGTATCGAAGTAGAGAAGCCGGTGGAAGAGAATGGCTAGATAAGCGACTCTGAATTTTAAAATCCCAATAACTGCCGATGTAATGAATGTATCAACATCAAATTTCGCATTTAAAATTAACATTCACGGAGGACATAACCAGTCAAATTTCAGCGATATCGGCCGAGGGGAGGGGGGAGTTCCGGGGTGGGGGCCCTTTTCAAAAATCCCAATAACTGCCCATGTATTGAATGTATCGACTTCAAATTTCGTATTTAAAACTAAAATCCACTTAGGACATAACCATTCAAATTTCAGCGACATCGGCCGAGGAGAGGCAGGAGTTCCGGGGAAAGGGCACAGTTCAAAAATCCACAACCCCCCTCCCGTTCACAATAGTGTGACGTCACACACTTTTCTTTCCTATTTGCTTCAAGAATACTACATATGAAATTTCATGACAATCCGACCATTAATTAATGAGTTAGCACTATTTTTATGCTTAGCCCCCCCTTACAACCCCCCCTCCCGTTCGATATTTTGGGACGCCACATAGCCTATTATTCAATCGGTCTTGGAAGGATGCTACATGTGAAGTTTCATGAATATCCGTCCAGCCGTTTGGGCGTGATGCTGGAATAAACATACAAACAAACCCCGTTTCAGTATCGAAGTATAGAAGCCAGTTGAAGAGAATGGGTAGATAAGCGACTCTGAATTTTAAAATCCCAATAACTGCCGATGTAATGAATGTATCGACTTCAAATTTCGTATTTAAAACTAAAATCCACTTAGGACATAACCATTCAAATTTCAGCGATATCGGCCGAGGAGAGGCGGGAGTTCCGGGGAAAGGGCTCAGTTCAAAAATCCACAACCCCCCTCCCGTTCACAATTTTGTGACGTCACACACTTTTTTTTCCTATTTGGCTTTCAAGAATACTACATATGAAATTTCATGACAATCCGACCATTAATAAATGAGTTAGCACTATTTTTATGCTTAGCCCCCCCTTACAACCCCCCCTCCCGTTCGATATTTTGGGACGCCACATAGCCTATTATTCAATCGGTCTTGGAAGGATGCTACATGTGAAGTTTCATGAATATCCGTCCAGCCGTTTGGGCGTGATGCTGGAATAATCATACAAACAAACCCCGTTTCAGTATCGAAGTATAGAAGCCGGTGGAAGAGAATGGGTAGATAAGCGACTCTGAATTTTAAAATCCCAATAAATGCCGATGTAATGAATGTATCAACATCAAATTTCGTATTTAAAATTAACATTCACGGAGGACATAACCAGTCAAATTTCAGCGATATCGGCCGAGGGGAGGGGGGAGTTCCGGGGTGGGGGCCCTTTTCAAAAATCCCAATAACTGCCCATGTAATGAATGTATCGACTTCAAATTTCGTATTTAAAACTAAAATCCACTTAGGACATAACCATTCAAATTTCAGCGATATCGGCCGAGGAGAGGCGGGAGTTCCGGGGAAAGGGCTCAGTTCAAAAATCCACAACCCCCCTCCCGTTCACAATTTTGTGACGTCTCACACATTTTTTTTCCTATTTGGCTGTCAAGAATACTACATATGAAATTTCATGACAATCCGACCATTAATTAATGAGTTAGCACTATTTTTATGCTTAGCCCCCCCCTTACAACCCCCCCTCCCGTTCGATATTTTGGGAGGCCACATAGCCTATTATTCAATCGGTCTTGGAAGGATGCTACATGTGAAGTTTCATGAATATCCGTCCAGCCGTTTGGGCGTGATGCTGGAATAAACATACAAACAAACCCCGATTCAGTATCGAAGTATAGAAGCCCGTGGAAGAGAATGGGTAGATAAGCGACTCTGAATTTTAAAATCCCAATAACTGCCGATGTAATGAATATATCAACATAAAATTTCGTATTTAAAATTAACATTCACGGAGGACATAACCAGTCAAATTTCAGCGATATCGGCCGAGGGGAGGGGGGAGTTCCGGGGTGGGGGCCCTTTTCAAAAATCCCAATAACTGCCCATGTAATGAATGTATCGACTTCAAATTTCGTATTTAAAACTAAAATCCACTTAGGACATAACCATTCAAATTTCAGCGATATCGGCCGAGGAGAGGCGGGAGTTCCGGGGAAAGGGCTCAGTTCAAAAATCCACAACGCCCCTCCCGTTCACAATTTTGTGACGTCTCACACATTTTTTTTCCTATTTGGCTGTCAAGAATACTACATATGAAATTTCATGACAATCCGACCATTAATTAATGAGTTAGCACTATTTTTATGCTTAGCCCCCCTTACAACCCCCCCTCCCGTTCGAAATTTTGGGACGCCACATAACTTTTTTTTCCTATTTGGCTTTCAAGAATACTTCTTCTTCTTCTTCCTGTGGCGCTACGGTCCTGAAAGAACCCGGGCCCCCGTCACAATCCTCCTCCATTCGTCTCGATCCAAAGCCTTCTCCCTCCATCCTCTGATGCCCAACACTCGGAGGTCCGCCTCGACGTCGTCCAGCCACCGGAGTCTGGGTCTTCCTCTTCTCCTGGCACCGCCTGGCCTACCGTAGAGGGCTTGTTTAGGGAGTCTTCCTCCTTCCATTCTCTCTACGTGGCCCAACCAACGTAATCTCGCCTGCTTGATCACGGATACCAGGTCGGGTTCCCCGTAGAGGTCTCTCAACTCTCTGTTCTTCCGGATACGCCATCTGCCGTTCTCGGAAACAGGTCCATAAATCTTTCTGAGTACTTTGCGTTCCCACAGTAGCAGAGTCTCTTCATTTTCTTTTGTCAACGCCCAAGTTTCACCAGTGTAAGTTACAATTGGACGGACAATGGTTTTATAGACTATTAGCTTGGCCCTCCACGTTAATGTGCGGAATTTGAGTATTCTTTGGACCGCAAATAGACATCTATTCCCTGCAGCAATGCGTGCTCTTATTTCGTGGCTAACGTTATTGTCTTCTGTGATCAGAGCCCCGAGATATTTGAATTCCTTGACTACTGGAAATTGGTGCTCATTGATAGAAATCACCTCAGGAGCGTCTTGCAGAGGGTTCCGTGAGGTCTTCATGTACACGGTCTTATTTACATTCAAATGAAGACCACGTTTCTCTGCTTCTCCTCCGAATTCCTGTAGAGCCCCGGCCAATGCTGCTATTGTGCGTGCTGTGACCACCATGTCATCAGCATACCCCATATGCTGCGTCAGGCGGTTATAAATAGTTCCTCCCGGATTTGTCCGGATGGCCCTAACAGCTCTTTCTTGAGTCAGGTTGAACAGAACAGGTGAGATTGGGTCTCCCTGTCTCAGTCCATTGCTCACCTCAAACTGTTCATATGTCTTATTTTGCAGTTTCACCCGACACTTTGAGCCCCTCACAACTGTGAGTCATTCTCACAAGTCTAACCAACTTCCCTGGAATTCCCAGCCTTATCAGGTCATTTAGCAGCTCATTTCTCTTTACCCGGTCATAGGCCTGTTTAAAGTCAATGAATAAGTGGTGAAGACGGATGTTATATTCATTGCTCTTCTCGAGCATCTGCCTTAAGGAAAACACGTTGTCCACCGTTGATCTGCCAGCCCTAAAGCCACACTGGTTCTCCCCAAGGAGTCTTTCTGCATGTCGCTTCATTCTGTCATTTATTGCTGTCGAAAGAACTTTATACGCTGTACATAACAAGGCAATGCCTCTGTGGTTATCACAGTTGAGGACGTCACCCTTCTTGTGGATGGGGCAAACTGCAGCCACTGACCACTCTTCCGGCATTCTTTCTTCCATCCAAACGTCATATATCAGCCGGTATAGTTCATCCAGGATAGCATCACCACCATGTTTCCACAGTTCAGAAGGGATACCATCCACGCCAGGGGCCTTGTTGTTTTTAAGTTTATAGATTATTTCTCTAATCTCTTCCTTTTCAGGCGGGATTTCCTCTTCGTCTGCTGTCTCATCGTTGTCTATCCTGAAGTTAGAGTTTGGGTTAGATGTAGTGTCCTCATTTCCATTATAAATCTGCTGGAAGTGCCTAGTCCATCTCTCGGCAACTTTCTTCTCATCACACAGCAGATTTCCTTGTTCATCTTTGCAACACTCAATCCTGGGTTTAAAGCCTGCTTTTATTTGGTTGATGCCTTTGTAAAAAGACCGAATCCGTCCTCCTTCATAATCTTCTTGAAGTTTTTCAAATCTTCTTTTCTCGTGTTCTCGCTTCTTTCTTCTACACACGGTCTTTGCAGCTCTTCTCTTGACTCTGAACTCCTCTGCTGAGCTTCTCGTGTACCTTTCTATGACCCTTCTTCTAGCATCACTCCTTTCCTGAATGGCTAAGACACATTCTTGGTCAAACCATTCTTCACGGGCACCCCTCCTTCGTCTGCCCAATACATCCTCTGAAGCTACGGTTACGCCACATAGCCTATTATTCAATCGGTCTTGGAAGGATGCTACATGTGAAGTTTCATGAATATCCGTCCTGCCGTTTGGGCGTGATGCTGGAATAAACATACAAACAAACCCCGTTTCAGTATCGAAGTATAGAAGCCGGTGGAAGAGAATGGGTAGATAAGCGACTCTGAATTTTAAAATCCCAATAACATCCGATGTAATGAATGCATCAACATCAAATTTCGTATTTAAAATTAACATTCACGGAGGACATAACCAGTCAAATTTCAGCGATATCGGCCGAGGGGAGGGGGGAGTTCCGGTGTGGGGGCCCTTTTCAAAAATCCCAATAACTGCCCATGTAATGAATGTATCGACTTCAAATTTCGTATTTAAAACTAAAATCCACTTAGGACATAACCATTCAAATTTCAGCGATATCGGCCGAGGAGAGGCGGGAGTTCCGGGGAAAGGGCTCAGTTCAAAAATCCACAACCCCCCTCCCGTTCACAATTTTGTGACGTCACACACTTTTTTTTCCTATTTGGCTTTCAAGAATACTACATATGAAATTTCATGACAATCCGACCATTAATAAATGAGTTAGCACTATTTTTATGCTTAGCCCCCCCTTACAACCCCCCCTCCCGTTCGATATTTTGGGACGCCACATAGCCTATTATTCAATCGGTCTTGGAAGGATGCTACATGTGAAGTTTCATGAATATCCGTCCAGCCGTTTGGGCGTGATGCTGGAATAATCATACAAACAAACCCCGTTTCAGTATCGAAGTATAGAAGCCGGTGGAAGAGAATGGGTAGATTAGCGACTCTGAATTTTAAAATCCCAATAACTGCCGATGTAATGAATGTATCAACATCAAATTTCGTATTTAAAATTAACATTCACGGAGGACATAACCAGTCAAATTTCAGCGATATCGGCCGAGGGGAGGGGGGGGTTCCGGGGTGGGGGCCCTTTTCAAAAATCCCAATAACTGCCCATGTAATGAATGTATCGACTTCAAATTTCGTATTTAAAACTAAAATCCACTTAGGACATAACCATTCAAATTTCAGCGATATCGGCCGAGGAGAGGCGGGAGTTCCGGGGGTTTCCTATTTGGCTGTCAAGAATACTACATATGAAATTTCATGACAATCCGACCATTAATTAATGAGTTAACACTATTTTTATGCTTAGCCCCCCCTTACAACCCCCCCCTCCCGTTCGATATTTTGGGACGCCACATAGCCTATTATTCAATCGGTCTTGGAAGGATGCTACATGTGAAGTTTCATGAATATCCGTCCTGCCGTTTGGGCGTGATGCTGGAATAAACATACAAACAAACCCCGTTTCAGTATCGAAGTATAGAAGCCGGTGGAAGAGAATGGGTAGATAAGCGACTCTGAATTTTAAAATCCCAATAACATCCGATGTAATGAATGTATCAACATCAAATTTCGTATTTAAAATTAACATTCACGGAGGACATAACCAGTCAAATTTCAGCGATATCGGCCGAGGGGAGGGGGGAGTTCCGGGGTGGGGGCCCTTTTCAAAAATCCCTATAACTGCCCATGTAATGAATGTATCGACTTCAAATTTCGTATTTAAAACTAAAATCCACTTAGGACATAACCATTCAAATTTCAGCGATATCGGCCGAGGAGAGGCGGGAGTTCCGGGGAAAGGGCTCAGTTCAAAAATCCACAACCCCCCTCCCGTTCACAATTTTGTGACGTCACACACTTTTTTTTCCTATTTGGCTTTCAAGAATACTACATATGAAATTTCATGACAATCCGACCATTAATAAATGAGTTAGCACTATTTTTATGCTTAGCCCCCCCTTACAACCCCCCCTCCCGTTCGATATTTTGGGACGCCACATAGCCTATTATTCAATCGGTCTTGGAAGGATGCTACATGTGAAGTTTCATGAATATCCGTCCAGCCGTTTGGGCGTGATGCTGGAATAATCATACAAACAAACCCCGTTTCAGTATCGAAGTATTGAAGCCGGTGGAAGAGAATGGGTAGATAAGCGACTCTGAATTTTAAAATCCCAATAACTGCCGATGTAATGAATGTATCAACATCAAATTTCGTATTTAAAATTAACATTCACGGAGGACATAACCAGTCAAATTTCAGCGATATCGGCCGAGGGGAGGGGGGGGGTTCCGGGGTGGGGGCCCTTTTCAAAAATCCCAATAACTGCCCATGTAATGAATGTATCGACTTCAAATTTCGTATTTAAAACTAAAATCCACTTAGGACATAACCATTCAAATTTCAGCGATATCGGCCGAGGAGAGGCGGGAGTTCCGGGGAAAGGGCTCAGTTCAAAAATCCACAACCCCCCTCCCGTTCACAATTTTGTGACGTCTCACACATTTTTTTTCCTATTTGGCTGTCAAGAATACTACATATGAAATTTCATGACAATCCGACCATTAATAAATGAGTTAGCACTATTTTTATGCTTAGCCCCCCCTTACAACCCCCCCTCCCGTTCGATATTTTGGGACGCCACATAGCCTATTATTCAATCGGTCTTGGAAGGATGGTACATATGAAGTTTCATGAATATCCGTCCTGCCGTTTGGGCGTGATGCTGGAATAAACATACAAACAAACCCCGTTTCAGTATCGAAGTATAGAAGCCGGTGGAAGAGAAAGGGTAGATAAGCAACTCTGAATTTTAAAATCCCAATAACTGCCGATGTAATGAATGTATCAACATCAAATTTCGTATTTAAAATTACCATTCACGGAGGACATAACCAGTCAAATTTCAGCGATATCGGCCGAGGGGAGGGGGGAGTTCCGGGGTGGGGGCCCTTTTCAAAAATCCCAATAACTGCCCATGTAATGAATGTATCCACATCAAATTTCGTATTTAAAACTAAAATCCACTTAGGACATAACCAGTCAAATTTCAGCGATATCGGCCGAGGGGAGGGGAGAGTTCCGGGGTGGGGGCTCAATTCAAAAATCCACAACGCCCCTCCCGTTCACAATTTTGTGACGTCACACACTTTTTTTTCCTATTTGGCCTTCAAGAATACTACATATGAAATTTCATGACAATCCGACCATTAATTAATGAGTTAGCACTATTTTTATGCTTAGCCCCCCTTACAACCCCCCCTCCCGTTCGAAATTTTGGGACGCCACATAACTTTTTTTTCCTATTTGGCTTTCAAGAATACTACATATGATATTTCATGACAATCCGACAATTAATTAATGAGTTAGCACTATTTTTATGCTTAGCCCCCCCTTACAACCCCCCCTCCCGTTCGATATTTTGGGACGCCACATAGCCTATTATTCAATCGGTCTTGGAAGGATGCTACATGTGAAGTTTCATGAATATCCGTCCTGCCGTTTGGGCGTGATGCTGGAATAAACATACAAACGAACCCCGTTTCAGTATCGAAGTATAGAAGCCGGTGGAAGAGAATGGGTAGATAAGCGACTCTGAATTTTAAAATCCCAATAACTGCCGATGTAATGAATGTATCAACATCAAATTTCGTATTTAAAATTAACATTCACGGAGGACATAACCAGTCAAATTTCAGCGATATCGGCCGAGGAGAGGCGGGAGTTCCGGGGAAAGGGCTCAATTCAAAAATCCACAACGCCCCTCCCGTTCACAATTTTGTGACGTCACACACTTTTTTTTCCTATTTGGCCTTCAAGAATACTACATATGAAATTTCATGACAATCCGTCCATTAATTAATGAGTTAGCACTATTTTTATGCTTAGCCCCCCTTACAACCCCCCCTCCCGTTCGAAATTTTGGGACGCCACATAACTTTTTTTTCCTATTTGGCTTTCAAGAATACTACATATGATATTTCATGACAATCCGACAATTAATTAATGAGTTAGCACTATTTTTATTCTTAGCCCCCCCTTACAACCCCCCCTCCCATTCGATATTTTGGGACGCCACATAGCCTATTATTCAATCGGTCTTGGAAGGATGCTACATGTGAAGTTTCATGAATATCCGTCCTGCCGTTTGGGCGTGATGCTGGAATAAACATACAAACAAACCCCGTTTCAGTATAGAAGCCGGTGGAAGAGAATGGGTAGATAAGCGACTCTGAATTTTAAAATCCCAATAACTGCCGATGTAATGAATGTATCAACATCAAATTTCGTATTTAAAATTAACATTCACGGAGGACATAACCAGTCAAATTTCAGCGATATCGGCCGAGGGGAGGGGGGAGTTCCGGGGTGGGGGCCCTTTTCAAAAATCCCAATAACTGCCCATGTAATGAATGTATCCACATCAAATTTCGTATTTAAAATTAACATTCACGGAGGACATAACCAGTCAAATTTCAGCGATATCGGCCGAGGGGAGGGGGGAGTTCCGGGGTGGGGGCCCTTTTCAAAAATCCCAATAACTGCCCATGTAATGAATGTATCCACATCAAATTTCGTATTTAAAACTAAAATCCACTTAGGACATAACCAGTCAAATTTCAGCGATATCGGCCGAGGGGAGGGGAGAGTTCCGGGGTGGGGGCTCAATTCAAAAATCCACAACGCCCCTCCCGTTCACAATTTTGTGACGTCACACACTTTTTTTTCCTATTTGGCCTTCAAGAATACTACATATGAAATTTCATGACAATCCGACCATTAATTAATGAGTTAGCACTATTTTTATGCTTAGCCCCCCTTACAACCCCCCCTCCCGTTCGAAATTTTGGGACGCCACATAACTTTTTTTTCCTATTTGGCTTTCAAGAATACTACATATGATATTTCATGACAATCCGACAATTAATTAATGAGTTAGCACTATTTTTATGCTTAGCCCCCCCTTACAACCCCCCCTCCCGTTCGATATTTTGGGACGCCACATAGCCTATTATTCAATCGGTCTTGGAAGGATGCTACATGTGAAGTTTCATGAATATCCGTCCTGCCGTTTGGGCGTGATGCTGGAATAAACATACAAACAAACCCCGTTTCAGTATCGAAGTATAGAAGCCGGTGGAAGAGAATGGGTAGATAAGCGACTCTGAATTTTAAAATCCCAATAACTGCCGATGTAATGAATGTATCAACATCAAATTTCGTATTTAAAATTAACATTCACGGAGGACATAACCAGTCAAATTTCAGCGATATCGGCCGAGGGGAGGGGGGAGTTCCGGGGTGGGGGCCCTTTTCAAAAATCCCAATAACTGCCCATGTAATGAATGTATCGACTTCAAATTTCGTATTTAAAACTAAAATCCACTTAGGACATAACCATTCAAATTTCAGGGATATCGGCCGAGGAGAGGCGAGAGTTCTGCGGCAAGGGCTCAGTTCAAAAATCCACAACCCCCCTCCCGTTCACAATTTTGTGACGTCACACACTTTTTTTTCCTATTTGGCTTTCAAGAATACTACATATGAAATTTCATGACAATCCGACCATTAATAAATGAGTTAGCACTATTTTTATGCTTAGCCCCCCCTTACAACCCCCCCTCCCGTTCGATATTTTGTGACGCCACATAGGCTATTATTCAATCGGTCTTGGAAGGATGCTACATGTGAAGTTTCATGAATATCCGTCCTGCCGTTTGGGCGTGATGCTGGAATAAACATACAAACAAACCCCGTTTCAGTATCGAAGTATAGAAGCCGGTGGAAGAGAATGGGTAGATAAGCGACTCTGAATTTTAAAATCCCAATAACTGCCGATGTAATGAATGTATCAACATCAAATTTCGTATTTAAAATTAACATTCACGGAGGACATAACCAGTCAAATTTCAGCGATATCGGCCGAGGGGAGGGGGGGGGTTCCGGGGTGGGGGCCCTTTTCAAAAATCCCAATAACTGCCCATGTAATGAATGTATCGACTTCAAATTTCGTATTTAAAACTAAAATCCACTTAGGACATAACCATTCAAATTTCAGCGATATCGGCCGAGGAGAGGCGGGAGTTCCGGGGAAAGGGCTCAGTTCAAAAATCCACAACCCCCCTCCCGTTCACAATTTTGTGACGTCTCACACATTTTTTTTTTTTCCTATTTGGCTGTCAAGAATACTACATATGAAATTTCATGACAATCCGACCATTAATAAATGAGTTAGCACTATTTTTATGCTTAGCCCCCCCTTACAACCCCCCCTCCCGTTCGATATTTTGGGACGCCACATAGCCTATTATTCAATCGGTCTTGGAAGGATGGTACATATGAAGTTTCATGAATATCCGTCCTGCCGTTTGGGCGTGATGCTGGAATAAACATACAAACAAACCCCGTTTCAGTATCGAAGTATAGAAGCCGGTGGAAGAGAAAGGGTAGATAAGCAACTCTGAATTTTAAAATCCCAATAACTGCCGATGTAATGAATGTATCAACATCAAATTTCGTATTTAAAATTACCATTCACGGAGGACATAACCAGTCAAATTTCAGCGATATCGGCCGAGGGGAGGGGGGAGTTCCGGGGTGGGGGCCCTTTTCAAAAATCCCAATAACTGCCCATGTAATGAATGTATCCACATCAAATTTCGTATTTAAAACTAAAATCCACTTAGGACATAACCAGTCAAATTTCAGCGATATCGGCCGAGGGGAGGGGAGAGTTCCGGGGTGGGGGCTCAATTCAAAAATCCACAACGCCCCTCCCGTTCACAATTTTGTGACGTCACACACTTTTTTTTCCTATTTGGCCTTCAAGAATACTACATATGAAATTTCATGACAATCCGACCATTAATTAATGAGTTAGCACTATTTTTATGCTTAGCCCCCCTTACAACCCCCCCTCCCGTTCGATATTTTGGGACGCCACATAGCCTATTATTCAATCGGTCTTGGAAGGATGCTACATGTGAAGTTTCATGAATATCCGTCCTGCCGTTTGGGCGTGATGCTGGAATAAACATACAAACGAACCCCGTTTCAGTATCGAAGTATAGAAGCCGGTGGAAGAGAATGGGTAGATAAGCGACTCTGAATTTTAAAATCCCAATAACTGCCGATGTAATGAATGTATCAACATCAAATTTCGTATTTAAAATTAACATTCACGGAGGACATAACCAGTCAAATTTCAGCGATATCGGCCGAGGAGAGGCGGGAGTTCCGGGGAAAGGGCTCAATTCAAAAATCCACAACGCCCCTCCCGTTCACAATTTTGTGACGTCACACACTTTTTTTTCCTATTTGGCCTTCAAGAATACTACATATGAAATTTCATGACAATCCGTCCATTAATTAATGAGTTAGCACTATTTTTATGCTTAGCCCCCCTTACAACCCCCCCTCCCGTTCGAAATTTTGGGACGCCACATAACTTTTTTTTCCTATTTGGCTTTCAAGAATACTACATATGATATTTCATGACAATCCGACAATTAATTAATGAGTTAGCACTATTTTTATTCTTAGCCCCCCCTTACAACCCCCCCTCCCATTCGATATTTTGGGACGCCTCATAGCCTATTATTCAATCGGTCTTGGAAGGATGCTACATGTGAAGTTTCATGAATATCCGTCCTGCCGTTTGGGCGTGATGCTGGAATAAACATACAAACAAACCCCGTTTCAGTATAGAAGCCGGTGGAAGAGAATGGGTAGATAAGCGACTCTGAATTTTAAAATCCCAATAACTGCCGATGTAATGAATGTATCAACATCAAATTTCGTATTTAAAATTAACATTCACGGAGGACATAACCAGTCAAATTTCAGCGATATCGGCCGAGGGGAGGGGGGAGTTCCGGGGTGGGGGCCCTTTTCAAAAATCCCAATAACTGCCCATGTAATGAATGTATCCACATCAAATTTCGTATTTAAAATTAACATTCACGGAGGACATAACCAGTCAAATTTCAGCGATATCGGCCGAGGGGAGGGGGGAGTTCCGGGGTGGGGGCCCTTTTCAAAAATCCCAATAACTGCCCATGTAATGAATGTATCCACATCAAATTTCGTATTTAAAACTAAAATCCACTTAGGACATAACCAGTCAAATTTCAGCGATATCGGCCGAGGGGAGGGGAGAGTTCCGGGGTGGGGGCTCAATTCAAAAATCCACAACGCCCCTCCCGTTCACAATTTTGTGACGTCACACACTTTTTTTTCCTATTTGGCCTTCAAGAATACTACATATGAAATTTCATGACAATCCGACCATTAATTAATGAGTTAGCACTATTTTTATGCTTAGCCCCCCTTACAACCCCCCCTCCCGTTCGAAATTTTGGGACGCCACATAACTTTTTTTTCCTATTTGGCTTTCAAGAATACTACATATGATATTTCATGACAATCCGACAATTAATTAATGAGTTAGCACTATTTTTATGCTTAGCCCCCCCTTACAACCCCCCCTCCCGTTCGATATTTTGGGACGCCACATAGCCTATTATTCAATCGGTCTTGGAAGGATGCTACATGTGAAGTTTCATGAATATCCGTCCTGCCGTTTGGGCGTGATGCTGGAATAAACATACAAACAAACCCCGTTTCAGTATCGAAGTATAGAAGCCGGTGGAAGAGAATGGGTAGATAAGCGACTCTGAATTTTAAAATCCCAATAACTGCCGATGTAATGAATGTATCAACATCAAATTTCGTATTTAAAATTAACATTCACGGAGGACATAACCAGTCAAATTTCAGCGATATCGGCCGAGGGGAGGGGGGAGTTCCGGGGTGGGGGCCCTTTTCAAAAATCCCAATAACTGCCCATGTAATGAATGTATCGACTTCAAATTTCGTATTTAAAACTAAAATCCACTTAGGACATAACCATTCAAATTTCAGGGATATCGGCCGAGGAGAGGCGAGAGTTCTGCGGCAAGGGCTCAGTTCAAAAATCCACAACCCCCCTCCCGTTCACAATTTTGTGACGTCACGCACTTTTTTTTCCTATTTGGCTTTCAAGAATACTACATGCGAAATTTCATGACAATCCGACCATTAATAAATGAGTTAGCACTATTTTTATGCTTAGCCCCCCCTTACAACCCCCCCTCCCGTTCGATATTTTGGGACGCCACATTGCCTATTATTCAATCGGTCTTGGAAGGATGCTACATGTGAAGTTTCATGAATATCCGTCCAGTCGTTTGGGCGTGATGCTGGAATAAACATACAAACAAACCCCGATTCAGTATCGAAGTATAGAAGCCGGTGGAAGAGAATGGGTAGATAAGCGACTCTGAATTTTAAAATCCCAATAACTGCCGATGTAATGAATATATCAACATAAAATTTCGTATTTAAAATTAACATTCACGGAGGACATAACCAGTCAAATTTCAGCGATATCGGCCGAGGGGAGGGGGGAGTTCCGGGGTGGGGGCCCTTTTCAAAAATCCCAATAACTGCCCATGTAATGAATGTATCGACTTCAAATTTCGTATTTAAAACTAAAATCCACTTAGGACATAACCATTCAAATTTCAGCGATATCGGCCGAGGAGAGGCGGGAGTTCCGGGGAAAGGGCTCAGTTCAAAAATCCACAACCCCCCTCCCGTTCACAATTTTGTGACGTCTCACACATTTTTTTTCCTATTTGGCTGTCAAGAATACTACATATGAAATTTCATGACAATCCGACCATTAATTAATGAGTTAGCACTATTTTTATGCTTAGCCCCCCCTTACAACCCCCCCTCCCGTTCGATATTTTGGGACGCCACATAGCCTATTATTCAATCGGTCTTGGAAGGATGCTACATGTGAAGTTTCATGAATATCCATCCTGCCGTTTGGGCGTGATGCTGGAATAAACATACAAACAAACCCCGTTTTAGTATCGAAGTATAGGAGCCGGTGGAAGAGAATGGCTAGATAAGCGACTCTGAATTTTAAAATCCCAATAACTGCCGATGTAATGAATGTATCAACATCAAATTTCGTATTTAAAATTAACATTCACGGAGGACATAACCAGTCAAATTTCAGCGATATCGGCCGAGGGGAGGGGGGAGTTCCGGGGTGGGGGCCCTTTTCAAAAATCCCAATAACTGCCCATGTAATGAATGTATCCACATCAAATTTCGTATTTAAAACTAAAATCCATTTAGGACATAACCAGTCAAATTTCAGCGATATCGGCCGAGGGGAAGGGAGAGATCCGGGGTGGGGGCTCAATTCAAAAATCCACAACGCCCCTCCCGTTCACAATTTTGTGACGTCACACACTTTTTTCTCCTATTTGGCCTTCAAGAATACTACATATGAAATTTCATGACAATCCGACCATTAATTAATGAGTTAGCACTATTTTTATGCTTAGCCCCCCTTACAACCCCCCCTCCCGTTCGAAATTTTGGGACGCCACATAACTTTTTTTTCCTATTTGGCTTTCAAGAATACTACATATGATATTTCATGACAATCCGACAATTAATTAATGAGTTGACACTATTTTTATGCTTAGCCCCCCCTTACAACCCCCCCTCCCATTCGATATTTTGGGACGCCACATAGCCTATTATTCAATCGGTCTTGGAAGGATGCTACATGTGAAGTTTCATGAATATCCGTCCTGCCGTTTGGGCGTGATGCTGGAATAAACATACAAACAAACCCCGTTTCAGTATAGAAGCCGGTGGAAGAGAATGGGTAGATAAGCGACTCTGAATTTTAAAATCCCAATAACTGCCGATGTAATGAATGTATCAACATCAAATTTCGTATTTAAAATTAACATTCACGGAGGACATAACCAGTCAAATTTCAGCGATATCGGCCGAGGGGAGGGGGGAGTTCCGGGGTGGGGGCCCTTTTCAAAAATCCCAATAACTACCCATGTAATGAATGTATCGACTTCAAATTTCGTATTTAAAACTAAAATCCACTTAGGACATAACCATTCAAATTTCAGCGATATCGGCCGAGGAGAGGCGGGAGTTCCGGGGAAAGGGCTCAATTCAAAAATCCACAACCCCCCTCCCGTTCACAATTTTGTGACGTCACACACTTTTTTTTCCTATTTGGCTTTCAAAAATACTACATATGGAATTTCATGACAATCCGACCATTAATAAATGAGTTAGCACTATTTTTATGCTTAGCCCCCCCTTACAACCCCCCCTCCCATTCGATATTTTGGGACGCCACATAGCCTATTATTCAATCGGTCTTGGAAGGATGGTACATATGAAGTTTCATGAATATCCGTCCTGCCGTTTGGGCGTGATGCTGGAATAAACATACAAACAAACCCCGTTTCAGTATCGAAGTATAGAAGCCGGTGGAAGAGAATGGGTAGATAAGCGACTCTGAATTTTAAAATCCCAATAACTGCCGATGTAATGAATGTATCAACATAAAATTTCGTATTTAAAATTAACATTCACGGAGGACATAACCAGTCAAATTTCAGCGATATCGGCCGAGGGGAGGGGGGAGTTCCGGGGTGGGGGCCCTTTTCAAAAATCCCAATAACTGCCCATGTAATGAATGTATCGACTTCAAATTTCGTATTTAAAACTAAAATCCACTTAGGACATAACCATTCAAATTTCAGCGATATCGGCCGAGGAGAGGCGGGAGTTCCGGGGAAAGGGCTCAGTTCAAAAATCCACAACCCCCCTCCCGTTCACAATTTTGTGACGTCTCACACATTTTTTTTTTTTCCTATTTGGCTGTCAAGAATACTACATATGAAATTTCATGACAATCCGACCATTAATAAATGAGTTAGCACTATTTTTATGCTTAGCCCCCCCTTACAACCCCCCCTCCCGTTCGATATTTTGGGACGCCACATAGCCTATTATTCAATCGGTCTTGGAAGGATGGTACATATGAAGTTTCATGAATATCCGTCCTGCCGTTTGGGCGTGATGCTGGAATAAACATACAAACAAACCCCGTTTCAGTATCGAAGTATAGAAGCCGGTGGAAGAGAAAGGGTAGATAAGCAACTCTGAATTTTAAAATCCCAATAACTGCCGATGTAATGAATGTATCAACATCAAATTTCGTATTTAAAATTACCATTCACGGAGGACATAACCAGTCAAATTTCAGCGATATCGGCCGAGGGGAGGGGGGAGTTCCGGGGTGGGGGCCCTTTTCAAAAATCCCAATAACTGCCCATGTAATGAATGTATCCACATCAAATTTCGTATTTAAAACTAAAATCCACTTAGGACATAACCAGTCAAATTTCAGCGATATCGGCCGAGGGGAGGGGAGAGTTCCGGGGTGGGGGCTCAATTCAAAAATCCACAACGCCCCTCCCGTTCACAATTTTGTGACGTCACACACTTTTTTTTCCTATTTGGCCTTCAAGAATACTACATATGAAATTTCATGACAATCCGACCATTAATTAATGAGTTAGCACTATTTTTATGCTTAGCCCCCCTTACAACCCCCCCTCCCGTTCGATATTTTGGGACGCCACATAGCCTATTATTCAATCGGTCTTGGAAGGATGCTACATGTGAAGTTTCATGAATATCCGTCCTGCCGTTTGGGCGTGATGCTGGAATAAACATACAAACGAACCCCGTTTCAGTATCGAAGTATAGAAGCCGGTGGAAGAGAATGGGTAGATAAGCGACTCTGAATTTTAAAATCCCAATAACTGCCGATGTAATGAATGTATCAACATCAAATTTCGTATTTAAAATTAACATTCACGGAGGACATAACCAGTCAAATTTCAGCGATATCGGCCGAGGAGAGGCGGGAGTTCCGGGGAAAGGGCTCAATTCAAAAATCCACAACGCCCCTCCCGTTCACAATTTTGTGACGTCACACACTTTTTTTTCCTATTTGGCCTTCAAGAATACTACATATGAAATTTCATGACAATCCGTCCATTAATTAATGAGTTAGCACTATTTTTATGCTTAGCCCCCCTTACAACCCCCCCTCCCGTTCGAAATTTTGGGACGCCACATAACTTTTTTTTCCTATTTGGCTTTCAAGAATACTACATATGATATTTCATGACAATCCGACAATTAATTAATGAGTTAGCACTATTTTTATTCTTAGCCCCCCCTTACAACCCCCCCTCCCATTCGATATTTTGGGACGCCTCATAGCCTATTATTCAATCGGTCTTGGAAGGATGCTACATGTGAAGTTTCATGAATATCCGTCCTGCCGTTTGGGCGTGATGCTGGAATAAACATACAAACAAACCCCGTTTCAGTATAGAAGCCGGTGGAAGAGAATGGGTAGATAAGCGACTCTGAATTTTAAAATCCCAATAACTGCCGATGTAATGAATGTATCAACATCAAATTTCGTATTTAAAATTAACATTCACGGAGGACATAACCAGTCAAATTTCAGCGATATCGGCCGAGGGGAGGGGGGAGTTCCGGGGTGGGGGCCCTTTTCAAAAATCCCAATAACTGCCCATGTAATGAATGTATCCACATCAAATTTCGTATTTAAAATTAACATTCACGGAGGACATAACCAGTCAAATTTCAGCGATATCGGCCGAGGGGAGGGGGGAGTTCCGGGGTGGGGGCCCTTTTCAAAAATCCCAATAACTGCCCATGTAATGAATGTATCCACATCAAATTTCGTATTTAAAACTAAAATCCACTTAGGACATAACCAGTCAAATTTCAGCGATATCGGCCGAGGGGAGGGGAGAGTTCCGGGGTGGGGGCTCAATTCAAAAATCCACAACGCCCCTCCCGTTCACAATTTTGTGACGTCACACACTTTTTTTTCCTATTTGGCCTTCAAGAATACTACATATGAAATTTCATGACAATCCGACCATTAATTAATGAGTTAGCACTATTTTTATGCTTAGCCCCCCTTACAACCCCCCCTCCCGTTCGAAATTTTGGGACGCCACATAACTTTTTTTTCCTATTTGGCTTTCAAGAATACTACATATGATATTTCATGACAATCCGACAATTAATTAATGAGTTAGCACTATTTTTATGCTTAGCCCCCCCTTACAACCCCCCCTCCCGTTCGATATTTTGGGACGCCACATAGCCTATTATTCAATCGGTCTTGGAAGGATGCTACATGTGAAGTTTCATGAATATCCGTCCTGCCGTTTGGGCGTGATGCTGGAATAAACATACAAACAAACCCCGTTTCAGTATCGAAGTATAGAAGCCGGTGGAAGAGAATGGGTAGATAAGCGACTCTGAATTTTAAAATCCCAATAACTGCCGATGTAATGAATGTATCAACATCAAATTTCGTATTTAAAATTAACATTCACGGAGGACATAACCAGTCAAATTTCAGCGATATCGGCCGAGGGGAGGGGGGAGTTCCGGGGTGGGGGCCCTTTTCAAAAATCCCAATAACTGCCCATGTAATGAATGTATCGACTTCAAATTTCGTATTTAAAACTAAAATCCACTTAGGACATAACCATTCAAATTTCAGGGATATCGGCCGAGGAGAGGCGAGAGTTCTGCGGCAAGGGCTCAGTTCAAAAATCCACAACCCCCCTCCCGTTCACAATTTTGTGACGTCACGCACTTTTTTTTCCTATTTGGCTTTCAAGAATACTACATGCGAAATTTCATGACAATCCGACCATTAATAAATGAGTTAGCACTATTTTTATGCTTAGCCCCCCCTTACAACCCCCCCTCCCGTTCGATATTTTGGGACGCCACATTGCCTATTATTCAATCGGTCTTGGAAGGATGCTACATGTGAAGTTTCATGAATATCCGTCCAGTCGTTTGGGCGTGATGCTGGAATAAACATACAAACAAACCCCGATTCAGTATCGAAGTATAGAAGCCGGTGGAAGAGAATGGGTAGATAAGCGACTCTGAATTTTAAAATCCCAATAACTGCCGATGTAATGAATATATCAACATAAAATTTCGTATTTAAAATTAACATTCACGGAGGACATAACCAGTCAAATTTCAGCGATATCGGCCGAGGGGAGGGGGGAGTTCCGGGGTGGGGGCCCTTTTCAAAAATCCCAATAACTGCCCATGTAATGAATGTATCGACTTCAAATTTCGTATTTAAAACTAAAATCCACTTAGGACATAACCATTCAAATTTCAGCGATATCGGCCGAGGAGAGGCGGGAGTTCCGGGGAAAGGGCTCAGTTCAAAAATCCACAACCCCCCTCCCGTTCACAATTTTGTGACGTCTCACACATTTTTTTTCCTATTTGGCTGTCAAGAATACTACATATGAAATTTCATGACAATCCGACCATTAATTAATGAGTTAGCACTATTTTTATGCTTAGCCCCCCCTTACAACCCCCCCTCCCGTTCGATATTTTGGGACGCCACATAGCCTATTATTCAATCGGTCTTGGAAGGATGCTACATGTGAAGTTTCATGAATATCCATCCTGCCGTTTGGGCGTGATGCTGGAATAAACATACAAACAAACCCCGTTTTAGTATCGAAGTATAGGAGCCGGTGGAAGAGAATGGCTAGATAAGCGACTCTGAATTTTAAAATCCCAATAACTGCCGATGTAATGAATGTATCAACATCAAATTTCGTATTTAAAATTAACATTCACGGAGGACATAACCAGTCAAATTTCAGCGATATCGGCCGAGGGGAGGGGGGAGTTCCGGGGTGGGGGCCCTTTTCAAAAATCCCAATAACTGCCCATGTAATGAATGTATCCACATCAAATTTCGTATTTAAAACTAAAATCCATTTAGGACATAACCAGTCAAATTTCAGCGATATCGGCCGAGGGGAAGGGAGAGATCCGGGGTGGGGGCTCAATTCAAAAATCCACAACGCCCCTCCCGTTCACAATTTTGTGACGTCACACACTTTTTTCTCCTATTTGGCCTTCAAGAATACTACATATGAAATTTCATGACAATCCGACCATTAATTAATGAGTTAGCACTATTTTTATGCTTAGCCCCCCTTACAACCCCCCCTCCCGTTCGAAATTTTGGGACGCCACATAACTTTTTTTTCCTATTTGGCTTTCAAGAATACTACATATGATATTTCATGACAATCCGACAATTAATTAATGAGTTGACACTATTTTTATGCTTAGCCCCCCCTTACAACCCCCCCTCCCATTCGATATTTTGGGACGCCACATAGCCTATTATTCAATCGGTCTTGGAAGGATGCTACATGTGAAGTTTCATGAATATCCGTCCTGCCGTTTGGGCGTGATGCTGGAATAAACATACAAACAAACCCCGTTTCAGTATAGAAGCCGGTGGAAGAGAATGGGTAGATAAGCGACTCTGAATTTTAAAATCCCAATAACTGCCGATGTAATGAATGTATCAACATCAAATTTCGTATTTAAAATTAACATTCACGGAGGACATAACCAGTCAAATTTCAGCGATATCGGCCGAGGGGAGGGGGGAGTTCCGGGGTGGGGGCCCTTTTCAAAAATCCCAATAACTACCCATGTAATGAATGTATCGACTTCAAATTTCGTATTTAAAACTAAAATCCACTTAGGACATAACCATTCAAATTTCAGCGATATCGGCCGAGGAGAGGCGGGAGTTCCGGGGAAAGGGCTCAATTCAAAAATCCACAACCCCCCTCCCGTTCACAATTTTGTGACGTCACACACTTTTTTTTCCTATTTGGCTTTCAAAAATACTACATATGGAATTTCATGACAATCCGACCATTAATAAATGAGTTAGCACTATTTTTATGCTTAGCCCCCCCTTACAACCCCCCCTCCCATTCGATATTTTGGGACGCCACATAGCCTATTATTCAATCGGTCTTGGAAGGATGGTACATATGAAGTTTCATGAATATCCGTCCTGCCGTTTGGGCGTGATGCTGGAATAAACATACAAACAAACCCCGTTTCAGTATCGAAGTATAGAAGCCGGTGGAAGAGAATGGGTAGATAAGCGACTCTGAATTTTAAAATCCCAATAACTGCCGATGTAATGAATGTATCAACATAAAATTTCGTATTTAAAATTAACATTCACGGAGGACATAACCAGTCAAATTTCAGCGATATCGGCCGAGGGGAGGGGGGAGTTCCGGGGTGGGGGCCCTTTTCAAAAATCCCAATAACTGCCCATGTAATGAATGTATCCACATCAAATTTCGTATTTAAAACTAAAATCCATTTAGGACATAACCAGTCAAATTTCAGCGATATCGGCCGAGGGGAAGGGAGAGATCCGGGGTGGGGGCTCAATTCAAAAATCCACAACGCCCCTCCCGTTCACAATTTTGTGACGTCACACACTTTTTTCTCCTATTTGGCCTTCAAGAATACTACATATGAAATTTCATGACAATCCGACCATTAATTAATGAGTTAGCACTATTTTTATGCTTAGCCCCCCTTACAACCCCCCCTCCCGTTCGAAATTTTGGGACGCCACATAACTTTTTTTTCCTATTTGGCTTTCAAGAATACTACATATGATATTTCATGACAATCCGACAATTAATTAATGAGTTGACACTATTTTTATGCTTAGCCCCCCCTTACAACCCCCCCTCCCATTCGATATTTTGGGACGCCACATAGCCTATTATTCAATCGGTCTTGGAAGGATGCTACATGTGAGGTTTCATGAATATCCGTCCTGCCGTTTGGGCGTGATGCTGGAATAAACATACAAACAAACCCCGTTTCAGTATAGAAGCCGGTGGAAGAGAATGGGTAGATAAGCGACTCTGAATTTTAAAATCCCAATAACTGCCGATGTAATGAATGTATCAACATCAAATTTCGTATTTAAAATTAACATTCACGGAGGACATAACCAGTCAAATTTCAGCGATATCGGCCGAGGGGAGGGGGGAGTTCCGGGGTGGGGGCCCTTTTCAAAAATCCCAATAACTACCCATGTAATGAATGTATCGACTTCAAATTTCGTATTTAAAACTAAAATCCACTTAGGACATAACCATTCAAATTTCAGCGATATCGGCCGAGGAGAGGCGGGAGTTCCGGGGAAAGGGCTCAATTCAAAAATCCACAACCCCCCTCCCGTTCACAATTTTGTGACGTCACACACTTTTTTTTCCTATTTGGCTTTCAAAAATACTACATATGGAATTTCATGACAATCCGACCATTAATAAATGAGTTAGCACTATTTTTATGCTTAGCCCCCCCTTACAACCCCCCCTCCCATTCGATATTTTGGGACGCCACATAGCCTATTATTCAATCGGTCTTGGAAGGATGCTACATGTGAAGTTTCATGAATATCCATCCTGCCGTTTGGGCGTGATGCTGGAATAAACATACAAACAAACCCCGTTTTAGTATCGAAGTATAGGAGCCGGTGGAAGAGAATGGCTAGATAAGCGACTCTGAATTTTAAAATCCCAATAACTGCCGATGTAATGAATGTATCAACATCAAATTTCGTATTTAAAATTAACATTCACGGAGGACATAACCAGTCAAATTTCAGCGATATCGGCCGAGGGGAGGGGGGAGTTCCGGGGTGGGGGCCCTTTTCAAAAATCCCAATAACTGCCCATGTAATGAATGTATCCACATCAAATTTCGTATTTAAAACTAAAATCCATTTAGGACATAACCAGTCAAATTTCAGCGATATCGGCCGAGGGGAAGGGAGAGATCCGGGGTGGGGGCTCAATTCAAAAATCCACAACGCCCCTCCCGTTCACAATTTTGTGACGTCACACACTTTTTTCTCCTATTTGGCCTTCAAGAATACTACATATGAAATTTCATGACAATCCGACCATTAATTAATGAGTTAGCACTATTTTTATGCTTAGCCCCCCTTACAACCCCCCCTCCCGTTCGAAATTTTGGGACGCCACATAACTTTTTTTTCCTATTTGGCTTTCAAGAATACTACATATGATATTTCATGACAATCCGACAATTAATTAATGAGTTGACACTATTTTTATGCTTAGCCCCCCCTTACAACCCCCCCTCCCATTCGATATTTTGGGACGCCACATAGCCTATTATTCAATCGGTCTTGGAAGGATGCTACATGTGAAGTTTCATGAATATCCGTCCTGCCGTTTGGGCGTGATGCTGGAATAAACATACAAACAAACCCCGTTTCAGTATAGAAGCCGGTGGAAGAGAATGGGTAGATAAGCGACTCTGAATTTTAAAATCCCAATAACTGCCGATGTAATGAATGTATCAACATCAAATTTCGTATTTAAAATTAACATTCACGGAGGACATAACCAGTCAAATTTCAGCGATATCGGCCGAGGGGAGGGGGGAGTTCCGGGGTGGGGGCCCTTTTCAAAAATCCCAATAACTACCCATGTAATGAATGTATCGACTTCAAATTTCGTATTTAAAACTAAAATCCACTTAGGACATAACCATTCAAATTTCAGCGATATCGGCCGAGGAGAGGCGGGAGTTCCGGGGAAAGGGCTCAATTCAAAAATCCACAACCCCCCTCCCGTTCACAATTTTGTGACGTCACACACTTTTTTTTCCTATTTGGCTTTCAAAAATACTACATATGGAATTTCATGACAATCCGACCATTAATAAATGAGTTAGCACTATTTTTATGCTTAGCCCCCCCTTACAACCCCCCCTCCCATTCGATATTTTGGGACGCCACATAGCCTATTATTCAATCGGTCTTGGAAGGATGGTACATATGAAGTTTCATGAATATCCGTCCTGCCGTTTGGGCGTGATGCTGGAATAAACATACAAACAAACCCCGTTTCAGTATCGAAGTATAGAAGCCGGTGGAAGAGAATGGGTAGATAAGCGACTCTGAATTTTAAAATCCCAATAACTGCCGATGTAATGAATGTATCAACATAAAATTTCGTATTTAAAATTAACATTCACGGAGGACATAACCAGTCAAATTTCAGCGATATCGGCCGAGGGGAGGGGGGAGTTCCGGGGTGGGGGCCCTTTTCAAAAATCCCAATAACTGCCCATGTAATGAATGTATCCACATCAAATTTCGTATTTAAAACTAAAATCCATTTAGGACATAACCAGTCAAATTTCAGCGATATCGGCCGAGGGGAAGGGAGAGATCCGGGGTGGGGGCTCAATTCAAAAATCCACAACGCCCCTCCCGTTCACAATTTTGTGACGTCACACACTTTTTTCTCCTATTTGGCCTTCAAGAATACTACATATGAAATTTCATGACAATCCGACCATTAATTAATGAGTTAGCACTATTTTTATGCTTAGCCCCCCTTACAACCCCCCCTCCCGTTCGAAATTTTGGGACGCCACATAACTTTTTTTTCCTATTTGGCTTTCAAGAATACTACATATGATATTTCATGACAATCCGACAATTAATTAATGAGTTGACACTATTTTTATGCTTAGCCCCCCCTTACAACCCCCCCTCCCATTCGATATTTTGGGACGCCACATAGCCTATTATTCAATCGGTCTTGGAAGGATGCTACATGTGAGGTTTCATGAATATCCGTCCTGCCGTTTGGGCGTGATGCTGGAATAAACATACAAACAAACCCCGTTTCAGTATAGAAGCCGGTGGAAGAGAATGGGTAGATAAGCGACTCTGAATTTTAAAATCCCAATAACTGCCGATGTAATGAATGTATCAACATCAAATTTCGTATTTAAAATTAACATTCACGGAGGACATAACCAGTCAAATTTCAGCGATATCGGCCGAGGGGAGGGGGGAGTTCCGGGGTGGGGGCCCTTTTCAAAAATCCCAATAACTACCCATGTAATGAATGTATCGACTTCAAATTTCGTATTTAAAACTAAAATCCACTTAGGACATAACCATTCAAATTTCAGCGATATCGGCCGAGGAGAGGCGGGAGTTCCGGGGAAAGGGCTCAATTCAAAAATCCACAACCCCCCTCCCGTTCACAATTTTGTGACGTCACACACTTTTTTTTCCTATTTGGCTTTCAAAAATACTACATATGGAATTTCATGACAATCCGACCATTAATAAATGAGTTAGCACTATTTTTATGCTTAGCCCCCCCTTACAACCCCCCCTCCCATTCGATATTTTGGGACGCCACATAGCCTATTATTCAATCGGTCTTGGAAGGATGGTACATATGAAGTTTCATGAATATCCGTCCTGCCGTTTGGGCGTGATGCTGGAATAAACATACAAACAAACCCCGTTTCAGTATCGAAGTATAGAAGCCGGTGGAAGAGAATGGGTAGATAAGCGACTCTGAATTTTAAAATCCCAATAACTGCCGATGTAATGAATGTATCAACATAAAATTTCGTATTTAAAATTAACATTCACGGAGGACATAACCAGTCAAATTTCAGCGATATCGGCCGAGGGGAGGGGGGAGTTCCGGGGTGGGGGCCCTTTTCAAAAATCCCAATAACTGCCCATGTAATGAATGTATCCACATCAAATTTCGTATTTAAAACTAAAATCCATTTAGGACATAACCAGTCAAATTTCAGCGATATCGGCCGAGGGGAAGGGAGAGATCCGGGGTGGGGGCTCAATTCAAAAATCCACAACGCCCCTCCCGTTCACAATTTTGTGACGTCACACACTTTTTTCTCCTATTTGGCCTTCAAGAATACTACATATGAAATTTCATGACAATCCGACCATTAATTAATGAGTTAGCACTATTTTTATGCTTAGCCCCCCTTACAACCCCCCCTCCCGTTCGATATTTTGGGACGCCACATAACTTTTTTTTCCTATTTGGCTTTCAAGAATACTACATATGATATTTCATGACAATCCGACAATTAATTAATGAGTTGACACTATTTTTATGCTTAGCCCCCCCTTACAACCCCCCCTCCCATTCGATATTTTGGGACGCCACATAGCCTATTATTCAATCGGTCTTGGAAGGATGCTACATGTGAAGTTTCATGAATATCCGTCCTGCCGTTTGGGCGTGATGCTGGAATAAACATACAAACGAACCCCGTTTCAGTATCGAAGTATAGAAGCCGGTGGAAGAGAATGGGTAGATAAGCGACTCTGAATTTTAAAATCCCAATAACTGCCGATGTAATGAATGTATCAACATCAAATTTCGTATTTAAAATTAACATTCACGGAGGACATAACCAGTCAAATTTCAGCGATATCGGCCGAGGGGAGGGGGGAGTTCCGGGGTGGGGGCCCTTTTCAAAAATCCCAATAACTACCCATGTAATGAATGTATCGACTTCAAATTTCGTATTTAAAACTAAAATCCACTTAGGACATAACCATTCAAATTTCAGCGATATCGGCCGAGGAGAGGCGGGAGTTCCGGGGAAAGGGCTCAATTCAAAAATCCACAACCCCCCTCCCGTTCACAATTTTGTGACGTCACACACTTTTTTTTCCTATTTGGCTTTCAAAAATACTACATATGGAATTTCATGACAATCCGACCATTAATAAATGAGTTAGCACTATTTTTATGCTTAGCCCCCCCTTACAACCCCCCCTCCCATTCGATATTTTGGGACGCCACATAGCCTATTAATCAATCGGTCTTGGAAGGATGGTACATATGAAGTTTCATGAATATCCGTCCTGCCGTTTGGGCGTGATGCTGGGATAAACATACAAACAAACCCCGTTTCAGTATCGAAGTATAGAAGCCGGTGGAAGAGAATGGGTAGATAAGCGACTCTGAATTTTAAAATCCCAATAACTGCCGATGTAATGAATGTATCAACATAAAATTTCGTATTTAAAATTAACATTCACGGAGGACATAACCAGTCAAATTTCAGCGATATCGGCCGAGGGGAGGGGGGAGTTCCGGGGTGGGGGCCCTTTTCAAAAATCCCAATAACTGCCCATGTAATGAATGTATCGACTTCAAATTTCGTATTTAAAACTAAAATCCACTTAGGACATAACCATTCAAATTTCAGCGATATCGGCCGAGGAGAGGCGAGAGTTCCGGGGCAAGGGCTCAGTTCAAAAATCCACAACCCCCCTCCCGTTCACAATTTTGTGACGTCACACACTTTTTTTTCCTATTTGGCTTTCAAGAATACTACATGCGAAATTTCATGACAATCCGACCATTAATAAATGAGTTAGCACTTATTTTATGCTTAGCCCCCCCTTACAACCCCCCCTCCCGGTCGATATTTTGGGACGCCACATAGCCTATTATTCAATCGGTCTTGGAAGGATGGTACATATGAAGTTTCATGAATATCCGTCCTGCCGTTTGGGCGTGATGCTGGAATAAACATACAAACAAACCCCGTTTCAGTATCGAAGTATAGAAGCCGGTGGAAGAGAATGGGTAGATAAGCGACTCTGAATTTTAAAATCCCAATAACTGCCGATAGAATGAATGTATCAACATCAAATTTCGTATTTAAAATTAACATTCACGGAGGACATAACCAGTCAAATTTCAGCGATATCGGCCGAGGGGAGGGGGGAGTTCCGGGGTGGGGGCCCTTTTCAAAAATCCCAATAACTGCCCATGTAATGAATGTTTCCACATCAAATTTCGTATTTAAAACTAAAATCCACTTAGGACATAACCAGTCAAATTTCAGCGATATCGACCGAGGGGAGGGGAGAGTTCCGGGGTGGGGGCTCAATTCAAAAATCCACAACGCCCCTCACGTTCACAATTTTGTGACGTCACACACTTTTTTTTCCTATTTGGCCTTCAAGAATACTACATATGAAATTTCATGACAATCCGACCATTAATTAATGAGTTAGCACTATTTTTATGCTTAGCCCCCCTTACAACCCCCCCTCCCGTTCACAATTTTGTGACGTCACACACTTTTTTTTCCTATTTGGCTTTCAAGAATACTACATGCGAAATTTCATGACAATCCGACCATTAATAAATGAGTTAGCACTATTTTTATGCTTAGCCCCCCCTTACAACCCCCCCTCCCGTTCGATATTTTGGGACGCCACATTGCCTATTATTCAATCGGTCTTGGAAGGATGGTACATATGAAGTTCCATGAATATCCGTCCTGCCGTTTGGGCGTGATGCTGGAATAAACATACAAACAAACCCCGTTTCAGTATCGAAGTATAGAAGCCGGTGGAAGAGAATGGGTAGATAAGCGACTCTGAATTTTAAAATCCCAATAACTGCCGATGTAATGAATGTATCAACATAAAATTTCGTATTTAAAATTAACATTCACGGAGGACATAACCAGTCAAATTTCAGCGATATCGGCCGAGGGGAGGGGGGAGTTCCGGGGTGGGGGCCCTTTTCAAAAATCCCAATAACTGCCCATGTAATGAATGTATCCACATCAAATTTCGTATTTAAAACTAAAATCCATTTAGGACATAACCAGTCAAATTTCAGCGATATCGGCCTAGGGGAAGGGAGAGATCCGGGGTGGGGGCTCAATTCAAAAATCCACAACGCCCCTCCCGTTCACAATTTTGTGACGTCACACACTTTTTTCTCCTATTTGGCCTTCAAGAATACTACATATGAAATTTCATGACAATCCGACCATTAATTAATGAGTTAGCACTATTTTTATGCTTAGCCCCCCTTACAACCCCCCCTCCCGTTCGAAATTTTGGGACGCCACATAACTTTTTTTTCCTATTTGGCTTTCAAGAATACTACATATGATATTTCATGACAATCCGACAATTAATTAATGAGTTGACACTATTTTTATGCTTAGCCCCCCCTTACAACCCCCCCTCCCATTCGATATTTTGGGACGCCACATAGCCTATTATTCAATCGGTCTTGGAAGGATGCTACATGTGAAGTTTCATGAATATCCGTCCTGCCGTTTGGGCGTGATGCTGGAATAAACATACAAACAAACCCCGTTTCAGTATAGAAGCCGGTGGAAGAGAATGGGTAGATAAGCGACTCTGAATTTTAAAATCCCAATAACTGCCGATGTAATGAATGTATCAACATCAAATTTCGTATTTAAAATTAACATTCACGGAGGACATAACCAGTCAAATTTCAGCGATATCGGCCGAGGGGAGGGGGGAGTTCCGGGGTGGGGGCCCTTTTCAAAAATCCCAATAACTACCCATGTAATGAATGTATCGACTTCAAATTTCGTATTTAAAACTAAAATCCACTTAGGACATAACCATTCAAATTTCAGCGATATCGGCCGAGGAGAGGCGGGAGTTCCGGGGAAAGGGCTCAATTCAAAAATCCACAACCCCCCTCCCGTTCACAATTTTGTGACGTCACACACTTTTTTTTCCTATTTGGCTTTCAAGAATACTACATGCGAAATTTCATGACAATCCGACCATTAATAAATGAGTTAGCACTTATTTTATGCTTAGCCCCCCCTTACAACCCCCCCTCCCGGTCGATATTTTGGGACGCCACATAGCCTATTATTCAATCGGTCTTGGAAGGATGGTACATATGAAGTTTCATGAATATCCGTCCTGCCGTTTGGGCGTGATGCTGGAATAAACATACAAACAAACCCCGTTTCAGTATCGAAGTATAGAAGCCGGTGGAAGAGAATGGGTAGATAAGCGACTCTGAATTTTAAAATCCCAATAACTGCCGATAGAATGAATGTATCAACATCAAATTTCGTATTTAAAATTAACATTCACGGAGGACATAACCAGTCAAATTTCAGCGATATCGGCCGAGGGGAGGGGGGAGTTCCGGGGTGGGGGCCCTTTTCAAAAATCCCAATAACTGCCCATGTAATGAATGTTTCCACATCAAATTTCGTATTTAAAACTAAAATCCACTTAGGACATAACCAGTCAAATTTCAGCGATATCGACCGAGGGGAGGGGAGAGTTCCGGGGTGGGGGCTCAATTCAAAAATCCACAACGCCCCTCACGTTCACAATTTTGTGACGTCACACACTTTTTTTTCCTATTTGGCCTTCAAGAATACTACATATGAAATTTCATGACAATCCGACCATTAATTAATGAGTTAGCACTATTTTTATGCTTAGCCCCCCTTACAACCCCCCCTCCCGTTCACAATTTTGTGACGTCACACACTTTTTTTTCCTATTTGGCTTTCAAGAATACTACATGCGAAATTTCATGACAATCCGACCATTAATAAATGAGTTAGCACTATTTTTATGCTTAGCCCCCCCTTACAACCCCCCCTCCCGTTCGATATTTTGGGACGCCACATTGCCTATTATTCAATCGGTCTTGGAAGGATGGTACATATGAAGTTCCATGAATATCCGTCCTGCCGTTTGGGCGTGATGCTGGAATAAACATACAAACAAACCCCGTTTCAGTATCGAAGTATAGAAGCCGGTGGAAGAGAATGGGTAGATAAGCGACTCTGAATTTTAAAATCCCAATAACTGCCGATGTAATGAATGTATCAACATAAAATTTCGTATTTAAAATTAACATTCACGGAGGACATAACCAGTCAAATTTCAGCGATATCGGCCGAGGGGAGGGGGGAGTTCCGGGGTGGGGGCCCTTTTCAAAAATCCCAATAACTGCCCATGTAATGAATGTATCCACATCAAATTTCGTATTTAAAACTAAAATCCATTTAGGACATAACCAGTCAAATTTCAGCGATATCGGCCTAGGGGAAGGGAGAGATCCGGGGTGGGGGCTCAATTCAAAAATCCACAACGCCCCTCCCGTTCACAATTTTGTGACGTCACACACTTTTTTCTCCTATTTGGCCTTCAAGAATACTACATATGAAATTTCATGACAATCCGACCATTAATTAATGAGTTAGCACTATTTTTATGCTTAGCCCCCCTTACAACCCCCCCTCCCGTTCGAAATTTTGGGACGCCACATAACTTTTTTTTCCTATTTGGCTTTCAAGAATACTACATATGATATTTCATGACAATCCGACAATTAATTAATGAGTTGACACTATTTTTATGCTTAGCCCCCCCTTACAACCCCCCCTCCCATTCGATATTTTGGGACGCCACATAGCCTATTATTCAATCGGTCTTGGAAGGATGCTACATGTGAAGTTTCATGAATATCCGTCCTGCCGTTTGGGCGTGATGCTGGAATAAACATACAAACAAACCCCGTTTCAGTATAGAAGCCGGTGGAAGAGAATGGGTAGATAAGCGACTCTGAATTTTAAAATCCCAATAACTGCCGATGTAATGAATGTATCAACATCAAATTTCGTATTTAAAATTAACATTCACGGAGGACATAACCAGTCAAATTTCAGCGATATCGGCCGAGGGGAGGGGGGAGTTCCGGGGTGGGGGCCCTTTTCAAAAATCCCAATAACTACCCATGTAATGAATGTATCGACTTCAAATTTCGTATTTAAAACTAAAATCCACTTAGGACATAACCATTCAAATTTCAGCGATATCGGCCGAGGAGAGGCGGGAGTTCCGGGGAAAGGGCTCAATTCAAAAATCCACAACCCCCCTCCCGTTCACAATTTTGTGACGTCACACACTTTTTTTTCCTATTTGGCTTTCAAAAATACTACATATGGAATTTCATGACAATCCGACCATTAATAAATGAGTTAGCACTATTTTTATGCTTAGCCCCCCCTTACAACCCCCCCTCCCATTCGATATTTTGGGACGCCACATAGCCTATTATTCAATCGGTCTTGGAAGGATGGTACATATGAAGTTTCATGAATATCCGTCCTGCCGTTTGGGCGTGATGCTGGAATAAACATACAAACAAACCCCGTTTCAGTATCGAAGTATAGAAGCCGGTGGAAGAGAATGGGTAGATAAGCGACTCTGAATTTTAAAATCCCAATAACTGCCGATGTAATGAATGTATCAACATAAAATTTCGTATTTAAAATTAACATTCACGGAGGACATAACCAGTCAAATTTCAGCGATATCGGCCGAGGGGAGGGGGGAGTTCCGGGGTGGGGGCCCTTTTCAAAAATCCCAATAACTGCCCATGTAATGAATGTATCGACTTCAAATTTCGTATTTAAAACTAAAATCCACTTAGGACATAACCATTCAAATTTCAGCGATATCGGCCGAGGAGAGGCGAGAGTTCCGGGGCAAGGGCTCAGTTCAAAAATCCACAACCCCCCTCCCGTTCACAATTTTGTGACGTCACACACTTTTTTTTCCTATTTGGCTTTCAAGAATACTACATGCGAAATTTCATGACAATCAGACCATTAATAAATGAGTTAGCACTTATTTTATGCTTAGCCCCCCCTTACAACCCCCCCTCCCGGTCGATATTTTGGGACGCCACATAGCCTATTATTCAATCGGCCTTGGAAGGATGGTACATATGAAGTTTCATGAATATCCGTCCTGCCGTTTGGGCGTGATGCTGGAATAAACATACAAACAAACCCCGTTTCAGTATCGAAGTATAGAAGCCGGTGGAAGAGAATGGGTAGATAAGCGACTCTGAATTTTAAAATCCCAATAACTGCCGATGTAATGAATGTATCAACATCAAATTTCGTATTTAAAATTAACATTCACGGAGGACATAACCAGTCAAATTTCAGCGATATCGGCCGAGGGGAGGGGGGAGTTCCGGGGTGGGGGCCCTTTTCAAAAATCCCAATAACTGCCCATGTAATGAATGTTTCCACATCAAATTTCGTATTTAAAACTAAAATCCACTTAGGACATAACCAGTCAAATTTCAGCGATATCGACCGAGGGGAGGGGAGAGTTCCGGGGTGGGGGCTCAATTCAAAAATCCACAACGCCCCTCACGTTCACAATTTTGTGACGTCACACACTTTTTTTTCCTATTTGGCCTTCAAGAATACTACATATGAAATTTCATGACAATCCGACCATTAATTAATGAGTTAGCACTATTTTTATGCTTAGCCCCCCTTACAACCCCCCCTCCCGTTCACAATTTTGTGACGTCACACACTTTTTTTTCCTATTTGGCTTTCAAGAATACTACATGCGAAATTTCATGACAATCCGACCATTAATAAATGAGTTAGCACTATTTTTATGCTTAGCCCCCCCTTACAACCCCCCCTCCCGTTCGATATTTTGGGACGCCACATTGCCTATTATTCAATCGGTCTTGGAAGGATGCTACATGTGAAGTTTCATGAATATCCGTCCAGCCGTTTGGGCGTGATGCTGGAATAAACATACAAACAAACCCCGATTCAGTATCGAAGTATAGAAGCCCGTGGAAGAGAATGGGTAGATAAGCGACTCTGAATTTTAAAATCCCAATAACTGCCGATGTAATGAATATATCAACATAAAATTTCGTATTTAAAATTATTATTCACGGAGGACATAACCAGTCAAATTTCAGCGATATCGGCCGAGGGGAGGGGGGAGTTCCGGGGTGGGGGCCCTTTTCAAAAATCCCAATAACTGCCCATGTAATGAATGTATCGACTTCAAATTTCGTATTTAAAACTAAAATCCACTTAGGACATAACCATTCAAATTTCAGCGATATCGGCCGAGGAGAGGCGGGAGTTCCGGGGAAAGGGCTCAGTTCAAAAATCCACAACCCCCCTCCCGTTCACAATTTTGTGACGTCTCACACATTTTTTTTCCTATTTGGCTGTCAAGAATACTACATATGAAATTTCATGACAATCCGACCATTAATTAATGAGTTAGCACTATTTTTATGTTTAGCCCCCCCTTACAACCCCCCCTCCCGTTCGATATTTTGGGACGCCACATAGCCTATTATTCAATCGGTCTTGGAAGGATGCTACATGTGAAGTTTCATGAATATCCGTCCTGCCGTTTGGGCGTGATGCTGGAATAAACATACAAACAAACCCCGTTTTAGTATCGAAGTATAGAAGCCGGTGGAAGAGAATGGGTAGATAAGCGACTCTGAATTTTAAAATCCCAATAACTGCCGATGTAATGAATGTATCAACATCAAATTTCGTATTTAAAATTAACATTCACGGAGGACATAACCAGTCAAATTTCAGCGATATCGGCCGAGGGGAGGGGGGAGTTCCGGGGTGGGGGCCCTTTTCAAAAATCCCAATAACTGCCCATGTAATGAATGTTTCCACATCAAATTTCGTATTTAAAACTAAAATCCACTTAGGACATAACCAGTCAAATTTCAGCGATATCGACCGAGGGGAGGGGAGAGTTCCGGGGTGGGGGCTCAATTCAAAAATCCACAACGCCCCTCACGTTCACAATTTTGTGACGTCACACACTTTTTTTTCCTATTTGGCCTTCAAGAATACTACATATGAAATTTCATGACAATCCGACCATTAATTAATGAGTTAGCACTATTTTTATGCTTAGCCCCCCTTACAACCCCCCCTCCCGTTCACAATTTTGTGACGTCACACACTTTTTTTTCCTATTTGGCTTTCAAGAATACTACATGCGAAATTTCATGACAATCCGACCATTAATAAATGAGTTAGCACTATTTTTATGCTTAGCCCCCCCTTACAACCCCCCCTCCCGTTCGATATTTTGGGACGCCACATTGCCTATTATTCAATCGGTCTTGGAAGGATGCTACATGTGAAGTTTCATGAATATCCGTCCAGCCGTTTGGGCGTGATGCTGGAATAAACATACAAACAAACCCCGATTCAGTATCGAAGTATAGAAGCCCGTGGAAGAGAATGGGTAGATAAGGGACTCTGAATTTTAAAATCCCAATAACTGCCGATGTAATGAATATATCAACATAAAATTTCGTATTTAAAATTAACATTCACGGAGGACATAACCAGTCAAATTTCAGCGATATCGGCCGAGGGGAGGGGGGAGTTCCGGGGTGGGGGCCCTTTTCAAAAATCCCAATAACTGCCCATGTAATGAATGTATCGACTTCAAATTTCGTATTTAAAACTAAAATCCACTTAGGACATAACCATTCAAATTTCAGCGATATCGGCCGAGGAGAGGCGGGAGTTCCGGGGAAAGGGCTCAGTTCAAAAATCCACAACCCCCCTCCCGTTCACAATTTTGTGACGTCTCACACATTTTTTTTCCTATTTGGCTGTCAAGAATACTACATATGAAATTTCATGACAATCCGACCATTAATTAATGAGTTAGCACTATTTTTATGCTTAGCCCCCCTTACAACCCCCCCTCCCGTTCGAAATTTTGGGACGCCACATAACTTTTTTTTCCTATTTGGCTTTCAAGAATACTACATATGATATTTCATGACAATCCGACAATTAATTAATGAGTTGACACTATTTTTATGCTTAGCCCCCCCTTACAACCCCCCCTCCCATTCGATATTTTGGGACGCCACATAGCCTATTATTCAATCGGTCTTGGAAGGATGCTACATGTGAAGTTTCATGAATATCCGTCCTGCCGTTTGGGCGTGATGCTGGAATAAACATACAAACAAACCCCGTTTCAGTATAGAAGCCGGTGGAAGAGAATGGGTAGATAAGCGACTCTGAATTTTAAAATCCCAATAACTGCCGATGTAATGAATGTATCAACATCAAATTTCGTATTTAAAATTAACATTCACGGAGGACATAACCAGTCAAATTTCAGCGATATCGGCCGAGGGGAGGGGGGAGTTCCGGGGTGGGGGCCCTTTTCAAAAATCCCAATAACTACCCATGTAATGAATGTATCGACTTCAAATTTCGTATTTAAAACTAAAATCCACTTAGGACATAACCATTCAAATTTCAGCGATATCGGCCGAGGAGAGGCGGGAGTTCCGGGGAAGGGGCTCAATTCAAAAATCCACAACCCCCCTCCCGTTCACAATTTTGTGACGTCACACACTTTTTTTTCCTATTTGGCTTTCAAAAATACTACATATGGAATTTCATGACAATCCGACCATTAATAAATGAGTTAGCACTATTTTTATGCTTAGCCCCCCCTTACAACCCCCCCTCCCATTCGATATTTTGGGACGCCACATAGCCTATTATTCAATCGGTCTTGGAAGGATGGTACATATGAAGTTTCATGAATATCCGTCCTGCCGTTTGGGCGTGATGCTGGAATAAACATACAAACAAACCCCGTTTCAGTATCGAAGTATAGAAGCCGGTGGAAGAGAATGGGTAGATAAGCGACTCTGAATTTTAAAATCCCAATAACTGCCGATGTAATGAATGTATCAACATAAAATTTCGTATTTAAAATTAACATTCACGGAGGACATAACCAGTCAAATTTCAGCGATATCGGCCGAGGGGAGGGGGGAGTTCCGGGGTGGGGGCCCTTTTCAAAAATCCCAATAACTGCCCATGTAATGAATGTATCGACTTCAAATTTCGTATTTAAAACTAAAATCCACTTAGGACATAACCATTCAAATTTCAGCGATATCGGCCGAGGAGAGGCGAGAGTTCCGGGGCAAGGGCTCAGTTCAAAAATCCACAACCCCCCTCCCGTTCACAATTTTGTGACGTCACACACTTTTTTTTCCTATTTGGCTTTCAAGAATACTACATGCGAAATTTCATGACAATCCGACCATTAATAAATGAGTTAGCACTTATTTTATGCTTAGCCCCCCCTTACAACCCCCCTTCCCGTTCGATATTTTGGGACGCCACATAGCCTATTATTCAATCGGTCTTGGAAGGATGGTACATATGAAGTTTCATGAATATCCGTCCTGCCGTTTGGGCGTGATGCTGGAATAAACATACAAACAAACCCCGTTTCAGTATCGAAGTATAGAAGCCGGTGGAAGAGAATGGGTAGATAAGCGACTCTGAATTTTAAAATCCCAATAACTGCCGATGTAATGAATGTATCAACATCAAATTTCGTATTTAAAATTAACATTCACGGAGGACATAACCAGTCAAATTTCAGCGATATCGGCTGAGGGGAGGGGGGAGTTCCGGGGTGGGGGCCCTTTTCAAAAATCCCAATAACTGCCCATGTAATGAATGTTTCCACATCAAATTTCGTATTTAAAACTAAAATCCACTTAGGACATAACCAGTCAAATTTCAGCGATATCGACCGAGGGGAGGGGAGAGTTCCGGGGTGGGGGCTCAATTCAAAAATCCACAACGCCCCTCACGTTCACAATTTTGTGACGTCACACACTTTTTTTTCCTATTTGGCCTTCAAGAATACTACATATGAAATTTCATGACAATCCGACCATTAATTAATGAGTTAGCACTATTTTTATGCTTAGCCCCCCTTACAACCCCCCCTCCCGTTCGAAATTTTGGGACGCCACATAACTTTTTTTTCCTATTTGGCTTTCAAGAATACTACATATGATATTTCATGACAATCCGACAATTAATTAATGAGTTAGCACTATTTTTATGCTTAGCCCCCCTTACAACCCCCCTCCCGTTCGATATTTTGGGACGCCACATAGCCTATTATTCAATCGGTCTTGGAAGGATGCTACATGTGAAGTTTCATGAATATCCGTCCTGCCGTTTGGGCGTGATGCTGGAATAAACATACAAACAAACCCCGTTTCAGTATCGAAGTATAGAAGCCGGTGGAAGAGAATGGGTAGATAAGCGACTCTGAATTTTAAAATCCCAATAACTGGCGATGTAATGAATGTATCAACATCAAATTTCGTATTTAAAATTAACATTCACGGAGGACATAACCAGTCAAATTTCAGCGATATCGGCCGAGGGGAAGGGAGAGATCCGGGGTGGGGGCTCAATTCAAAAATCCACAACGCCCCTCCCGTTCACAATTTTGTGACGTCACACACTTTTTTCTCCTATTTGGCCTTCAAGAATACTACATATGAAATTTCATGACAATCCGACCATTAATTAATGAGTTAGCACTATTTTTATGCTTAGCCCCCCTTACAACCCCCCCTCCCGTTCGAAATTTTGGGACGCCACATAGCCTATTATTCAATCGGTCTTGGAAGGATGCTACATGTGAAGTTTCATGAATATCCGTCCTGCCGTTTGGGCGTGATGCTGGAATAAACATACAAACAAACCCCGTTTCAGTATAGAAGCCGGTGGAAGAGAATGGGTAGATAAGCGACTCTGAATTTTAAAATCCCAATAACTGCCGATGTAATGAATGTATCAACATCAAATTTCGTATTTAAAATTAACATTCACGGAGGACATAACCAGTCAAATTTCAGCGATATCGGCCGAGGGGAGGGGGGAGTTCCGGGGTGGGGGCCCTTTTCAAAAATCCCAATAACTACCCATGTAATGAATGTATCGACTTCAAATTTCGTATTTAAAACTAAAATCCACTTAGGACATAACCATTCAAATTTCAGCGATATCGGCCGAGGAGAGGCGGGAGTTCCGGGGAAGGGGCTCAATTCAAAAATCCACAACCCCCCTCCCGTTCACAATTTTGTGACGTCACACACTTTTTTTTCCTATTTGGCTTTCAAAAATACTACATATGGAATTTCATGACAATCCGACCATTAATAAATGAGTTAGCACTATTTTTATGCTTAGCCCCCCCTTACAACCCCCCCTCCCATTCGATATTTTGGGACGCCACATAGCCTATTATTCAATCGGTCTTGGAAGGATGGTACATATGAAGTTTCATGAATATCCGTCCTGCCGTTTGGGCGTGATGCTGGAATAAACATACAAACAAACCCCGTTTCAGTATCGAAGTATAGAAGCCGGTGGAAGAGAATGGGTAGATAAGCGACTCTGAATTTTAAAATCCCAATAACTGCCGATGTAATGAATGTATCAACATAAAATTTCGTATTTGAAATTAACATTCACGGAGGACATAACCAGTCAAATTTCAGCGATATCGGCCGAGGGGAGGGGGGAGTTCCGGGGTGGGGGCCCTTTTCAAAAATCCCAATAACTGCCCATGTAATGAATGTATCGACTTCAAATTTCGTATTTAAAACTAAAATCCACTTAGGACATAACCATTCAAATTTCAGCGATATCGGCCGAGGAGAGGCGAGAGTTCCGGGGCAAGGGCTCAGTTCAAAAATCCACAACCCCCCTCCCGTTCACAATTTTGTGACGTCACACACTTTTTTTTCCTATTTGGCTTTCAAGAATACTACATGCGAAATTTCATGACAATCCGACCATTAATAAATGAGTTAGCACTTATTTTATGCTTAGCCCCCCCTTACAACCCCCCTTCCCGTTCGATATTTTGGGACGCCACATAGCCTATTATTCAATCGGTCTTGGAAGGATGGTACATATGAAGTTTCATGAATATCCGTCCTGCCGTTTGGGCGTGATGCTGGAATAAACATACAAACAAACCCCGTTTCAGTATCGAAGTATAGAAGCCGGTGGAAGAGAATGGGTAGATAAGCGACTCTGAATTTTAAAATCCCAATAACTGCCGATGTAATGAATGTATCAACATCAAATTTCGTATTTAAAATTAACATTCACGGAGGACATAACCAGTCAAATTTCAGCGATATCGGCTGAGGGGAGGGGGGAGTTCCGGGGTGGGGGCCCTTTTCAAAAATCCCAATAACTGCCCATGTAATGAATGTTTCCACATCAAATTTCGTATTTAAAACTAAAATCCACTTAGGACATAACCAGTCAAATTTCAGCGATATCGACCGAGGGGAGGGGAGAGTTCCGGGGTGGGGGCTCAATTCAAAAATCCACAACGCCCCTCACGTTCACAATTTTGTGACGTCACACACTTTTTTTTCCTATTTGGCCTTCAAGAATACTACATATGAAATTTCATGACAATCCGACCATTAATTAATGAGTTAGCACTATTTTTATGCTTAGCCCCCCTTACAACCCCCCCTCCCGTTCGAAATTTTGGGACGCCACATAACTTTTTTTTCCTATTTGGCTTTCAAGAATACTACATATGATATTTCATGACAATCCGACAATTAATTAATGAGTTAGCACTATTTTTATGCTTAGCCCCCCTTACAACCCCCCCTCCCGTTCGATATTTTGGGACGCCACATAGCCTATTATTCAATCGGTCTTGGAAGGATGCTACATGTGAAGTTTCATGAATATCCGTCCTGCCGTTTGGGCGTGATGCTGGAATAAACATACAAACAAACCCCGTTTCAGTATCGAAGTATAGAAGCCGGTGGAAGAGAATGGGTAGATAAGCGACTCTGAATTTTAAAATCCCAATAACTGGCGATGTAATGAATGTATCAACATCAAATTTCGTATTTAAAATTAACATTCACGGAGGACATAACCAGTCAAATTTCAGCGATATCGGCCGAGAGGAGGGGGGAGTTCCGGGGTGGGGGCCCTTTTCAAAAATCCCAATAACTGCCCATGTAATGAATGTGTCGACTTCAAATTTCGTATTTAAAACTAAAATCCACTTAGGACATAACCATTCAAATTTCAGCGATATCGGCCGAGGTGAGGCGAGAGTTCTGGGGCAAGGGCTCAGTTCAAAAATCCACAACCCCCCTCCCGTTCACAATTTTGTGACGTCACACACTTTTTTTTCCTATTTGGCTTTCAAGAATACTACATATGAAATTTCATGACAATCCGACCATTAATTATTGAGTTAGCACTATTTTTATGCTTAGCCCCCCTTTCAACCCCCCCTCCCGTTCGATATTTTGGGACGCCACATAGCCTATTATTCAATCGGTCTTGGAAGGATGCTACATGTGAAGTTTCATGAATATCCGTCCTGCCGTTTGGGCGTGATGCTGGAATAAACATACAAACAAACCCCGTTTCAGTATCGAAGTATAGAAGCCGGTGGAAGAGAATGGCTAGATAAGCGACTCTGAATTTTAAAATCCCAATAACTGCCGATGTAATGAATGTATCAACATCAAATTTCGTATTTAAAATTAACATTCACGGAGGACATAACCAGTCAAATTTCAGCGATATCGGCCGAGGGGAGGGGGGAGTTCCGGGGTGGGGGCCCTTTTCAAAAATCCCAATAACTGCCCATGTAATGAATGTATCGACTTCAAATTTCGTATTTAAAACTAAAATCCACTTAGGACATAACCATTCAAATTTCAGCGATATCGGCCGAGGAGAGGCGGGAGTTCCGGGGAAAGGGCTCAGTTCAAAAATCCACAACCCCCCTCCCGTTCACAATTTTGTGACGTCTCACACATTTTTTTTCCTATTTGGCTGTCAAGAATACTACATATGAAATTTCATGACAATCCGACCATTAATTAATGAGTTAGCACTATTTTTATGCTTAGCCCCCCCTTACAACCCCCCCTCCCGTTCGATATTTTGGGACGCCACATAACTTTTTTTTCCTATTTGGCTTTCAAGAATACTACATATGATATTTCATGACAATCCGACAATTAATTAATGAGTTAGCACTATTTTTATGCTTAGCCCCCCCCTACAACCCCCCCTCCCATTCGATATTTTGGGACGCCACATAGCCTATTATTCAATCGGTCTTGGAAGGATGCTACATGTGAAGTTTCATGAATATCCGTCCTGCCGTTTGGGCGTGATGCTGGAATAAACATACAAACAAACCCCGTTTCAGTATCGAAGTATAGAAGCCGGTGGAAGAGAATGGGTAGATAAGCGACTCTGAATTTTAAAATCCCAATAACTGCCGATGTAATGAATGTATCAACATCAAATTTCGTATTTAAAATTAACATTCACGGAGGACATAACCAGTCAAATTTCAGCGATATCGGCCGAGGGGAGGGGGGAGTTCCGGGGTGGGGGCCCTTTTCAAAAATCCCAATAACTGCCCATGTAATGAATGTGTCGACTTCAAATTTCGTATTTAAAACTAAAATCCACTTAGGACATAACCATTCAAATTTCAGCGATATCGGCCGAGGTGAGGCGAGAGTTCTGGGGCAAGGGCTCAGTTCAAAAATCCACAACCCCCCTCCCGTTCACAATTTTGTGACGTCACACACTTTTTTTTCCTATTTGGCTTTCAAGAATACTACATATGAAATTTCATGACAATCCGACCATTAATTATTGAGTTAGCACTATTTTTATGCTTAGCCCCCCTTTCAACCCCCCCTCCCGTTCGATATTTTGGGACGCCACATAGCCTATTATTCAATCGGTCTTGGAAGGATGCTACATGTGAAGTTTCATGAATATCCGTCCTGCCGTTTGGGCGTGATGCTGGAATAAACATACAAACAAACCCCGTTTCAGTATCGAAGTATAGAAGCCGGTGGAAGAGAATGGCTAGATAAGCGACTCTGAATTTTAAAATCCCAATAACTGCCGATGTAATGAATGTATCAACATCAAATTTCGTATTTAAAATTAACATTCACGGAGGACATAACCAGTCAAATTTCAGCGATATCGGCCGAGGGGAGGGGGGAGTTCCGGGGTGGGGGCCCTTTTCAAAAATCCCAATAACTGCCCATGTAATGAATGTATCGACTTCAAATTTCGTATTTAAAACTAAAATCCACTTAGGACATAACCATTCAAATTTCAGCGATATCGGCCGAGGAGAGGCGAGAGTTCCGGGGCAAGGGCTCAGTTCAAAAATCCACAACCCCCCTCCCGTTCACAATTTTGTGACGTCACACACTTTTTTTTCCTATTTGGCTTTCAAGAATACTACATGCGAAATTTCATGACAATCCGACCATTAATAAATGAGTTAGCACTTATTTTATGCTTAGCCCCCCCTTACAACCCCCCTTCCCGTTCGATATTTTGGGACGCCACATAGCCTATTATTCAATCGGTCTTGGAAGGATGGTACATATGAAGTTTCATGAATATCCGTCCTGCCGTTTGGGCGTGATGCTGGAATAAACATACAAACAAACCCCGTTTCAGTATCGAAGTATAGAAGCCGGTGGAAGAGAATGGGTAGATAAGCGACTCTGAATTTTAAAATCCCAATAACTGCCGATGTAATGAATGTATCAACATCAAATTTCGTATTTAAAATTAACATTCACGGAGGACATAACCAGTCAAATTTCAGCGATATCGGCTGAGGGGAGGGGGGAGTTCCGGGGTGGGGGCCCTTTTCAAAAATCCCAATAACTGCCCATGTAATGAATGTTTCCACATCAAATTTCGTATTTAAAACTAAAATCCACTTAGGACATAACCAGTCAAATTTCAGCGATATCGACCGAGGGGAGGGGAGAGTTCCGGGGTGGGGGCTCAATTCAAAAATCCACAACGCCCCTCACGTTCACAATTTTGTGACGTCACACACTTTTTTTTCCTATTTGGCCTTCAAGAATACTACATATGAAATTTCATGACAATCCGACCATTAATTAATGAGTTAGCACTATTTTTATGCTTAGCCCCCCTTACAACCCCCCCTCCCGTTCGAAATTTTGGGACGCCACATAACTTTTTTTTCCTATTTGGCTTTCAAGAATACTACATATGATATTTCATGACAATCCGACAATTAATTAATGAGTTAGCACTATTTTTATGCTTAGCCCCCCTTACAACCCCCCCTCCCGTTCGATATTTTGGGACGCCACATAGCCTATTATTCAATCGGTCTTGGAAGGATGCTACATGTGAAGTTTCATGAATATCCGTCCTGCCGTTTGGGCGTGATGCTGGAATAAACATACAAACAAACCCCGTTTCAGTATCGAAGTATAGAAGCCGGTGGAAGAGAATGGGTAGATAAGCGACTCTGAATTTTAAAATCCCAATAACTGGCGATGTAATGAATGTATCAACATCAAATTTCGTATTTAAAATTAACATTCACGGAGGACATAACCAGTCAAATTTCAGCGATATCGGCCGAGAGGAGGGGGGAGTTCCGGGGTGGGGGCCCTTTTCAAAAATCCCAATAACTGCCCATGTAATGAATGTGTCGACTTCAAATTTCGTATTTAAAACTAAAATCCACTTAGGACATAACCATTCAAATTTCAGCGATATCGGCCGAGGTGAGGCGAGAGTTCTGGGGCAAGGGCTCAGTTCAAAAATCCACAACCCCCCTCCCGTTCACAATTTTGTGACGTCACACACTTTTTTTTCCTATTTGGCTTTCAAGAATACTACATATGAAATTTCATGACAATCCGACCATTAATTATTGAGTTAGCACTATTTTTATGCTTAGCCCCCCTTTCAACCCCCCCTCCCGTTCGATATTTTGGGACGCCACATAGCCTATTATTCAATCGGTCTTGGAAGGATGCTACATGTGAAGTTTCATGAATATCCGTCCTGCCGTTTGGGCGTGATGCTGGAATAAACATACAAACAAACCCCGTTTCAGTATCGAAGTATAGAAGCCGGTGGAAGAGAATGGCTAGATAAGCGACTCTGAATTTTAAAATCCCAATAACTGCCGATGTAATGAATGTATCAACATCAAATTTCGTATTTAAAATTAACATTCACGGAGGACATAACCAGTCAAATTTCAGCGATATCGGCCGAGGGGAGGGGGGAGTTCCGGGGTGGGGGCCCTTTTCAAAAATCCCAATAACTGCCCATGTAATGAATGTATCGACTTCAAATTTCGTATTTAAAACTAAAATCCACTTAGGACATAACCATTCAAATTTCAGCGATATCGGCCGAGGAGAGGCGGGAGTTCCGGGGAAAGGGCTCAGTTCAAAAATCCACAACCCCCCTCCCGTTCACAATTTTGTGACGTCTCACACATTTTTTTTTCCTATTTGGCTGTCAAGAATACTACATATGAAATTTCATGACAATCCGACCATTAATTAATGAGTTAGCACTATTTTTATGCTTAGCCCCCCCTTACAACCCCCCCTCCCGTTCGATATTTTGGGACGCCACATAACTTTTTTTTCCTATTTGGCTTTCAAGAATACTACATATGATATTTCATGACAATCCGACAATTAATTAATGAGTTAGCACTATTTTTATGCTTAGCCCCCCCCTACAACCCCCCCTCCCATTCGATATTTTGGGACGCCACATAGCCTATTATTCAATCGGTCTTGGAAGGATGCTACATGTGAAGTTTCATGAATATCCGTCCTGCCGTTTGGGCGTGATGCTGGAATAAACATACAAACAAACCCCGTTTCAGTATCGAAGTATAGAAGCCGGTGGAAGAGAATGGGTAGATAGGCGACTCTGAATTTTAAAATCCCAATAACTGCCGATGTAATGAATGTATCAACATCAAATTTCGTATTTAAAATTAACATTCACGGAGGACATAACCAGTCAAATTTCAGCGATATCGGCCGAGGGAAGGGGGAAGTTCCGGGGTGGGGGCCCTTTTCAAAAATCCCAATAACTGCCCATGTAATGAATGTATCCACATCAAATTTCATACTTTTGTTGTAATTGTAGTTATTAGATGTTTATATTAGAGATTGATGTGGGTCTGTGAAGTATTATGTTTGTTTGTTTATCTAAGAATAGTAATTGTTGACGTAGTTTATCAGTAAGTGTTGTTGTGATGAACGGGAGTTCATTCATTCGTTGAATCGATCAAGCCGGGTCGATAGTTAGATCGAACTGAAGTATGGAATAGATGACTCAGATCACGAATTCAAACCGGATCCATCCAAAGGATTCATGGTTAGTTTAGATAATTTTTTTTATTAGAAAATTTTTTTGGTGAGTTTAGTTTATTTAGTAACCGAGAATGAAAGAAGTAGGAATAAATGAAGTAGATTAGTCGTTTTTTTTTTTGTAGTAAATAAGCAGGCGGAGACTAATTGATCCCCTGCAATAAGCAGGCGGTGACAATTTGTTCTCTTGCAGTATTTGGCGTCTGCACTTTGCTCAGCCTAAAAACAGTAGACAGAGAACTAGCCCGGTCTCTCCGAAGCTTGACGCGCTTCCTGTATGTCGAGTCACAGGACTGGTTCCCGACGGAGCTGTCGCTTGGTGTCGGAGAGAGGGAGTGCAGATTGCCTCCTCTCTTTGGCATTGGGGGTCAGTATCTGGAAGGAACGGTCCAACTGGGGGCCAGAGAAGGATTTTTAGCTGATCCTATGGGAATCGAACCTAGCCATCTCAGAAACATTTAGACAAAGCTAATACACATAAAACATACATTATTACGGGGATTTATGATTTATTTGATACATTTATGTTACACCGTACGGACAACACAACATTAAGAAACGAAATCATTTTACATTACTCAACTTACACAATACACAGGAGGGGATTTTGTATTATTTTGCATTTTTTATGATTTTATTTGTATATAGTGTAGAAATGTTAATTTAGGATTAGAGGAATGAATGCTGGTACGAAAGAAATTGAGAGTGAATGATCGCGAAATAGGGGGGGAGACAATATATATATACATTTTTTTATGTTGTGCAGAATATCAAACACATATACCACTATTATTTATGCATTTTCCCATAAGCGGATTTGTGCAGCTTATTTTTTTTTAAATATACCACTATTATTTATGCATTGGCATTGACCCATAAGTTGGTTTCATACATCAGTACATTTATCTTTATTATACATATATGTACGACCGTAGGAAGTGGATGATTAGTAGATTTGCTGGCAAGTATTTTTTAGTTTTTTTTTTTTGGGTAAAGAGAGTGAAGGGATAGGATTATTCGCGAGAAGAATTAAGAATTTTATAAATAGTTTCATCTAGATATGTTTTGTTTGAGATAAAAGGGGATATAATATGATTAATAATAAAATAATTAAAATACATAGGGATAATTTTTTCTTTGAGACTTACCAGACGTTACTGAAAACTTAGATTTTGAGGAAGTTATTGAGGAAGTTAGAGCTATTAGAGAATAGATAGCTAGATATTTATATTTTTTGTGAGATAGCCTACCCAAGGAAGGGAGGATCCACATTTTCTGCGACGATATATGAGAATAATAATCTACGATGATATAAGGAGTTATTAGGGATTTTTTTTTTGAGATTAGGAAGTTGAAGTTTTTTTTTTTGAGCTATAGGAGGAGTTAGGGAATGGGCGAAGGCCTAGGTAACGTCGAAATAATGGGATAAGGAATATTTATACTTTGTAGGGGGGAATTTTGTAACTTGAGAAGTTGACATAGGAAGTTGAATTTTATTTGAACCAAAGATATGTGAAGAAATATTTAGAAAATGATGATGAGGAATGAGGAACTGAATTTAGAAAAGCAACCCAATTATTATTTTTTATTTATGATTTGAAGTAGAATATAAATTTTTTTTGAGATTAAGATAGAAAGAAAGATGGAAAGTAAGAAAAGATATTAAGTGGTGAAGCGGCAATATTATAATTAAATATAAATTTTGTTTGTTTTGGGACATATGTCCAAAGGATATTAATTACAGTAAAGTTTGCATTTAGGTAATAATATGTTCAATATTTTTTTATATATGAAATTTAAAAGACAATTTTATTTGTTTTCCGCTCGTCCGAATTGTAAAGGACTGAGCTCAGTTTATAATTAGAGTGTAAAGAATTTTTTTGTTTAATGTAAATTTGTTGTAAATGACAGTGGGGAATGAAGTGAAGTGACAGGTGCGAGATGAATTTTTGTTGAGGTGGTTTGTGAGCGTAGAGACACCCAAAAGTGCCGGTTCACGACGACCAATTGGAGGACGACAGGAGTGGATGAAGGCGGAAAAAGGACCAGGATAAAACAGATGAAGAGGGAACCTTTGGAACAAAAATTGTGATTCTAGAAACACAATTTTCGTTCCAGAAAAAATAGAAGAAGGCAATGTAATATAAACAAGCCCGTTGCCAAGGCAACGGATTTAGAAGCCACTATACATTTATTTTAAACCCATTTAGAAGACGAAATCAAAGTAAAAGAAGAAAGAAAATTAAGAAAGAAGAAAAGAAAATGGAAATCTGAAGAACAAAACAAGTTTAAGAAGAAAGTAAGAATAACTTTAAAAGGAAGAAAAGGTGGCTGAAGGCCTAACCTTACAGTTATCAACAAACATTTTAAATAATAATTACAAGATCCACCGACTTCAAAAGGAAACTAAATTTTCAGAAGGGATTAATTTAGCACCCAGAAACAAAATGAAACAGCTAAAAGAAGAAGGAATGAAGAAAATTTCAGGAAGTTATAAGCAAAATTAAGAAAAGGTCAATAATTAAAAAACGAGTCGGTAGAAGGTTGTGAAAATTTTTAGGAAAAGACAGTTAATTATTAAGAAAAGATTAAAGAAGAAAAAGAAGAGAAAAACTGCCCACATCAGAAAGAAAAGCCAGTAGTAAATTTTGAAGAAACGGTCAGTTCTAAAATACATCGAATCAACTAGGCCGGATCCCATCTGAAATAATACAAGTGATCCGAAAGTGTATACCACAAACTTTAAACACTGTTTTCGAGAAATGAAGAAGGCAAAATTAAAAATAAAAGTTACAGAAAATTAAGATGACAATTCAGAAAAGAGAAGAAACGGAAGAAAGGAGAGAAAACACCAAAAAATATTAATATTTAGAAGTAAAACAAGAGACAACAGAAAAAAGAAACTCGAATTTGCTACCCATAATTCCGTGCGGAGGCAGTTTAGTCAGTCTATACTGGGTCCTGGTAGAGGTGGAACCGTTGAAAGACTGGTCTCTGTTTTTTTTTGTTAAAATATGTGAAAAGTAGTGAGTAAACAATTAAAAGTGAGTAAAAAGTGACCGGTAAAAGATTGAAGGGATGTGGAGAGAGTGCGGACTCCAGTTTTTATGTTAAAAAGTAAAATTTATTGTATATATGTTTCAAGTGTGACGTCACCAAGGTATGATCCATTTTTTTTGTACATATAATTTCTAAGATGGCCATTTTTTATTTCAAAATTCATAATAGTTTTATTAAAGTTATATTGTTTGTAAATATGTTTTAATTTTCTTTTAACTCCCCATATCTCTCTCAATGAAATTCAAATCTCAAAACTCATAGGCCTTGCGAATCAACACCCTTGAGATAAGCGCCAATTGTTATCGGGACATAATATTTAATAATCTTAAATTTCAGAATCACACCGGGAGACTTTTGGATTTTTGGATTGGTGCAAGTAACGTAGTTTGAAAATTTTACAGAGTTATTTATAACATATGTTTTTCATTTTTTAAGAGCTTCACTCAACCATACGGTAGATTATTTTATTTTTGAAATTATAGATTTAATTAACTTAAATTTTTTTATTATTCAAAATTTTATTCATTTTTTTTAATTTATTGTGAAAGGCAACAAGTCAATATATTATTAAACCTAGCATTATGGCATATCCCTTGTGTGGAAATTAAATTCAATTTTTTTATATACTCAAAGTAATATAACTATAGTAACCTCATTTAAAACATAATAAAACCTAGCATTATGGCATCTCCTTGTGAGGATAATTTCTTGTTTTTTTTATTTTGCATTCTTTGATCAATAAATAACTCGCATAGAGTCAACGAAACATTTTCTTTAATAACGATTAAATAGGCCTAAAGTTGCATTATAAGTAAAATCAGAAAAACAAGGCCATGAGGAGATTTGAGTTTCGTTTGGAGAGAGGGGAATATACTACATGAATTTTTGTTTATATACATATAAAAATATTGAACCAAAATATTTTTACATTCATATTGATAATTTTTTTTTGAATTCGAGATATTAAAGTTATTATTTAAGATGAAGCTCACTAAAGAGCAATCGGATAAAATGGACCAATTCATGGAAATTATGATGAGAAGCATGAAAAATTTAGAGACAAACTTAAGTGGGGTAGAGACAAATTTAAAAAGGGAAATGGGGGACAAATTAAGAAACATAGAGACAAACTTAAGTGGGGTAGAGAAAAATTTAAAAAGGGAAATGGGGGACAAATTAAGAAACATAGAGACAAACTTAAGTGGGGTAGAGACAAATTTAAGTAGTAAGATTGACGAACAGAAAACAAACATGACAAATTTAGAGACAAATTTAAGTAGTAAGATTGACGAACAGAAAACAAACATGACAAATTTAGAGACAAATTTACGAGGGGATATGACTAATTTGAGAGGGGACATTCAAGATTTAGAGGTGAGATTAGATAAGCAGGTGGACAGCTTGAAGGATCAAATAGGGAATTTAGAAATAAAAAATCAAGAGTTAGAAGACAAAGTTGATCAAGTAGCAAAAAGTTTAAAGGGGGAATTTAATCAAAAAATAAGCAACTTCAAAGAAAAAATGGAAGGTCAAGTGAAGGAGGTAATCCGTAAAATAGATGCCGCGGAAGAAAATTGGGAGGAACGCTGTCAAAATTTCGAGTTAAAGTTGTTAGGAGTTAGGGAGGACAACAGCGTCCGAACAGCTGAACTTTCTGAAAGGATTAGCTGGGTAGAAGGGATTCAGGAGGAAGGATTCAAGGGAGTTGTAGAATTAGGGAGCAAAATAGAAACCAATTCAGAAAGAATTAGTCAAATAGAAGGGGACATGTCAAAATTAAAGGAAGAAATCAGTAAAAGAATGGGAAAGGTTCAAACTGTAGAAATAGAAAAAGGAACAAACTTAGAAATTTTAGTAGAGGAAGTCAAAATAGTCTCGGAAATTAGTTCTAGAAATAGCTTAGAAAATGAAAGGACAGATTTAACAGTTAAAAAGACTTTCCAAAGTAGAGTAAAATCGGTAAGAAAATTTCTTTCCAAGGGAGAAATTAAAATGAAATATCAGTTAGTGCAAACTAAGGTAGAATTAAGAAAATATGATAGTATGACTGATGTGCATGAATGGAAAAATTATTTAAGAAAGAATTTACATGAGACTAGTTACCAGGTGGAAGACATTTTTAGAATACAATACAGAAAAACTGAAGTAAAAATTTATGAAATAAGGGGAAATGAGAAAAATGACGCAATACTGACAGACAGACTACGTAAAATTTTATTTAGTGTAAGGAGGAAGATATTTGAAGACATAATAAGGCGCGGCATTAAGAAAAAGGCAGGGGCTCCTCTAAGGCTCTGTAATTATTTAATTGCATCAGCCGAACTTACAGTAAGTAACTATTTTTGAAACTCGAATGAGTTATAGACAATAACAGACAGACGAACTGAGCAAAACTTTAGACAGAAAACTTTGGATAAATGAAATTTACTAATGATTGAAAGAGGAATGAATGAAGTTTTGAAATATACATACTTTTGTTGTAATTGTAGTTATTAGATGTTTATATTAGAGATTGATGTGGGTCTGTGAAGTATTATGTTTGTTTGTTTATCTAAGAATAGTAATTGTTGACGTAGTTTATCAGTAAGTGTTGTTGTGATGAACGGGAGTTCATTCATTCGTTGAATCGATCAAGCCGGGTCGATAGTTAGATCGAACTGAAGTATGGAATAGATGACTCAGATCACGAATTCAAACCGGATCCATCCAAAGGATTCATGGTTAGTTTAGATAATTTTTTTTATTAGAAAATTTTTTTGGTGAGTTTAGTTTATTTAGTAACCGAGAATGAAAGAAGTAGGAATAAATGAAGTAGATTAGTCGTTTTTTTTTTTGTAGTAAATAAGCAGGTGGAGACTAATTGATCCCCTGCAATAAGCAGGCGGTGACAATTTGTTCTCTTGCAGTATTTGGCGTCTGCACTTTGCTCAGCCTAAAAACAGTAGACAGAGAACTAGCCCGGTCTCTCCGAAGCTTGACGCGCTTCCTGTATGTCGAGTCACAGGACTGGTTCCCGACGGAGCTGTCGCTTGGTGTCGGAGAGAGGGAGTGCAGATTGCCTCCTCTCTTTGGCATTGGGGGTCAGTATCTGGAAGGAACGGTCCAACTGGGGGCCAGAGAAGGATTTTTAGCTGATCCTATGGGAATCGAACCTAGCCATCTCAGAAACATTTAGACAAAGCTAATACACATAAAACATACATTATTACGGGGATTTATGATTTATTTGATACATTTATGTTACACCGTACGGACAACACAACATTAAGAAACGAAATCATTTTACATTACTCAACTTACACAATACACAGGAGGGGATTTTGTATTATTTTGCATTTTTTATGATTTTATTTGTATATAGTGTAGAAATGTTAATTTAGGATTAGAGGAATGAATGCTGGTACGAAAGAAATTGAGAATGAATGATCGCGAAATAGGGGGGGAGACAATATATATATACATTTTTTTATGTTGTGCAGAATATCAAACACATATACCACTATTATTTATGCATTTTCCCATAAGCGGATTTGTGCAGCTTATTTTTTTTTTAAATATACCACTATTATTTATGCATTGGCATTGACCCATAAGTTGGTTTCATACATCAGTACATTTATCTTTATTATACATATATGTACGACCGTAGGAAGTGGATGATTAGTAGATTTGCTGGCAAGTATTTTTTAGTTTTTTTTTTTTGGGTAAAGAGAGTGAAGGGATAGGATTATTCGCGAGAAGAATTAAGAATTTTATAAATAGTTTCATCTAGATATGTTTTGTTTGAGATAAAAGGGGATATAATATGATTAATAATAAAATAATTAAAATACATAGGGATAATTTTTTCTTTGAGACTTACCAGACGTTACTGAAAACTTAGATTTTGAGGAAGTTATTGAGGAAGTTAGAGCTATTAGAGAATAGATAGCTAGATATTTATATTTTTTGTGAGATAGCCTACCCAAGGAAGGGAGGATCCACATTTTCTGCGACGATATATGAGAATAATAATCTACGATGATATAAGGAGTTATTAGGGATTTTTTTTTTGAGATTAGGAAGTTGAAGTTTTTTTTTTTGAGCTATAGGAGGAGTTAGGGAATGGGCGAAGGCCTAGGTAACGTCGAAATAATGGGATAAGGAATATTTATACTTTGTAGGGGGGAATTTTGTAACTTGAGAAGTTGACATAGGAAGTTGAATTTTATTTGAACCAAAGATATGTGAAGAAATATTTAGAAAATGATGATGAGGAATGAGGAACTGAATTTAGAAAAGCAACCCAATTATTATTTTTTATTTATGATTTGAAGTAGAATATAAATTTTTTTTGAGATTAAGATAGAAAGAAAGATGGAAAGTAAGAAAAGATATTAAGTGGTGAAGCGGCAATATTATAATTAAATATAAATTTTGTTTGTTTTGGGACATATGTCCAAAGGATATTAATTACAGTAAAGTTTGCATTTAGGTAATAATATGTTCAATATTTTTTTATATATGAAATTTAAAAGACAATTTTATTTGTTTTCCGCTCGTCCGAATTGTAAAGGACTGAGCTCAGTTTATAATTAGAGTGTAAAGAATTTTTTTGTTTAATGTAAATTTGTTGTAAATGACAGTGGGGAATGAAGTGAAGTGACAGGTGCGAGATGAATTTTTGTTGAGGTGGTTTGTGAGCGTAGAGACACCCAAAAGTGCCGGTTCACGACGACCAATTGGAGGACGACAGGAGTGGATGAAGGCGGAAAAAGGACCAGGATAAAACAGATGAAGAGGGAACCTTTGGAACAAAAATTGTGATTCTAGAAACACAATTTTCGTTCCAGAAAAAATAGAAGAAGGCAATGTAATATAAACAAGCCCGTTGCCAAGGCAACGGATTTAGAAGCCACTATACATTTATTTTAAACCCATTTAGAAGACGAAATCAAAGTAAAAGAAGAAAGAAAATTAAGAAAGAAGAAAAGAAAATGGAAATCTGAAGAACAAAACAAGTTTAAGAAGAAAGTAAGAATAACTTTAAAAGGAAGAAAAGGTGGCTGAAGGCCTAACCTTACAGTTATCAACAAACATTTTAAATAATAATTACAAGATCCACCGACTTCAAAAGGAAACTAAATTTTCAGAAGGGATTAATTTAGCACCCAGAAACAAAATGAAACAGCTAAAAGAAGAAGGAATGAAGAAAATTTCAGGAAGTTATAAGCAAAATTAAGAAAAGGTCAATAATTAAAAAACGAGTCGGTAGAAGGTTGTGAAAATTTTTAGGAAAAGACAGTTAATTATTAAGAAAAGATTAAAGAAGAAAAAGAAGAGAAAAACTGCCCACATCAGAAAGAAAAGCCAGTAGTAAATTTTGAAGAAACGGTCAGTTCTAAAATACATCGAATCAACTAGGCCGGATCCCATCTGAAATAATACAAGTGATCCGAAAGTGTATACCACAAACTTTAAACACTGTTTTCGAGAAATGAAGAAGGCAAAATTAAAAATAAAAGTTACAGAAAATTAAGATGACAATTTAGAAAAGAGAAGAAACGGAAGAAAGGAGAGAAAACACCAAAAAATATTAATATTTAGAAGTAAAACAAGAGACAACAGAAAAAAGAAACTCGAATTTGCTACCCATAATTCCGTGCGGAGGCAGTTTAGTCAGTCTATACTGGGTCCTGGTAGAGGTGGAACCGTTGAAAGACTGGTCTCTGTTTTTTTTTGTTAAAATATGTGAAAAGTAGTGAATAAACAATTAAAAGTGAGTAAAAAGTGACCGGTAAAAGATTGAAGGGATGTGGAGAGAGTGCGGACTCCAGTTTTTATGTTAAAAAGTAAAATTTATTGTATATATGTTTCAAGTGTGACGTCACCAAGGTATGATCCATTTTTTTTGTACATATAATTTCTAAGATGGCCATTTTTTATTTCAAAATTCATAATAGTTTTATTAAAGTTATATTGTTTGTAAATATGTTTTAATTTTCTTTTAACTCCCCATATCTCTCTCAATGAAATTCAAATCTCAAAACTCATAGGCCTTGCGAATCAACACCCTTGAGATAAGCGCCAATTGTTATCGGGACATAATATTTAATAATCTTAATTTTCAGAATCACACCGGGAGACTTTTGGATTTTTGGATTGGTGCAAGTAACGTAGTTTGAAAATTTTACAGAGTTATTTATAACATATGTTTTTCATTTTTTAAGAGCTTCACTCAACCATACGGTAGATTATTTTATTTTTGAAATTATAGATTTAATTAACTTAAATTTTTTTATTATTCAAAATTTTATCCTTTTTTTTTAATTTATTGTGAAAGGCAACAAATAAAAATATTTTATTAAACCTTTCAGTAGATAAGCGACTCTGAATTTTAAAATCCCAATAACTGCCGATGTAATGAATGTATCAACATCAAATTTCGTATTTAAAATTAACATTCACGGAGGACATAACCAGTCAAATTTCAGCGATATCGGCCGAGGGGAGGGGGAAGTTCCGGGGTGGGGGCCCTTTTCAAAAATCCCAATAACTGCCCATGTAATGAATGTATCCACATCAAATTTCGTATTTAAAACTAAAATCCACTTAGGACATAACCATTCAAATTTCAGCGATATCGGCCGAGGAGAGGCGGGAGTTCCGGGGAAAGGGCTCAATTCAAAAATCCACAACGCCCCTCCCGTTCACAATTTTGTGACGTCACACACTTTTTTTTCCTATTTGGCCTTCAAGAATACTACATATGAAATTTCATGACAATCCGACCATTAATTAATGAGTTAGCACTATTTTTATGCTTAGCCCCCCTTACAACCCCCCCTCCCGTTCGAAATTTTGGGACGCCACATAACTTTTTTTTCCTATTTGGCTTTCAAGAATACTACATATGATATTTCATGACAATCCGACAATTAATTAATGAGTTAGCACTATTTTTATGCTTAGCCCCCCCCTACAACCCCCCCTCCCATTCGATATTTTGGGACGCCACATAGCCTATTATTCAATCGGTCTTGGAAGGATGCTACATGTGAAGTTTCATGAATATCCGTCCTGCCGTTTGGGCGTGATGCTGGAATAAACATACAAACAAACCCCGTTTCAGTATCGAAGTATAGAAGCCGGTGGAAGAGAATGGGTAGATAAGCGACTCTGAATTTTAAAATCCCAATAACTGCCGATGTAATGAATGTATCAACATCAAATTTCGTATTTAAAATTAACATTCACGGAGGACATAACCAGTCAAATTTCAGCGATATCGGCCGAGGGAAGGGGGAAGTTCCGGGGTGGGGGCCCTTTTCAAAAATCCCAATAACTGCCCATGTAATGAATGTATCCACATCAAATTTCGTATTTAAAACTAAAATCCACTTAGGACATAACCAGTCAAATTTCAGCGATATCGGCCGAGGGGAGGGGAGAGTTCCGGGGTGGGGGCTCAATTCAAAAATCCACAACGCCCCTCCCGTTCACAATTTTGTGACGTCACACACTTTGTTTTCCTATTTGGCCTTCAAGAATACTACATATGAAATTTCATGACAATCCGACCATTAATTAATGAGTTAGCACTATTTTTATGCTTAGCCCCCCTTACAACCCCCCCTCCCGTTCGAAATTTTGAGACGCCACATAACTTTTTTTTCCTATTTGGCTTTCAAGAATACTACATATGAAATTTCATGACAATCCGACCATTAATAAATGAGTTAGCACTATTTTTATGATTAGCCCCCCCTTACAACCCCCCCTCCCGTTCGATATTTTGGGACGCCACATAGCCTATTATTCAATCGGTCTTGGAAGGATGCTACATGTGAAGTTTCATGAATATCCGTCCTGCCGTTTGGGCGTGATGCTGGAATAAACATACAAACAAACCCCGTTTCAGTATCGAAGTATAGAAGCCGGTGGAAGAGAATGGGTAGATTAGCGACTCTGAATTTTAAAATCCCAATAACTGCCGATGTAATGAATGTATCAACATCAAATTTCGTATTTAAAATTAACATTCACGGAGGACATAACCAGTCAAATTTCAGCGATATCGGCCGAGGGGAGTGGGGAGTTCCGGGTGGGGGGCCCTTTTCAAAAATCCCAATAACTGCCTATGTAATGAATGTATCCACATCAAATTTCGTATTTAAAACTAAAATCCACTTGGGACATGACCAGTCAAATTTCAGCGATATCGGCCGAGGAGAGGGGGGAGTTCCGGGGCAAGGGCTCAGTTCAAAAATCCACAACCCCCCTCCCGTTCACAATTTTGTGACGTCACACACTTTTCTTTCCTATTTGGCTTTCAAGAATACTACATATGAAATTTCATGACAATCCGACCATTAATAAATGAGTTAGCACTATTTTTATGCTTAGCCCCCTCTTACAACCCCCCCTCCCGTTCGATATTTTGGGACGCCACATAGCCTATTATTCAATCGGTCTTGGAAGGATGCTAGATGTGAAGTTTCATGAATATCCGTCCTGCCGTTTGGGCGTGATGCTGGAATAAACATACAAACAAACCCCGTTTCAGTATCGAAGTATAGAAGCCGGTGGAAGAGAATGGGTAGATAAGCGACTCTGAATTTTAAAATCCCAATAACTGCCGATGTAATGAATGTATCAACATCAAATTTCGTATTTAAAATTAACATTCACGGAGGACATAACCAGTCAAATTTCAGCGATATCGGCCGAGGGGAGGGGGGAGTTCCGGGGTGGGGGCCCTTTTCAAAAATCCCAATAACTGCCCATGTAATGAATGTATCGACATCAAATTTCGCATTTAAAACAAAAATCCACTTAGGACATAACCAGTCAAATTTCAGCGATATCGGCCGAGGGGAGGGGAGAGTTCCGGGGTGGGGGCCCTTTTCAAAAATCCACAACCCCCCTCCCGTTCACAATTTTGTGACGTCACACACTTTTCTTTCCTATTTGGCTTTCAAGAATACTACATATGAAATTTCATGACAATCCGACAATTAATTAATGAGTTAGCACTATTTTTATGCTTAGCCCCCCTTACAACCCCCCCTCCCGTTCGATATTTTGGGACGCCACATAACTTTTTTTTCCTATTTGGCTTTCAAGAATACTACATATGAAATTTCATGACAATCCGACCATTAATAAATGAGTTAGCACTATTTTTATGCTTAGCCCCCCCTTACAACCCCCCCTCCCGTTCGATATTTTGGGACGCCACATAGCCTATTATTCAATCGGTCTTGGAAGGATGCTACATGTGAAGTTTCATGAATATCCGTCCTGCCGTTTGGGCGTGATGCTGGAACAAACATACAAACAAACCCCGTTTCAGTATAGAAGTATAGAAGCCAGTGGAAGAGAATGGGTAGATGAGCGAATCTGAATTAAAAAATCCCAATAACTGCCGATGTAATGAATGTATCAACATCAAATTTCGTATTTAAAATTAACATTCACGGAGGACATAACCAGTCAAATTTCAGCGATATCGGCCAAGGGGATGGGGAGTTCCGGGGGGGGGGGGGGCTCAATTCAAAAATCCCAATAACTGCCGATGTAATGAATGTATCGACATCGAATTTGGTATTTAAAACTAAAATCCACTTAGGACATAACCAGTCTAATTTCAGCGATATCGGCCGAGGGGAGGGGTGAGTTCCGGGGTGGGAGCTCAATTCAAAAATCCACAACCCCCCTCCCGTTCACAATTTTGTGACGTCACACACTTTTTTTTCCTATTTGGCCTTCAAGAATACTACATATGAAATTTCATGACAATCCGACCATTAATTAATGAGTTAGCACTATTTTAATGCTTAGCCCCCCCTTACAACCCCCCCCTCCCGTTCGAAATGTTGGGACGCCACTCAGCCTATTATTAAATCGGTCTTGAAAGGATGCTACATGTGAAGTTTCATGAATATCCGTCCAGCCGTTTGGGCGTGATGCTGGAACAAACATACAAACAAACCCCGTTTCAGTATAGAAGTATAGAAGCCGGTGGAAGAGAATGGGTAGATAAGCGAATCTGAATTTTAAAAATCCCAATAACTGCCGATGTAATGAATGTATCAACATCCAATTTCGTATTTAAAATTAACATCCGCGGAGGACTTAACCAGTCAAATTTCAGCGATATCGGCCGAGGGGAGGGGGGAGTTCCGGTTTGGGGGCTTAATTCAGAAATCTTTATAACTGCCCATGTAATGAATGTATTGACATAAAATTTAGTATTTAAAACTAAAATCCACTTAGGACATAACTAGCCAAATTTCTGCGATATCGGCCGAGGGAAGGGGGGAGTTCCGGGGTGGGGGCTCAATTCAAAAATCTTAATAACTGCCCATGTAATGAATGTATCGACATCAAATTTCGTATTTAAAATTAACATCTGCGGAGGACATAACCAGTCAAATTTCAGCGATATCGGCCGAGGGGAGGGGGGAGTTCCGGGGGGCGGGCTCAATTCGTAAATCCACAACCCCCCTCCCGTTCACAATTGTGTGACGTCACACACTTTGTTTTCCTATTTGGCCTTCAAGAATACTACATATGAAATTTCATGACAATCCTACCTGTTTGGGCCTACATTTGCTATGGGTAAGGCGGACAAATACATAGTGAATTTCTCCCCACCCTTTGAACCTAGGGTACAGAGTTCAGCCCTACCCATCTCAGTACCAAACTAAAAGTTGTGGGTGTAGGACGGCCTTCCCGTTCTGTATCAAAGTGTGCCTATCGTGTAAGACTACGGTTTTACATGCCATCTCTTGTGGAGTCATAGCCACTCGTAGTGTTATAGTAAAGCCCTGTTCTTTCTGTATAGCCTGGCCAGGCAATATATGTATTTAAATTATAGTGTTTCTAGCCCGTTGTATTTTATGGACCAGCCTGGATCACAGACTGCAATCTGTAAGTACCTAGTTTAAGAGAATATTAGAATAATAGAATTTGCCTCAATTTATGTTAAGCTGGTTTTCTCCCGGAACCAGCACTATCGAATACAGTCCACTACAGAGAGCTTGCCGTGTTTACAAAGTTGTGCGTAGACATGTTTTGGTCTGGTCCGGGCCGAATTAAAATGTTTTGGTCCTAAGCCAATGATTAAATGTTTTTATCCGAATTTGGCAAAAATTCTGTTATTTTAATAATTTGTTAAACGTGCTTGTCTGGCCGACATGATCCGTGCATGAAAAAAACTGCTACTCCAAAGTTGTTACTGGAGTAACATTTTCATTCTAATCACAGTTACTAGATACGTGCTCTCAGTAACTTGATGTGGAACCTGCTACTGGTTATCTATATCTCGTGTTGATTAATTATCAAATGTGTTTGAATTTACAATCAATTGTAAATTTAGTTTTTAAACTAATTATTAGTTTCATATGTGTCTTATAATTGTTTTCTATTACATGATTGCAATTAGTTTTTCTTACGTGCTTATAATTAGTTCTTACGTGTTTATAAATTTCTCGTTCGTGTTATAATTAGTTTTCTCTTGTGTTAATAATATTTCTTACCTGCTTAAATTAGTATTTATTATGGATTCGAAAACATTGAAGAGTTTCAATATTTTAAAGCTCAAAAATGATACTATTTTACAAAATATTGTGCAAATTCATTCGTTTATAGAAAGTGTAAAACTTGATAACAGTTTAAAATTTGTGTTTAAAGTAATGATTCCTAACTTGGAATCAAGTTATCAAGAATTTTCCGATACCTATTCTAAAATAGTGGAATGTTTCGCTATATCTGACGTACCGATACCGCAAGAGATGACAGATATGCACCTGAGTGTAAATCTAATGTTTTATAAGGTAAAAGGTTACTACGAATCGATTTTTTCAAATAGTGAAGAAAAAATTTGTGTTGTTGATTCAAAAAACTTCTCCGTAAACAACCCTTTACCCACAATAAGTCTCCCTGAGTTTACAGGAGATTGTCTTAAATGGTGTGCATTTAAGGATCTTTTCATTTCAATTGTTCATCAAAATGAACGTTTATCCCCTTCTATGAAGTTTAATTACCTCAAAAGTTGTTTGAAAGGTAAAGCTTTATCTCTTATAAATCATCTCAGTATTTCAGATTCCAATTACTCCATCGCATGAACAGCTTTATTGGAACACTATGACTCAAATCGTGCTATAGCCATAGAAATACTGGAACAGATGTTGAGTTTTCCTAGTTTTTATACCAATTCACCGGATAACCTAGACAGATTTCTGGCGACTTTTGCAGAGTTAGGTCTAGCATTTAATCAGTTGTCTATTCCTAATGTCAGTGAGTTTCTCTTGTTTTATATAGCCTTCAAAGTTCTAGATCAAGATAGCAAAAAGCAATTCTTGTTGGAGAAGAGCCAAGTCGAGTTTCCTACACTGGAAAAATTGGTAGAGTTCGTGAACCATAGAATGGCTATGGGTGAAACTAAAGTCAAACCTTGCACTGAGCCTAAGGTAAATTCTCCAAAAAATAAGGTAAGTTCTTATCATAAGGTAAGCCTTATTAGTTCTCGTACTGGTGTTATAAGTTCTCTTACTACTTGTTTATATTGTAATAAACAACACAGGATATTTGTTTGTCCTGAATTCAAATCTCTTAGTTCGTTTCAGAGAAATAGTTTTGTTAAAACTATGAACTGTTGTTTTAATTGCTTATCTCCAAATCACAAAGTGAAAGTATGCCCATCTCGCGGCCATTGTTATAATTGCAAATTAAACCATCATTCTTTATTGTGTTTGAAGAAGTTTTCACGAATAGCATCTCCTATAGATCGTTCTCGTGATAATCAGGTTCGTACAGTGTCACAAGAACCCTTAAAGGGTCCCTCTGATGTTACTCAATTGAGTTCGTGTTCAGCTCAAGTGAAAAATACTGTCTCCTCGTTTACAGTTCTTTTGGGAACTGCTGTTATTTGCGTTCGTGGAAAAGGAGGCGGAGTTCATCATCTTAGGGCACTTATAGATCCTGGAAGCCAAGCTAGTTATATTACTGCTTCATGTGTTCAAATCCTCGGTTTGAAGAAGCAGCGTGCGAATGTTACGTGTTCTGGTATTGGCGACATGCCGTCCCAATCTCCTTCAGGTGTTGTTAATTTGTTGATACACCCTGAGAAATCAAAGTCAAGTTTGTGCACTCAAGCATTTGTTATTCCTAAGATAACAAATCTGCAACCTTCTGTGAATCTTTCCCCTTCGGTTTGTGATAACTTTAACCATTTAAAGTTAGCCGATCCCAAGTTTTATATACCTAGCGATATTCATGTTCTTATAGGCGCTGAGTTATTTAGTTCAATTATTACTGGTGAAAAAATAACGTTTCCTCCTGGTGTTCCTACAGCGTGGAATTCAGTTTTTGGTTATGTGTTAATGGGTCAGTGTGGCACCTAAAGTGTTGAAACCAACAGACCAGTTCAAACACTTACATCTACTGTAAATGTTAAGTTAAATTGTGAAGTTAATGAACTCCTCCAGCAGTTCTGGGAGTTAGAGGAAATTCCTTCAGCCAGTAGTGTGTCTTTGAGTCCCGAAGAAGTGCTAGCTGAAGAAATGTTTACCAATCTTCATTACCGTGAAGAATCAGGTAGTTATGTAGTACCACTACTTGTGAAACCTGATGAAAGTTCAAAGTTAGGTTCATCCTTCAATATCGCATCTATGCGTCTAAATTCTCTAAAAGGAAAATTTGTGAAAATTTCTCAGTTTGATGAGTCTTGTTATAAGGTTAATTCAGCTAATAAGAAGGTCATCATCAGCTAATAAGAAGAGAGCAGTTCTCTCTAATATAGCTCGTGTTTTAGATCCGCCTAGTAGGATCGGTTCTGTTACAGTCTGGGCTAAGCAATTTCTTCAGAAATTGTGGCGTTTAGGTCTAGACTGGGATACCCTCTTGCCTGAGCAGGAATGTAGTGAATGGCAAATGTTTGTCACTTCTCTCAAACTAGTTTCGCAGTTTCGTGTTCCAAGAATCATTCTTCCCCCTGATTCTGTAGAGTGTAGTCTCATTGGATTTTGTGACGCCAGTGAGAAAGGTTATGCTGCAGTTGTGTATTTACGCAGCCAGAATTTAAGTGAAAGTGGAAGTTCACACCTTCTGATGGCCAAAACTAAAGTTGCGCCAGTTAAACCAGTTACTATACCTCGTTTAGAACTTCTAGGTGCAGTTCACCTTATGAAGTTAGTGAACCACGTTCATGAAGCTCTGTGTGCTTCAGTGATTATTTCCAATGTGTTAACATTTACGGACTCCTCCGTTGTGTTGAGTTGGCTCAGAACAGAGCCACATAAGTTACAGACGTTCGTGTGTCATCGTGTTGTTTCCATTCTCAGTTCACCTGTTACACTGAATTGGAACCATGTTTCTTCTCAAGATAATCCAGCCGATGTCGCCTCTAAAGGATGTTTACCTGCTCAGTTTCTACAGGATCCTCTTTGGCTTCATGGTCCCATCTGGCTCACTTCATCCATAGGTGAGTGGCCTAAATCTCGAGAAGGTAATAATAGTGAAGTTCCTGAGTTAAGAGTTAACACTCTTGTGGCGTCTACACAAGACGTTTCGTTTGACATAGAAGATCATCTAGCAACATGTTCGAACTTTTCCAAGCTTCAGCGTTCTATAGCTTATTGGTTAAGATACATGCGAAATCTGAGATTATCTCCGAAGGTAGTTGGCCAGCTATCTCTTGGAGAGTTACACCAATCTACTTTAGCGTTAGTTAAGATGACTCAACAGAAGTATTTCGCTCAAGATATTATAGCTATTAGAAAAGGCAAAGAATGCTCTGCTCAGCTCAAATCGCTGACTCCAGTTCTTGATCCCCAAGGTCTTTTACTGGTGGGTGGAAGACTTCAAAATTCTGATCTCAGTTTCTATGCTCAACACCCAATGATTTTACCCAAATCAAGCGCTGTTACGGAACTTCTCATACAACATTATCATAATTTGTTTTTACATGTTGGAGCTAATACGCTCAATTATTTACTTCGGTCAAAGTTTTGGATGATATCCTCTCGTTGCGCCATACGACGTGTTTTGCGTATGTGCCATGTGTGTCGCAAGTGCAATGCTCGCCCGGTTGTTCCTGTAATGGGCAATTTGCCTGCGCCTCGAGTTAGTTACTCTCGTCCATTTCTACATAGTGGTGTAGATTTAGCTGGACCATTCCTTGTTAAGGAATCTCTGCGCAGGAACTCTAAGCAGTTCAAAGCTTACCTGTGTATCTTCGTGTGTCTATCTGTTAAAGCAGTTCATCTTGAACTAGTGACTGCTCTTTTCTCGGAAGCGTTTCTTGCCGCATTTGACCGATTTACAAGTCGAAGAGGTCTGTGCTCAGATGTTTACTCCGATGAAGGTCGCAATTTTGTAGGAGCCGATAGAATCCTACGTGAAGCTTACAGAACATTGTTCTCAGCTGACGTTCTACCGTCAGCTATGTCTAAGCGCTCAGTTACTTGGCATTTCAATCCTCCATTTACTCCTAACTTTGGCGGTATTTGGGAGGCAAATATTCGTTCTGCTAAGGTTCATCTTACAAAAGTGATTGGCAATCGCGCCTTGACGTTTGAAGAGTTGACGACTGTCTTCTGTCGTGTTGGAGCAGTCATGAATTGTCGTCCTTTGATCGATGTTCCAGTGTCACCTGCGGACTCACCAGCTATAAGTCCCAGTCACTTCCTGGTTGGATCGTTGTTGATAACACCACCTGAATCAAGTTTATTAGAAGAAAACCCGAATCATCTGAAACGTTGGAATCTTGTCACCCAGATAAGGCAGCATTTCGCTCAACGCTGGACTCGTGATTATTTAAACACCCTACAGCAGCGGCACAAGTTTCAGAAGGACCCAATGAATCTTCAAATAAATGACGTTGTGTGGAGGTAATACAATATCGGGCAACGATTGGCCTTTAGGGCGTATCATAGCAATATATCCTGGTAGTGACCAGCGTGTTCGTGTAGTTAGGGTTATGACTACCCGAGGTGAATACACGCGACCAGTATCTAAGCTGGTCAAGGTGTCAGTTTAAGTTTCGTTAGTGCTCTCTCGCTCTCCATAGTGTTTTGTTCCCATTCCGAGGGCTTCCTCAGCGCGAAATCTTCAGTGACAGCCCCCTCTGAAGTGAAGAACGCAGTGTGGTTCCTTACTTCCTTCTCAATCATTTCCCTCATCCCCTCTTGGTTTGCGAGAGAGATATAATTCTTAGAAGTTTATTTGATTTTTTCTTAGTTAAGTAAGTTTCTTTAATTATTTAGAATTGTGTGGTAATTCTTAGAAGTTTATTTAATCTTTTTTCTCTTAGTTAAGTAAGTTTCTTCAATTATTTAGAATTGTGTGGTAATTCTTAGAAGTTTATTTAATCTTTTTTCTCTTAGTTAAGTAAGTTTCTTTAATTATTCTGTGTTCTGTGATTCTATAGTGATTTGTTTGTTTGCGATATCACTCTATAGTGTAGTTTGTTCACTATGTGTAAGGCTCACATAACTCACGTTTGAAAAATTAGTTCAAATTTTTGGTGGGTGTATGTTTGGGCCTACATTTGCTATGGGTAAGGCGGACAAATACATAGTGAATTTCTCCCCACCCTTTGCACCTAGGGTACAGAGTTCAGCCCTAGCCATCTCAGTACCAAACTAAAAGTTGTGGGTGTAGGACGGCCTTCCCGTTCTGTATCAAAGTGTGCCTATCGTGTAAGAGTACGGTTTTACATGCCATCTCTTGTGGAGTCATAGCCACTCGTAGTGTTATAGTAAAGCCCTGTTCTTTCTGTATAGCCTGGCCAGGCAATATATGTATTTCAATTATAGTGTTTCTAGCCCGTTGTATTTTATGGACCAGCCTGGATCACAGACTGCAATCTGTAAGTACCTAGTTTAAGAGAATATTAGAATAATAGAATTTGCCTCAATTTATGTTAAGCTGGTTTTCTCCCGGAACCAGCACTATCGAATACAGTCCACTACAGAGAGCTTGCCGTGTTTACAAAGTTGTGCGTAGACACTACCATTAATTAATGAGTTAGCACTATTTTAATGCTTAGCCCCCCCTTACAACCCCCCCTCCCGTTCGAAATGTTGGGACGCCACATAGCCTATCATGCAATCGGTCTTGAAAGGATGCTACATGTGAAGTTTCATGAATATCCGTCCAGCCGTTTGGGCGTGATGCTGGAACAAACATACAAACAAACCCCGTTTCAGTATAGAAGTATAGAAGCCAGTGGAAGAGAATGGGTAGATGAGCGAATCTGAATTTAAAAATCCCAATAACTGCCGATGTAATGAATGTATCAACATCAAATTTCGTATTTAAAATTAACATCCGCGGAGGACATAACCAGTCAAATTTCAGCGATATAGGCCGTGGGGAGGGGTGAGTTCCGGGGTGGGGGCTCAATTCCAAAATCCACAACCCCCCTCCCGTTCACAATTTTGTGACGTCACACACTTTTTTTTCCTATTTGTCCTTCAAGAATACCACATATGAAATTTCATAACAATCCGACCATTAATTAATGAGTTAGCACTATTTTAATGCTTAGCCCCCCCTTACAACCCCCCCTCCCGTTCGAAATGTTGGGACGCCACATAGCCTATTATTCAATCGGTCTTGAATGGATGCTACATGTGAAGTTTCATGAATATCCGTCCAGCCGTTTGGGCGTGATGCTGGAACAAACATACAAACAAACCCCGTTTCAGTATAGAAGTATAGAAGCCGGTGGAAGAGAATGGGTAGATAAGCAATTTAAAAATCCCAATAACTGCCGATGTAATGAATGTAACAACATCAAATTTCGTATTTAAAATTAAAGTCCAATTAAACTTTCAGCGATATCGGCACTAACACTTTTAAACTCTCAAAATAAGCCTTATCTTATAGGTAATTAGGTACTTTTCTGTTTATTAGCACATTCTATCGCTGTTTGTGTCACTGCCTGGAAAGGGTCTATTGTATTGATAACGATTCGCAGAGTTCTATAATATTTCAAGCACTAATGCAGAGAAAGCTGTAGTTGCAGCTTTGTCTCATCCGAAATTCAAAAATAAGTGGTATGTATGCTTACAACCAGCTCAATACAAAAAGTGCACACGGCTGCTACAATTAGCGTTACGGCATGAAATTTCCCAAAATTCACAACATACGGAAGTAGCAGATCAGAATGAAGAAATTTTTAACTCTAAACAAGACAAGTTTTTTTGACTATAGTTCAGATTCTGGAAGTGAAACCGACTCGATCAGTCCAAGAAAGAGAGCAGACCTGATCGTTAAAAATTATTTTGCTGAAGAAAGCCGTGAAATAGAACTCTTGCATCGATACCCTCTTTTGAAAACTGTGTGAAGTACAATACGCCTATGCCGTCATCGGGACCAGTTGAAATAATGTTTTCCTATGCTACTATGACCAACTCACCGAAATCACACAAACTATCTGATGAGATGTTTGAGAAAAGAGTCGTCATGAAAAGCAATTTAAATATAATGAATCGTAAACATTGACGGTTTGATTATATGTGCTGTACTAGTTAAAGAATAAATAAATAAAAAATATGAAAATATTGTTATTTGCATACCATGTATGAATGACTAATAAAAGAATAAACCATTTGTCTAATTTAATAATTCGTTTACTTTACAATTTCCTCGACATTAGTATTGCAATCAAATTATTAATCGACATTGAAAACTAAAATTGATTCAATTATTATTTCAATTTTTTATACGACTAAAACTAATTCAATCGTCAATTAAACTAATTACGTTTGTTTTAGTTTTTAATCGTCAATCAAACTAAATTTGTGCCAACACTGATTGGCAGACAATGATGGGAGGTTAAGCGAGTTTAGGTGCTCGTTAAAGTAATCCCCCAGGTGAATAAACCTAGGTAGGCAAAATTCAGGTCTACCACAGTTGGGTTCATGGACCCCTTAGTCAAAGCCTGAGTCACAATAACTAATATCACTTTTTTTTTTTTTCAGAGGAAAATAAAATTGAAGAAATGAGGCAAAAAAATCAAGATCTTGAAAGAAAGAGTAATTACCGATTTATTTATTTTTTAATTATCATTTTTATAATCTATTTTGACAATGTAATTATTATTACATAGACTTCCCAGTATGGATGGGTATCGACCAACAAAACATAGATTATTTTTTACTAATTAATCGATACACTTATTAATTGTTGGTTAAGTAATCGACTAATCTATTATTGAAGAACTGGCAGTGGCAGATAATTTATTTTTTTTACTGGCAGGAGCCTCCGTCTCTTTCAGTTGTGCAGGCCTCTTCATGCCAATTTTGGGATGTTTGTGCTCCAGGTGGTTTTTTAAGTTGGTCGTGTTCCCCCATGTTTTTATTTTAACTCCACAATGCCGACACTTAGCATGGTTATTCTCCTTCTCAAAATGCTGTCAAACCACACTTTTGGGAAAACCTACCGTCAATTTTTGACTTATGTGCTTTTACACCCCGGCCAGAGATATAGCATATAGACTACATTCGAAATTTCTAGTATTTAGTCGAACAATGTTTCTCTAAATATTATATTTTGGAATTGTCCTTGTCAATATATTCAAAACGATGTGTTACTCAATACTTGGCTAAAAAATAAATTAATAAAATCTGGTGCACTTGGTGAAACAAACACATTATCTATGTGGATGGGAAAAAAAAAAATATATGTATATTGTACATTTATAATTATATATTTGTTCTTTAAATTTCAGTGGAGGAGATGCAGCAGAAATATGAGAAGCTATTGAGCAATAAACAGAACAAAAGTGAGATTTACAATTTTATTTTTTTTATTTTTGTTTATTTTGAGTTTTGATTTTAAGCTGATTTTATTGAAAATTTTAGATGAAAGTGTTCAAGAAGTGAAAAAAATTGCAGCTAAAAATATTGAGCTAGAAGAAAAAGGTAAATTTGTTATAATTTCAATAAATTATCTGAATCGATTACCTGAGAGGCCTGATTTTTTATCTGTATCCTCAACGAACAATTATTCAGTAATTTTGAACTCAAATCGTATCCTAAAATTGTTTTCTGAATAGGCAGATTCAAAATATGTAATTGGTTTCCCGTGATGTCGAAACAAACAGACAAATAAACATTTAATATTACAATGAATTGTGTGTAAATAAGAAATGAGAATGAGTGTAAATAAAAGTCAATATTTAGCCAACGTTTCGGAAACTATTTATTTCCTTCTTCAGGGCTTTATAATGAGTGGATGTGTGTGGTGAAGGTGAACACAACACAAACTCTCAACACCTTCACCACACACATCCACTCATTATAAGGCACTGAAGAAGGAAATAAATAGTTTCCGAAACGCCCAAATATTGAGTTTTCATTTACACGACAAAACCTCGCAATTCCTTCTACAATGAAAATATACTGTCGACTCAATCAATATAGACATTTAATTGTATTTTTATATAGATTACATATCATATGTGAGGGTGCCGATAGCTCAGTGGTATGCGTGTTTGCTTATTGAGCTCAAGATCGCAGGTTCAAAATCCGGCCGAGGCCCTTCGGTTTTTTATCCGGGATGTGAAAGAAAACGTTGAGCACGCTATCCTTCGGATGGGACGTTATGCGATAGTCCCGAGCCTGTACGATGTCAGGTACTCGTTAAAGCCAATAAAGATTTTAAATTAAAATATTCAAAGTGGCTGATGATAGACTAATAAATTGAAAATACAATTAAAAATTGTAGGAATATTGAGGGTCACTCAAAGATGGACCCTCAATATACCTACAATTAGAATCTACAGTCGCTAATCAACATCTACAATTAAAAATGTTTATTGGCTACCAATAATGTTCAAGAGTAGGTATAATTTTATTTAAATATACAGTAAATAGTTTGATGCGACGAAAGAGTGCTCTGGTAGTAGGCGATATGACCTCAAAGTTAAGAGCCCAAGCTTGATTCATAATAAATAACTAACTTATCATGTGTTATTTTTGTTTTCAGTTAGAAGAATGGACACTCTGTTGAAAAAAATGGAAATAGATCAACCCAAAAAAGGTTTAAATTAGTATTATCTATTTTTATGGGTACTTGACGATAAATATCTTTCGATTAGTACTTTAAGACCTGGTACACGCACTGGCCATCTAAGAACTTTAGCTACTTTTCTGTATGTGACATTTCTGTATTGAACCATGTTTATACAGGTCCTCTTCCTTCCTCTCAAAGTAATTCTCCCTCATTTCAAACTGGCATTAACTGTGTATAAGAATGTCACTCTCACTTTAAATTGTAATGTACAATGAAAGAAAGAAAACTGCTGATTCATACTAATGCCAATTGCTAGTCTACTGAGCTCAACATCCCTTAGGTGTTTTATCTGGTAGGTAAAAGCCTTGAGCACGACGTCCTTCGGATGGGATGTTAAACGATGGTCCCGAGCCCGTGCGATTTTAGATTGTTACCATTGTAGGCAAAGTTTAGGAGTCCCAGAGAAGAGCTAACAGGGAAGGGATAAGATCATTGGATGCTTAGGTCCTTAGGTGTACACACCAGCCCTCCCAATATATCTTATCTATCAGATGCCTGTGAGAATTCGGGGATATTGATATTTAAAAACATAATTGGTATAATAAATCTATAGCGAAATAATTTTTTTTAAATTATTGCATTTTATAAAAAAATAATAATACTGGGAATGTAATTAATCAATATGGTGTGACCCCCAGATGTGATCAATAAGACTAAATTGATACATCTATATTCTGTAATTTTTTTCTAATACAATATTGTGTTGTTCTGTGCAGTGAACCCGCCTTCGAATCCGTTCCTAGCCCAGCCATCAACTTCAGGCGCAAACACACCTACCTGGTAAGGACAACTTTCACAATATATTGGTATTACTGTGAAATACATAATGAATAAATTTATAACTCGATAAAACATAGTTTTACACGAGAGGAACTTTAAACGTTTGAAGATTTCTTCCAAAATCGAATATTTAAGTTAATTGAATAGTTTTTGAAATTATCAGTCCTCTAAATTTCGAATGGATTGTGTAAATCTAGTCATTGGGTAAGATTTTTTTTTTTTTTTTTGTAAGGGACATCTTAACTTTGCACAGTCTACTTACCTAGTTCTTCTTTCTTACATAAAAGGGGTAAAATTGAAGTAAGATGTAAAAACAATCATATAAGTTGACAAAACTGAATTTTTATAATAATGTATAATAGCAGGAAGGACTCTCATCTTCAATATCTATAATACATGTGTTCTTTAGGCTAACTGTTCTTTCTGTCAATTAGAATCTTCCTGGAGATTTCTCCCAAAACCTGAAGAACACCTGTAGTATAAACATTCTTGATAAACTTTGGTGCGATGCGCGAAGTTGAGTAAATATTATTATTATTTCCCTCAACAAAAATTAGATTCACCTTTGAAATAATCAATAATTACGAGTGGATAGGGTGATTTTAAACAAATGAACTACTTGAATTATAGTTTCCTGGTTATTTTTTGTATATTTTAAAAATATGCGGCCCGCGCTTGAAAGTCTAAAGCATAATGTGGCCTGCAAATGCAATGAAGTTGCGGACTCATGGCCTTCAGTTTATACAACCTCATATTTTTTTTGTTTTTTACATATTATTGATAGGACCACTATCTATATATGAAAGAGTGCTCTGGTAGTAGGCGACATGACCTTGATGAGTCATAATAACTATCTATATATGTATGTCGACGGTGAATCACCACCATTGTACTTCCCCAAAAGAATTAATCAATATAGTTTTCGCTCCCCCTTCAAAACTAGTCTACCGTTTGCGCTAATATTTAAGTTGATTTACATAGGGGTTCCTAAATCTTCATACTGAATTTTGTGTCGATAAATGTATTATATCGGCTTTTATTATTTATATTATTTTATGTTAATCCTCCCTTCTAATTTCCCCCTTCCCTTTGGTCGATTTGGCTGAAATCCAGTAAGTGTCGTCGTTGGAGGGTCTGAATTCACATATGAAAATTTCCTGTCGTTTACAATCATTCTATTGGGAGTTTTCCTATTCACATACAGACAGAAATATTCTTTTTCATGTTTGGAATCTAGAGGTTGTAAAACATGAAATTCTGTTGAAAACTCCGCATCGAATTTTTCACTGATTACATAACTTCCACTATACTTGGTATAGCTGGGGGAAGTAAAAGAATCTAATGATGTATAAAAACACACATTAAAATAATTAAGTTATAAACATTTAAAACAATTAATTATATTTATTTTTTTATATAAAGCAAATTTGTTTTTAAAAGAAATGATTAAAAAAAAAAAAACACGGCCATCAGCTGTTTTAATTAGTGTGTAGAGTGTGAAGAGGTCGAGGCCTAGCTATGGCGGCGGTCTGAATAAAAATGTAGAGTGGTGTTTAGGCTTATGTTGAAATGAACTAAATAGAAGTGTATTGACGGTGAAACTGATCCAAAAAGAAGGTACGTTTATTTGTTTATATATACAGTTTATATATATATATATATATATATATATATATATATATATATATATATATATATATATATATATATATATATATATATATATATATATATATATATATATATATATATATATATATAAATAACTTCATTTTAGAGAATGGCCCAAAATATAAAACAAAAAGATAGAATAAGTTTAAGATTTTTCCTTTGATTTCTTGTTTGTTAATGTTTAGTTTTCTTTAATTAATAATGTAGATTTAAGAAAATAAACCCAATATTTGTTCTCGAAAATTCTGTTCTATTCATTTTCCCTGTTGGCCCAGTAAAATTATTTGAAAACCTTTGGATAAGATTTAATATTAATTAAAATTATTAAAAATAGCATCTCTTTAGAAATCCAAGTGAAAAGTTTGTAAATTGCATTTTTTTTTATACGTGCACTTTCTTAAAAATTGCACGTCTTGATGAACTATTGATATTTTTTTTAGGGCCCTTTTCGAAAAACTACTGTAGAAATCAAAATTTAAATAAAGAAAAGAGATCAAATTTCTACAGGAAATGTGGTAATTCTTATTGTTTATTTTATTATTATTATTATTATTATTTCATTATTATTAACTATAAAATATTTTTATTTATTTATCATTTATTTAAGATTAACAATTAACGATTAAATCTTCATAAGCCTTTTTTCTTTTTATTTATTACCACAAATGTTACTACTGTATATTCTAATTTTTATTGAATAATTTTTGATTTTTTAAATATTTAATTTTTTATCATCTGTTCGACTGAAGGAACAAAGGCGTTGGGGCGAACCAATGGGGCCAGTCCCCACCTAATCCAATGGTACCTGCATCCAATGCCATGTATCCCTCCCTGGAAGCCGTAGGAAGTGTGCCGCCCCCCTGGGTACCCATGGGGCCTCCGCCTTTCGCTTCAACTCAGCCCTTCCAACCTAGAATGAACAACGAAGGGCCCATGAATCAGCCTCCTCCGCTTATATTTCAGAATCGTCCTAATGTGTTAAACAGCGGTCCTAGTCATCAACAGCCTCCGATCAGCAACCTGCAAAACAGGTAAATAGTATATTAGTATCTTAAGCCTTCGATTCGGATTCGATGGATTCTTTCACTGAGAGAGTTGTGTTCACAGACATACATGTGTTCCGCATTTATGGAATGGAATGTCTAAGGGAGGGGGAGAATAACTCTTAAACCCAACTGCGGATGGAGTGGATATAGCGACACGAAGTTTAGCAACAGTGGCTTGATAAGTCCTTGAATAAGGCACTTATTGAATATTGAGGGAAGTGGAGGCTCTGTCGGGTAAATTGTCAACTTGAGGGCCTTATAATGAAACAAGACAAATTGTGTCTGGTAGAGAACCACAAACACTTACCACCTTCGCCAAACATCCCTCGAGTCATTCTATGTGGTTTATAAAAAAAAACGTATATTTTTAAAAAATATTGTCTATTTCACTAAATACATAAAATATATGGGAGTTCTTTCGGTATTGCTACAATATTCAGCCACCACTTAACAAGTACTCGTAATTTAATATTTGAAGGGCTTAGTTTCAAAACCGGCTAATTCCAAAAAAATTAAAATCGGAGATATTTCAGGAAAATGTTTTTTGAGATATTTTCCAACTTTTAGTAACAAAGATAGTCGAAAAAAAAAAATGTTTTCTTAACGAACATTATTAAAAAATGTATTTTTAAAAAATTTGATTTTCAAAACCAGCTATGTATGTCCAATATTTTTATTTTCAAAACCGGCTAAGTCCAAGAATTCATTTCTAAAATGAAGTCCACATATTACGATGAAAAGTATTGAATCTAATAAGGTAAATCTACCCATTATTCCGTGACTTTAAGGATTTCGCGTTATTTAAACAGACGATACAACTGAAATAGCGATGTAATATCGATAATTATAAGCAAACAAAAATACTTTTTTTTCTCCAAAATTGAATAAATTCTTATTTTATTTTCAAATCCTGCTAAGTTCATTTATTTATTCTGGAAAGTGCTAAGTCCAAGTTGTTTATTTTCAAACTCGGCTAAGTCAACTTGCTTAGATTCATACCCGGCTAAGTCATCTTGCTTAATTCAAAACCGGCTAAGTCCAAACTTTTTTTTGCGTTTTCTGTGTGTATTCACTTACAAAAAGTAGCCGGACTACAGAAATTAAAAGTTATTTCCATCAGCAATACGCCAAATATAGTGTTTTCTATTTTTTTGAATATTGATGCACCTGGAGAGTTATTTGTTGTTTTCTCAAAATTAACAAAAGTGGACTTAGCCGGTTTTGAAACTAAGCCCTTCATTTAATATTTTAAAAAACATACGTTTTTCTTTATAATTTTCAATAAGTGTTTCACAATATCCCTGCAAAAATGTCATTTTATAAGGTCCTAAAGAAGCGGATTCAGAAGCCACTGTGTAGTCAAATATTGAGTGATAACCTAAACGGTCGATTGGCTTTGGAGGAAGAGCGAAAACATAATTTGTGATGGGGAAGTACGTAGCCGGTGATTCACCGACAACTTTTTTCTTGTTGAATTCAAGAAATCGGAAAACTCAATATCAAATGTTTGCCCTCTAACATATTTTAATTAATAATGTTGACATTTTAGCAAGATATTTTGTTGTTCAGGTTAACAATTTCTGTTGTCCTGAACAAGTAGAGCCATGCGAAGTAAGTACAGTAAAAAAAAAAAAAAAAAAGGAACTTTTATATTGTCTAATTCGACAAAAAATATGTACATAAAGTGTGGGTACATTATATTTATATATTTTTCGTAGAATTAGACATTATAATAATTATATTATAACAATTATTGTTAAATCAGTTCTTTTTATTATTTTTTCCACTGTATCGACACAGATCGCAAAAATATATTCGTATATTGAGTACAGTATATTGTCAACATGAATGCAGCTCTGATAACAACTTTTGAAACAATCATATAATCAGAAACAAAATCAAGATCAAATGTTGCTACTGCGAGTTCAACTGCTTATACAGAAAAACTAATTTCGCTGCTTTTTCGTTTCCAAGACAATTTCTTTTTTTAGAATGCACTAATCCATACGTTGAAAAATGCGTTCGATGCTGGCGGAAGATGCGGTGGCGCTCAGATGTTGACTGACGATTCTTTTCTCTTCTTCTTACAAGACCTTTTTCATAGCTTGGAAACTATCCCACCATTTCGTAGGTGTCAATTGTTGAATTAAGCCATCTTCAAATAGTGAACCGGTAAACGGAGGAGACCGAATTGAAAATTGCAACATCTTTGCTGTCAGTTCGGACCCCGTTTTTCCAAATTGTGACTTAAAAATCGTAATCACATTCTGCTTCTTCACAACTTGGCTTGGATCCCTCCAAAGAGTATTTTGGTGTGAGAAGATAGCTGACGAAGTGACTTGGTGTAACAGCTTTTTCATATCGTTTCTGAAACGTGCAGCATTTTATAGGGGGTACAGCTCCTCCTTCAAACCTTTCCATATATGCATCACCGATGGAGCAAGTTGCAGATTTCATTTTTATAAGTGCGATAGAAATTGGTTTGAAATTGCGAGAAGATCTAGTGCATTTCGTTGCATAGCAAAGTTGTAAATGATCGGAACCGTTGATTTGAAGTTCTGGGAATCGCTCAGGCTGGCCAAGCAAAAAACGTAACTTGAAACCATTCCTGGAAGCTTTTACCAAGAAACGTCCACCATATTGAAACTTCCTGCGATCAGTCGTGGGTTGGTATTCATGAATGAAAATTTATTAATTAAATAAATTGTGAAGAAAAAAATGAGCGAGTTTTGTACGTTTTGTTATTATTTTGTTTTTGTTTTTTGAGTTTTAGGTATATATTAGATCAAGTCAATAATTAATAATTGCTTATTAATGTTTAAAAAAAAACAAATGATTTAAATCTAAAAAATCCGATTTAAATCAAAAAATCTATTATTTTGATATTTTTTTTACTATCGTGATTTTTTTCAACCCTGATTTTTATTAATTACATTGTAGAAAATCAAGGAAAACACTGCAATGTAATTATTCAATTCAATTTCTTTATTAGCCCTTAGAAAATACATCTTTTAGGCAAGAGGTTCTCGGCTATAAATGACAGGTTCTCCAGGACTACGAAATCAATCAGAAAAATCATTTTAAAAAAAGTGGACTCCGCTGGAAGATATGCTGTAAATATGCAGAATTTATAAATTTCAAATTAGTCAGTACTTTACAGTACTAAATTAGATCTTGATAGCTCTATAATATTATTAATTTGAATAATTGTTTATTGTTTGTTTTTTTAGGAACCAAGGTGCTGGAAATGGAAATCGGCCATTCATTGGAGGTTCGGAACAGCCAACCAATTCTGCCAATTTTAACAGGCCAAATGTCCCCCGAAATCCTCCACAATATCAACCTGAGTGGAAGAACCGAAATGAATATCAACCCATCAATAGTAATAATAACAGAAATCAAAATTTTCAACCTCGTTTTCACAATGAAACAAATCGTCAGGATCAATGGAATAGCAACTCTCGTAGCCGGCCCGATTCAAGAGACGACGATCAAAACAGGTAACCTGGTTTATTATACAATATGTCTGCTATACTTATATTTTCGATAGTTTATTTTCCATACTTTGAGTAGTATATGTATATATACAGGGTGTGTCAGCAACCTCTGGCAATACTTCGGGATATGATAGTTCTTCACTTCATTTGGAACAAAAAAGTTCTAAATAAACATGGTCCGATTCGTTCATCTTCAAAAGTTATTCTTGATTTCGTAAAATTTTTAATCTTCCTTCCTTTTTACTTTTTCTCATAAAATCGATCATATCTCAAAATGTATTTGTCATAGATCAAATTCAATTATACCATTGGAAACAGCATTAAATTTCCTATAAGGGACAGAAGTTTTATTTAGAAATTTAATTCATTGTAGGTTTTTACTGCGACTTTAATCTCAACTCTACAGCGCTTCGACTGTTAAAAACAACTTTCTTACAATTTCTTCAAGGGTAGCGTACGGTCCGATTACGAAAAAAATATCTACATTTCATCAGCTTTCCAATAAATATAAATATCATGGGGTTTCCTTTTCGTTTTGTCAAAGAAATGTAAAAAACAACAAAATGCAAAATTGAGAACTGAGAAAAATACCCTAAGATTAGCTAATATTGCTTCTATTTTTTCTCATAAATCAAAGTTTATTATTATGGTTAAAATTATGTAAAAGAAATAATAATTGAAAAATATGATTTAATTAACGAAAAAAATCCTTTTCTAGTTTAGCTGAGAATGATTAGATAATAATGCTCGTAATCTCCAATACCAATTTAAAATCATTGGATGGGAATCATAGGTTGACATGTTCTTCCGCTGATTATCATTGATAATCGGTTTAATGCGACATCTTCAAAGTACCTACCATCCTTGCGTAGGCAAAGTCTACTTCTTCGCGACACTGACGAAACAGCGCTTAGCTCATCTTCGCGGTTGTTTCTAATTTCTTCCGCAGCTTCATACATCCGTTACTCCAGCTCTTCCCCGGTATCCACTTGCTCTGTGCATACTTTGGATTTCATGTTGCCCCATAAATAAAAATCTAAAGGTTTTAAATGCGGACTTCTTGGAGGCCACCTGACTGAATCAAAACGACCTATCCACCTTCCTGCATAATTTACATTCATCCAGTCTCTTACAACTTTTGAATTATGCGCAGGGGAACCGTCCATTTGAAACAAGGTTTCAAGCCTTGTCTTCTATTGCAGCCGGCAGATCGTCAACGAGCATGTCATTAAAAGGTGTCGCATTACATACCCACTGACAGACGAATTTTCGAATTTATAAATATTTGATTATGGTGCTTGTCTATTATCCTTAAGATGGCGATATTGCCTCACAGTACACCTGCTCAACTTGCGACAAACGAGCGCTCTTGCAGCAGGCGATTTGATCTCATAGTTGAAGCCTGAGCTTAAGACACACAAAAAAAAAAAAAAAATGCACTAAAACGAAAAGTCTTTGTTTCCAACTTGAAGTATAGTTGCGTGTGACCGCATCATATTTCTTTGGTGGGAGGCGATAACAGTACAAGTCAAAAAAGACAATATTTCAGAACAGAAAATGTCTTTTGCCACTGGAAAAATTTTTTTTAACTGCCAAAAAATTAGGTCTACACTACGTGAGAGACATTACCGACTTGTCCTCTTCTCACCACTTCTAGAGATTGACTTCACATTGTGAAATATGTAATAATACTGTTTTGGCCAAAAATGTACTTGTACTTTTTTTCCCGCTCATCAAAAATTTATAATATTTATATTTTATTTGCAGGAGCAAATCACAAAATCGTCCTCTTTTTCGTGGTCGCGGCAGAGGACGAAGTCAGAACCGGCAAGACTTTAAGTAAGTAACCAATATCATTTCTTCCCTAGTTGTAAGTATCATAGTATAGAGCATGTTATGTAATCTGTCAAAAATTTCATATTCAGTATTTACTCGAATTTCAGAATTTCATGCAGAAGAATTTGGACTACTTAATTTTGTGGGATTAATATACTATCGAGGAGAGAGAAAGGAACAACCTAGTGAGGGGGGGGGGGGGGGGGGGGGGGGGGAGATTGTCATCATTAACATTTACTTCCTCAGCTATATGACGTATAGGGGAAGTTATGTAATCGTCAAAAATTCGATGCGGAGTTTTCAACGGAATTTCATTTTTCTGATCTCCAGATTCCAAATATGGAAGAAAAATATTTTTATCTGTATGTGTGTGTGTATGTTCCGGACTGTATATCGACACGAAATATTGTATGTTAATTCAGCACCCCATAACGATTTTCAGCCAAATCGACGAAAGGGGTGGGGGATTAGGGGAGAGGCATAAAACAAAAACTTTAATAACTGCCGATAGAATGAATGTATCGATACGAAATTATATATGTTTGATCTGAACCCTATATGGACAACACCTATCGATTTTCAGCCATATTGGCCAAAGGGAAGGGTGGTTTAGAGAAGAGGTTTAATACAAACACTTTAATAACTGCCGTTGTAATGGTTGTATCAACATAAAATTTCATATTTGAAGTCAAAACCCAATGAGGACGATTGGACGATTGTCAATTTTCAGCGATATCGGCCGAAGGGAAGGGGGGAGGGGGGGGTTCAGGAATGGAGAGGGTTCAACTCAAAAACCCTAATAACAACCGATGTAATGAGTTTATCGACACAAAATTCAATATGAGGATTTAGGAGCCCCTATATAAGACAACTATTGAATATTTGCGCAAACGGTCGACCGATTTTGGAGGGGGAGCGAAAAGTTAATTGATTAATTAATTCTGGGGAAGTACATTGCCGGAGATTCGCCGACGACTTTTTTCCCTTTTTCTAGTCAACATAATCTTACGAGGACCATACAATGAAAATAACATTATTTATTTCCGTTAAACAATAGAGTGGTAATTGAAGACGTCATACAATTTTTACTTTAAAATAGCTTATAAATGATATTAACATTTGTCTGCTAAGACATTGATGTAGTTATTGGTTATTGGATGTGATTGTTTGTTCATTTGAATTAAGTTTAGTTTAAATAAAATTGAAATATTTATGTTTCTGTTTGGTACAGGCATCAGAATGAAACGAACGTCAAGGACGAAAAAGAAGAAAATAACCAATTTGATTCGAAAAATAAGGGCCCCTATAGGTCCGTGTTTGATAATAGAGGCTTTAGAAGGACTGATAAAAAAGGCCGTGGAGGACATTGGGGAGCCAGAGGAAATAATCACTACAGTGGTCAAGAAAGGTACCTCATTGATTGGCAGTGACGTCACAGCACCTACAGCCAATCAGGAAAAGGACAGTGGAGGAACTGTCCAAAAAATAAAAATGAAAGCTTTGTATCAAATAATGTTTTTGGATTTGAAACACGATTTTTTATTGTGGTTATTTTATTCTTTTGGAACAGTGAGAATAACATTCCGTTTCCATGTAAAGGATTTCCTCTAACATAAACATTTTTAGTTGAAGTTTAAATTTTTTTATTGTATCTATTGACTTCAAGAAGTGGGTAAGGGCATTGAAAAAAATTAATTCCTTTATGAGTTATACTTTTTTCAAAAAGTGAAGAGCAATGTTTAGTTATTCGAAAGTCTTCTTTCTTCCTGGTATCGTAATCGCGACTAGTATTGTTGAGAGGGAAAATATTTCTATTTTTTCCTAATAACCATTAATGTTTCAAATATAACACATAAAACATGTAAGCTGATTGGTTCTTGGTGATGTGATGTTGCACCATCTAGAGGCTGAAATATCCTTTGTCTCTTGTTAGTTATTGTGACTCATGCCCGGGCTTTAAAGCTGCAGTCTCACATTGCAGTCGACTGCGATAGTATCAACTATTTGGTGGGCCGTGGCAGTATAAGTCAGGTGATTTTTGATGTGAAACACTTTACTTTGATGACAGTTGAGTGTTAGTTATCACAGCTACTGCTATAACTAGAAATATTTCTATACATTTGTTTAATGTAGCAAAAGCCCTTACAGTGGCTTTTCAAAATGGCGAAATCTTCTAAATCTGTGAAACACAATGCATTCTTAGTTGAGAACATACTGCATTTAATTAACTTATATCGACAGAATGAATATTTGTGGAACATCAAGTCATCTTCCTATAAAAATAATGCGCAACGAAAGGCAGCACTCACAAACATTTCAGAGAAACTGGAATTACCTGAAGAAATTGTGTAGAAAAAAATTAGTTCTCCCGGGCATGAGTAGGTTAAATATTATGATATTTAACCTACCCTGAAGAGAATATTTGAAAATTATTCAATTTTTTTTTTTGTGATTTTTAGGAACGACACAGAAGAGAAAAAGGAGTTTCACGAGAAGAAACACAAGTTTGTCCGGGGTGGAGTCAACAAGCGGTACGAAGACAAAGGGTATGTTACCTAGAGAGCTTCTGAAGTGTGAGTGACGTCTCATCTTCACCAGTTCTATCTATCTTATCTGGGCGATAGAATTACACATTTTGTGTTCTTAATACAGTGAACCCTCGTTACAACGAACTCGGATACAACGAACCCCTTGTTAAAGCGAATCAAAATAGAATACCATAGGAAAACGCATTGATTTTCTCAAAGAAATTTTGTTGTAACGAACTTCAAATTTTCTGGTAATTTTAAGTTCGTTGTAACGAGGGTTTACTGTAGTAATATATATTTTCCACAGCTTTATTCATTTTCCAAATTCGATGCGGACTCATGTTTTCTACCACCTGATTTAGAAAATGAAAAAATCAAATTTTCTGTTTGTCTGTGAGCAGATGTGAAGTGGGATGAGGGGACAAGCTTTACGCTAAAACTCTAATAACTGCCGTTGTAATGAATATATTGACACGAAATTTCATATGTGAATTCAAAGCACTCTTAGAACGACACCTATTGGTTTTTCGCGAAATCAGCCGAAGGGGGGGGGGGGGGGGGGGGGGTCAGAGTGGAGCTCAACTCAAAAATTCTAATTATGTTGATGTATTGTATTTTTCGACACAAAATTTGGTATGAGAATTTAGAAGTCCTTATTTAAGACAACTGTTGTTTATTAGCGCAAACGGTCGATGGGGAGCGAAAAGTTAATCGATTAATACGTTCTGGGGAAGTACATTGCCGGGACTTTTTGAGAGACTGATGATAGGTGACCACACAACCCAAAAGTGAATTGTGTGCTCTAATTTATAATATTGATTTGGTTGATTGTAGGAAAGTTCGTACGAGTGATCTGGACTCGGACGACACAGGATCATTTGAAGAACTCTCTCTCGATAGGCAAGTACATAGTAATATATTTGTTTATTTTAGATCATAACATGGTTATAGGATACGTCATAAAAATGTATACATCAAGGTACCAAATTAGATACATAAGCAGATATTAACTCTTACCCTGCTTTCACACGAGACACTCAGTGTACGGGCCACCGTGTCTCTAGACACTGGCCACCGGAATTTGAGAAGGCCATTCTGTGTCCCTGACGTCAGAGACACAGTTCCCCCTCCAACGACCGTCTTCAGTTCATCCATCCCCCACCAGATAGGCTTATTCGTTCCGGAGATAATTAGGAAGTAAATTTTGTTAATTTTGATGCGCTGCATGGTGGCGGATGTCTTTTAGACAAAAGAGGTACATTTAGTCTTTTTAATATCTAACGTTTTAAGCATTTATATAAAATGCTGGAGCCGGAGGAGATGGCTGCCATATTAATTTTAAAATGTATTAACAAGATAAAAAAAAGGAAGATAATATAAGGATGGAATCTTCCTAAGGAGGCCTTAGGGGCTGTTTGGCATCTCAGTATTTTGTACAGGGAAGGGGGAAGGGGCGTTGGATAACATGAGATTGGGAATTTCCGTTTATAGCAATTTATGGCATATATCTAAGAGTTCGAAAATATACTTTTATTTATGTTTACTGATGTTTAAACGTCTTGGCTCTCGTAGGGGCTATGTCAGAGCGTAAGTCTCCTTGATGTGCATGCGTAAGTGTCTGTGTGTCGGACGGTTGCGCGCGCAGCGCACACACAACTATGAGCATTTCTACGTCCATGGAATGATTAGAGGTTAGTTTAGGTTAGGTTTTATGACTCATGCCCGGGCTTTAACTACGAGGTCATATCGCCTACTACCAGAGCGCACTTTCGTCACTCTGGTGGACATGAACCCGACTCTACTGTGGGAGTCCTAAATTTTGCCTACCCTAAATTTTTATTCACCTAGGGCAGGGGTCTTTAACGAGTACCTGACATCTTACAGGCTCGGGATCATCGCTTAACGTCCCATCCGAAAGACGGCGTGCTTAAGTTTATTTTACCTCCCAGATAAAATAAACTAAGGACCTCGGTCGGTTTACGAACCCACGTTCTTGAGCTCAGAAGTCAAGCACGCATACCAGTGAGCTACCGGCGCCTTCTGGAATGATTAGATATAACATTGTTGATAATATTTACCGTTGTACTGATTTTAACGAAAATATCAATATTACGAACTATAAAGTGATCTTCCGGTAAGAAACTTTTAGATTAAGATGCTTTGATAGCTTAAATTTTTAACAATAAATAAAATTTGTGGTATGGCAGTGTAAATCTAAAAAAAATAGAATATTTCAATGTATTATATGATATTATGTAATATTGTTATTAATATATAATAATAATAACTTCTGAAAATATCGACCAATAAATAATATATTGTCATATTGTTACAAAAAATTACATAATGTTTTTACCCATTTCAGGAGATACCGAACAGCTTATTTCATTTTTAAATGACCAACTTAATCTACAAATAAATACGAATCGAAGCATTTCAACAACAAATTCGAAAACTACCATCGACGCTGTATTTAGATACACTACAATCAGTTGTATATATCTTATTTTAGCTATCACAAACCTATAATTTCATGTATAGAAGAATTTGAAGAACAATACATTTGAAATTTTAATTCCTCATACTACTTTTTTTATTGTAATATTAACAAATTTTAATCAAAAATCAGTGCACGACAGCAAATTTTTGGAACTAAAGCAGATGTTTGCACATCAATTGTCGTGTGTACACCGCGTCACTCACACATTTGTTTTGTTTTTTTCTTAGAAGGGACGGTGGTGAGAAACAGCATTGTTCGAGCAACGCTTGGTAATCTGCTAGTAAATTTAAATATATATATATTTATATATAGTTTCTTTTGTTCACAGGAAATGTAATAGTTCAGATAGTGGTAATGGTATGGAGGTTGGTCGAAGCAAAGCTGATGAGGTTTTCAGCGCTGGGAGCAACGCTATGCTGGGAAAACTTGGTGCTGGGAATCAGCGAGATGGAAAATCTGGAAATAAACCGTCTCATTCAAGGTAAAATCATTTCAAAATAAACAATAAATATGTTCATTTATTGTTACTAAACTTCTGTTCAAAACATTCCTTTAATGAAAATCCTTTTGCCCAATCTCTGTCATGTCAATCCCATCTTGACAATCCTCCCCAAAGATCGAGACAGTGATGGCCAGTTTCTCCCCTCGTGTATTCACTCACATACAGCTCCACCTGTCCCTCTCAGCCTGCCATTGCTGCTGGTGAGAGGCTGTCTGTGAACACGATAACTTCCGATAGAATGAATGTATCGACACGAAATTTTATATGTGTATCCAGAACCATCTAAGGATGACACCTACTGATTTTCACACTAAAACGTCTTCAAAGACAAAGGAAATTTCATTTGTAAATTTAAAGCCCTGTAGTGGAATCAGCCGAATGTGTCGACTCAAAATCTAGGATGAGCATTCTTCTGAAGTGGCTTCTGCCACTGTGTATGTCAAATAATTGCGTTTGAGTTTTCTTGATGTTGTTTGAAAATTTGAGAAAAATTCAAAATCTGCGTTCGGGAGTTATTGTGTGAACGGAGAACATTTTGCGCGGCCTCTCAAATCTTTTTCTGGAGAGCATGTTCATGGAAGATGATACAGTGTTAGTTCCTGTTGGGTTTTACAAACCGGCTGAGCGTATAAGCTGATCTCTTTAGAAACCCGCTAAGAAAAGCCACTTCTCAACGGCTCATTTATTAACATTACTCGATAATAAGTGTATTTTATTTTTATTTTTTTAGGAATGAAAACCAACAAAAAAGAGATGTTCATCATACGAAACACGGCTTGGTTCGAGGAAGAATACACAAGCGCCATCATGATAGAAGGTAAACATCTTTAGAATCATTACAATATATTAAATTGTATTATATAATTATAAATTAAACCATTGTGACATAAATCGTACAGTGTAGTTCACGATTTCTCGGGAAAAACTCAGCCGAGAATTTCTGGAAATTTCAGTTTTTGTCAAAATATCTTCTACTTTTGTAGGAATAGATAATTAAAATACACAATTTCTTTGTCAAACTTCACTATATATTCTCAAATACTCAACTAGTTTCGCCGTGTTAAGGCATTATCAAGAGTCACTTATAAGTTTATAAGTGACTCTTGATAATGCCTTAACACGGCGAAACTAGTTGAGTATTTGAGAATATATAGTGAAGTTTGACAAAGAAATTGTGTATTTTAATTATCTATTCCTAGAATGGAGCTTCACAAAGTAAATCTGGAAACCATAAATTATTCTACTTTTGTAATTTAAAGATGGAAAATGACTAGAGATATTCAGTGTTTCATCGGCATCGAGAAATATTAAATATTTTGTTTTAAACCTTAGACAGTATATAAATATTTATGAAAATCTAGAATAATAATCGAAAAATAAACATAAATAATTATTATAATACAACAATTATAATTGTTGTCCTCATGGGGTTTTGACTTTAGTTATGAAATTTCATTATATACATTCATTACAACGGAAGTTATTAAAGGTTTTGTGTTAAGCCTCCCCCCTAATTCTCCCCCTTCTCGTTGGCCAATTTAATTTAAATTCAATATTTGTAGTTTTTATGAGGTTCCTGAAGACCCAAATCAAATTTCATGTCGATTCAATCATTCTATAAAGACTTAATTGTGTTCACAGAGACACACAAAGAGACATTTTTTTTTTTTTTTTTGGAATTTCTGACACATTCTTTCACAACTTCCCCTATATTTCGTATAGGTTGGGGTAGTAAAAATTGCAGTTCGAGACATTTTGTCCTTTATTGATTGATGTGTATTATGTACAAAAAGCGTAAGCAGTATAGCTGCATTGTAAATATAAAACTAGGTGTGCAATACATTCTGCTGTTTGCAAAAACTGAGCTGAGTCAGGCATATAAAAAAACTCAGTTAATGTTTTAATAATTGAAGCGGTCATTGTTAAAAGGGGATATGTGACATCAAATGTCAAAACGACTTTTTTATATTTTCATAATCTTGAGGACTGAACACATCTTCTGTGTTGAAATGAGACATGTGCAGTGCGCTCTTTGTTTGTGGTGGAGCTGAGAATATCTGAGTCACTGTTGAAAGGAGATATGTGACGCAATTCTTTAGGAAGTTTTATTGAGCTTCCCAAAATTTTTATTTTTGTTACATATCCCCTTTCAACAATGACCGCTTCAATTATCAGTAACTTCTCACCTTGTATGTTCTTCATGAATATATTAATACTTTAAATAGATTTCAATTGAATTCAATGGATTTTTTCTAGCCTTTTTGTAGACAACAGCTGTGATTTTTATCGAAAAAAAGTTGAAGTTTGTACGTTAGAACACTGAAAAAAAACAGGCTCAAAAAAAGTGGTGTCCGATGGTAAACCGAAAAGGGCTTCGCCCGGATTTTTACATTTGAAATCGATAAATTCTATTTTGCGGGAGAATTTTGTCTCTCAATTGATTTCAATGGGGATTTCGTTTTTCGGTGATTATTCCTCCATGGTATGTTCGATTTCAGATTTTTTTAGTAGTAAACCATCCTCACCGTGTCCACACCATCGTGGCAAATTTCAATGTGATCGGTAAAGGGGTTTAGGAGCAGTACGAGTACAACGAAATACATGAGTCGCCTAAGAAAGAGCTTTGTAAACTCAGCTCAATAAGTAGTAAATATTTAATTAACCAGCTAATTATCATACAAACGGAAAAACAAACTGAAGATCCTGCGCAATGTACTTCCATAGCTTAAATGGTTTGTAATCAATTAAATTTTCGTTCTACTTCTGAGCGGAATCAGCAGAGGGGAAAGAGGGATCAGAAGGCAAATTTCAATGTGATCGGTAAAGGGGTTAAGGAGGAGTACAAGTACAACGAAATACATGAGTCGCCTAAGAAAGAGCTTCGTAAACTCAGCTCAAAAATAAATCAATGATCATCAATGCAAGTTGTAAATTATTTTTGTTTAGTGCAGAATAAAAAAGTATTTTTGCACAATTAATGATAACGAAACTAACCAATAGTAGCGAGCGAGTTTACTAACTATTAACGATCGATCAATGTACATGTTTCTTTAAATTAATATTTTTTTTAGGAAAAGTCGCAGTAGCGATGTTGATTCAGATGATGTGGGGTCTACGGAATATCAAAAAACTGAAACTCTTCTTGATGTGTAAGTATTATTGTATTAAGGAGGGAAGAGGAGATATTATAATTATTGTAAGAGTTCTTTTTGTAAGTCACTGGCAATATCCTCAGAACGAATTGATCAATGAAACTGCCGCTCTCCCTCTAAAACTAGTCGACTGTTTGGGCTAAATATCAATAGTTGTCTTGCATGGGGCTTTTGAATTATCCTATTAAATTTTGTGTCAACACATTCATTATATCGCTATTATTAGGGTTTTTTAATCGAGCCTCATCCTACACAATGGCGGATTTCTGCGAAAAAATTAATAGATGTACTCTCTATGTGGTTTTGAAATGTAAAGTTTCATGAAGTTTTGGGGATTTTATTTTTTTTAATGAGTTTTCGTCTGATCCCCTCAACCGATTCCACTGAAAATCACCCTTATAAGGTTTTGAATTTACATATGAAATTTTGTGGCGGTATGTTCATTGCAATGGCAGTTATTAGAGTTCTGCGTGACTGAAAATCAATAGGTGACGGGAGTTATCGTACTTGATTTTCGGGAGTTACCATGTACACAAACATTTTTTTTTTTTTCAAATTTGAAATTCAGATGAAAACTCAACATCGAATTTCAGACCGATTACGTAACTTCCTCTACACCTAGCATGTCTGGGGAAATAAAAGACAAGGATATAAAGTCTGTCCTTGTCAAGTGGCTCTATATGAACTATCTGCATGAAATTTACCATTATTTATCGTTTATTTTACTCATATTGTTTGGATATGCGGCCTGCGCTTCAATATATAAAGCATTATGCGTCCTGCATCTGAAAACCGATTGCATAACGTAGCCCCCACATGCAAGATGGTTGCGGAAAGCATCCTGCAATGGAAGTTCTGTTTAGACGTTTTGAGTAAATGCTCATTATATTAAAATCACAAGTTTTTGTTTTTTATTAGGATAGGAATCTTGTTTCAATAAATTCTTTTAAAATTAAATTGAAATTATTTTTTATTTAATTAACTCAGTTACTTCTTTATTTTTATTTATTTATACATACATTTTTTATTATTATTAGTATTTATTATTAATATTTTTTATTTTCTACTGAAATGGGAAATATAGTCGGCCCCAGACAGCCAGATGCTACTGAATATTATCTTGTTTTTTGTAAATGATTAATGCCCTCAACCTGAAACTGAATTCAGTTTTTTGAAATGTTAATGGTATAATATGGTAATGGTATAATAGTGAAATAATGAGTTGTTAATGTGGGCTGTTTCAGTTTAATCCATGTCTCTACTTCATAACTTCTTCCAAAACCAGCGCAAGCAAAGGTAGTCGGTGTCCTGACGGCCGAAGTCCCTTCAAAGGGCGAGTTGATTGATTATATTGACTTATGCCCGGGCTTTAACTACGAAGTCATATCGCCTACTACCAGAGCGCTCTTTCGTCTCTCTTGTGGACATGAACCCGACTCTACTACGAGAATACTAAATTTTTCCTCCCTATGTTTATTCACCCATCTTTAACGAGTACCTGACATTGTACAGGCTCGGGACCATCGCTTAACGTCTCATCCGAAGGATGGCATCCTCAAGGTTTTTCACCTTCCAGATAAAAACTCTAAGGGTTGTGAATATAGTAAATTATCATTATTATTATTATTATATGTATATAATTTTGTTTATTTGTTTTAGAAGTTCCCCAGATCCGAAAGGTTTGCAGAATGAAGACAACGCGAGCACCTCGTGAGTCTGTCAATTTTTAAAAATAGTTTTTAATAATTTATAATTGTATCGATGGTCCCTAAGAATAAAGTCGTTATTGGCAAATCGCGTTAATAACATACGTTATTCGAATAGTTGGTCAATAAGGTAGTTATTCAAAAATGCTATTTACAAAAGGTTGGCAACATCTTCAGAGGAAGAAAAATGTTTATTTTTATCTGATAGTGATATATTTGGTATATAATCTAAGGGGTTAGTTCCGCCAGTAAATATGTTACTGTTGTCATACCTTTCGGTGGATACCGTCGTCACTGGCTGCTGGTCGAGTACTGTGGGCGAGCGCTTTCGATGTAAAGACATCATCTTCAAGCCACTGTTAATGTTGTACTGAGGTTAGTCCGTGTTTGTTGTCTTATAATGGTCCGTGTTAGGTAGTCTGTTTGTCTGTGAGTTTGGTCTCAGGTAATCTGTTTACAGGTGTAATTAAGAGGTCGAAGTTGGTGGAGCGAATATATCAATGTCTCATGACTGGGTGTATGTATTATTATAATGTATGATGTATCTATGGGTATTGTGTCGCTTGGTTGGGCGGTGGTCCGTGTGTCCGTCTTCTGGTCTTTTCCTTTTGTGAGTATGTGGAAGTAGTTTGAGTGGGGTGAAAATCGTGTCAGACTTTGTGTTTAGTTGTTCGTTAATGATGTTGTTGGTCGCAGTACGTATTTTGTATATTTCCATGTTTTCTAGTATGTCAAGTCTCCGTCCTTTCTGTTGTCGGTGTAAAAGGGTCATGCTGTCCTGGATGTTGGTGGGGTCGTGTAGGTGGTTACTAAAGTTTGAGTCTCGTTTGTTGAGTCTGAATGAACGTATGTGTTCTGAATATCTGGTTTTGAGTGTTCGTCCTGTTTGTCCAATGTATGTGTGGTTACAGGTACATGTCAGTTTGTAGACGCCACTTGTGTCCAAAGTGTCTGTTTTGTCCATGTTGGTATTTAAGTTATTCCGTAATGTGTTGTCAGTACGTAGTGCTGTTAAAAGGCCTTCTTTGTGGAATAGGTTTGTAAGTCTGTAGGTTTCAGTTCCTGTGAAGGTGAACATGCAGCGTGGTGTTGGCTGTTGGTTAGTTTCTGTGTGCTGTTGTTTGTTATTGTATTGTAATAATAGTTTGTCTATTGTTGTGCGTGTGTAGCCGTTGTTGTGTGCTATGTCGTAGATTGTGTTCAATTCTATGTCATATTTGTCTGTAGTCAGCGGTGTATTCTTCAGTCTGTGTATCATGTGTCGGAACGCTGCGAGTTTGTGTTGCGTTGGGTGATTGGATGTGGCATGTATTGTGGTGTCGGTTGTGGTTGGTTTTCTGTATATTCCGTACGTTAGTTTGTCGTTTTCCCTGGTGATTGTGATGTCTAAATAGTTCAAGCAGTTGTCTTGTTCTTTCTCCATCGTGTATGTGATATTATTGTGTATTTTGTTCAAGTCTGTCAGTATGTCTTCTGTATTGTCCTGTTCCACTATGCATAAAGTATCGTCGACATATCTAAAGTAGTGTGTTATGTTGTGTTTGTCCATTAGTGCCTGTATGTGTATATCTTCGTAATGTTGTAGAAATATCTCGGTGAGGACAGAGGAAGTTGGGTTTCCCATGCCCAGTCCGTCTTGTGGTTTATATATGTTGTTGTTGAATGTGAAGTAGTTTTGTTTGAGTATAGTTCTTGTAATGTTGACGAGTTCGTTGATGTATTGTTCATCGTATATGTCTGTGAGTTTGTTGCGTAAAATGTCCAGTGTTTCGTAGACCGGTATGGATGGGTATAGTTCCTTAATGTCAAATGATATCAGTCGTGATCGTTTAGTGATTGTTATGTGTTTCAGTTTGTTGATGAGTTCTTGTGTGTTGCGTATGGTGTATTTGTTTTGTAAGTTGACGGTCTCTTTGAGAATGTTTGTCAGTTCTTTAGCGAGTTTGTATGCAGGAGCGGGTCTGTAGTTGATTACTGGTCTTATGGGTGTGTCTGTTTTGTGTATTTTCGGTTGAGCCCTAAGTATCGGTGGTCTGGGATTCATGTTAATGTATTTATAATGTTGTCCGTCAGGAATTATGGTGCATCGTGTGAGTATTGTGCGTATTTCTTGTTGGTACGTGTTTGTGGGGTCTTTGGTTAGTCTAGTACAGTGTGTTTTTGTTATAAATTGTTGTGTTTTGTCGATGTACTCTTGTTTGTTCATGATGACTGTGACGTTCCCTTTGTCAGCTTTAGTGAGTATCAGGTTGTTAGTCCGTAATTTTGTTTTTATTTGTTTAGCAATGGTTTGTTCTGTAGAGCTTGTGTTGCTGTGTGTCTGTTGTGTTATTGTTTTTTCAAGTATGTCTGTTATTTTGTGACGTATATGTTCTTGTCTGTCTTCTGGTAAGTATGAGATGGCGTTTTCAGCGTCGAGTATGTGTGTTTCGATCCGTTTTTGTAGGTTATTGTATGGTAGGTTATGTTTGAGTCCTTTGTCCAGCAGTCTAATTTCGTTGTCAGCAAACGAAACGTCGGTGAGGTTGATCGTTCGCTTGTGAAAGTTCGTAATATTGTTTTTATTGTCAGTTTCTTTTTTGTGCTTGAGCTGGTCGAATTTCTTGTCCATTTTGTTGTATTTGTTTGTCATTTGTTGTTGCACCCTCTCGTGTACATAGTGTAGGTATGGCGTGAAATAATGGTATAAGTTCAGGTTCGTTAGTATGTTAGCTGTTTCCAGTTGTAGTTTGTATAGTTCTGTGTTAAGTCTGTGATACGACGGTACCCACCGAAAGGTATGACAACAGTGATATATTTATTTATAATTCCTAATTGTTCTATCAAATCCAGAGATTCCTTTTTATTTTATTTTTTTTTTAAATTATTTTTATTATCTTAAATTTTTATTTTATATTTCTGAAATTTTTTTGATTTGAAATAATTGAAAAAAAAATTTATTGATGATTATTCTAATAAATTTTAGAAATATAAAAAAAATTTAAGATAATAGAAAAGAAAGTAATTTATTTGGGCCGGCATTCAAGTGCCTTTCACAAAAATGACAAAATACAGAAAAAACAAAAAAATAAAAAAAAAAATAAAACATTAATAGTGATAAATAAAACTAAAATCTAAGTTAAAATGTGCTGTGGGAGTCTGGGTCGCAGTTGGCGATGTGCAGTGGGCTGTCCAATATTGAAGTGGACAGCTCCAGGGCTGAGGGGCAGGTTCTGGAGGAACGTCTCAGTCAGAGATCGCAGGACGGTGTCCATGGGAGCTATGTCCAGTTCTTTATGAATTATACTGCCTCTCACGAACCACGGTGCGTTGAGACCTATGCGGAGGGTTTTGTTTTGGAATGATTGTAATTTTCATTTTACTGTTTTGCTTGCACTGTACCATATTGGGCAAGCATATGTTAGTAGTGGACGTAATAGTGATGTGTACAAGATTTTGATGCAATTTGGGCGGAGTGGAGTGTTGCGGTTAATGAGTGGATAAAGTTGTGAGAGTCTTTGATATGCTTGTGTTAGTTTTGTTGAGATGTGGGTGTGCCATGTAAGTCTTGTGTCCATGTGTAAACCGAGATATTTTAATGTTTGTTGTGAAGTATTCCAGGGAATATCAGTATTGTCAATTTGGATGTTGTTGGTTTGGCGTATTCGGCGGAGAGAAAAAATTTTGGCTGATGATTTCAAAGGATTTAATTTTAACTTCCAGTTAGAAAACCAAGTTGAGATGATGGAGACAGCTGATTGGAGAGTGTGTGTGGCAATGTGAATATCGGAGTGTTGTGCAAGTATTAAAGTGTCGTCCGCATAGGTAGCAAGCACCGTGGTCTGCGGGACTGGCATGTCATGGCAGTATAAGTTAAAAAGAACTGGGCTGAGAATAGCTCCCTGAGGGACACCTGCACCTATCGTCCTCCGTCTGCTGACCGCGGCGTTGATCCTGACCTGGAAAGAGCGATCCCTCAAGAAAGATGAGATCATATTCTGAAGGTACTGCGGTGGTCCTGTCAAGTGAAGTTTGTACAGCAACCCCTCATGCCAGATGCAGTCGAACGCGGCTGCCACGTCTAGCGATGCTGCAGCTGTATACTCCTTCTTTTCGAATCCTTTGATAATAGCTTCAGTGACCCGCTGAAGCTGGTGGAGTGTCGAGTGATTCGAACGGAATCCAAACTGGTGCTCCGGGATAGTTTGCGTTGAGTCCAGGTGAGTCAAAAGCCGTCGAAGGATAATTTTCTCAAACACTTTTGATATGGTCGGCAACAGGCTGATTGGGCGATAGCTGGCCGGATCATGCTTTGGTTTCCCAGGCTTGTGGAAAAGGAGGACTATTGCATTCTTCCAGGCCGAAGGAAAGTAGCCGAACCGAAGGCATGCGTTGAAGATGCTGGTGAGGTAGGCGTCGTCTTTAGGAGGAAGCTTCTTCAGCACCAGATTTGGGATGAGATCATCCCCTGGAGTTTTCCTTGTTGGGAGCTTTCTGATGACTCCTCTGACTTCCTGTGGTGTTGTGTATTCTATCGGGAGTTCTGCAGTGGAGTGGTGTTGTGTCATGAAGTTAGTCACTAGGTCTGTTGTTTGTGAGTTGGCGGAATTATGAAATGTAAATTTTTGTTCTAAATGGGCAGAAAATATGTTGCATTTGTCGTTATCAGTGATGGCTGGTGGTGTATCTCCGTCTGTAATCGTAGGTATTGGAGTATGCCGTCGCAAAATACGTTTTGTCTCAGTCCACAAGCTAGTGTCTCCCGGGGAAATGTCACTTAGATGTCGTTGGTAGTTAGATATACGGAGGTTGTCTAATTCCCACTTGTCTGCGCGAGCCATGCGATTGAAGACAACCTTGTCCTGGGGTAGCCTAGAACGTTGCCATAATTTTCGCAATCTATTTTTCTCTTTTATTAGCGAGAGAATGTGTCGGGGGACTGTTCTCTGGCCAGGCCGGAGATCCGAGTACTTCCTGTACGTCGAGAGGTCGATTGAGCTCCTTATACTGTCATTAAAATGTCCAATGTGCACGTCGATGTCGTCTGTAGAGTTATAATTGAGAGGTATAGTAAGTGTATCTGTTAGTCGGTCACGAAATGCGTCCCAGTCAATTTTCCCATTTATTAATTTTGGTAGAGGGGGGTTCTTTTGAAATTCTTCAATGAACGTTACTATAACCGGTAAATGGTCTGAGTCTAACTCAACTAGGGGTTTTTGGAAAAAAGGGAATCTGATGTTCTGTATGAGACAGATGTCCAGGATGTCGGGGAGAAAATTGTGCTGTGTGGGGAAGAAGGTCGGTTCGTCGGGAGGGATAACTAGCATGTCAAGTCTGTTGGAGTAATGAAGAAGTCTGCTTCCGTTATTGTTTGTCATTCTGCAGCCCCATAGTCTGTGTTTACTGTTTAAGTCCCCAATTAGGATAGTCGGTATCCCTGAGAAGACTGATAGCAAGTCGACCTCTAAAAGATTAGTACTGGGTCGTTGATAGGCGGCTATGATATGAATGGGGTTTCCAGAGTGACTGAACAGTTTGAGCCCTATGGCTTGGAGGTTGATGAGGTTATGGAACTCTATGGAGCAATGCTTGATGGTCCGTTTGATGAAGATTGCAACCCCTCCCGTCCGAGTCCGTTGGTCATGTCTGTAAACCTGGTAACCACCAACCCTGAGTCTGTCTTCAGCCACCAGGTGGGTTTCAGTAATACACGCGATGTCGATGTCATCTCTGTGAATGAATTCGGTGAAGGTGTTTTGTCTCTGTTTAAGTCCGTTCGAGTTCCAGTTGAGTATCTTCAAGTTTGTTAAGTCAGTAGGAGCTAAAAGAGATGAAGTTAGGAGTGATGAACTGTAAGGCGAGAAATCAGTTGGTAGTACTGTGTTTGTGTCCGTCATATTTCAGGATGCAGTCTAGTTATGTTGGTGCTAAGGGAGTTTAATATTAATTGTACTATGGTAGGGATGAGTTGATTCACAATTTGGACTATGGTGTTTTCAAGTGTGCTGTTCGTGTTTGGTGTATGCGTATGAAGAAGTGATGATGTGTTTTGTGAGATGTTATGTTTGGGATGCATCTTTGGTAAGGAAGCCGTTATTACCTTTGCTGTCTCGGCATATGACGACTTGCTGGTGCTAGGCTGCACTGTCTGTGGATGTGAAGGAAGGCGAGGGGCCACTGGCGGTGCTGCTCTTTGATTCCTCTCTTGGAAAGACCTGTAAAAACTGCAACCTCTGTAATTGGCTAGTGTTGCTCGTTACAGTTGACGCATTGGGGGGCCGTCCTCTTGTCCTGTGGGCACTCAGTCCAGTGGTGGCTACCGGTGCACTTGACGCACCGCGGCTGCAGTCGACAATAGTTCTTGGTGTGAAAATAGCGCTGGCAGCGGGTACACTGTGGGATCCCACGTGGTTTACGCCTGGGTTCGACCCTAACTATGCAGAATAGGAGACGGTCTAGCTTGAGGATATTTCGTCCTGCGTCGTTGTCTTCGAGCTCTGCCACTGCTATGGGGATGGGCTCCTTCTGCTTATTTAAAAGTCTCATGACCTTAAAAATGGGATAGTTTAATTGCTGAAGTTCATTTTTGATTTCGTTATCCGTGATGGATAGAGGGAGACCTTTTATAACTACAGACAGTCGTTTTTCATCTGGAGCTCTGTAGGTGTGATAGGGCACTTGATGATCATCGTAATATTTTGTGAGAGTGCGAAAGTCGGGAACGGTGGAAGTTAGTATTTTAATGCGACTTCCAGCTTGTTTCATTTCAAACTGATCGCTGACTAACCTTTTTATATCGCTTAAAATGGCTTGAAAATTATTTACATCATGGAGAAATATCGGTGGAATTTTGAATTTCGGTTCTGGTTTGGTGTTATCTACTTGAATAGCATTCAACGGTTCGAATCTATTTTGTGTGTGAACGAGGGAAAGGTCAGTTAAGTATTTTTTGCTTACGGACTGACTGGTGGGAGAGTTGGCTCCAGGCCTCTTCCTGGAGTTGATTTGGGTCCAGGACCCACTGTCTGCTACTGTGGGGAGGTCTTCTGCCCAGTCTATTGGGGATTCATTAGCCGCTAGTGACATGTTGACTGCAGGGATGGTTTTTATGTCTTTGGAAGACATTTCCTCATCTCTTCGGGTAGAGGGAGTCTTTACCCGCAAATACGTCACAAAATTGAGTAAATTTGGTTTACAATTTAGTCTCACGATTAAATTAAACTTTGTACATATATAAAGCTACTTTATAACCACAATGCTGAAACAGCTGTTTAAGATAATAAAAACAATTTAAAAAAAATAGAAAGGAATCTCATTGGATTTGATAGATCAATTAGGTTAGATATTATAAATAATTATATCACTATCAGATAATAATAAAAAATTTCCTTCCTCTGAAGGTATGTTCGCAAATAACGACCTTATTGACCAACTATTCGAATAACGTATGTTATTGAAGCTGTTTGCGAATTATGACTTTCTCCTTAGGATCCATTGATATGTTCTGAGATAGCTATATCGGGATTCCAAGGTTCCTGAATGGATTCCCGTTGATAATAGGTATTTTTTTCTTCGATTATGAAGTCGAATTAAGGAAAAACTACTTTTTAAAGCGATGTGCTTTTAACTAATGACAATATCTTATGCCATATGCAATCTTATAATCAAATGTGTTTTATGCTATATTTCTAATTGTTTGTATTAATAAAAAAAAAAAAAAAACTCTTTATACTTGTTTAGAAATGAAGGTGCTTGCGGCGGTGCTACGAAAAAAAAAACCAAAAATAAACATAAGAAGTAAGTCAGTTATAATGGCTTTTCACTTATTTGGTTCCATGTATTCAAGGGCGTATGTTTTTGTGGTGAGTAGTTACAAGTTGAAAACAGTCGTCGATGAATCACTGGCTATGTACTTCCCCAGCACGAATTACGTTGTTGCTCTTCCTCCAAAGCCAATCAATCGTTTGGGCTAAAAGACATTATTTGACTTATATAGTAAGCTTCTGATTCTTCATACTAAATTTTGTGTCGATATATTAATGTAGGCATTTATTAGGATATTAGAGTTAAAACCCCTTCTCTAGTCCCCCCCCCCCCCCCCCTCCCTTCGACTGTTTTCTCGGAAAATTAATAGATGCCATCCTTACGGGGTTTATAATTTAAATATAAAATTTTTGAGTTATGCCCCCTTCTGATCCCTCTTTCCCCTCTGCTGATTCCGCTCAGAAGTAGAACGAAAATTTAATTGATTACAAACCATTTAAGCTATGGAAGTACATTGCGCAGGATCTTCAGTTTGTTTTTCCGTTTGTATGATAATTAGCTGGTTAATTAAATATTTACTACTTATTGAGCTGAGTTTACAAAGCTCTTTCTTAGGCGACTCATGTATTTCGTTGTACTCGTACTGCTCCTAAACCCCTTTACCGATCACATTGAAATTTGCCACGATGGTGTGGACACGGTGAGGATGGTTTACTACTAAAAAAATCTGAAATCGAACATACCGCGGAGGAATAATCACCGAAAAACGAAATCCTCATTGAAATCAATTGAGAGACAAAATTCTCGCGCAAAATAGAATTTTTCTATTTCAAATGTAAAAATCCGGGCGAAGCCCTTTTCGGTTTACCATCGGAAACCACTTTTTTTGAGCCTTTTTTTTTTCAGTGTTCTAACGTACAAACTTCAACTTTTTTTCGATAAAAATATTCACAGCTGTTGTTTGTTGTCTACAAAAAGGCTAGAAAAAACCCATTGAATTGATATTTAAAGTATTAATATATTCATTAAGAACATACAAGGTGAGAAGTTACTGATAATTATTAAAATATTAACTGAGTTTTTTGTACAGATATGCCTGACTCAGCTCAGTTTTTGCAAACAGCAGAATGTATTGCACACCTAGTGTTATGTGTTATGTGTTATGTGACTCAGGTGCGGACTTCTACTACTGTCAGAGCCCGACTTCTCCATGGGAGCCCTACTTTTTGCCCTCCCAGGTTTAATTATCTAGGATAGGGGAGGGGATCTTTAACGAGTAACATATCAGGTTCAGGACCATCCGGAAGGACCGCATCCTCATCTATTTTCTTTACTTCCCAGATAAAACGACGATCTGGTTTCAAAGCCGCGATATTGAGCTCAGTAGACAATCTAAATATCTCTGAGCTACCGGCCCCTTCCATTTATCAACAACACATTTTTTTTTATATATAAATTCATTTTCTATCAAATTGGATTTTAACAAAAAATAGTTTACGTTAATGCTTACTTTTTTATTTTTATTTTTTAGGAAACACATTCCTAAAGATGATGCTGGCTGCAGCGGTGAATCTAAAACGGACAGTCTCAGCAATAATGAAATAATACTGTCAAGTATGTATTTGTAAAGGCTTTTAATATATTTGTAAGGGTTTGTTAAATTTTTTTACCGCGGTTAAAGCAAATATGCTAAAGTCAATATGGATATAGGTTAATTAGGTTAAGTTATGATGAGAAGTACTCTTAGAATTCAGGGCTGAGAAATATTCATTCATTAATAGAACCTTACTGGAATATTTCTGTTAATTTGAATATTGAATATTTTTGTTCTGTTAATTCTCCCCATGCATTCTTCTCTTCTCGATAATCTTCATCGGATAATTACATAATTAATTTTTTTTTTTTTTTAATGGTAATATTAATTATCGATTTTTTGCGGAGAGTTTCTTTATTTCGGGTGAGATTTGTTTCCGTTCATCTAATCTCATTGATGTTAAAAATTTTCATCTGCACGGAAATAGCACGTTTAAAGCATAGCATGGTTGATCCGCCACAGGTAATTTATTTCCCCCTGTTTTATATTGCCAAAATGGACAAAAATTAAGATAAGGTGACGCGTATAATATGAGGTTTAATAAAAAAAAAATCGGTCAAGTGCGAACTATACTTGCACAATTAGTGTTCCGTGCCATCAGCCACCCACTTAAATTAAACGTACAAGGACAAAAGTTGTTCCTTACATCATGAGAAATATTTTTTGTCGAACAACTTTTATAACAATTGATTGCGCTAGAATTTTTCAATCCTGATCATTTTGGCTCAATCTACACCTATTTCTCAATGTTCATAATTTTTTTTCAAATTTTTCTGAGCTATCCTTTTAGTGATAAGGGTGAGGGACAGGGGGAGACGTCAATTTTTAAGAGTTTTTCTCGAAAAATGTTTAAAAAATGCATAAAAAGAAATACATTTTTTTTCCATTTCCTAATTTACCCCCTGAAATTAACCCCCAGAATCAAAATTCAACTTTATACTTCACGTTTATAATTGGGCCACCACCCTCTATCTCTCTGGTAAATTAAAATTTTTTACGTCGAATACTTTCAGAGAAAGTCGCCAGTGACAGAGGGACGGACGGATACCGAAGTGATTCCATAAGTGTTCCGTTTTGCTAATTTTGGCACGAACCACAAAAAACCAACTTCGTTTTTTGAAATATTACATTACACCCATCGTCAGGTTTAGATATAATTTTTACTTCGACTACAGACCAGCCATAATACTTGAAAAAAATTGAAATTATTCAATAAGAATGAACAATGAAATTATTCAATAAGAATGAACAATGAAATTATTCAATAAGAATGAACAATGAAATTATTCAATAAGAATGAACAATGAAATTATTCAATAAGAATGAACAATGAAATTATTCAATAAGAATGAACAATGAAATTATTCAATAAGAATGAACAAAGAAATTATATAATAAGAATGAACAATGAAATTATTCAATAAGAATGAACAATGAAATTATTCAATAAGAATGAACAATGAAATTATTCAATAAGAATGAACAATGAAATTATTCAATAAGAATGAACAATGAAATTTCTAACTGTAAAGCCCTGGGAATTTCATAGTTTTAAATTCCTACCCTTTCATTACCTACCTGATTTACTTATAAGAATGGTTCACACTATGTTACGCCGAAACCGGTAGTAAATGTATAAATTTCTTGTGGGATTGGCAATATTTAAAAAAAATATTTTGTTTCATTTATTTGTTATAAGTTTCCATACTATGTCCGCATTTCTCAACTTGGAATTTGTTAATATGAGGTTTTCTATATGCATATATATTTATGTGTATATATATATATATATATATATATATATATATATATATATATATATATATATATATTTGTATGTAATATATATATTTTTTATATTTCAGAACATAATATGGGCGAAAACAATTTGTTGGAACACTTCATTGGAAGCAACATCCCATCGCTGCTAGACGCCTTGTCTCTCACCTCTGATGTGAGTAGTACACTCCCTTTATAGTCTGCGGATTTCAGTAAGAAATCATCTTATGCGCCTCACGTCGACCTGCGGAAACTACAATTTTTTAATTTTCACCTGAAACACCTTCTAAATCTTTATAATAATTTGTAGAAAGTAGGTAATCACTATGTGAACATTAAACCTTGAGCTCTCCGTTCTTCGGATGAAATGTTAAGCGTTAACAAAACATGAGTAGGCAAAATTTAGGACTCCCACGTCGGGTTCATGTTCACCAAAGTGATAAAAAGCGCTCTAGTAATAGGCAATATGACCTTGTAGTTAGAGCTCGGGAGTCACAATAACTAACAAATTATTATGTTATTATTATTGAAAATATAAACAAATGATTGGCAAAATCGACTATAAACTACAATAATAATTTAAAAAAATATTAAATATACTAGCAGTAATACCCGGCGTTGCCCGGGGAACTTTGACTTTTCTCCCAATATCTCGTGTAAGGCTATTCAGTTCCTCGACAGTACATTCATGATGTTATAATTTTTAATTATTCATACGGAATTCAACTGTAGTAACGCTAGTAATTTTTAGGATCCCTGGGCACCACAGCTAGTATGCGCCTTTCAACTGCGGAAACGAAAGCTAGTGAATACTTAGCATCGCTGGATGTCCTAGCCAGTGCGTACTTAAGAACGTTTTGACCACAGCTAGTATGTGCCTTGCAACGCTGGGCACCACAGCTAGTACGTAGTTAGGAACGCTGGGCACCACAGGTAGTATATGCCTTGCAACGGCGGACCCCACAGCTAGTAGGTAGTTGGGAATGCTGGGCATCACAGCTAGTATGTGCCTTGCGACGGCGGACCCCACAGCTAGTGCATAGTTAGGAACGCTGGTCACCACAGCTAGTAAGTGCCTTGCAACAGCGGACCCCACAGCTAGTACGTAGTTAGAAACGCTCAGCATCACAGCTAGTATGTGTTCTGCACCGGCGGACCCCACCGCTAGTACCTAGTTAGAAACGCTCAGCATCACAGCTAGTATGTGTTCTGCAGCGGCGGACCCCACCGCTAGTACCTAATTAGGAACGCTGGGCATCACCGCTAGTATGTTTTTGCAACGGCGGTCCCCACAGCTAGTACCTAATTAGAAACGCTGGGCATCACCGCTAGTATGTTTTTGCAACGGCGGACCCCACAGCTAGTACGTTTTTAGGAACGCTGGGCCCTACATCTAGTAGGTGCCTTGCAACTGCGGAGCCCACAGCTAGTACGTAGTTAGAAACGCTCAGCATCACAGCTAGTATGTGTTCTGCAACGGCGGACCCCACCGCTAGTACCTAATTAGAAACGCTGGGCATCACCGCTAGTATGTTTTTGCAACGGCGGACCCCACAACTAGTACGTTTTTAGGAACGCTGGGCCCTACATCTAGTAGGTGCCTTGCAACTGCGGAGCCCACAGATAGTATATAGTTAGAACCACAGGGCATAACAGCTAGTATGAGTTTTGCAACGGCGGACCCCACAGCTAGTACGTAGTTAAATATGCTGGGCCACACTGCTAGCGCCTTGCAACAGCGGACCCCACAGCTAGTACGTAATTAGGAACGCTGGTCACCACAGCTAGTATGTGCCTCGCAACAGCGGACCCCACAGCTAGTACGAAGTTAGGAACGCTGGGCATCACAGCTAGTAAGTGCCTTGCAACAGCGGACCCCACAGATAGTACGTTTTTAGGAACGCTGGGCCCTACAGCTATTAAGTGCCTTGCAACAGCGGACCTCACAGCTAGTACGTAGTTAGAAACGCTCAGCATCACAGCTAGTATGTGTTCTGCAACGGCGGACCCCACCGCTAGTACCTAGTTAGAAACGCTGGGCATCACAGCTAGTATGTTTTTGCATCGGCGGACCCCACAGCTAGTACGTTTTTAGGAACGCTGGGCCCTACAGCTTGTAGGTGCCTTGCAACTGCGGACCCCACAGATAGTATGTAGTTAGAACCACAGGGCATCACAGCTAGTATGAGTTTTGCAACGGCGGACCCCACAGCTAGTACGTAGTTGGAAACGCTCAGCATCACAGCTAGTACGTGTTCTGCAACGGCGGACCCCACCGCTAGTACCTAATTAGAAACGCTGGGCATCACAGCTAGTATGTTTTTGGCCTTTATGAATACTACATGTGAAATTTCGTGACAATCCGATCATCCGTTAATGACTTATCACTATACTTATACTTAGGCCCCCATCAACCCACCCTCCCGTTCAAAATTTTGTGACATATACACCCTATATTTCTATTTGGCTTTTAAATTCCATGACAATACGACCAACCGTTATTGAGCTAGCACTATATTTATACTTAGGCCCCCCCGCCACTACCCCCCCTCCCGTACAAAATTTCGAGCCGTCACACCGCCTATTTTTCTATTTGACTTTCACGAATACTACATGTGAAATTTCGTGACAATCTGACCAACCGTTAATGAGCCAGCACTATATTTATACTTAGGCCTATCCCCACAACCTCCCCTTCCGTTCAAAACTTTGGGTCGCCACACATCTTATATTTCTATTTGGCTTTTGAAAATACTACATGTGAAACTTCGTGACAATGCGACCAACCGTTAATGAGTTAGCACTATATTTATACTTAGGCCTACCCCCACAACCCCCCCCCCTCCCCCCGTTCAAATTTTTGGGACGCCACACACCTTTTTTTTATTTGGTCTTCAGGAATACTACATGTGAAACTTCGTGACAATGCGACCAACCGTTAATGAGCTAGCTCTATATTTATACTTAGCCCCCCCCCCCCACAACCCCCCCTCCCGTTCAAAACTTTGGAACGCCACACACTTATTTTTCTATTTGGCCTTCAGGAATACTCCATGTGAAATTTCGTGACAATCCGACCAACCGTTAAAGAGTAAGCTCTATATTTATACTTAGGCCCCCCCACAACCCCCCCTCCCGTTCAAAACTTTGGGTCGCCACACACCTTTTTTTCCTATTTGGCTTTTAAAAATACTACATGTAAAATTTCATGACAATTCGCCCATTAGTTAATGAGTTAGCTCTATATTTATACTTAGGCCCCCCCACAACCCCCCCTCCCGTTCAAAATTTTGGGACGCCACATAGCCCATTATTCAATCGGGCTCAAAAGGATGCTACATGGGTAGTTTCATAAAAATCCGTCCAGCCGTTTGGGCGTGATGCTGGAACAAACATACATACATACAAACAAACAAACAAACAAACCCCGTTTCAGCTTTATTAATATAGATTCAGTTAGCCTGGGTTTCAACTGCGTCATATCGTCTACTGAGGGAGCCGGTATCTCAGAGGTGGTATACTACCCTACTGAGCTCAAGATTGCGGGTTCAAAAGGGAGATGATAAAACCTTGAGCACGCCGTCCTTCGTATGGGACGTTAAGCGATGGTCCCGAGCCTGTGCAATGACAGGTGCTCGTTAAAGATGGGTAAATATACCTAGGAAAGCACGTTTAGTATCCATGTGGATGGAGTGTGAATGGAGACCCATTCTAGTGGAGACCTTTAGGTTTTTTTATCTAGGAGGTAAACATTTATTGAGCACGCCGTCTTTCGGATGGGACGTTACGCGTTGGTCCCAGCCTTTACTCTGTCAGGTACTCGTTAAAGTAACTAATGTAACTAACCATGGGTAGACAAAATTTAGTATTCCCACAGTAGAGTCGGGCTCATGTCTACCAGAGTGACAAAAGAGCGCTCTGGTAGTAGGCGATAAGATATTGTTAAGGTCCGGGCATGCATCACAATAACTGACTAACTAACTGATCGTTATAAATATAAACCTTGATCTAAACACCACGACATGGTATAGATGGTCAGTCAGAATTTCCAATATGTCGGACTCAACAAATAGTTTTTATATTAAATTTCTGAGATAAAATACAAAATAGGAAGATTTTTGATGATTTTGTCACTTCTTTATTTGTGTAAACATTTTTCAAACTTGTTTACGTATTGTTTATGTTCATTTGTTAATCTATATTTTAATTATGACAATGTTTACTAATACTGATTTTTGGATTATATATTTTTAAATAAATATACGCTTCACCTCTGAGGTGTCTCCGGAAACGTTCCTTTAACGTTAATATGACGTAAAGTCGATGTGTTGCTTATATTTAGAGATACATAACTGGATAGACATGACTATATTAGCTGAAAATCTCCTGCCATAACCCAAAATCTAAATGTTATTCTTTCTTTATACATATACATATATATATATATATATATATATAGAGTTCGCACTGCTGCTCCTGAATACTTATTTCAATTTTTTTTTGTCAAACTTTGCACAGAAATCGTTCTTATATAAAGGATAGATCAAGTTCGTAATTTCGCGCTACGCTTCTCGAATTCATATTTTTCTTTTAGAAAGAGACTATACTTATAGTTTTCTTGAGTGGTATGCGTATTTGATTATTGAGCTCAAGATCGCGGGTTTATCTGGGAGGAGAAAGAAACATGATCACACCGTCTTTCGGTTGGGACGTTAAGCGATGGTCCCAAGCCTATACGATGTCAGATTAATGACCTATCCCTAGGTGAATATAAAGACAACATTTTGGACTCCCATAGTAGTGTTTGGCTCAAGTCCATCAGAGTGACGAGTTGTAGTTAAAGTCCGGGCATAAGTCATTATAACTATGACTATGTTTTCTTTAATTTTGAACCATATAACCTTTTTTATTACTATTATATAATATTAGCGAACAGCTCCTGTTGATATGTACATGCTCAGTTTTCCGTCTTCATATGACGCCAATATGACCATAAGAAAAAATATAAAATAAATTAAAAAAAAAAAAAAAAATGCGAATCCTATCATGGAAATACGCTATCATTATGCAGATTCTGCTCGCAGGGACTTTTTTTGTAATAATTATTATAAAAAAAATCTTCACAAAGCCTATTTAGTGTGTACAATTATCACAAATGTTTTTGTACTGATGGAATGTTGTCTAATTGATAATTTTTTTTTTCTTTTTTTCAGTTGGGAACACGAGTTGCCAATATTTTACTGTTGTCGGACCCTGACAAAGAGGCTCCGTTTTTTGAAAATCCCAAAACTTTAGCAGATATTGTCAATTTTAAAACTAAATATCCCAATGCTAAATCCATCCTTTTGTAATATATCATTTTGTTTTTCATTTTTTCAACAAAAAAAAAATATATATATATATTGTAATTAAAGTACAGTCGAGGCCAGACAATTCAAAACTTTATTTAGATCATTTATGAAAAAATTAAAACTACGTTCTTAGCGTGAAACTACCTTTAAACTAATTTTTTACTTTACGATAGGATAATCTGGTTTTAACAAATATTAGGTTATCCTTCCTCTTTATCCGATGTACGAAAATTATATATTCAGTAAACAAAAGTAATTTTCGGATTAGCCAGATTATCGGGACTCTACTATTCTGTTCTTAAATGACAATAGATTCATTTTGAAAACTTAAAAAAAGTATATATTTTAAATATTCAATCGAACACAAAGATTCGTCCTGATTTTGTTGGAACTCTTTAAAGCCATTAAATATTGTTCTGGGTGTGTCCTTATCACCTAAATAATTTCACAATAGGAACCGGTGTTTACGATAAGTATACTATTTCGTGTTATTTCATTAAGTAAAATTGAATAGTGTCTCGTTATTTATTATATAAAATTTTGCAGTTTTTTTTTTTCTTTTCATTTTTGTAATTACGATTTTGGAAAAAATGAAATTCCGGTGAATACTCCACTTCGTACAGCTTTGGATGTAAAGTACATGATTTAAAATTAGACTTGGTTCCCAAACTTGTATCCTGGAGGAATCTATGAAAAATATATTTTGTGTATCCTCGCCTCCAGACTACGGTCTATACACCTATTACATTTTCTTATATCCTTCAAAACTACAAAAAAAATTTTATATAATGGTTAACTATTTTCTAGTACTAGTTTAAGTACCTATTTGTACAACCAGTCCATAAGTAGAACGAAGAAGTTTTATTCTAATTTATCCTCAAACACAAGAATTACCAGCCGATGGAGCATCCTTGACTGAATTATATTTGTCACTCTATTTTACAATTAAATATTCTCTATAAATATAATAATTATTAAATGAAAAATGTTAAAATTTAAACCGGGTTGACTCCAAAAAAAATATATACGTAAATATTGATATTTCGGTGAAGGGTTTGGGATCGGTTATTATGTTACCAGTACACATTTATAATTTAATTTTAAAATATAGTTATAAAAAGAATATTTCAGTTTATTCATATAATAAAAATAAAAATAAATTGTTTTAAATATTATATAAAATTTTTTTGTGTTGTCAACTTGATTGTTGTTATTTAGGTTTAAAGTTGTTTACTCTCGACTCGGGCAGAAAGGATAAACATACCTTCCTAATGTATTGCTCTAGGTGTTGTAAGTGTTTCATTTAAAGTGTTAGAATATATGGAATTGTATTTTAGTTTTATATTTATATGTTTTATAGAATATAAATATACATATATTTGAATTATTTGATGCTAAGTTAAGATAAATATATTCTAATGACTGGAACATTTCTATATTTGAATAATAAATGAAGAAAAATGTACGTTTTTCTTTATTTTTTATTAAGTGTTTCAGTATATCTCTGGAAAAAAATGTTAAATATTATATTTGAATATTGATGTTTGTGCGCACAAAAAAGTGTTTAAAGTGTCAGAAACTGTAGTATTAAATAATTTTAACATTGTAATTCTTAACTTATAAGCTTTATAGAGAGAGAGAAAAAATATATATGAATTCTTTGTTTCTAGCCTTAAGATGAATGTCTTCTAATGGCAGAAACATTTTAACAGAATATTGAGGATTGTAGGCACAGAAAACAGTTTTTGTTGGGTTAGCAGAGGAGATTTATCGGGCGACCCTTTCATTGAATGATATATAAGCCCAATTTCGATATATAATTATTTCTTTTGTATTTTTAAATAATGCACGGTGACTTAATTGTGTTCTTATCCAGGAGTTATCACAATTGTATTAAAGATTTGATTTTCTCCAATGTCTTGTCATAATGCTTATGACAAAACACCGTGTCTTTTCGCTGATACACAGATCCCATCAGACCGGTGAGGCGGCTTTTAATTATTGAAATAATTTTTTTATTATATGTTAATTATTGTGAAAATTGTTATTCGCCGTTTTTGACTGATTTTGTAGTAGATGCAATGGAAATATGTTCAATTTAAAGTGTTTTTGAAATTGTTTATCCAAATGTATATTTTTGAGGTTAAAGGAAAACAATACAATTTGGACCAAAATTCGGTAAGTACAAAATGTACACTTTTCGGTCGGATATAATAAACTTATATTTTGTCAAAAGTGTTTGCATTTTGTGTTTTGGTAAAACATGGCCGTTCGGCATCACTAAAATTATAGTTATTACATTAATTTCTGAGCATGTTGGACACTCCCGTCCGGAGAAGGGGGCCCCATATGTAGCCACAATGCCAAATATTCATTTAGGTTATGTATGACCTGTTTTGTGAAAGGTATTTTTTGAATGGCAGGGACCCCCCCAAGTCCTGCTCGAATTACTGCTAACGGCGAATATGTTTATAAAACTTTTAAATTGCATTATCTTTGTATTCTTTAGATTTTTTCTTTATCTATTATTTTATATTCAGTCTTTAATGATCATAATTTTTATTACTATGTGGTAATAAAATATTTACGATATTGTTTAATACATTTTAATAAATAATTTTTAAGATTAATGCATTTTAAAGAGGTTTTCTTATATATTTGCAACTGTCAAGTGGACAACACTAAAATACAGTACACTCACATAATTGAATGTTAAGTTTTATAACTTTTAAACATTTTAAATAAATTAATCATATATTTAATAATAAGTTTGCTTTGTCTTACAGAAAAATTATGATTTATTTTTATATGATAAACTGATTTTGTAAGTGCGCCTTGTTTTGAAATTAATATTTTTGTAATGATTGAGTTCAGTTAGAACACTTGTTACTTCATTGTAAGAAACAGTTTCCTTTATAATAATAATTATAATCAAAAATAAAGTATATTTTATTGTTGTGCTTAATTCATAAATTCACATAATATGTATTATATTCCTTCTTCAATGTCGATATCCGAAAATTATTCCAATGAAATTATAAAAATATGTCATAGGGCTGAATCTATCCACATCCTTCTTTTTGTGGTCCATATTGATCGACTAGTTTGATCTGGCGTTACCTGGTAAAATTCCCCAACTGTCTGCCCATTGTAACGATTTTATAAATCATTAAGTATGGATACTGAAATATATTTCATTTATAACTTCTCACTGGATAAAGATGAAATGTTTTTAAAAATTGCAACTTTTCCTAAAAATTCCGGCTACCACTATATACTAATATTTAAGTTCCTGTACATTGACTCATTTGGCTAAAAAATTAACAGGTGTTATGAGGTTCTGGATAAGTAGTATCAATATTGGCCGCTAGATGTCGGAGCAGAACTTTATTAGTAAGTAGTGTTAATACTAGCCGCTAGATGTCGGAGCAGACCTAAATTACAAGTAGTACCAATTTCTGGCGCTAGATGTCAGTAGGTGTTAAAAAAGAAGCCATATTTTACATAGATTAATTATAATTTTAATAAAAGATAAAACAAAAATGTCGTTTGATGGGGCCAGAGCTGACACTCCCTTAGTTTTATAAAAGTTTCATGTTTGGATTTCGAATGAATGAATGTCTGTACAAATATTAATGGTAAAACAATTAAGAAAATATCCTTGAAAAACCATATTTCTTCACTTTAGTTATAATAAATAATCTCAAACAGTTTCGTCGAAGTATTAGTTCATTTCACAAGTAACTTCTTACCTGAACTATGATCTATCATTTCACCGGTACCTAATAACGCGAATGAAAAAATAGAAATTCAACAGAACTGCAACAAAATGGAATCAGAAAAGTATGATGACTTCAATATCAACCAATTTTAGTTGTTTCTATTCAATTTTATTATCTTTATATATATAATATATTATGTGTTGTAAATCAAGGAAGAACTTCTGGCTATAATGACAGGTGGCGGCATCCTCCCTATGAAATAGTACTACTGAATAGAGTGAGCTGCTCTTTGACAGGTACTGCCACCTAGCGCGGGAATTGGTACTACTGACTACAAAGTGCTGCTCTCGGAACAACAAATGGCTGGAATTGTTACTAATAGAAAAAGTGGGTGCTATTCAAGTTGCTGATACGAGTGTGTATATGCACTACGTTTTTATATTCGAATTAGTTCATTATTATGGAATGAATTTTATGAAGAATTGTGTATAACTTCATTTAAATCTACAAAACGCAAATTTATTAAATTACAATTTTTACATAAGCAACATGATTAATGGGACTGAAAATCTTAGATTTATTTTTTACTTATTAGTCAAATGATATTGTTTTATGTAAATACGAAAAAAGGTTTTTGTTAAAATATTTCATCATGTAGCTAACAGTACAGCTGAGGGATTCCCAAGTTGAAATAGGACCCTTTTACCTGAGATGTATTAGAAAGGTCGCACTCTGCAAACTGACTTAGTTCATAACTAGACCTGACGATGGTGTAAGGCCGAAACCGGTAGTTTTGTAAATATCTTTAGTGGAATAAACAATATTTCAAAAATAAGTTTGTTTTATTTATTTATTATAAGTTCCATAATATGTCCGCGTTCCTCAACTTAGAAATTCACAACACCTCATAGCTTACATTTTAATTTCATTGTCTTTAAATGTATCCTGAAAATGGCATTACTTTCCATCCAGCAGTGTTTTCAGTAATTAGGTAACGAACAAACAAATCAACGAACTTATCATTTTATTTATATAGATACAATTTGTTTTCTTTAATGATACAATTTATTTTGCAATTTTTTAAAATATCCATCAAGATGTTCTATTTACAATAAAGCAATTACAATATAATTGCGTTATAAGATACATATTTTTTGTAGGTATATATAAAGCTAAACTCTAAACCATTCGTCCTTGGTTTTATCCCATTTTTACTTGTCCTGATATTAGGGATTTTCCCCTAAAATAGGGGAGAAAAAATCAAAAGTGGGAGCAGGGCCGAAGGCCGCAGGGGCATAACTCCTAGAATCTTATATATTTTTTTAAATATACATACATACTTGTACTTTTTTCAAAAGCATCATTAAAAACTCTCATTTTGAAACATATATTAAGAAAAAATTATCCTGCAAAGCGTTTTCTTAATTCAATATATAATAAGACAATTTTTTATACATAAGATATATATATATACATATTTTTAGTATATAATTAAATATATAAAGTAATGTATTATATAAAAATAACGATATTAACATTTATCTACTGGAGAGTACAAGAACTAATAAAGTGAATTTTAAATGATAAAAAAAAAACGCATACTTCAATTTTTCAAAATAATAAATAATATAAAGAAATGCTTTAAATATCACGTCCTAAAACAAAGTCAGAATATGAAAGAAATTAAAGTTAGAATATAAAATTACGTATACCAAGAGTTTCTTGTTTTTATCGAAAAGTAAAATAAATAAACATAATTAAAACAATTAATGCAATACAAAATTTAAAAAAAAAAGTATGTTATTTTGTACTTGTTTATTAATAAACAAACTTGTGTACAAAAATAGAAAATATATTTTCCTCAAAATGTCAATATATAAAGGAAAAAAGGAAAATTGGATATACACGAACAATAAGTATTTTCTTAGTAAAAATTCGGAAAACTTAAACGGTAGGAAATATTTGTTAGGATTGCTAATAAAGAAATTATAATAATAATTCTTTTTTTTTTAATTTCAACATTTAGAAAATAATTCAGTCATAGTATTGATATAAAAAAAACTTTTTTACACAAAAACTCGAAAGTAAGTAATCACTCGCATTAATATTTAGCTGTAAATTAAAAAAATATTATTTTTTATACAGAATACAGCATCGTAGTTACGAACTAAATTAGAATACAGCAGAGATCAATATGTTGAAATATAAAAGTCAAACTAACTGCCTTGCATAAGCTTACATTCTGCAAAGGATAGATTAACATAAAAATATAATTAACATTTGCGCCATTTGATAAAACTATTAACAAGGATTAGTACAAATGGCAAATTTCATAAAGAAGCTTGTAGATTAGTTGCGAACACAGTAAAAAAAGAAAAAATCGGTAAATCAAGAATTAAAAATTACGTTTTCGCTCTCCTGACCGATTACATTACTTCCCCTATACTTTTCATAGTCCGAGAAGTAAAACAATATTAAAAATATAGTTAGGTTTTATGACTCATGCCTGGGTCGTAACTATGAGGTCATATCGCCTACTACCAGAGCGGTCTGGTGGACATAGCCTGACTCTACTGTGGAAATCCTAAATGTTTCCTACTCATGTTTAGTAATCTAGGGTAGGGGTCTTGAATTGAAAGACCATCGCTTAAGATTCCATCCGAAGGATAGCGTGCTCAAGTTTTTTTTTTTACTTCCCAGATAAAAATAAAAACATAAGGGCCTCGGCCAGGTTACGAACCCGCGATCTTGAGTCTGCTTAAGACATTGCCAATCAAAAATATATGTTCCTAAAAATGTGTCCACAACCGATTTATGTGATACTTTACGAAATTGCTCACATATTTAAAGAAAAAACAAAGAAGAATATATATATTTAACAAAATGCCTTAAATACTACAAGAAAAGGAAGACATGACTCTACAATTGAATAAAAATTTAAATAATTGTTTTCAACAAAAATAACTAATAGCGAATTAAACAATACCATCAGATACAAAGTGGTAACATAACGTATTTTTCTTAACTTACTTCCATAACTTTCAAATTTGATAATGTTCAGTTAGGATAAGTGAGGAGAAGCGAAAATTCAGCAAAAAGAGGTACAATATTTTTGGAACGAGATATAAGTCAATCGTTTAATTAAAAATGTTCGCCATCTAAAATATATACATATACAAAAAAAAAAAAAATCAGCTCTTAAAAACAGCAGCATGAATAGCAATATTTTGAAATTCTTGGGAGGGGGGCAAAAGCGCCCATGTGAATGTGAGATGTCCAATTTAAAATATCAATGTTTTTCAATGTTTGTCTCCCATTTTGAATTTAATTGTTGTCCTTAAACCTGATCCAATTCTTCCAATCAAAATTCCTAAAAATACCAGTCTCAACTATTAATTCAAAATTCTCTTTAATATCGGCCAAATAAAGATCCCATTGACAAAATGTGTCTACCATGAAAATCCTTTTGCTATCTTTGTCATTCCATTTCTATTCCGACAATCCTGCCCGAAGATTGCGGGGTCCTGGTGGTTGGCCTCCTCTATGTCCATTAACTTGAGGAACTGTGGATGGCTTCTTGGGCGACTCCAGCTCAACGTTATTTTATTATTAAAGTTTTATTAGTTTATTACTTTTGAATTAGTGAATTTATTATTGCATATGCATATAAATAATAAGTTAGTTACTGTGACTCATGCCCGGGCTTTAACTACGACTTCATATCGCCTAATACCTGGTGGACATGAGCACGACTACACTGTGGGAGTCCTAAATTTTGCCTACCCAGGTTTATGGTCTTTAACAAGTGCCTGAAATTGTACAGGCAAGGAAATATAGATTAACGCCCATCCGAGGGATGGCGTGCTCAAAACCTAAGGGCCTTCGTACCCCACAAATGTTTTTGAAAAAATTTTAGGAAAACACATGTATTTTGATCGAAATTTTTACCATTCTTCAGTTGCGGAGCTGGAATGGCAATAAATAAAAATAATTTTCCCCAAACAGCAGCATTTCGAAACTAAAAGAAAGAAGTCTCAACTGCAAAAAAATAATAATATATATTTTTTTTAAAGATTTTATTTTTCATCCGCGTTTCTCAACTTAGAAGATTTTAATTTTTGTTTTATAGATCTCACTGAGGACCCCACAGACATTGATTTTGATGCCATTCGGATCAATGGTTGTGAAAATATATGCACTATTCATCGATTTGAAGGTTTATTTTTTCAAAATATTTGAATTAGTGAGAACTCAAGGCTTATTAATGTTGGTGCCAATCAACAGCTTTGGGAATATGCACAACTGTGTACATATTTTGTAATTATACCTACACAATCATGTAAGAGCTTTTTGGAAAATTTCGCTGAGATTTTTTATAATAAAAATTAGATTGAAAATTGATTATGGAACATGGAAGTAAACATATTGTTCATTGACCTAGCAGAAAGTGGAGGTGAACAGTGGCACGGAACCCGTCCACCGCCTAGACCTCATATTTTCTGTTAACTGACATATTATTATACACACAAAAGATATATTCTGTAACATTTTAACGTTTGTTCAGTTCACCTTATCATGAGACAGTTGGTATGTTCGCGTCCTTGTACTTTCGTGACACTTTGTACCCCTGTTAAACCAATTAGTTGTACACTTTTGTCCTGCCTCTTGTACAGGTTACACAGTAGATGGGATGCAAGTGGTTTCATTCGCGTTGCAATTTGGCTGCGAGGAGGGTTGGCCAGACTGAGGCTGTCTCAGACGCAAAGTGCGCTAAGTCGCCGGGACGGCCTCAGTGATGGCTAGATGTGCGTTGGGTTCGAGTAGATGTAGCCCTGTTCTTGAAGTACACTCAGACGCTTCTCAACTGCTGCTTTATCTAAAAAAAATAAAAATAAAAAGTTGAATAATTACGATCCATGTACTTCCCCAAGTCGAATTAATCAACTAAGTTTTCACTCTCCCTCTAATACTAATCGAATGGTTTAATAAATAATTAATGTCATCCCCGGGTTTTAACTACGAGGTCATATCGCCTACAACCAGAGTATCGTCATTCTGGTGGACATGACCCCGACTCTACTATGGGAGTCCTAAATTTTAGTACCTGACATCGTACAGGCTCGGGACCATCGCTTAACGTCCCATCCGAAGAACGGTATGCTTAAGTTTATTTTACCTCCCAGATAAAATAAACTAAGAGCCTCGGCCGGGTTTCGAACCCACGACCTTGAGCTCAGAAGGCAAGCACGCATACCACTGAGCAATCGGCACCCTCTATGTATATATATTTTTCTTTCTTAAGTTTTAATTTAGGTGGTCGGAACAAAGCAACACCGATCAAGGCTCATGGCTGATTTAATTTATTATATCTTCCATTTTTCCTCTTTGTTTTTTTTTTTTTTGCGCAACACCAGTATTATTTCATTTGGACTAGATGAGCCGAAATACATTTATGGATAGATAAATGTAGCAAATACATAATTTGAGTACTTACATTTGTTGAGGAGGAGTTTGTCCTGCGAGTTGGGTGTCTGCTGTGCTAAAGCATGGAGCAGGATCTGTGCAGTCTGGTACCGCTGGAAACACTCCGCTGGATTGCCAAACAGTTCATCTAACGCCGCAGACTGGCACTGAGAACAACAATATACAATTATGTAAAAATAATAAATAAATAATACATAAGAAAAAATTAATTGTTACTTTTTCAAAATTCCTAACTCCTAAGCGAGTGTTTTTGGACACGGTAACTGCAGATAAGAAGAAATACATCCACACACACGACAATTCCAGACCTAAAGAACTGCCTACGTCACAAAATAAAATAGAGCTGCGCCTCTTTGTGGATCAACATGGACCTAACAAATAAGCTTAGGTCCATCAAAGCAAATGTCGACAAATGCAAAAGCTCCGAAAGACAGAATAGACAGGAGGAGGTATGTCTGATGCGGCTCCGTGTAGGCCACACTCGTCTAACCCATGGCCACCTCATAACCAGGGCGATGGCCCCGGGCTGTGGCAGATGTGGGGCCTGGCCTCTCACAGTAAGCCACATCCTGGAAGAGTGCTCTGGATATGAAGATATACTAAAGACCATGGGTTTGCGAACAAGAAACCTACATGAGATGCTCGGAGACGACAACTCGTCTATGGAAGCCGTTCTAAGCTCAATGAAGACAAGTCACCTCATTGAATTTATTTAATCGAGTGCACGGCGTCAAAAATGTATGACATTGGACGCCGATAAATAAAAATTATTCCATTCTATTCTACATCCACACAAAAATAAATACATGAATTAAGACCTCCCAGTATGAGACCATTTAATTTGTATTCAAAATAATGATACCACAAAATATTATATGCGAAATTAAAATTGATTTTCATCCAAATTAGTCAAAGAAATTAATGTTTAGAAAGGGGGAGGGAGGGGGCTTAACATCACAAGAACAAATAACTCTTCACGGATGAACGTTTCAGTACGAATTTGTACATTTGGACAGACAAGTTCAGAGATACCCATTGATGCAGTTAAACTGGCAATGAAGGAGGGTTTAGAGGGAGAACTGAAACTTAAAAAGCTGAACACTGAAGGTATATTGCCAGTGATTAATCGGCGAATTTTATTTTGTTATTTTTGTACAATGAGGAGTATGCCCTATAACTATGTGCAGACCTATAACTGAAACATCCTGAACTATTGTGTTACATATTACTTATATATATTAAGCATATATATATATATTTCTATACATACCATTCTTATGGCATGATTATATAAAATCTTATCAGCCGTGGCAGATGCATTTTGTAATAATCCTGGAGAATTCAGCTGCTTACATTCCGTCAGACACTGCTTAAATTTGGAATTCAACACTCCAACAACTGAAAAATAGAAATTAAATAAATAAGTTAAATAAATCGATAAAAATAAAACAAAGTCGGGTTAGTTACACCATTTATAGGTCAAGAACCGCTCCACGGATCTTCATGATACTCCACATGTAGCATCCTTTTGACCCCGATTGAAATATAGGCTACGTGGCGTCACAACATTTTGAACGGGAGAGGGGGTTGTAAGGGGGGCCTAAGTCTAAATATAGTGCTAGCTAACTAACGGATGGTCGGATTGTCGTGAAATTTCATAAGTGGTATTGTGAAAAGCCAAATTGAAAAATAGGGTGTGTGACGTCTCAAAATTTTGAATGGGAGGGGGGTCGTGGGGGTAGACCTCAGTATAAAGATACCGGTAACTCAATAACTAATAGTCGGATTGTCATGGAATTCCACATGTAGTATTCTAAAAAGCCAAATTTAAAAATAGGGTGTGTGGTCTCAAAATTCTCAACGGGAGGGGGGTATGGGGGGGGGGGGGGGGGGCAAGCATATAACTAAATAGTAGTTTCAAAAGCAATATTTAAAAATTGGCTGTGACCCTTTTGGACGGGAGGGGCGGGGATGCATTAATGCTGAATGAATCTCACATAGGAGCTTTCTTAAAGATGGGATATAGCCCTAATTTTAATAGGGTGTGTTTCCTAAGCATGTATTACCTTGGAGGACCAACGTTGCATGGTTAATAATAGCTCTCACCAGCGTTCTTAAGCACAAAATAGCTAGGGCATCCGATGTTGCAAGGCACACACTAGCTCCGGTGCCAAGCGTTCCTAACTACGTACTATCTGTGTTGCCCAGCGTTTCTAAGAACTTAATAGCTGGTTGCACGGAGTTGCAAGGCGCATACTATCAAAGGTGCCCGGCGTTCTTAAGTAGGAACTAGCTGTGGTTCCAAGTGGTCAAAAAAAAAAAAATCCAGTCCAATAACTTTTGACAGAACGACGTCTGTCGGGTCAGCTAGTTATAAATAAAAAAAATAAAGGACTTTATTACAAGAGAGAAATCCAATGAGCTAACAAAAATATTGAAAATAGTGCATAATCTTATTTGGGTAGTTATCAGAATATAACCGTAAATATTCATTCAACATCCAACCAAAGTTGTGGAATGTAGGAATTAAACTTCATTTCTCTCTTTTATTCTACTTCCCCAGTTATACAATGTATAGGAGAAGTTATATAATCAGTTAGAAGTTCGATGTTGAGTTTTCCTCGGAATTTCACGTTTTCCAACTTCCTTACTCAATATTATTAAAAAAATATCTGTTTATGTGTATACCTGTGAACACAATAATAATAATGTATAGACCTGAAATTTTATATGTGTATCTAGAACCCCATAAGGACGACATCTTTTGATTTCCAACCAAATCGACCAGAGGGAAAACTCTCTAATAACTGATGGTTAATGAATGTATCGACATGAAATTTAAAATTAATGTATGAATTTGCAGCAAAATTGAGCAAAGAGAAGGGGGTCAAAAGCGGGGGGCACAATTCAAAAACCCTCTCCCTTTACAAGGAATGTATCGACATGAAATTTAGTATGAGGATTCTGAAGTGCGTATGTTGATGTTGGTCATGTCTGTCGTTAGCTAGAACTGAGACTGTACCTGATTTGACAGAGGAGGATGGCTGGAGACGGCCTGCCCTCAGCATCTGAGTGGCCAAACTGAGTGCTGAGCTGAGCAGCTGTAAAGCTCTAACCAGAAGCACGAGACGCTCCACACGTCCTTTGGCCACATTTACGTCTGTGATGCACTCACTCAGCGCCAGCACGAAGTTCAGCTTGGCCAGTGTCTCGTTGTGCTCCTTCTGCAACACAGTCACATGTATACTATAGAGGACTCAACCAATTCTCTCAAATTTAATATAAACGACGACGTTACGACATCAGGTAGTTGAGACACGCAAAACTTTCGAGGCCGTTTTATCATCTGTTAGAGTTGGGTTTTCTCTATCTGCGGCCCTAAAACAACAAGGTCTGGTAGCATATCCATATTCCCTTCAGTGGGTTTAGCACAGTGACAGAGTGCAGAGATTAATCAAAAGGATCTTCTTTTATGGCATAGTTACTTAGGTATTGTAACTTATGCCCGGGCTTCAACTACAAGGTCATATCGCCTACTACCACAGCGCTTTCGCTCTGATGGAAATGAGCCCGACTCTACTTTTATTTTTTTTTAGTTGGTAAGACTGACGCACCGGCGGTACAAAGGCTCCCGTCCACACCCCGCCGAGGAGAAATCCACCCTTCCAAAAAGAGCATCCTACGTACTGAAAAGGGACCTAATGGAAAATAAGTTCCTAAGGAAAGGGGTAACCTACTACCTCGCTCTGGCCCCAGCAGAAGCTGGCGTCCGGTGCTGATGCCAGTAAACACGGTCACTACGAATACAACCTCAGTTGGCGGTGCCTCTTGGAAGCAACCACCCCCGTAGTACCATTATGGCAAAGGCTTGAGGTCCAGAATGGTCGCGATCCCGGGGAAACCCCTACAGTTCTCCACAAACAGGGTGAGCGGCGGGGACTGAGCCGATCAACATGATGATGAATGGGCTCCGCACCAAGACGACGTGCACTACCGTACCTCGCGCTCAATCAACTAAGAGAGCTGAGCAAGAGTCCGACTGTGGGAATCCTACATTTCGCCTACCCACGTTTATTCACCTGGGGAGAGATCTTTAACGAACACCTGACATCGCATAGGGTCGGGACCATCGCTTAACGTCCTCTCCGAAGGACGGTGTGCTGTAGGCTAGCACGCTACCTCTGATCTACCGGCGCCTTTTATATAAAGCGTATATAACAGAATATCACCTCAAGGAGAGTTTCCTGTGGCAGCTCCGGCAGAAGGAACGTCATCGGAGCCTCCAAAGTGTTGAAATCTGTAAAAATATCTGGCATAGAGAAAAGATTCAGTAGGGATTATAAACAATACATATCATATTATGGTCATATTATGTTTAATATAATTGTGGTAAAATAAAAGAGAAGAAGCTTCAAGTGTTAACTTAAATAAATGATAAATAAATAATAATTAATAATAATGAAATAAACAATAATAATTAAAACAAAAAGAAACAATATAATTTACCACATTTCCTGTAGAAATTGTATCTCTTTTATTTTACTAAATTTTGATTTCTACAGTAGTTTTTCGAAAAAGGGCCATACAAATATCAATTCAATTCAGTTAAATTTTTAAGAAAGTGCACGTATTTTTTAAAAAAAATTCAATCAACCAACTTTTCATTTGGATTTCTAAAGAGATGCCATTTTAAATAATATTAAATCTAATCCCAAGATTTTCAAATTATCTTATTGGGCCAACAGGGAAAATGAATAGAACAGAATTTACGAGAAGAAATATGGGTTTATTTTCTTAAATCATCTACATTATAAAATCAAAAGAAAAATCTTAAAACCTAAATTCTTAACACTAATTCAATCTTTTTTCTTTTATATTTTGGCCATTTTTTTAAAATTTAAGTTATATCTTTCTGGGCATATAGCCTGTACATATAAACAAATAAAAGTACCTTCTTTTTGGATCAATTTCACCGTCAATTCACTCCTAATTAGTTCCTTATATTTTGAGCCTAAACACCAAACTTCCCATCTTTCACTCAGACCGACTCCATTCAACCAGGCCTCGACCCGTCTCTATTACACACTAAAAAAACAGCTGATGGCCATGCTTTGTTTTTTACTGGCATTTGTTTTAAAAGAAATAGTTTCTTATTATTTATTAATTCAGTTTCATTTTACAAAAAAAAATATGTATATATAATTAATTTTTTTATTATTATTAATAATTGAATGTGTGTATTATTTTTATACATCACAATAATACTGAGCATATACTCACTTAGGACATATTCAATTATAATGAATAATACATCATACGAGCGAATGTTTGAATCCCTAAAAGATCCCAACTGTCTTTAGGTGTAAGGGAAAACTAGGAGCTCGGTCAAAATTTAAATAGCTAATGTTCAGAATTTAAAATATATACCAATAAAATAAAATTCGAAAAATAAAGTACTTAAAACATACCTGGTAAATTTTCTGTAGAAATCGGTTTACTAAAGGGTACAATTGGAAGTTTGTTTGTGTTCAACGAAGCCAATGCACCAGTCAATAGAGGAGAATTCATCACTGAAAATTAAAAATTAAAATTGAATTTAATACAATTTTCCTTTGAATTTTATATTTGAGATTTGGTGATAAAAAATTGAAATGTCATTCGGAATTTTTTTTAAATGTAAAAATTAACAAAATGAAAGTGAGTTAAGTCAGTGAAATTGATGAAGTTATGAATCAAGACGAAACTGTCTTTAGTGTGAAAGTTCACCTTTACTTATAATTAAGACTTGCAAAACTTCTCTTAAATCTCTGTTTATACGCGTGAATAAAACCTTTAATAAAGAACAAAGTTTAAAAACGTTTCTTTTCTTAACAGCTGTAGATCAAAAACACTGTCGAACTTCCGCATATTCAGCTGTAGATCAAAAACACTGTCGAACTTCCGCATATTAACGACAAAAGGTCAATCAGAGGATATATCATTTGTGTACTCTTTTAAAAAGGAGTGTGCTGGACACAATTTTTTTAGATTTTATCGTTTTCTCGTATATTTTGATATAGTTTGAACAAAGCAGTATTGTGCACTTGATGAGGATTCTTATCACCAACCGATTGATATCATTTTCTTAAAATCGTAAAAAATGGACATAGCACTATTGTGCTTCAAGGTACCGAAATATTCCATATTCTTAGATGGATTCGAACCCTGGCTCTTTAATTTCTTTAGCAATTTTTATATCTAAAATAGACAACTATTACGTGGCACGTTTTCCTTCTTTTGACTCAACGCCAGTGTGTTGCGGAATGCATCGTGTATTTTGTACCCACCCATTCATATTTTGATCACATTTCCATTTTCCTTTGTAAGCCGTTGATCATATGCACAATGGTTGATTTGTTGACGTAGCACGGTCTCACCATTATTGCGGGTTCGAATCCGTCCGGGAGTGAGTTTTATTTCGTAGATAGAACTCCCTCCCGGGGCCATGGATGTCGTAAATATAACTAAAATAACACATTTGATGGCTAATATGCACATTAAGCAAAAAAAAAAACGGAAAATGCCCGGGCTTAACTACCAGGTCATATCAACTACTACCAGAGCGCCCTTTCATCGCTCAGTGAAACATGAGCCCGACTCTACTATGGGAGTTCTAAAATTTGCCTACCCAAGTTTATTCACTTAGTATGGGCTCGTACAGGTTCGGGACCATCGCTTCCCTTCCAACCCGCCATCTTGAGCTCAGAATGCAACCTCTGAGCCACTCGCTCCCTCAATTCTTCTACATGTTTATTTTTTTTTCAGTTTTATATAAATTTGATCTTGGGATATAAGAAATAAAATGATTGAAAAAAAAAAAAATCTTCGGGTGAAACACCGGCAATGTACTTCCCCAGAACGAATTTTCAACAAGTTTTCGCTCTCTTCGAAATCCTGATACTAAATTTAGTGTCAATACATTCAATTACATCGGCATTTATTATTCTCTCCCACCCCCCTTCCTCTGGGCACTACTTCCCAAGGAAAGAAAAATGGAATAATTGAGCTGAATTTACGAAGCTCTTTCTTAGGCGACTCATGTATTTCGTTGTACTCGTACTCCTCCCAAACCCCTTTACCGATCACATTGAAATTTCCCACCATGGTAGTGGACACGGTGACGATGGTTTACTACTAAACAAATCTGAAATCGAACAATACCACGGAGGAATAATCACCGAAAAACGAAATCCCCATTGAAATCAATTGAGAGACAAAATTCTCGCGCAAAATATAATTTTTCTATTTCAAATGTAAAAATCGGGGCGAATTCATATTAATACTTTAATATCAGTTCCGGTAAAAGTGCGCAAACTTGAAAACACTACGGTTCCATCCAGTGATCACAAACCGGTTCATATGCCCCATTTCAAATGCACTACTTGTATGCTAACCGACCACATTAACAGTATGATTCAATAAATTTAGACTGACTCAGCTCAGTTTTTGCAAACAGCAGAATTCATTGCACACCTAGTTATTATTGTTCAGCAACTAACTCATAGCTAGATAAACAAACGTTTTGTAGAGGAAAACGTAGAATGCGTACATTTCATAAAACGGAATGGCTGAGCGCCTTCCGAAAAGTATTTTTTCCAAACTTACTCACTCCTCCATGACAATGCATTGCAGAACTTCAAATTTGGAAAGCTATACAAAAAAAATATATATATACTTACTAGATTTCCTTAAAGGGGAGTTGGTGGGTGAGATGGTCCATGTGTTGGCCGGGGGCGGCGACTCAGCGAAACCTCTCATACCTGGCGGCGTCCCCAGAGCGTACTGGATCTACACACAACACAAAATAAGCAGTCTGTTAGCAAAACTCAAGTCTGTCATGAACAAGAAATTAGTTGTGTGAAATCAACTCACTCTGGTGAGCACTTCCCATCCTTCAATGGACTGTTTTTGATCCAAACTTGCTTTATTCGCTGTATAGAAAAGCCTGAGATTAACGGACAGCGAGGACTGAATAATAAAAAAAAAAGGTTTTCTCTCTCCTTCTACCACCAAAAATACTTGACTTACACAAAGAATTACTTAACTCGAAGCAACTACATACTCTCCACAATAGCTACAACTATTTACCAGTCAGATAAGAACTATTACATTCAATGGATTCCTGGACACATCAATTTGAATGACAACGACAGAGCTGACCAACTTGCCAAGCGAGGAACGGAAAAGGACACAGTGACACTCAGAATCGACTTGACCTTAGAAGACACCCTTTCCATCATACGACACCAGACACTAACGGAATGGCAAACCAACTATACTGACATATCCCAAACCAAAGGACAGTACCACCACAGAGTACAGGAGACAGTAACGACAAAGCCATGGTTCCACCCACACAGTAAGACACGGACGACTAAACAGGTCATATACTTGACACGACTGAGGACCGGACATGCCAAAACAAACAAATACTTACATCTAATGAAAATAAAACCATCCCCCAACTGTGAACACTGCGATGAGACTGAGGACGTAGTCCACATTTTCACGAAGTGCAAAAAGTACGACAACCAGAGACAACGAAAATACATTTCTTCAAACAATAGCTAACATTAATAACATAGAAAACGTTAACAAACTCTTTAAATTTATTACCAAATCAAAAATAGAATTGTAATAAGAAGATAAATAGACTACTACATACTCGCTCCGGCTTTATAGGACTACAATTAGTCTTACGGCAAAATAAAAAAAAAAAAAAAAAAAAAGAATTGTGAATCCTTGTGAAGTTATTAGGGTTTCTGAGTTGAGCCCGCCCTCTGATAACTTCTTTTCCTTCGGCCGTTTTCGCGGAAAATTTATATGTGTCTTCATATCATGTGTTTGTATTCTAAGATTTAATGTTGATTTATCTAATTTATAAGCCAATTTGACGCACAAAATTGTAAAACGTATCCAATTACCATGAGGCGTTGGTCTCTAGAAGAGACGTTAGGATTTTCTACTTTTACTTTTCAATATCCGATACATAAAAAAGGTATTAGGATTAACTGGAATCGGATTAGCGAAGTCTAGGATTATCGATTCTTCCAAATTTGAGCTATATGCTACTTACGGGAGGGGGTGAGAGATCCCTGATATCGGGCGGAGAAGCCCGACTTGTCACCCGCTGCATATTTATCGGCTGAGATCGAGGCACTGCGCTCTGAAAATAAAACATTAAATTAATACATAATACATTAAATTTTATATAAACAGATAGTGAATAAATAATAGTAACATGAAAACTCTTGCATATTGTTCAGATTTCTCTGGCAACAATAACGAAACTGAAGTGCAACTCATCCATAGGGAATTAATTTGTTTAAATAAAAATAATAATTTATTAATTAAGATCGATAATACAAAATACAATAACACATCATCGGCATTCAGGCACGAGCCCTATAAAAAAGGATGTGGTGTACATAGATGAGAAATTATAAATTTATAATAACAATGAAAAAAGATAATACAAATTGAAAATAAAATAATTATAGAATAAAAATACAGGTGCAAAAATAACTAAATAAAATGACTATTCCTGGCATAAAAATGATAAATATAAAATTAATTTATTCTAACAAAATTTCTGACTCTGAGGATGAATAATGACGTTAGTTATGTAAATAAAAATAAAGAACTAGTTTAACCTTTATGCGGTGTAATTCTACAAAAATATTTTATTTTAAATTTAAAATATACATAAATTATTCTAAAAGCGAAACTGGTATACTTTATGCATATTTTTTTGTGGAATTAGATAAAATAAAATTTAAACAAGTTCTTTGTTTTTATTTATTTTATTAGCTTTCCAATATATCGACACAGATCGCAGAAATGTATTTAATAATAATCAATAAAAAAAGTCTCAACTTCTTCTATAAACTGAAATCAATATGCATCACAGTATGGAGACTCTCAATCAGTGCTTCCACATCGTGGGAACTTTTCCCATTTGTGGGAAATTTAGGGGTATGTGGGAAAAAAAAATGGAATAAAAGTTTTGTGGGGAAAAATTAGCATGACTAAAAATTTTTATCGTATTATTTGTATAAAAATAAAGTATTCCATCTTCAATCTGTTTAAAAAAAAAACATTTTTAACTGTTAACAACCATCAGGTTTAACAACTTAATAGTCAGTTTCAGTTACCTTACCTCAACTGGTAACCTTCGTAACCTTACGGCACAGTTACGCTAAACATAAACAAAAACAACTCCCGACCTCGACGTACGTTGAAATTTATTATTTTATTTATGACGTGAAAACGTCTATTCGCTCGTTAAGCACAGAGATAGCCGGTCAAACTTTCTTGTGTTACAAAATACCGTCAGATTTCAATCGATAATAACTACGAGACTAATAATGCGATAACAACGGTTGAGGTCACAATGGATGGAGCATGTCTGTACGTGTTTCTTTTGCCTGTGACGTTATCGGGCTAGTGTGAGCGCCGGCGGATGATTAGAAATTAGTGTAGCGTGATAACGCGTTTAGATACGACGTTGATTCGGGTGTTATTGTAAAGAGCTTGAGGAGCACTACTAGGACTCAAAGTGAAACAATAAAAATATTCGCCGAAATATATGTAAAAATTGGTATTAAATTGAAAATTGCAAAAAAATTAAAGATGTCTCATATGAATCGTAAATATGGGCGGAATTATAGAAAACGCAAATCAGAGGAAAGCTCGCATCAAAAGGAAAACATAAAAAGTCTAGTGCCGAGCAAATGCAAGAGCTACGGCAGCATCGAAAAGAAAATTTAAAATGATTTTATCCCGATGTGGACGTTGACTATGCCTTAATGTTTTTTTAATATTATTACTGTCGAATTTTTATTATATAGATTATAAAATGATTTCTGTTTTAGTTTGTAAACATGTCGAATGGAGAATGTAATAGAATGTCCGATCAGTCAGATCCAGATTCTGAGGAATAGATTATTCTATTCACTTGTTAGTTTGTACTTTGTTTTATTCTATTTCTTTGTTACATTAAAATTATATTTCTTGGTTACATTAAAATAAATTATTATAGATTCGTTTTTAAACTTCTTTGTACCTTTCTCAGTGCAGTGCTATTTTATAAATATTTTATTTACTATGTACCTTATTTGAAAAACTAATTAAAAGTTTGAGTTGATAAAATAAGTGTTTTATTAATCCACCAATAATTTGATAATACCAAGTTATCATATGATTTAAAACAATGTAACGAACGGAGTTTTTTTATTCATTTATTGAAGTATTATTTTTTATTATTATTTTTTTTTTAATATATAGAAATCATGAATATTAAATTTTGATGGGAAATTTTGGATTAGAGTGTGGAAATTTAAAAAATAACTAAAAAGGAAGCACTGCTCTCAATATGTCTCGCTACTACAGTGAGAGAAGAGCAGGGGTTGTACTTCAAACAATAACAGGTGAGAACAATAACGTATTTCATTGCCATGCCAAGTATAATACAGGTGCTTATATACAGCAGAACTCTCATTATTCAGATGTTCAATTAACCGAATGAACAAAAAAGACAAATGTACATTAATTATAGTGAACCGAAGTGTCTCCCATTGCTCACACTCAGTGTATTATACATTTGTCCAATTATCCGGTTAAAAAAAAAAAAAAAAAACTTTAGTAAAGTACCTATATTCCGGATAATTAAGGTTCTGCTGCACAACAAAAATAATAAGAAGCAAACTACTCAGAAACGCTAACCTTTTCAGTCTCTTGGTTCTCTTTCTGTAAATCACAACAATACTTAGTACATTCTCTGAATTACAAAAAATACAAAAACATTGTGGCAGTTTTCGAAGAAAAGGTGTTCCAATTGATAGAAATTATTATATTTTTGGATTACAGAAAAAAACCGGTCGTGTTAGCCGCGCCTTGCGCTAAAAAGACTCCGTATCCTCACGATTGATACCATGCTATTTTTTTTTTTTTTTTTTTTTGCGTGAGAACAACGAAAATAATTTTAGAAAAACCTTCCGATTGTCTTTATTTTTCAATTTTTTTTTTTTTTTCAAAATTGCTTTTGAGTATTCTCGTGCAAACGTCTCTACTCTCTTAACTACAATTAAATATATTTAAAAAGACAAAACCCAACAAATATATATATTTTTATAAACCTCATAACAATACATTTTCAACGATTCTCCCACTTAACAAATATCAGGAAAGTAAAAAACTAAAAAAATTGATTGTAATAATCATATTAAATAAGATATAGAAATTATAGGATAATGGTGGAAAATAGAAATTAAAGCTTCTATATACGAAACACAACTTTTAAATTATTATTTTTTCCTTTTTGAAAGAGAAAAAATATCCGCTTTCGGGTTTCTTTCCTCTATCATAAACATTTTAAATGTTTTTATTGTACCTATTGATTTCAAGAAGTGGGGAAGAGCACTTAAGTATCAACTATTGGAAGTTCTTATTTATATATATATTTTTTTTTTTAGGCTTAATGTATTATGTACTAATAAAATCCGCCATTTTGTTTATCAGAAATATTGGAGTTTGTTTTTTGTACTCATGCTCGGGCTTTAACTATGCGAACTAGTAGAGTGCTTTTTCCTTTACCTAGAATCGAGTACCTACTCACGCAGGCTTGGGAACATCGCTCAAGTCCCATTCGAAGGACGACCTGCTCAAGGTATTTTTACCTTAAAGATACAAAAAACTATGGGTCGCGGCCGAATTTTGAACCGCTCTTATGAACATGTCATTAACCTACATTTCTAAAGAAAAACATCTCATGTTTACTAAAGTAAAGTTAGATCCTTTGGGTTAACCGTGATTTCGCTTTAAACGTGTTACCCCACCCATGAATATATATTTATATATATTTTTTTTTTCCATTAATTTTTCCACTATATCGACACAGATAGGAAAAATAGTAATATATTTCAGATATATTTCATAAAAATAGAAAACACATGACACTTAAAAAATAAGGAATGGTTCACTACAAATGTAAAACTTACCATAGTTTTGGAGGGGGCGGCTAACCTCGTGGGGACAGGGATGGGGAGAGAGCTCGGTCGGGTCGGGCTCATACCCAGGTAGTCGGTAGCACTGAAATTACACAAATAATCAATCAGTCGCAATGTACTAGTCTGGTGTACTTACTTTCCTTTCCCTGGCGCTACGGTCCTTGTAGAACCTGGGCCTCCGCAACGATCTTCCGCCATTCTTCTCTAATCTCGGCCTCCCGTCACCACCTTCTCACATTTATCGTTCTGAGATCGACCTCCAGCCAACGCGGGGTCTACCTCTTCTTCTTTGTCCTCCCGTATCCTCCTCGACAATATGCTTCACTAAGGCCACCAGGTCCGGGCTCTTGTACAGGTCCCTCAGCTCCCTATTGGTCCGTATCCTCCATCTATCCCCCTCTGGAGTAGAGCCGTATATTTTCCTCAATACCTTCCTCTCCCACGTATTTCGTCCCTCCTAATCAGGACCCAGGTTTCACTCGCATATGTGACGACCGGTCTTTGGACTGTTTTATAAATTGTTATTTTGGCGTCTCGGGACACAGCATTTCTTTCTGTGATAGGCCCCCAGGTACTTGAAGCTACCCACCCGGTCATACCTGCAACCTCCAAGTACGAGTTCCTTGTCTTTTACTTCCTTCCTCGTGATTCTCATATACTTGGTCTTGCCCTCATTGACAAAAAAGACCCAACTTCCTGGACTCTAGTCTTGTATACAAGAGATCAATTTTTATTCACATAGGGTAGGAAGTCTTTAACGAGTACCTGACATTATACAGGCTCGAGACCATTGCTTAACGTCCCATCCGAAGGACGGTATGCTCATCTCCCAGATAAAAGAAAACCTTTTTATAGCTATATATATATATCTGACTGACTGTGTTCCGTTTCGGGAGGAAAAACAACTTTATGTTGGCAGAGGAAGACACATTAGATAATGTTGATAAATGCAAGCACTCCGTCTTCCAAAATGTTCGTACTTAAGGTGTTTCGAGCCTAAGCTCATCATCAGCCCTTTATATAACAAATGTAAATGAGCAATAGATTAAATAACTCATCACAAGGATGAGGTCGTCCCCACCACTTAATAGTTAAAATAAATTTATTTCAATGCTACTATATTTTTAGTTAATCAAAATCAAATCAAATAAGAAAAAAAATTCCTTAGGCCTTAGGTGGTGATAACTTCATCTTTTTAGGCAGGGGAGCTTAGGCCCGCCTACAGTCCTTTAAATACTAAAATTTTGGAAAACCGAATTTCTGCATTCAACGGCCACCATTTCAAGAGAAAAGTGTTTTCCCACCATATATCTATGCTTCCCTCAATATCTGAAAAACTACTGCAATTTTTGGACTTTTAAAAATTGTTTCACTATGAAAACGTGAACAAACTTAATTAGGGTACTATAGAAGTTTCACTTAAATATATTCAAAATAAATAATTCCAACTTACTATTTGTCCAGATGTGGGAGGTTGGCAGGTACAATAACGAACTCATCCGAGTCTTCGTCAGGAGTGGAGCAGACGGGGAACACTAACAACAAAAACACAACGTGTATAGTCAAAGGCATCAAACCACAAGCCTATAGAACAGATATAATATCTAACAGGAGCGATTTTACTAGTTCAACTTTTTAAACTCAAATTTACATTTAGATGTAACGACTTAATTCCACAAACTTTAGGAACCAAACAACTCGAGAAAAACTTAGGAGTATTCCCTTGACGGGAAGTCTAAAGAAACAATAAAAGACACGAGACCAAAATATTTTTTTACATTTTTGACAAATTATATAAATTTCCTTATACTTTGGTAAGTAATAAACGTTACCTGGTTCTTCAAGAGCAGGGCTAGAGGAGAGAGGGCTCGGTGTTTCTGCCTTAGGAGGTGGCGGGGGTGGACTGAGAAAGGGGTGGTTGAAGAAACGGTCAAAGTCCATCCGATCTGCCGCGTTCATCTTGAGCAGTCCGTTCAGGAGCTCTGTCAGCTCGGGGGAGGTGCCGCTCGGTATCCTAACAGAACAATATCATGAATATAGAACATTTCCACACATTACAAAATATATATATATATATATATATATAGTATGGTCGAGAAGTCTTAAATACATCTCTATGGCATCCAGAAATAACCTCTCCCATCCTACAAAACGTTAAAACTTAATATTCAATACTTTGAGCGGGAGTAAGACATTATAGGAAGAACAGCTCCAGTTCACAGTTCCCAGAATAACCACGAGAGGTCATGGTCAATAAGTGTAGCTTCTCATTGTTTCAACTTTAAAGCTTAAATTTGGATCAGCTAATAGAAATATTAATTTTAATCTTGAAATAAAATTCCTCCGCAGAATAGTTGGCAAAACAAGGAGAGACTGACTAAGGAACGAGAGAATCCAGGAGGAACTTGAAGAGGCAACTCGATTGATTGCGACAGGATGTCGGGGGACAGAGGACCCACGAATATCAAGGAAGCAAGACTGATAAGAAGAAGACCAGACGGGAGGCCTTGGATACAATATCTGGAGCATAGCCACAGGCTGGGACAGGGCCGCGAAAGAGATGAGTGATGGCTCTCCCCCAGGAGGTGGACCGAGGATCACTCCATAACGAGGCATCTGGAGATACGGGAAAAAGAAGAAGTACTTTTATCTTAAAATGTTTCCAAATTAAATTAATCTGCTGAAAATTAATAGGTGTCACCATTATAGGGCTTTGAATTTACATATGGAATTTCGTGTCAATACATTACAACGGCAGTTATTAGAGTTTTTGGGCTGTCTCCCCTCTCTATCTAAGGACGACGGTTCTGGATTCACATATAAAATTTCGTGTCGATACATTCATTCTATCGGGAGTTATCGTGTTCACAGACACATAGAAAAAATTTTAATTTCATTTTCGGAATCAGGAGGTCGGAAAACATGAAATTCTGTTGAAAGCTCCAAATCGATAATTAAGAAATGAAATTAAGAAATTGTATTGCAGCAGGGACAGTTTATGTTTTTATTTATATAATAGTCGAGCAAAACTTGTAATGACTCTCCATTCATTAGAATGGAAAGTTTTAGAAATAAAACAGTAGGAAGACAACGTATTTTATTACTAGTAGAAACTGTCCCACACAATCTTACTAACACTTATGAAAGTAAAAATTCTTATAGAATTGGGATTCGATCACACATTGAAAGTTTTCGAAGGTGAACATTGACAGAAAAAAAATTAACAGAGCGTACATGTTTAATAATTGACAAGTTACCTAGTTAAGTTATTGTGACTCATGACCGAACTTCAACTACGAGGTCACATCGCCTACTACCAGAGCACTCTTTCGTTACTCTGATGAACATGAGCCGGACTCTACAATGGGAGTTCTACATTTTGCCTAGCCAGGTTTATTCACTAAGGGTAGGGAATCTTTCACGAGTAACTGACATAGCTTAACGTCCCATCCGAAGGACGGCATGCTCAAGGTTTTTCCTCCTCCCAGACAAAAAAAAATTAAGTGCCTCGGCAGGATTTCAAAGTTACCTACTTCCAATACGATAACTTCAAAACTGCTCCACTAAAAATACATTTTATCGGTAAAGTGATAAACCAAGTGTAAAAAATATAAATACTTGCCCTGGAGATAAATTTTTCTTCTTTTTATTTTCTTCATAAAACCGTTTTAAGGCTTGAGGATTTTGTGCCTGGAAAGGTGCATTTCCAGTGAGACACTGAAACACTATAATGCCCAGACTCCATAAGTCCGCCTTGGCGTCGTATTGCAAAGACATGATCACTTCTGGAGCCTGAAAACAATAATAATATAATATTAAACAAACATTAGACGTTAAAAAAAAAAATATATATATATATATATATTTAGAATAAAAAGAAATTTTACCATGTACATGGGAGAGCCGCAAAGTGTTTGTGCCATGACGCCATCTTGAAGGAACCTCGCGAACCCGAAGTCAGCTGGAACAGAGAAGATAAGTTAAACCTGTGCATATCTACACTGTATCCATTCTATATGGCATCACTATTAATGATTATTAAATTCATTAGAGATCAGCCACCTCGCAAAAATAATGGAAACTTACATACTTTTCATAATTTAAAATAATGGAAACTTAGATACTTTTCATAATTTAAAATAATGGAAACTTACATATTTTTCATAATTTAAAATAATGGAAACTTAGATACTTTTCATATTTAAAATAATGGAAACTTAGATACTTTTCATAATTTAAAATAATGGAAACTTACATATTTTTCATAATTTAAAATAATGGAAACTTAGATACTTTTCATAATTTAAAATAA